>OX123201.2:33249397-34449871 GCA_944739405.2 Euclidia mi | reverse complement strand
TGCCGAGTTTGGGCTCATTTTGTTTGTACATAAGAGACCCTACCACTGGAACTTATGAAGTAACCTTCCAGGGTTATTCAATGACTCTTGCTGGTACTCATGTGTGAGTAAAGCTACTCATGCCGAGTTTGGGCTCATTTTGTTTGTACATAAGAGACCCTACCACTGCATTTTATGAAGTAACCTTCTAGGGTTATTCAATGACTCTTACTGGTACTCATATGTCAGTAGAAATAGGCATGCCGAGTTTGAGTTCATTTTGTTTATACATAAGTGACCCTACTACTGGAACTTATGAAGTAACCTTCCAGGGTTATTCGATGACTCTTGCTGGTACTCATGTGTGAGTAGAGCTAGGCATGCCGAGTTTGGGCTCATTTTGTTTGTACATAAGAGACCCTACCACTGCATTTTATGAAGTAACCTTCCAGGGTTATTCAATGACTCTTACTGGTACTCATATGTCAGTACAGCTAGGCATGCCGAGTTTGGGTTCATTTTGTTTGTACATAAGAGACCCTACCACTGGAACTTATGAGGTAACCTTCCAGGGTTATTCAATGACTCTTGCTGGTACTCATGTGTGAGTAGAGCTAGGCATGCCGAGTTTGGGCTTATTTTGTTTGTACATAAGAGACCCTACCACTGGAACTTATGAAGTAACCTTCCATGGTCATTCAATGACTCTTGCTGGTACTCATGTGTGAATAGAGCTAGGCATACCGAGTTTGGGCTCATTATGTTTGTACATAAGAGACCCTACCACTGGAATTTATGAAGTAACCTTTCAGGTTTTTCAGGTTTATTCGAAGACTCTTAGTGGTACTCATATGTGAGTAGAGCTAGGTATGTTCCAGTGGTAGGGTCTCTGATGTTCATACAAAATGAGCCCAAACTCGGTATGCCTAGCTCTACTCACATATGAGTACCAGCAAGAGTGTTCGAATAACCCTGGAAGGTTACTTCATAAGTTCCAATGGTAGGGTCTCTTATGTACAAACAAAATGAGCCCAAACTCGGCATGCCTAGCTTTACTTCCATATGAGTACGAGCAAGAGTCATCGAATAACCCTGGAAGGTTACTTCATAAGTTCCTGTGGTAGGGTCACTTATGTACAAACAAAATGAGCCTAAACTCGGCATGCCTAGCTCTACTCACATATGAGACCCAGCAAGAGTCATTGAATAACCCTAAAAGGTTACTTCATAAGTTGCAGTGGCTGGGTCTCTTATGTACAAATAAAATGAGCCCAAACTCGGCATGCCTAGCTCTACTCACATATAAGAACCAGCAATAGTCATCGAATAACCCTGGAAGGTTACTTCATAAGTTTCAGTGGTAGGGTCTCTCATGTACAAACAAAATGAGCCCAAACTCATGCCTAACTCTACTCACATATGAGTACCAGCAAGTGTCATCTAATAACCCTGGAAGTTTACTTCATAAGTTTCAGTGGTAGGGTCTCTTATGTATAAACAAAATGAGCCCAAACTCGGCATGCCTAGCTCTACTCACATATGAGTACCAGCAAGAGTAATTGAATAACCCTGGAAGGTTACTTCATAAGTTCCAGTGGTTGGGTCTCTTATGTACAAACAAAATGAGCCCAAACTCGGCATGCCTAGCTCTACTCACATATAAGAACCAGCAAGAGTCATCGAATAACCCTGGAAGGTTACTTCATAAGTTCCAGTGGTAGGGTATTTTATGTACAAACAAAATGAGCCCAAACTCGGCATGCCTAGCTCTACTCACATAAGAGTATCAGTAAGACTCATCGAATAACCTTGGAAGGTTACTTCACTAGTACCAGTGGTAGGGTCTCACTAAAACAAATAAAATGAGCCCCAACCTGGCATAACTAGGTCTACTCTTTTATGAGTTCCAGTCGCAACACTTGAATGGGATGGTATACCATCAGTCCACATAATCTTACCAGATTTCAACGCAAGAAACAAAATAATATCTAAATACCGAAATATATCCTGAATCAACATAATGGAAAAAATAAAGTAATAATGTCCATTTAGGTATATAAAAATAAGAAACTTATTTGTACGTAATTTGCACAACCAGGCCTATAACACATAGATACATATCACAAAAAATTCTAAGTCTCAAAGTTATTTAGTTGAACTACATTTCCGCAAATTACCGTACGTAGTACGTACTGTTGCCGCCGTGTCGCTGTAGTGACGCGATTTTGTACCTACTAATTTTGTAAACGCGTCCTTAACATTTCGTTTATAAGTTACTAGCTCTCGTAAGATTGCTCCTCTTACTTAATATTGTCTTTTCATGTCAGCTCTTTGGAAGTTGTCCGGACGTAACAGTGTTGTTGTAGTTTTACTGCACGGAGTCTGATAGCGTAATCACATTTTCTTTGGATACTTTGCTACTCACGTGAGATCAATCCCTACAAGGGACAGCATGCAATGTATGATCTACAATTTTTCTTTAGGTCCATTAGTTGAGGATAAAATTTATTCCTATTTATAAAAAAGTAAAACTGGTATCTACATTGGTTGGACCTTGACCTCTCGATCTCCAGATCAATACCATAGCTGAAACCTCAAATATAAAACTACGCATATGAGATGCGAGGGAGGCTATAATAGCCCATAGTGTTATGTAACACGCTTCTTGTGGCCTCGACCGCGTTGCGTATGGATAATGATCCATTATACCACATAAATATGTAATAACATGTATTACTAGTTTTTACTCACGGTTTCTTCAGTCTTGTGGACTGTACATTCTTGATTTTATTGGTCACATGATCCAGCAGTTTAATATCTACTAGAACCGCGGTCATCTTGGTTCATGCTCGGGGCTATGTTATTTTTTCAACAAAAAAGCAATGCCACAGAAAATTATCCAAGTCAATGTCTGCTTGCCATGAGATCGGAAAGAGCGGGACTGGGGTTGTACCTGAGGGTTGGGTTGTGATGAAAATGCTTTAAGCTGACGCCCGAACGGTATCATCTGCATTCTTTACTTCAGGTGGCCGCGAGTACATGGTTGATGACATGCGAAGTGCAAGCGCCCACTTAACGCAATTTCAGCCCTATTCACATAATTAACTGTAATCTACACTAATATTATAAAGAGGAAAAAAAATATTTTTGTTTGTTTGTTTGTAATGGATAAACTCAAAAACTACTGGACCGATTTTAAAAATTCTTTCACTATTAGAAAGTTACATTATCTGTGAGTAACATAGGCTATATTTTATTTTAGAAAATAAAGGGGTCCGAAAGATATTTGGGGTTTTCGGGTACGCGAAGTACCTAGTTCCCTCAGGACGCGGGTGAAACCGCGGGAAACGGCTAGTAGTAGGTATAAACATCATCGACAGACTTGTTTGTATTCTGTATCTCAGCCCACGTCTCTTTATAAGAAGGCTTAGTAGTCTACCTATCATGCTGGTCAAAGGCGGGTTGGGTCTTTCGAGAACAGAATGCAGAATTCTCAGATATGCAGGTTTCCTTATAATGTTTTCCAACGTTTAGCAAGCGATAAATAACATTTTAATAGACATTTAACAACTAAGAGTCTCTGGTGCGCGCTGTGGCTTTGAACTCGAGACCTCTTTGTAGCAGTCTGTCACTTTACTGCGATATTCCGTGAAAGTTTTATAGTTCCCGCCATCATCAAAAAATTCAAAAGGAAAAGCCACCACACTGTCTCTTAAAAATTCTTCATCAAATAAAAGAGTACATTACGATTGCCTGTTTACTTAGTGATATGGTTCACACGTAAAGTAGATGTCATTACGGTGAAGTGGCGCTGGTGATATGTAAACACAAACACACGTTATCACTCTCGTATTTGTACGCTACTTGATAATCACGACAAGGAATTAACTGTTTAATGCTTGTCATTGCCGTATCTGATTCAGATCATTTTTGTGCCTATACAAAAGGGGTTCTAAGCTTTCCACGAAACCTTAAGGGATCTATGTATGACAGTGTGTTCTTAAAGATGTTAAAAATATTATCAAGATCAATAAATAAATCTCCTAATCTTGCTTACAAAGAAGACTCACTTACAAAAAAAAACAAAAAAATAAAGCCTTACTCGATTTGTAAAGAGTCCGTATGATGGTCTAAATTTTACAAGAAATCTATGATAGTAAAAGTTCAAAGAAACTCTGCTTTACAGCCAATAATAGTAGTACCTATTTGTGAGTAGGTCAAGTAAAAATGTTTTTATAAAGACTGTCTATAAATTGAAAGTATGACTTACTTTTTATAAGCTGTGCGCAAAAAGTTCTTGTTCAACTAGCACAAAAAATATTGTTTTACCGCACCATCTATTGTTGCACATTATACCGTTACGTTTTCGTACTAATGTAAACGAATACTTAGTTTTTTATGTATTGACAAAAGCTTCCCGTGACACGTACGTAACAATTTAATACGCACTTAACTTCGAAAAGTCATTGGTGCGTGCCGTGGATTCGAACCCGAAACCCCCTCTGCGTAGCAGTCGGTCTCTCCACTCGGCTATCGTTGCTATAAACAAACAAACAAATATTCCGGCTTTATAATATTGCAGATATACAAAGGATCCCTTCATCAGGGTCGGATCCTGCGTAGTAGGCATGCCCACAGGGCTAAGTGTTTAATAATAGTAGATTGTATGACAAGGGAGCAAAATAGTATTTTTACGGCGAGGGCGCTACTTTGAACCACGAGCGAAGCGAAGGATTCTAGAATAGAATCCCGAGCATTGCGAGGGATTCTGACGTAGAATCCTGAGCGCAGCGAGGGATTCAAAGTACATTGCCCGAGAGAAAAATAATTTGCTCTCAAGTCATATACTCTACTTTTCATCCCTTTCTATGAGAAAATAAATAATTTCGTGGGTAATAAGTTTTGTACGACGTTGTTATCTTCTTTAGTTATGGTTTCAGGAGTTAAAGCATTGTCACTTTCATAACTCGACGTAGAACTCATAAATTTTTTGCAAAATTCAATAAATTATGTGCCTACTGATTACGAGAACAGACACGTAATTCGCGCGCTTTTTTTTTGTTAGCGCGGGTCCCCACGCCCGTTCAGCCAACACGTACCAGCCATATTTTCATACATTTTGCGTTCAATTTCTATGAATGATATAAGTTCCAAATCCAATCACTATTCCGCCCGCTAAAAAGTTCTTAACAGAAAAGAGCTATTTTGCTCCCGCTAAAAGAGGAACCAAGCGACACTTTTCGAATAGAAGGGATGAAAAAACCATTTCCTTGTACAAAATATATCGGGATGCGGCCGCTAAGTCATATGACCTTACCCACAACTTAACATATTCGAGGGCAAAATCCGTGCTGGAGCCACATTGCATAAATTATTCACATGTGATACAAAGAATCACTTATTTATTTATCATCAGTGGAAAAGCAAAACAGGGGTGCCAGTCTGTCTGACGCATTGTCCAATAATTCTTAGTAGGGGGATGTTTACTGTTTATATGAGTCAAGTGACTCACAGCGATCAATTATTTAGTTCAATACTACATTCGTAGATATGAGTGATGCGGGTGATGACTCGCTAGTCGCTTATGAGTCACAACTCTCTTTCGCTGAGTTAACACTTACTATTGTGAAATAGCAAATATAATGATTCCTATATGGATAAAGCATAGCTATAGATTGTACTATTGGTGGTCTGACTTGTTGGTCTAGCGATTAGTGGCCATCACTGCTGAGTCAGAGGTAGCGGCCTTAAAGATGGGTTTTAAACTAAAGAACTGGCTAAAAAATGCTTACGCTTACAGCGGGATTATAAGTCAACGGTTGGCAAGAAACGGTCTTGCCAATCGTTGACTTATAATCCCGCTGTTCAGCTTCCAAATTGTGTCTAGAGCAACCTGTGAGTTTTCGTACATTTTTCTTGCAGGGGAAAGAGCAGACTTCCCCCTGTAAACGTCCCAGTAACCGTTCCAGTAGAGTAACCATTAAAAACCACCGGCATCCTTCGTCGTCCTGTAACGTTTGGACCCGCCTGAAGTCTTCGTCAAATCGATTCAGCTAGATTCAACTTATTTTAACTATTCAATCTTACTCTATACATCCGACGTGCCCAAAGACGTTCCGACACTTTCCTTATGCTAATCTAGGTTATTTTACTATTATAATTAGGAATGTAACTATTCATTGGACAATTATAAACGTGTCGTGTTCACTAATAATTAGGTATATTATCATAATTAAATGCACATTAACTGCATGACATCGGAAGTGATTTCATTAATTATCGCTTGTTTCCAATTGATTGGCAGTAAACTGCAATATTTTTATAATTTCACACATAGCCTTCCATAAGTTAATATTGGCAGGCTTTTCCTGACATACACAATACCCATCTTTCTATTTCATGTTATGACATTATAAAACGCAAGCTGAGGGGGAACGCGAATCTTTCCTCTTTATCTTCTACTAAAAACCCTTGCCCTGCTCATTCTGTCTTTTCTATATGAAATATCATCATCCTCCTAGCGTTATCCAAGGCTCTCGCGGTCCGCTTTCTAGTCTTACCGGATTTGGCGGAATATTAGCTTTTCCATGGAGCGACTGCCTGTCTGACCTCCGCAACCCGAAGGGATAGCGATATTCCGTGGTTTAGACTAGTGTCAGTTTATTTTAGAGGTACTGACGCTCTATAACGACTGTCAAAGATCTTCATGACAGCTGGGACCGACGGCTTAATGTGCTCTCCGAGGCACGAGACAAGCGATAATTAACAATTCAATACGCACAGTTCTTTGCCGTTGTTTTCCTAAACCCCCACTCTCAAAGAGCGAAACACAATAATAGGCATACTCCTATTATTGGGTCGGAACCTCTCATGGGTGTAGCCAGCATGAGCTAGCGTGGCTAAACCACTCGACGAATATGCATTATTGAGTCTCTCAACAGCCCTTTTAAGCGCGAGTGCCTGAATATCCTACTATGACGAAACTCCTTCAAAAGCCTTTATGAGCACGAAGGTCACAGTCTCCTATAATTCCGGCAAGCCTAACATATTTTCTGTTCATTTCAGCCCCAACTGCTAGCCAAGAAGCTAGAACTCTCGGAGCGTGAGATCGAACGCTGGTTCCGCCTCAGACGCGCTCAGGACAAGCCGTCGACCCTCGTCAAGTTCAGCGAGAACGCGTGGAAGGTCTGCTTCTACGTGTGCAACTTCTCCTTCGGCCTGTACACGCTCTGGGATAAGGAATGGCTGTGGGACATCGACCAGTGTTATATTGGATACCCTCATCAGGTAAGTACCTTACTTCATATATTTTCTTTCTTAGTTTTCTTATGTATGACCAACTCTCCAACATCATCATGTCTGCTGGAAATAGGCCTTCTGCAAGGTTCTCCACACAGACCGACCTTGAGCCGCCCGCATCTAACCGCTACTCGCAATCTTAACATACTTACTCAGAATAATATTGACGTAGGATCGTGTCAAACGTTAGGGTTAGTAAGAGTGCAGGAGGAGCTCTTGAGGTTAGCACGACTTAGTTTTCGTGTGAGTGTGTGGCTTACTCTGAGGTCAGATTTTTGAAACCGCCTAAAGCACAATTCTTGTCCTGAGACAGCAACCGGGATCGACAGCTTTATGTGCCCTACGAAGCACGTTAGCGCCCTCATTTGAATGTCACGCGTGGTCACCCATCCAAGTGGCGCCTTTTCACGTATTGCTTAACTTTGCTGACCTATTACGAACGGCAAGACAAGTCACGCTGTGAGTGCTTCTGTCATTGTCACCGTAAAATCGAGTTTCGTTTTCTGCATACTAGGTTATACCCGAGGTGCGGAGTTTTACAGTACCATATTTGTAAACACGGTATTTTGAACAAGGTAATTAGTCTGCTGTCTACGACCTCGTTAGCGTTACAATTAGTACAATTTACAACTATCTGTATTTTGAACGATAATTGAGTTGTTCACAGCGGTTAACACCTCATTAAGTGAAAGAAAAAGTAAGTACTTTTTCTTTCACTATACCGAATATCGAATACCGATATGAATTACACAGGAAACTGAATTTCGAGAAACTTCAAACTTTGTGCTCGATCGGAATGTCGTCACAGGTGAAAAGCAGGATAAGTTAAGCACCTTTTACACAGGTCACCCCTTTGATGGGCGACCGTTAGTGGCTCATTCTGGTGTCGGAGTTTATAGGATGCCCGAACGCCTCCACAATGGCCTAGCCACTCGAAAACTCTCGCAACAACTGGTCACCCATCCAAGTAGTGACCTCTACAACCGTTGCTTACCTTTACCGATCTTTTCCAAACAGACTAGAAACTAACCTTTTTGTAATATCTGTGTATTTCATATACCATCACTTTTTGTAACATACATTTCCACCGTGGTTCTGAACATGGTTGCCAGTTGCCAACATTATAAGACGTAAGTGGATGCTCCTGTTACACAATATTCACATTGGGACCCTAACTAAAGGCACTTAATTTAGTAACTGAATTTATTGTTTGAGTATTATGTCTAACTATTTACAAGTAAATACAGTGTGAAACAGTTGCAGCTCCTTACAAAAATCAAATTTATGTACAGTATATTGGCGATTAAAAAGAGTGGCCACGAGTTTTCTTGCCCGTTCTTCCTCGTGGTTCTACCTATTGCTTTGCGAACGTGGCAGTAAATGTAAATGTAGAATCATCAATTAATTCACTTAAATTTTGACGTTCATAAGCGTCACTTTGTGGCCTAAATGAATAAATGATATTGACTTTGACTTAGCAAGTCAGTAACCCTTTAGCTGCTACACGTTGATACTGAACTATTCACATTCATGTATTATCTTTTATACGTCTTTCTTTGTATACTTGTAGTGTGTTTTGGTGCAATTTATTACCGATAGCGACTACATTGTGTAACGCAAAGAAAGTACGATAACGAGTTTAGGTTATGTATTAAGAATACCGCGTTCTATATACCTACATTAGATTCAGGTACAAATATATACAATTGTGCTACACGTATTTACCTTTTGTCCGTGTGGTGACGGATTAAGAATACGAATTGTCACCACCCCATATCATCCCATGGGTGTCGTAAGAGCCGACAGAGGGAGCGTATTATGCAGAGAACAGCACTGTAAGAGAAGGAAAACTTGATACAAACACTATACCAACCCGCTTGGCCAGCGTGGTATAGTAGGCCAATTCCTCCTTTCAAAGGAGAGGCCTAGTCCAGCAGTGGACTATTAAAGGCTGATGATGATGTATTTACCTGATATGGACTTTGTTAACGGAGATAACAATTCGGGCATTTAGACCAGTGTCAGGATATACTAAAGCACTGACTCATAACGAATTTTAAGGAGTGCAGTGCCGAAGTCTATGCTCGTTTTACACATCATGCCAAGACATACTAACCAAAATAATACCTGGGCAACGAAAATCTTTTTAGTTTTAAAAATGTTTATAAGGCTACCTTTCCATCCATGGATGTATTGCACATTGATTGACATCTAAGAACTAATTGACCCGGGAAATGTATGGATTTTGTACCTAATTTAAAAAAAAATATGTTGACTTTGAGCCTCAATATCTCCTGAAGCAGTAAGTTGGTTCCCAGGTATGGTACCGAGATTAAAAATGTTCGTAATGATTTGTACAATATGGGACTTTAATTTTCATTAAGGGCCTTTTTACACCTTGTGCATTCAGGTACAAATATATGTATACAATTGTACCATACTTATCTACCGGATATGGGCGTTGTTAATTTGATTGCATTTAGACCATTGGCAGATTATAAAAAGGCATCTTGACAGCCGGGATCAACATTAACATGTTCTCTGAGACACGGCGCAAGCATCGTCTTTAAGTTCCCCATAATGTCGTCGAAAGACATGTGAAGTATGCCAACCCTTGCTAGGCCAGGATGGTGGTCTATGGCCTTACTATTCTCATAGTGCTAAGAGGCACTCATGCCCAGCAGGGGGATGATATATATATATATACAGGGCTGATTATAATGCAGTCCGTCTCGTTCGTTTTCCAGGGTGTAACCAACGACGTATGGTGGTACTACATGATATCGGCGGCGTTCTATTGGTCGCTGACTATGTCCCAGTTCACGGACGTGCGGCGCAAGGACTTCTGGCAGATGTTCGTGCACCACGTAGCCACCATCGCGCTCATGTCCTTCAGCTGGGTGTGCAACCTGCACAGGATCGGCACGCTGGTCCTACTGCTGCACGACTGCGCCGATATATTCGTTGAGGTAAGTTCAACTTCTGGGTAACGTTGAAAAGATTTCAAGACCCAAAACGAAGAAGACGAAAACGAGAAAAGACTATATCAAGCTGTGATGAAAGGGTGCCGCTAGTGCTGTCAGGGATGAAAAGCCGTCGCTAATTTGGTCAGTGATGATAGTTTTAGTTCTCATTTAGTAGCGACTAGAGGACGCCAGCAGCTACGCCTGCATTTTTTTTTAATTTACCCGTTTTGGCCGATCCCGTGGGAATTTCGGGATATCCCTTCTTAGTGCACCCCTACGGTCCCCAAGGAACATACATGGCAAATTTCAGCTTCCTGCTCCCAATAGTTTCGGCTGTAGCGTGTCTGTCAGTCAGTCAGTAACACAAGGATTTTATATATTAAGAAGATGATAAGCCTTCACCGTGAAAAAGTTAAAATACAAGGTTCAACATTAGAAGAACCATAAATTTCAATTAGCACAATACAGTTATATGCGATTTAGCATTGTCACAACGTGAAGATAAGAAGTTGAGTATAAGAACTGGAGTATAACTGGTAACATTGTTTCTATTTGGAAGATTAGAGTATGTATTATATTGTTGATTACACTATATACACACATTGTTATAGTTACGTGTTTAATACATTGTTCGCAACCACACTCCATGGCAATATTCGCTTACTAAGGCAAATAGTTACGTTTCCTGTCTAATCCAATGTTTCCATATTTAATAAATAAATTCGAAAACAGCTACAAAGAAAATGCTTCATCATGAAGTCACGGCCAATCATAAAATGAAGTCGCTTTTACATATTTTATTGGTTGTGAGCACCGATCAACGCTGTGCAACACAATGCTTTATGTTCCAAAAAAAATATATATAAAAAATATAATAAAATATTTTCAGTCTTGTGTGTTTTTTGTGGCCATTTAATACTTTTTAATGAGAGATGTCTCTAATTAAATAGTAGGAACAGAGAGAGTTGTCTTGAAAACATCTTTTCATACAGTTGGTGGCCTATCTGCAATCAATAAGTATCTGTTTGAATGTTTCAGTCTGTGAAAGCGTCTAAATACGCGAAATACCAGAAGTTGTGCGACGCGCTGTTCCTGATGCTGATCGTCGTGTGGATCGTGACGCGCGTCGGCATCTTCCCATTCTACCTCATATGGAGGTAAATACACCACGCCGTAACCATATTTTCTCACTTTTTTTAATTCTCGAAAGAGTACGGATTTTGGCAATGTGCCCGGTAACGGCAATAGGCTCGCCCCTATTACGTGGAACCTAAAATTGATAAGGTGAAATGTGGGTGTAATATTACCTCTGCCTACCCCTTCGGGGATACAGACATGAAGACATAAAAAAATAATAATTGTGTGCCCGTTTAAAGCAATGTATGATTTGTATATTTAATCGTTGTTGCAAAAATACTAATGCTACTGCTACACCTGCGTTAGCGTTAACGATAATGGCAATGGTCAATAACGCGTTAATTGGAAGTTAGTATTTTAACGCGTTAAAACTTTGGCCACATCTACGTAGCGCCTAAATTAACGCGCTAATTGACGCCTTAAGACGCAGGTGTAGCAGGAGCATTACTAAAATATGGGATCCTGCCGTTTTGCCGAAATGATTTTGACAAAATTTCATTACCCAAACAAATTTTAGCAACCTTTTTTATACCATTGCAACATTTCGAATGATTGTAGTATGCATATTTTTATTTGGTCAAGTTGTTACTTGGCAAAATATTACTAAGTATAATGTCATTATGGCATTTGGTCTTTAATCAAATGATTTATTACAGCAAACAATCTTCAGACAGTAAACGTTTGGTGATATTAGTTTATTTATGGAAGTAGTTAGAGTAGGTTAATTATTAAAAAAATGGCTATGTTAGGTTAGAACTGTGACCTCCTACGCACGAGCCGAGCGAGCGAAGCGAGCGGTGCCGCGGCAGCGGCCGGCGAGTGCCAGAAACGACTTGCATTAATAGAAAGAGATAGTTTTAGTAGGTTACCCGGAACTGAATTATTTAGATTAGGATAACTATTGATTTTGCGTATAAACTGTTATGCCAACTGAAATATTTGACGAAATAAAAAATGTTGGAAGTACTATTTGGTAAACAAGTTATATTTTAAACGTTCATTTTCCAAGCATTAGGTTATGCATTACAATTTTTTGTGAATAGATTTTTTGCTAAGTAATAATTTGGCAGATGAAATAATGCGAAAAAATATTTGGGAAGTGAAAAGTCAAATTCCTTTCGGTCAAACAAGGGAGACCCCTAAAATATACATACCCAGTGTCCTAGCCAGCCTTTCAATGCGCCCAGTGCCAGCTTCAAGAACTGGCAAAATTTTATGTGTGATGATGATGGCTGGGCCTTTTTTGCCAAGGTCTGCCCTCTATGCCTGGGCACAGCTAGCACAGCCTAGTTACATAATATGTTTACATATTGGAGACTGAATTATATTATTTTCTAAGTTTATAATGTGTTAACGAACCTAACAAAAAAAATGGTCTACTTGCAGTACATTGATCCGCGCGCCCATGCTGCAGCCGATGTTCCCCGCGTACTACATCTTCAACTCTCTGCTGTGCTTGCTGCTAGTCCTGCACATCGTGTGGACCTGGCTCATACTGCAGATCGCATACACCGCGCTGCAGGCGGGACAGGTAAACCATCACACCTATTTTATCCTGCCAGACAAGGAGTATATCCTAGAGGACTACAAACCGTGTGGTGACGGATTAAGAATACGAAATGTCACCACTCCATATCATCCCATGGGTGTCGTAAGAGCCGACACAGGGAGCATATTTTGCAGAGAACAGCACTGTAAGGGAAGGAAAACTTAATACAAACCCTATACCAACCCGTTTGACCAGCGTGGTATAGTATTCCTCCTTTCAAGGGAGAGGCCTAGTCCAGCAGTGGACTTTTAAAGGCTGATGATGATGACAAACATTTAACTAACGGACACGAAGAACACTAAGGGTTGGTTTCATGCTGCACCTAAAACTCGTACAAACTTCATTGCAATTTTGAATTTATCTGAAAGATCTGGATATACCTTATATCCAGAATGGTGGTGCTGAAACTGGGCATAAGACTCGAAACAACAATTTATGTATCATACAAAGTATTTTGAAATGGTGAAAGGGCAGCTTAAACTACTACGAAATACATATAGTAATTTTAAGGTTGAGCACATCAGAATTCAGTGTTCCACTTATTACGTTCAATACTATGCAATGCATCAAGCAGATACATGAAACATGTTTTTTAACAAAAATAATAAATGTTTGTTTATAACATAAAAATATTTCTATAAAAAATAAATTAGCCATAAACATAGAAGTCTGTCTGTAGAAATAAGTGCGACGAGACGATTCGACAAGAGCTCCTTAAGCATAGTTATACAGAGTGTCACACGACCCATCACCAAGCCGAAGTCTACTCGTTGTGGACATCATGCCAAGTCATACTAACCAAAAATAATACCTGGGAAACGATTGTTTTTTAAGTTTTCACATTTTTTAAACCGTAATTAAAAGCGCGCGCGGGCAAATCTCGAAATACCTACTTATCCATGGGGTCATAGGGCATCTAAAGAACATATTGGCAGGATAATCGCATCGATTTTGTACCTGATTAGAAAAATTCCATACTAACTTTGAGCCTCAATATCTCCTGAACCGGTGATTTCCCAGTTATGGTGCCGAACTAAAAAATTTTGGTAGTGATTGGTACAACATGGGATTTCAGTTTTTGTTAAGGGTCTTTTTACACCCTGTAGATAATAGCAACATTTTTTATTTAAATTCACAGATGGATGGTGATATAAGGAGTTCCAACTCCGAACTGAGTGATTCTCCACACAACTCCAACCATAATTCACCTACCCGGTCCAAGAGTAGAAAGTAAGTCATAGTTATTTTTATAAGAGACATATGTTCTAAGACTGTCTCTGTGCCACTGGATAGCGTAAATGTCTGCTGATCGAGAGGTCGCGGGTTCGATTCCTGGGTCGGGCAAAAGTGTTACTGAGTTTTTCCGAATTCTCACGGAGTCTGGTAATGTGCCCGGTAACGGCAAAAAGATCGCACTCTATTACGTAGCACCGAAAAACACAATACATGGCGAAATGTGGGTGTAATATTACATCTCTGCTTACTCCTCCGGGGCTAGAGGCGTGATGCTATAAAAAAAATATGGTCTATACATGACCCATGATCACTCAAATACAGTCAATAAGTGCGAATAGACTCACTTGCTATTGTATTCACAGACCTGATTTAACCGTATATGACAGAATATTAGCTTTTCCACAGACAGACTGCCATCTGACTTCTGCAACACAAAGAGATAGCGATATTCTATGGATTAGATAATCAGTCATGGGTACCGACTCTCATAACAATAGGGAAGTTTCCTGCAAGTGAAATAAATCATACAACTATTTTTATCTAGTGAAATATGTCAAAATAATTGTAGTTTCATTCATCAATTAATGTTAAAAATTTATTTAACATTTTTTATCGACAATTTAATGATATTTGACAGCAAAAAAAACTATGACGTCACTAGGTCGTATTTCATACAAACGCCGTAGGAAAGGTTGTTTTTGACATTTCATTAAAAGTGCTTGATTTGACTAGTTGGAAACAACCCTATTGTCAAAGATCTTCACCAGCCGGGACCAACGGCTTATATTGCTCTACGAAGCACGGCGCAAGCGATTATTAGCTATTTAATACGCACATAACTACGAAAGTCAGTGGTGCGCGCCTTGGGTTTGAACCCTAAACCCTCTACATGACTGTCTGTTGGTATCTCCACTAGGCTATCACTACCTTAGTATATTGTATAATATCTCATCCTCTTAGCGTTATCCCAGTTTCAAGCTGGGGTCCGCTTACAAGTCTAACTGGATTTGGCTGAATATTAACTTTTCCATGGAGCGACTGCCTGTCTGACCTCCGCAACCCGAAAGGATAGCGATATTCCATGGTTTAGACTAGTGTCAGTTGATTAAGTAGGTGCTGACGCCCTGTAACGACTGTGAAAGATCTTCATGACAACCGGGACCGAAGGCTTAACGTGCTCTCCGAGGCACGGGACAAGCGATAATTGACAATTCAATACGCACATAACTCCGAAGTGATTGGTGCACGCCGTGGATTCGAATCCGATACCCTCTGCATGGCAGTCTGCTGGTATCTCCTGCCTTAGTATATTGTATAATAATGTACTATTATTTCAGCGTCTAATCACACAATTTCTCTTCATTCCAGGGACACATAGGATTAATGTTCATCACAATTAGCACCAATGTCACAACTGCCACGTATATAATGTACGCTATATATAGTGTTCTCCACAAAACACATACAAGTGTTATTTATTGTGGAACACTTCACTGAACAACATAGTAAAATGTATAGTCACTTCCAATATGAAATACAATAGGAGATAAATGTAGATGTCGCTAGTAGCGGCGACAGTGACAAAGAACTCGGATTTATATATAGAAACACATTTCCTATGGGCGCTCTGAAGACAAACTTTCTGCGACACAATTGGCGTGGCAGTCGTTCCTCCAGTGTAAGAGCAAGAGAGACGGACGTTCCCTCAGGGTTGAGAGGGAATCCGATCGCCTTTTCGATTCCGCGGCGTGCTGACGCGTTCCCTCTCTCTTTCTCGCTCTAGTAAATGACGGTCCTAAGTGACAGAAAAGGATAGAAACATAGGAAAGTGCGATGCGGTGCTGATAGGTGTAGCTCAACCCTCAGTGTATCTTAACTACGAGAGTAAGAGAGACGGAGAACGACGCCAGCGCCGCCAACTACGAACTAAACTGGGCGCAGACCCCACTTGGTATCAGCACACGAAATCCTTAAGGTCTGCGGTTCTATGTAAATATGAGTTCTTTCACAGTGACCATTAATTTCTAGTTTATTTGTCTACCATTTGCAGTCCACCGCTGGTCATCTGGTTTCCTAATTTGCGTCTGCTTTGTTAGTAATTAGGACCTACTATACCACGCTGGCTGGACTGGTTGGTTGATATATGGTTTGAAGTCTCGTCTTCCGTCCCTTCCCAAAGATTCAATACTGTGTTACGACACGTGTCGAATACGACTACGTATCTTCTCAGAGAGCCTGGTCAAATGGCATTCGCTTCTGATTTCTACTTTCGCTAACGCTTGGTCGCCATGGCAACGTAAGGAATTCCTTCTTTGTTGACCACGTGATATATCGAAAGCCTATGCCAGTTTCATACATTTTTGCACTTAGCAATTAGCGATATCGCTAATCGAATGGCATTTGGCTACACGCGCTGTTATCTAATCTTAGATGTCTCCATTTATCTCCTACTGTATAATCTTTATAATTATACCTAAAGTACCGCTTCCTCAATCGTCTTCTTATAGCAATGGAACATAAAACCATTTGTCACTATAGTCTAAGTTAAATACATAATAATATGAAGCTATACATTACAAATCCACTATTATGTGAGTAGTCATATAAAGATAAATTAGGCCCACAGCTAGTCTAACCATCTCACGATTCACCTACATCGATTTTTTTCTTCGAGTGACACGGCCTTATGATTTTTGTTCCAAGACAAAGTAATAATGTCTTTATTTTTAAATAAATACTTTTGACGGACGTTCTCTGACCAGATCTGAGACATCCTTAAAACAGGAAAGGTTAGAAGTACCCTAAACAGAAGAGCATGCATGAGGAATTTGATGGGAGAGAATGAAGCAAGAGAGATATGTCAGGATCGTTGCGAATGGCGTTCCGTAGTCTCTGCCTCCTCTCAGGGGAACAGGTGTGAGTCTATGTATGTATGTATGTAAAATAACCTAGGTAAAGTAGTTTACCCCGATTTTACATAAGATTTAACCGTTTTTGTGCAGGGTAAACTCTGTTATTTAAGCTAAATAAGATAGCTTATTTTATGGCGATTCTAACGACATAACGTGTACACATAGTTCCTATACGAAAGCTTCGAGATATCTTCATTTAATTCACTCGCAGCGCAACTCCCGCGGTCGCCGGGACATACTAGGGTAAAGTTACAAAATGGCCGCCACCGCTGTGGAATTCATAAATTTTTATGAGTCTTATTTAGTTCATGCCGCATACAATGGATTAAGCCCTCGCTTGTCCGCCGGTGAGTCGTGATATGGTCAAACCCCTGCTAAAGGTAAAAATAAGATTGGAATGGTATAGCTTTATATGTCGCTGTGTGTAAGTGTTTTGTAATCTTAAGCTCAATTTAAAAACGAACAGCGAGCAATTTTTGTGTCAAGTAATTTTAAACGTTAAATAATCGTTTTAGTGCTCAATATCGCTGGAGACATGAAAATGTCGTCAAATGGCGCCGTTGAAGCAATATTATGCTCTAACGTAGTGATGATAAGGTTTAAAATAGTTTGACACTAAAACTCGCTGCTTTGTCTGTGTAAATTGAGCCTTAACGTGTAGGATATACGTCTCATATCTCTTTTTCACTTAGTAAGATTTCAAAAACACTAAGATTCGGTGTATGTATGTAAGAAATGTGAAACAGAAAAACGTTTTGTTGCATTATATGTATAATTTAGTTTAGCGTTTTGTATATTAGCTAGCCTTCAGGAGTATTGAGGCTAACAACTAATAAAGTAAGCGAATTTGGGTTTTATTGTATAAAGATTTGTGAGAGAGTATTTGAGCATTGTGCAGCATTATTTTTTCTGAATAATAGTAATATCGCTTGTGAAAACGGTATTTTTTTAATACTTGCTATATAATGCTGTCTGTTTACAATACCTGTAAACAGACACCATACTACGGTAAGCCCGTACATTAATAAACTTTTACAGTAATATTAACACTACTGTTTCATAATGAAATTTTGTGTTTCTTTACAGACTTATCATGTCATTATACAGCGTTTAGCAGTCCACTGCTGGAGGCCTCTTTTAGTTTATGAAGTCCACTTTACAAATAAATAATGCCGAACAATACTCAATACTCTCAAATGCCTAATTGTTCGTGTGTATTTATGTCATGGAGATTATAATGTATAGGCGCCCTCTCGGCTAAAAAGTGTGTCGCAAATCTCATTATCAATAGTTGCGCGATTGACAGAATTATTGTTAAGTCAAGGAATTCAGATTTATACATAGAAGCACATTTTCTATGGGCGCTCTGAAGATAAACTTTCTGCGAAACAAATTGCCGCTTGGCGGCGTGGCAGTCGTTCCCCCAGTGTAAGAGCAAGAGAGCCGGACGTTCCCCCAGTGTATCTTAATTAGGAGAACAAGGGAGACGGAAAAACTACGCGAACGCCACCAGCTACGAACTAAACTCGGGCAGACCCCACCTGGAATCGGTACCCGAAATCTTTAAGGGCTGCAGTTCTATGTCTAAATCTGAGTTCTTTGGTTTGAATCGCCGAATTGATTGACAATCACGCTGTCAATCGCTGTGTATTGACAGTTTGTTAGCGCGGCGATTTGTTTGTGAGGCATTGACTATGGCCGCTTGTATTGTGTGGCGATAGAAGATCATAAGACTAGTTTTCATGTAAATACATATTTGATAAAGTATGTAGGAGACAGACTTGTAGCAGAATAAATTTACATGTATAAAGTTAGGTGGCATGGCATGTTACAATTTAAAAAAAGATTGATATAATATGAGCATTAAAATTTCATGTAATCTGTAACTTCTATTAGTTTCTAATTTGCTAATAGGGAAGTTTCCTGTAAGTGAAATAAATTATACAAGTATTTTTATCTAGTGAAATATGTCAAAATAATAGTAGTTTCATTCATCAATAGGGAAGTTTCCTGCAAGTGAAATAAATTATACAAGTATTTTTGTCCAGTGAAATATGTCAAAATAATGGTAGTTTCATTCATTAATTAATGTTAAAACTTTATTTAACATTTTTATCGCCAATTTATTGATAATAAGTATTCTATTTGACAGCAAAAAACTATGACGTCACTAGGTCGTATTTCATACAAACGCCGTAGGAAAAGTCGTTTTTGACATTTCATTAAAAGTGCTTGATTTGACTAGTTGGAAACATTATCTACTATGATGCTACTTATCACAAGCACACTTCCATTTCATATCTGCTTGTATGATTGACTTTTTTACGTTCTTTCATACCTTGCAAATACATATGAGTCAGTTAAACTAGTTTAATTAGACCCCAACGCCACCTAGCGGTTCAATGTCTCACTAGGACTGGTTCACGTATTAGATCACATTACTTTTCTACTCATCGTTTATGGAGGTTATTTTATTTGTAAAACTTTGTTCGTTCAAACGAAGCGCGGCGTTTCTAAATGTTTTTTAATACATAATATTATGTAGTTCTTCAGATGGCATAATTATGTGTGGACATAATTCCATTCTTCCTCGCGAATTTAATTTTTACGATGTGATCTAATTTTATTGAACAGTCCATGTTTCAAAATAATTTGTTTATATTATAAATGTTTAGAATAAGCTCAATGTGTAGTGTAAGTGTTGTTCTACAGTTAGACGGACCAAACGTAGCGTTGAGTTCGTTTTGTAAAGCCAAATTGTAGTTATTTAAAGTCGAAATACTATTTATTGTGGGCCAATAATTTGTATGGAATACTGCGCAGTTCATTGAACGAAAGTAACTATCTAAACGTGTTATGGGTGACCACGATTATATGAGTGAGTCGTGGTCCTGATCTCGCAGGCATGGATCGATAAACAAAGCATAATTACGTTTGTAATATAATATATTTAAACTATTAATGGTGTACATTTTCTTTGTATCTTTAGTTACGCCTTTACCTACATTGTACTCGTCTTCAATTCACTAACTACTTCATAGAAGCTGCAGTTAAAACAGATTATATGAAGTTTCAAGTGTCCAAACTTTGATACAGTAAATGTCTTTGACAACTGAATTCAACGTCACTATGTCTACTACAGAAGAAAAGGTACATGCGTGATTGATTACTATAATATTACCGTTTCACTAATTGATTGGAAATCTTCGTATAGACGATATGATATTCATTTTCATTGTACTCGTATCTCGATGTTGGCCCACAGTGTCTTCGCAGGGACCACATAGTCGAAATATAATGTTACAAGCAGTTTTTTACGAACACCCAACTGCGCCACTAATTGTACTGACGATCGAAACGCGTAGATGAATCAAAATAATAAACAGCAAATTCGAAACCAAGTATTGTGTGGTTGGAATTTTTTTCTTTATTTATTGACTCACGCCTGTATCCCCGAAGGAGTAGGCAGAGGTGTTGTATTACACCCACATTTCGCCATGAGTGGTTGGTATGGTTTGATGATTATTTAGAAAAGTCCTGTTTCCAGCCGTCTAAATAATTTCTTCTTTGCGCTGGCAACACTGACTTCTTTTTAGACATCAACTTATTTAAATGATTTTAAGCGGGGTTTAAGGTTATTTAGCGGTTCTTACTCGAAATGGGTATACATTAAGGCATAAATGCCTCTGTATTTGCCAACGTTTAACTAATACCCGCTAAATAACCTTGTATAATGTTGTTTCGCAGTTGGGTCACAATATACCAAATTATTATTTTTATTTATAAGAAGTATTAACAGCGTACCTTTATATGAACATTACAATCTACTCTCTATAGCACCATTCCGAATACTGCTTTTAAAGAAAAATATTTTTAATTTTATATTTTTTATGCTGACTGATTTTCAAACCAGAACATAATATACAAGGTATATTTTAACTTCTTGCATTTTATTTTTATACAGCTACCGTATAAATATGGCGTTGGTTGCAATATATATAAATATATTTATCTACACTTTTGGAACATTTTACTTTATCTATTTGCGTATGTATTTATTAGAATAAGACATTGTAAATTTAAATTACTGTTAAATTATTCCCGTAGCGCAACAAATAAGATGTATTTTATATGTGTCTTTAGAAACTGTAATATGTGTATAATATCTACTGCATAATTTTCTATTCGTATTTAGGAATAATAATATTGCCGGATAATATGTTCAGAAACCTACTTATTCATTTGTAATGAGATAATTACCAATATATTCGATTTAGAAAATATAATAATATTGTTGCTTATTAATGTACTTCAAGTATGTAAGATGTAATAATTTATTAAATAAAAGTATTTATTTAATGTTGTTTAAGTATTTATGTTTTACATCACTTTTTACAATTCCTTTTTTTTAAATGCACGTCATCTAAAGTAAAATAATCTCATAGCACCTTTTTATTCTGTGCAACTTAGAACCTTTAGTTCACCATATTTACCGCTAAAGGCGGGACTGGTTTAAAGACAGAAGCAGTGATCCTAAACTTTCCTAAACAGCATTTGTAATCCTTCCTCAACATATTCCAATTTACAACACAAATCTTTATGACCACTTACGAATTTACGATGGTTGACAGCAAACTATCATTTGAAATTTATATTACCTGTCATGCGTACTTACCAAACTTAAGCGAGTCGCATGAGATCTGCGTGCGTTTTACGTCAACATTTATTGCAGTGCATGCGGGTACGCGTTCTTGGTTCTTACCTAGTTACCCGATGATAAGTGGGTCATTTATATTACGTTATGCGACGGACGTATGTTAAAAAACTATACGTCCATACATCAAGGTCTGCCCCAGTTATGTATGTGTATTCAAAATTTATGTTGACAAGTGGTGTAACCATTTCGTACCAACCTAAAATGTTCTACGTTATGCCCCGTGAGTGCAGGTCACTTTAGCCCAAACATAGAGGCCACCTTTCTAAACTGTTGTTTTTAATGTTATATCTAGTTTTATTCTTAACTTATAAGTCTTACACTACACAAACACTATTGGCTGGTTGCACGATGTATTTTAATGGAATATTATTCCGAACGGATTCTTTGAAACTGTTGGATTGTTACATTGGTTTGAATGTATGAATTTAATTATAAAAATATTTAACTATAGCTTATCCAATCAACGTTTTCCATATTGAATTGATACATCACATTGTTAAGGTGTATAAGTGAATGTAATTTTGAACTTTATGTAGCATGAGGTGGAAGGAAACGGGCCGTTGTCATTGTTACTATTAAATACCTAGTGTTTCAATATATTATAGTACATTTACGGCATGATTTGAAATAATGTATTGGTTTGAATGATTCCTAAATAAAATAATGTTGATTGAGCTACTTTTGTGTAAATTATTCGACCTTTTAATATTCTAAAGTAAAATAATTGTATCCAAACTGTTATTCAAAAGAGTCAATTTTATGAGAAAACAAAATAATGGATGACACTGTCTCTAAGGATCTCATTATTGAGAATGGATAGACCGGGTATTCTTATTAAACTTATTTTTATTATGCAGTTAGTTGATTGAATTCGACATTTTTATGATGTAGCAGGCTCATAATTAAATATTTGTCTAAATCTAATTATTTGTCAGGTCATAGAAGACATAAGTGAATGAAAGTAAAATAAAAATTCTTATTGGCTTTGATTCTTAGTACGTTGTTCCCATCCTTACATCTTGGTCAACAAGCGTGATACATTTTATGTGCGAGACTATGTGATTAACTCCAAAACCACACAATGTGGACATTGTGTGGTTTTGGAGTTAATCCACAGAGATCAGATACTTAACTATATTATGAATTTTCGATTCATAATATAGTTAAGTATCTGATCTCTGTGGACACCTTTCTTCAACTATGTCATAACATTCTTTCATCAACTTCTTACATTCTATTAATCTAGTTATGTTTCAACAAAAGTTATATTTAAGCTATGATGGCTTTAGGACTGTTTAAACAAATTTATTTGATATGTTCATATAATATTGAATGCGCCCAATTACGAGAATGTATCTCATTTAACTTATGATTATTTCATTGATATGTCGCAGCCAAGTGACTTAACCAGCCGTTCAATTAAAAGCCTAGCCGCTTAATGAAATGGCGCTATTCGACTAGAGGTCTTAATTTTATACAAGCGTAACGTCTAATACAAATTTTATAAACTTTAGAAAAAAGTAAAAAGTTTAGAAAATACGGTAATCCCCCTGATGAAATTGAATTCCATTTACTACGTAATCGCTGTCATAAACTGTATGATTCATGCTAGAATAATTATAAAAATACAATAGAGACTAATATACAATCAAACCCCAGAGCTTTTTGGAGTTACATTAAAAGCAAACGCGGTGGACATACTACACTACCAGCTAAAATGTTCATGAACAATACAGTCGCCCAAGTCGGAAACGGTATTGCGAATCTTTTTGCGACTCAATTTCAGTCTGTGTACTCTAACATTGCCAACATTAGCTCAGCATATACAGTAAATTCCTCCACTAATAAACATATGTATATCTAAATTACAATTTACAGAAATCAATATTCAGCGTGCGGTAAACAGACTTGATGGCCTAAAAGGTGCAGGACCTGATATGATCCCTCCAATATTTGTGAAGCGGTGTGGTCGATCGCTTGCGTTACCACTCATGTTAATTTAAAATAGTTATCTTTCGGAGGGAACATTTCGTGAAGAGTGGAAAAAGGCACGTATCATACCCATCTTTAAGAAAGGAGACCAAGCTGATGTAAAAAAATACCGGCCTGTATCCATACTTTCGTGCTTCTCAAAATTATTTGAATCGCTATTGTATCCTTCAATAGGGTAGTTTCCAGGGTCAAAATAATTACATTTTATTTAGTCCGTATTTTAGATTATAAAAAAATATTTGACACGTATTTTTCTTTTTTCGATTAAATAAAAAATAACAAAGATATAGCCCATTAAAGTTACGTGTGACGTCATCTAGTGCGAAAAAATGCAGCACGGTGTGATGTTATACGTAACTTTAATGAGCTATATCTTGGTCATTTTTGGTTTAATTTACAAATAAAAAATACGGATACCCTATTTTTTTAATAATCTAAAGGACGGACTTATAATTTTTTTTTTGTCAACTAGCCTATTGCAGCATTAGTAAATGATAGTCTTTCAGAACATCAGCATGGATTTCGAAGTGGTCGATCAGTTTTAACAAATTTAGTTGGCTTTGTTACCGATCTAACTCAGGAAGTTGATACCGGACACCAGTGAGATGCAATATATACCGATTTTAGTAGTGCTTTCGACAGGGTGAATCAGGTGATTCTATTGAAAAAATTACATGCTCACGGTGTGGAATGTTCTTTATTAAGGTGGTTTGAATCGTATTTGCGCGATAGATCTCAAAAAGTAGCCATCAATGGCTTTGTATCAGAAGTTTACCATGCTTTATCGGGTGTTCCGCAAGGGTCTCACCTAGGACCAGTGCTCTTTCTTATATTCATTAACGATATAAGCTCTCGCATCAAGCACTGCAAAATATCCCTATTTGCCGATGACTTAAAAATTTATCGTTCAATTAAAACCACTAATGATTCAAAGCTAGTTCAGTGTGACCTTAATGAGATCTTGTGCTGGTGCAATGCAAACCACATTTTTTTTTATGTTAGTAGGCGGCATACGAGCAGACGAATTGCCTGATGGTAAGCAATTACCGCCGCCCATGGACACAAGCAACACCACAGGGGATAGGATGAGGAGTGGGATCAGGGAGAAGGAATAGAGAATAGGGCCTCCGGCACTCTCACTCACCGAACGAAACGCAACAGGTTTAGGTACTGTTACTTTACGTCAATTTTCTGTGAGAGGGTAGAACTTCCCCGGTCGAGCCGGCCCATTCATGCTGAAATCAGCAAGGCTCTACTACCAATAATACCACATGACGCTTAATGCCAATAAATGCTTCTATATTAAATATACTCGCAAGAAAAAGCCGCTGGATTCAAAGTACGATATTGGCGGAGCATACCTGACTGAAGTCAACGAAATTCGTGACTTAGGCGTCATAATGGATACGAAACTGTGCTTTAAAACACACATTGACCAAACTGTCAAAAAGGTTGTGCAAATGCTAGGTTTCCTGAGAAGAAATACAATAGGGTTTCATCAAATCATGCCACCAAATTGTCTCTGTATAACACTCTTGTCCGTAGCAATCTCGAATACGCTAGATTCGTCTGGTCACCATACTACGTTAGTACTATTAATTATTCTGTGACCATACTATGCTGTTAGTTCGCAACGGATTGAAGACATTCAAAGATCCTTTACAAGAAGTCTTGCATTCTCATGCAGTGGTTTTTCCCATCGAAACCCATACAATCAACGAATATCCAAATTTAATATGATCACCCTGAATAATCGTAGACGTATCATTGAACATTGCTTTCTTCATAAATTTATAAATAATAATATACAGTGCAGCAACCTCTTAGATAAAGTATCTCTAGCCATTCCTCATTCATATCCCAGGCAATCACAAAAATTTTTCATATACCTTTTTGTAGAACCAACTTGGGTCTACAATCACCAATGCATAGAATTCTCAATCAGTACAATACCATCCAAACTCGCGATGACAATTTATGACTCCTACAGTAAATTTAAATTGTTAAAAGTGTTTACTTCAAGTTGAACTCAAAGACTATTAAGCATACTTTTATTCAGTGGCGTAGCGTGGGTTTCTGCCGCCCGGGGCCGTTCGGCAATTCGCCGCCCCGTTTTTACCCCAATGTTTCTGCAAAAGTATAACGTTTTTCGGGTTTTGGTATGTTTGTAAGTTTATTAGTAGGTATGTCCCTTAGTTTGGCTTTACACGCTGAACGGCTTAAAGGATTAATAAAGAAATGTTGTCATTTGATTCGTCTCATTTGCTCGAATATCATGGAGCAGGAGCATACGGTATAATAATTTTACGGCAAAACGTGGCAGTGGCCCTTTCTGCTGCAATATTAGCTTAGCCTAGGCCTAGATGGCTTAAAGGATTTTAATAAGTCGATGAATTTCCGTCATCACTAGATGCTTTGTTGATTTTAATAGCCGACCACAGCTCACTCTGTTCGACATTCGGGACGGCTTTGGTCATTGCTTCGGTGTAGTGGTGCGTCAGTAGGGCACTGTGGTCGTCGATCTGCCCGCGAGGTAAACAAGTGTCGATAAAACTTTGATAAAACTTTTTTTTTCAACGTCTTCGAGAATCTCGAACTTTGAGTTCACGATGCGGCCATCCGCGATTGTAGTGTCGTTTGATTGTGTCGCCTCAACTGCAGAGCGAAGACTTATGATCCCCGGGGTTTTCTCGATCGCAGCCTCGATGGCCCGAGTGTTAATCCGTCGTAAGTCTCGTTGCATAAGATTTCGTATTTGTTGTTTTACGGCCTGTCCTTCCGGCAAAGACAGCCGACAGGATGGCATCTCACGTCTTTTCCTCATCAGTTCGAGAGTCTCGGCTGGCAGTTTAGACTACCTACTTGTTTTATTCTCTATGCAGAGCAGATCTTTCGAGACGAATCTCCTCCTTTCGAGTGGATCTCCTAGTACCGTGACCACTGACAGTGGTCACGGTAAGGAGATCCACTGTGGTCGTCTTCTGCTTAATGCTGTCGGTGTGAGGAGCAATGCAAGTCTGAGAGTAGGCTTCATTGACGGGGCCCTTTCAGTTCTGAGGTTTATATTAAGAGAGCTTCGTACTCGTCGGTGATCGCTTCAGGTGTTTATGGTATTGATCACTGTCTTTAAATATGTGGTTTCGGTCCGTCTTGATGTAGTCTTTCACCTTGCTTGTCACATTATCGCGGTTTGGCTACCACTGGCGTCTTGGCGTCCACTGCCTGTGAGGCTTCTTCTCACAAAAGGAGTTCATTAAGAAAAGGCCCTCTGCTACGAGGTAGTTAACTAGCACTCGGCCATATGATTCTCGTGCCCCACGCCGTGGCGCCCGATTTTCGTTTCGGCGCGTTCTTGTACTTCCACTTTTGCGTTGAAGTACTGAGTTTTGGTCAAGCTAAGGCAATACCTAGTAAGAACTAGGTATTGCCTTAACAGTGTTCTGGAACATGGCCTCAGTCATTTCGTAAGGGTGAGTTTAGTTGCTCGCATATGCTTGTATCATCACCTTTAGACCACCCCTCTTGGTGAGTTTAAGTACGAGGTACGCTACCCGGATTGACACACTACCGACTTCCACATACTGTTCCTCCTGATCAAGAAACAAGAGCAGGTCGGCTTCTCGATGGTAGCAAAAGTGACCTGACTGTAGAGATACCATGTCCTCCACCTGTCGTCGGACTTCTGATAACCCCAGTATGTGACTGAATTCTACCTTGAGCTCGGCGAAGTGTTCTTTTGCCGTAGATTATGTTCGTTGTTAGACGCAAGGTATACTGTATAATTGATTTTGGTAGCCTTCCGTAGCCCGATAGTCTTACAGAACACATGCACCGCCGTACCCGCCAACACGTACTTGGCCGGTAATAACGAAGCTGCCAGGAATTGGGGCTAGGTTGCGTCCAAAAATTAGCAGAAGGCGTACGTTTGTAGTATGTGGAATATTCGGCTTTGATTTTAACGCATATATCATAAATGTCCGTGTGGTGACGGATTAAGAATACGGAATGTCACCACCCCATATCATCCCATGGGTGTCGTAAGAGCCGACAAAGGGAGCATATTATGCAGAGAACAGCACTGTAAGAGAAGGAAAACTTGATACAAACCCTATACCAACCCACTTTGGCCAGCGTGGTATAGTAGGCCAATTCCTCTTTTCAAAGGAGAGGCCTAGTCCAGCAGTGGTTCATGATGATCATAAATCTTGGAGTCAAAGTTCAAATAGCGTATAGCATAGATTTATTAACAAGAATCAGATGTAGCGTATTCGTCCAACATGAAGCTAATACACAGAGGAGATGCCATATATAATGTGCACATGATACAACAAGAGTGCACATTTGATGGGCTGGTGGGCGTGGCTTACTCAGTCTATCGGCAACTCGCATCGAACGTACATCTGGCGCGCTCAGAAAAGGATCCAGTAAAAAATTGATTTTCGTTAAAAATACTACAAAAAAATGAAGTGTTGTGTGTTAGCTTGCAGGAATTACTCCGAAAAACGCCGAATTGCTACGAAAGTCATCACATTTAACTCGTAAGTGTTTAAATCGATTATTTTAATGATATTCCAGAATATTCTATTCGTTCGAATTTTATCACAGTAATATATCTTCTCACCGATAGATGGCGCCGCATGATTTAAATTAGTGATGAAAAACTGTTAAAATGTTATTTACATCTTTGAAATTGTACTTGAAATGTGTTGTATAAACTAACTTTAATTTACTTGTATCGTTAATTCTTATCTAAATACAAATTAATTGTAGAAATGATTTTATCAAATAAGCGTAGTACACGTGGTCCAGGATAGATCACGATAGATGACGCTAGAGGGAATACAGGGCCGTACTTAGATTTAAAAATAAAATATTTAACTATGACAAATGTTTATAGGATAATTTTTTGAGTATATATGTTTCAGATTTCCAACCGATGATGAATTAAAGATGCAATGGGTAAACAAAGTCGCTCGGTACAATGGGAGCCCGTCGGAATATACAAGAATTTGGGCCTGCGTGTTGACTATTAAGCTTGTGTGAATGTGGATTGTATTATTTACTTTACTACAATAGTTTTAAGTGTTTTACTAATCAAATCTGGGTCTTGAATAAAGGAAGTTTTATTATTATTATAAATTAATACAAATACAACATATTTTTAAGTCTCAACCAGTGAAAACCGAATATTTCATAAAAAGGAGCCTGTATATTTCCCAATATCAGGAGCAATCAGTATGTTGGGTTGCTTTTGAATTTTATATTAATAAACTATGTTAAATTAACGACCTTGTGTATTAATTTTAAATCTCAATATTTAAAAGCGCCCCCTATGAATGGACCGGACCCTTACCTAATCATATTTATTAGTAATATATGCGTATTATTCCAAACAGGGCGCCGAATAGAAACTATTTTGGATTTAAAATGATAATATGGTAAAACACACCCAAGTACGACCACTTCATTTGCCCTCTAGTGTCGAATGGCAGAATTACGTTGTCATAAGACAATGGGCGGAGTCAGCAGGAGTGTAACGTCCCCCTCACCCCCGCCCGCTGTCACGCATAGTTTGTATAGGAATATACGTTCCGCCATCTCCTCTGTGTATTAGCTTCATGTCGTCCAACTAAGCGTGGCACGTTGACAGCTATGTGTGCGTGACCTTTGGCGACTGGCACTGTACGGACACGCGCGTCTATGTGTGTGAAAAGTTGCCAGATTATGAATAATCTCCCAGTATTTTGCATATAGTTATGTAATATTCTTATATTCATTTGCGGTTTTGAAGAATTTACCATGGATTTAATTAATGCTTTTATAAATACATTTCTTAAATGTAGGTACCGAGTTAAGTTTTAACTACTTCGTAAATCTGTATATATAAAATCCTTGCGTTACTGACTGACTGACAGACAAGCTACAGCCGAAACTACTCGGCGCATGAAGCTGAAATTTAGCATGTATGTTTCTTGGGAACCGTAGGGGTGCACCAAGACGGGATTTCTCGAAATTCCCACGGGATCGGGCAAAACGAGAAATAAGAAAATATGTGCGTGCGAAGCCGCTGGCGTCGATTAGTTGAGAAATAAATAGTATGTAGGTATGTACACACGGCACCAAGTCAAGCTAAACAGTTGCTGTACGATTTTGATACTTATTCCCTACGCCATAAGTATGTATGTACACACGGCACCAAGTCAAGCTAAACAGTTGCTGTACGATTTTGATACTTATTCCCTACGCCATTAGTATGTATGTACACAGGGCGCCAAGTCAAGCTAAACAGTTGCTGTACGATTTTGATACTTATTCCCTACGCCATAAGTATGTATGTACACACGGCGCCAAGTCAAGCTAAACATTTGCTGTACGATTTTGATACTTATTCTTTACGCCATAAGAACGGTGCAAAGGTCAAAGTTTATAAGCTTGACGAGTAGCAGGGTGTACACGAATATTTGGATCGTTTGGGGATCGAACTCAAAACAATATTATGTAAGGTATATACTAATGGAAATTGAAATTCTATTACTATATTTATGAGAAAGAAGATATATCTACAGTATACTTTTATAATACGGTAATGTATTTTTCATTAACATGACAATCATTATCACATAATCAATTGACAAGTGCATTTTCCCTAATTCAGGCAGAACGGCGTCGACAAAAACTGGCAACACTTACATATTTCTTGCACAAATACGAATTTTATCGAAATTAAATTAGGAAACAGTCAAATTATCAATAGTTACCTGTGAAAAGATATTCCATTTTCCTGTTTTTGTTTTTAGGAACAACTTTTACAGTGTTTAAAGAACACAAGACGGCATTTTGAGAATTTAAAAGTTGACGTGATCGTGACGCGTGAACTGTACGATGCTTCGTAGCGCACTGAGACGAGTTTGTATTCGCTTTTCAATTTTGTATTTGCTTTAGTGGCCGCACGCAACTGTGCCGTGCGTTACATCTGATAATTCTCTCATCTGTGGCGTATAGTTAAACCGCAGGTGTGCCTATGGTCTAAGGAGACCTGTACCTGCTTTGTGCCCTATTCAGCTATGAAGATTATGTTGTATTATTTTATCTGCCACGCGTCGCCCCTATTGCCCTGGCGCCTGTATGCGCCAGTTGCGCCATGGCAATAAGGGCGGCATAGATCGCATACAGGGGCGGCTCGGCCCTAATATATGGATTTATTAATTACTCATAACAGGCTCGCAGATCACCGGAATATTGCAACCTATTCAGGAATTAATAAACAGACACAAGGAAGTCTTCACATAATGAAAATCATGATGATTTTGTTTTCGGTTGTTGTTCTTTCTACTGCGCCCGCGCCGCCGCACGGTCCTACTGGGATCGTGTCAGTGCTCGCGCCAAGTAGGTACCTATATAAAAAATTGTTTTTTTTTCGGGGCGTATTTTGCCGCCCCCTAAATGTGCCGCCCGGGGCCATGGCCCCCCCGCCCCCCCCCCCCCCCCCCACGCTACGCCACTGCTTTTATTCCAATTTTTTTTTCAGCTATTTTCTTAACTGTAAAATAACTAAGTACATTTAAAATAGTTTTACTACATACATTATTATTGTCAGTGCTATGCATACCGTAATTGTCATATACAACGTGTAAATGAAATAACGCACATCCTCAGACACCCCGATTAGAATAACTTGTTATAATCATAATGCATGCATTGAATTTTGTTTTTTATTTGCGTGAATATTGTTTTTTGAAGAAAGTATAAACTCGATTAAAAGTAAAAAGCGTGGTCACTATAAATTTGCGCACGCACACAAACACACGAAACGGTTGCTATGGTAAACAGACGACAGCGATCTAATAGGAACGAAATACGATACGATATAAACAAAATGTTTAAAATTTAGTCTTTATACAACACTCTGATAGAGTGGGGCACAGATGAGAGAATTAGTATCAGATGGAACGCAAAGCACAGTTGCGTGCGGCCACTAAAGCAAATACAAAATTGAAAAGCGAATACAAACTCATCTCAGTGCGCTACGACGCATCGTACAGTTCACGCGTCACGATCACTTCAACTTTTAAATTCTCAAAATGCCGTCTTGCGTTCTTAAACACTGTAAAAGTTGTTCCTAAAAACAAAAACAGGAAAATGGAATATCTTTTCACAGGTAACTATTGATAATTTGACTGTTTCCTAATTTAATTTCGATAAAATTCGTATTTGTGCAAGAAATATGTAAGTGTTGCCAGTTTTTGTCGACGCCGTTCTGCCTGAATTAGGGAAAATGCACTTGTCAATTGATTATGTGATAATGATTGTCATGTTAATGAAAAATACATTACCGTATTATAAAAGTATACTGTAGATATATCTTCTTTCTCATAAATATAGTAATAGAATTTCAATTTCCATTAGTATATACCTTACATAATATTGTTTTGAGTTCGATCCCCAAACGATCCAAATATTCGTGTACACCCTGCTACTCGTCAAGCTTATACACTTTGACCTTTGCACCTTTCTTATGGCGTAAAGAATAATTATCAGAATCGTACAGCAAATGTTTAGCTTGACTTGGCGCCGTGTGTACATACATACTTATGGCGTAGGGAATAAGTATCAAAATCGTACAGCAACTGTTTAGCTTGACTTGGCGCCCTGTATACATACATACTAATGGCGTAGGGAACAAGTATCAAAATCGTACAGCAACTGTGTTGCTTGACTTGGCGCCGTGTGTACATACATACTTATGGCGTAGGGAATAAGTATCAAAATCGTACAACAACTGTTTAGCTTGACTTGGTGCCGTGTGTACATACATACTATTTATTTCTCAACTAATCGACGCCAGCGGCTTCGCACGCACATATTTTCGTATTTCTTGTTTTGCCCGATCCCGTGGGAATTTCGAGAAATCCCGTCTTAGTGCACCCCTACGGTTCCCAAGAAACATACATGCTAAATTTCAGCTTCATGCGCCGAGTGGTTTCGGCTGTAGCTTGTCTGTCAGTCAGTCAGTAACGCAAGGATTTTATATATACAGATTTACGAAGTAGTTAAAACTTAACTCGGTACCTACATTTAAGAAATGTATTTATAAAAGCATTAATTAAATCCATGGTAAATTCTTCAAAACCGCAAATGAATATAAGAATATTACATAACTATATGCAAAATACTGGGAGATTATTCATAATCTGGCAACTTTACACACACATAGACGCGCGTGTCCGTACAGTGCCAGTCGCCAAAGGTCACGCACACATAGCTGTCAACGTGCCACACTTAGTTGGACGAATGCGCTCTATCTGATACTAATTCTCTCATCTGTGGAGTGGGGTTTACTAGAATGATGTTTGAGTAATTTGTCAGCTACTGTTGATATTTCCAAAGATATGACTACCTATTTCTTTCCATCACACTTTTCGGCTTTGGAGTGGACAGTCCACTTTGTATAAAATTTGTTATTGTTTGTTAATAACATGCACACGATCCATTGTTTCATAATATTGTAAATGACTATTTAGTTACCTAGCATTATTGATAGATAAAGTAAAAGAATATCAATGAGAGAATAAAGCAAGATCGACGTGTTTAAAGTTATAAATTAATAGTTACATTAATAGAATAATCAAATAGGTAACTTACAGGATAAAATCACATTATTTCAGTCCACTAAACACTTCACTGTTCCCTCACGCATCACATCTTTTCACTGTTTCAAAAGCAGCTAATATGTATCAACTTAATTGTCATAACTTGTCAAAGCGCATCGCCAGCGCTTGTCATTGGCCAGCGCGGGCGACACATTACGTCTCGCTCTTGCCTGTTGATTATTACGTAAGCGAAAGATAGATGATAGATATTTTCGTGGTAAATTGTGTGTATTGTCTTTTGCCGCTATTGTGTTGTACTAATGTGTGCGTTCGTGTGACCGAACGTCGAACCATTAAACAAATGCATTTTAAAAGAAGGCGTTCTGCTTTGACTTAAGGTTTATTTTCGTATATTTCAACTTTTGAAATAAATGAGTGACTATAATTTACGTTATTTTTATTATTTTAGAACAAAAAATAAACAATATTAAAAATGACAGTAATGGATTCAGTAGCCGATTCTGAACAAACTACTTTCAGGAAGTGCATTTAAGTTACATGTCGTATATCAGATGCAATGCCTTTTTTCCCGTCGGAGGGTGGCGACGAGTGCTTTGGTGATGCCCCACCCTCCGACACACGGGTACATGGCGGAAGTCGAGGTGGTTTTTAGTGGAAACACCACATACTCCGGCTCTTATTTTCCCCAAGAGTCGGAGATCCGAAGGGATTTTCCACCTCGTAAAAAAAAAAAAAAAAAAAAAAAAAAAAAAAAAAAAGATGCAATGCCTTTTAAGTGTTAACCTTAACTGTTTAAATATATATATGATGTGGTTGTGCTAATAAATAAATAAACTGGCTGGCGGATTGCTTAGGCCAGCGTTTCCCATTTTCCGGATCGCGACCCGGTACCGGGCCGTCAAAATAAACTACCGGGTCGCAACATTCCCGCCTTGTTTTAAAATTAATACCTACTATCGATCAACGTATAGTTTAGTGACTAAATAGTCGATACCAAAATAAAAAACATATCTACTATTAATAAATGTGTATTATTTAACCATAATGGAACCAGCTTAGGTTTTAAAGTATTCAATGGGTCACGAAGGGGAAATGTGAAAATTACCGGGCCATGGCAGAACAATGTTTGGGAAACACTGGCTTAGGCTATTATTGATATAGAAAAGTACTATGTGACAAAAAATATATATAACTGTTGACACGCGTACATCCCCGAAGGGGTAGGCAGACGTGTAGGTAATATTACACCCACATTTCGCCTTAAGAATTTTTACGTTCTACGTAATTGGGCGAACCTATTGCCGCTACTGAGAATTCGGAAAACTCAGTAACACCCTTGCCCGACCCGGAACTCGGACCCGGGGCGTCCCGGTCAGCAGTCGCATACTGGAGCACAGAAAAACTACACACTCGTGCCCAAAAACTTGGAGACTTGCAAAGCAGGGCTCCGCGTCTCAACTTATTGAAAATTCTAATTAATAGATAGGTAGGTACTTTGATAATTGGAACTCGCATTTAATAGTACTTACTTATCTATTCTCAGAATAACGAGTTTCAATAGATTAAATAACATTAACTTTGAGTTAATGATTATTGAAAACATTTTAGTGACTCGACTAGGAAAGTAGTTAATGTAATTCATCCAAATGATTTGCCTAGCCTAGACTGAATAACATTTTAATCGCAATGTTTAATAAAGCGACTACATTTTCAATTAAACATCTGATTAAGCTATTTACCTGCGACAGATTTACCTACTGTTAATAGTATCCTAAACTAGAGCACTAGCAATTCTTCGGGAATATTGTCATCAAATGACTTCGCTTATTTGCTACTGCAGAATGAGCCTTATTACATTATGTAACAGGGATACGTTTAAGGTGAAGATCGTTGACATGCTTGACTTTAGTAATATTTATGTATGAAATGTTTGCATCGACGCTAGTTTTTGAATTCCTATTTGAAACTAACGTTCTATATCATTGCATGTATATGTTGTGTATATTGTGCATATAATGTATGTTAATGTTACTTTGTTGCGTTCAGGCGAAGCGATGTCAGGCGAACTGTAGTTTAGTTACGAAGATTCTAGTCAGGTGCATGTTAGATACACTTAGACTTTTTTGATTTATATCGTGTCTTTGGCAATTAATTGTTTTATTATAGATCGCTTGGCTCAGACACAACACCAAGTTCATAGTAAAGTGCTCTCTTTTGTTCACAATTAATGAAATTATTGTATACTTCAATAATAATGTGTTGAGTTTGAGAAATAAAACTCCGAATTTAATTATAAATCTATCTTTTATTTAAATCAAACAATCCTAGGATTACAAATAAGTACATGTCCTTTATCTCTAGTAATGCAATCACTATTGCAATGACAGTAACTTCAAATATCGCGTTTTCCCATTCACACGGTGGGTAGTGTTTGCGCACTATAAAGAGTTAATAACTAGACTATTTACACAGATATAGAGTGGACTCAGTCACTGGCCGAGTCTGCGTTGAGAGCATGGTGCTATAGAACACAGAGGCTGATCCGCCGGTCGTGTATCATGTCCATGTGTCGTGTCTTGACGGCGCGCTGCGCGTCGAAGGGCGTGCGGAACGCGACCCGCGCGTCGCCCGTGGGCTGGCCGCGCTCGTTGTAGCGCCGGATCACGTCGTCCTGGGTCAACTCGAACTCCGAGAAGAAATTCATTATATCGTCTATGGAAGCGCGGAATGGAACGTTCTCCATGGACACCACGCACCCCGGCGCGCCGAAGTCGTCGAGCGCGGGATCTTGGTCGTCATCGTTGCGATTATTGAACTGATTGCCGCCGCCACCGCCGCCGCCGCCGCCTCGACCGAAACCGCGGCCGCGGCCTCGACCACCACGATCAAACCCGCGCCCCCTGTCGTTGAAGCCGCCGCGGCCTCTGTAGCCCCCGCGGCCCTCGTAGCCGCCCCGGTTGAACCCACCTCTATCGAAGCCTCCCCTGTCGAAGCCGCCGCGACCTCCGTATCCGCCTCGGTACCCCCCGCGTGGGGCCGGGCTAGGCTCGAAGAATGGTTGTTGCATCTGCTGCGGAGGCATGGGACCGCTCCCTAGAAGGCCCTCTTGCTGTTTAGGTCCCTCTAGCGCTTCTTCCACTACACTGCGCGGGACTAGATCTATAGTTACTCGGCAACCCTCGAGATTTTTCCCATGTTTGGTCACCGCCATTCTTGCTTCCTGCGTAGTTCGGAATTCGCAGAAACAGTCTCCGGACGGCATTCCGTTCGTATCTAACATCAAATGTATCCTGGCCGGCACTGCGTTTGTGTCTGATAGGAAAGTGACAATTGTTCTATCGGTTGCATCTCGTGGAAGACCTTTCATCAAAACGCAGTCAAGCGGTTCATTTTCCATGTCAGTAGAGATAGCGGTAGGTTTGGGCCCGCCCATATCCATCTGATTGGGGAATTGCGGTCGGTTCGCCCAGTTGGATGCGGCCGTACGGGGATCCATGGGAGCATTGGCTGGGCCTGGAAATCCTCCAAATTGTGGTCCTGCGAATTGTCCTGGTCCTGGAAAACCTTGCTGTTGGGCAAATGGAGGTGAAAAGAATGGTGCTCCTTGTTGCTGTCCTTGTATGGGGCCCGGCCCACCCTTAGGTCCGCCATTGTCGAACTGTTGTCGTCGCTGGCGCGGGTCGCGCGGCGCCGACACCTCCTGCGGCGGCTCGTTCTGTGACGCAAGTGGGGGCTGCTGTTCCTGAGACTTATCATTTTGTAATATTTTTTCTTTCTCATATTCTGCCACCGATATAGCATTGACTGTTGCTGTTCTCCTTCCGAATATATATCTTTCCTTTCTGTCCATCGCCATTCTCGCATCCTCAGGTTTAACGAAATGCACGTACGCTGTTTTAGTTCTCGTCAGCCGACAGTCATTGAGCAAAATAGAAAGTAATGAAAAGTCACTAAACGCTTTGATAATGTCGTGTTCTTTGACGAAATTTGGCAAGTCCGTCATCTTTATAACAGAGAGAGGCACCTGAGGCTTGCTGTTGGAATCGGGAATAGGAAGGTTCTGTTCTTCATCATCATTTTCCTCGCGGTACGGAAGGAACGAATCTACTGCTGTATCGTACACGCCGTCATCGAGCGATTCAACCAATACTTCGGCACCTTTCAACTCGTTGTTCTTACGCTGCAATGCCAGTTGTTTAGAGCGTGGGTCACAAAATCGCACATATATGTTGCCGGTGCGACGTCCCATGTTATCGTTTATCATTTTAATGCCGTGTTTATCAATCAAGTAGGGGAAGAAACGGCGAACGTCTCCATAGCTCGTGTGGTTTGGAGCGTTTCTTATAGCGACGCAACAGTCTCTTTGCTGGTCGGTGTCAAATCTAGAGGCGCGTCCGTCGCGACGGAAGTTGGCTCCGCCGCGGGACATACCGCCGCGCGTCGTGGGACTCTGAATCCTCCCACCATTACCGTTCTGCTCGCCTTGGAATGCGTTCGGGTTACGCTTTTTGCCGAGCTCCTGTAATTTATTGAACGCTTCAGCTATAGTAGGGTCACTGAAACGATTCATCGGCGAGTCGCTACGACCCATGGGGCCATTTTGCATCATATTGTTCTGGAGTATTTGTGACATTTGAGGAGCATTTTGATTCATCATCGGGAAATTAGGACCCATCGAGTTCATATCTTGCATATCGAGACTCTTCTCTTGTGAGCCAGTCTGGCTGCGATCCATTCTTCTATCACGTGAACGTCTGGAAGGTGAGCGATCCCTCGAACGGCTGCGATCTTTCCGATCCCTCTTGCGGTCGCGACGGTCCCTACTGCGGCTGCGGTCGCGGCGACGTCTATCCCTGGAGCGTGATCTGTCACGTCTGTCTCTCTTGCGATCTTTCCTATCTCTGTCTCGTGACCTGGACCGTGTCCTAGATCGACGTCTATCCTTTTCTTTGTTGCGTGTCCGTTCAATTTTATCGTCATCTTTATCCTCGTCGGCGTTCGGCGATTTGGATGTGGGGCTTACTAGAGGAGCGGGCGGTTCAATTACAGCGGGTTGGGGTATTTCTTGTGGATTACCGATGCCGGGGATGCCGAAGCTGGCGAGAGGGTTATTGCCGAGTGCGGCGGAGAATGGGGTTAGGGTGGGTATGATAGGTTGTTGGACGTTGATGGTAGCTGGTGCGACAACGGGCGCGGGTGTGGGGGCAGTGGAGACGACGGGTGCGGGCGCTGCCAGTCCCAGCAGGGGCACGCTCTGGCGCGCCGCCTCGATCACCTTGTGCATCTCCGAGCGAGAGCTGAGCAGCAGCTTTACTTGGATCTCCTTGATCTTACCGCAGTCGAGCATCATCGCTTGACGCGCATCTTCGTCCGTACTGTAACAATAGAAACAAACTGTAAATAATAGGTAACTTGTTGTAGGTTTGTGCAATCGATATAAGTAAGTAGGTACATAAATAATTATTGTACATTGTGTCGTTGGTCCATAGCAGTTACAGACACATGAAAGTATAGCATTAAGTCATTATCTTAAATAGCGATGGAAGAACTGTCTGAATCTTAGTGTTCCTAATGTAGGGAGGTACCTACTTATATTCTCGATAAATGTCTAGGCCAGCCTTTCTTTTTTGACGGTGCATCTGAGTCCAGCAATTAGTAGAACTAGTGTAGGTTTAGACCATATTGATCTAGTCTAGTATTATCACCTGACTCTCAGATATTTTCAAGACGGCAAGGACTGACAACCTAACGTAGGTATTAGTTTAGGTATGGAAGCGAAGTCTGTGGTTCGCATCGTGGGTTCGAACTCTAGACCACAAGGCCTGGCAGTCTATTGGTCGTCCCGACCCCACTGAGCTGCCGCTACTCAACCGATTTGACTTTTGGTTATGGAATTGTTTCATAATTAATCGGTGACTTAGGTAAGTAGTACCTACATTTACGACACAAAGGTTTATTCAAAGTTGGAAAGCATTTGCTAAGAGTATGGATAGATCTATCTCGATAGAATTGTTTTAGAGAAGTACCTACATCTCGATTTTATTTGACATAGTAAGTAGATACCTACCAACCTACCGCAGATAATCATAGGACATGTACTAGCCAACCAAGCCAACTAGACGAATGTCAAAATGATAAAATTCAACAATTATAATCCAGAAATTATTTATCGTAATACGTACAATGCGCCTGCAATCGGTACTAGGAATTTCTGGTTTATAATTGTTGAATTTTGTCACGTTGACATTCGTCTAGTTGGCTTGGTCGACTAGTAGTGGTTTTGCAAAATACGGCAAGTACCTACTATTAGAAAAAGTACGATTCACTCAATAGATTATCATTACAGAATCTCCATAATGCCCCGATCTCCGGTTAATAAAGTTGGTGCCTGTGTAAGTAGGTACCTAGTTGTTCTTTATGACCGATGACTGTTGGTAGGATATGTTCCTCACTTCCCCTGGGAAAAGATACAGGAAGTTGGGATTTTACCATTTATATTTTGAACATAAAGATAGGGCAGGATTGTTATTTTAATTGATTATTTCTACTTTATAAAAGATGTTTAGGTAATACTCATGAAGGTTGAGGTTGCATTTAGGTGTTGACTGACACATCCCTTGGACACATCGCTTTTAGATCCTGTTGCCTGCTGACGATTGCTGGGGACCAATGTCTCATATAGCTCGTACTAAACCTAATTATTTATTTAAAATTCGAGGACCCGGTGGCGTAGCGGTAGCGTAACCGACTACCCGCTCTGAGGGAGTTGGATTCCCGTTCTAAACAGACGTGTGTGAACAACATGGATGTTTGTCCTGGTCTGGATGTTGCTACGTATAACAATTATAACATGAATGTATTTACAAAAAAAAAGTATATAATTAGGTATGTGTTTACCCATTGTCTAGTACCTTCCCATAGTACAAGCTCTGCTTAGTTTGGGACTAGATAGTGATGTGTGTAATTTTGTATGCCGGTAGAATATTATTATTACAAAATGGGTGAGCGTATAATGTTGCGTATGATTCAGCGAGTAATTCAGATAGGATTGTAATTATTATTGTGTAGCGCTTCGCACCTTTGATATATATACCTACAGTAAACTGCTAGGTACACCGAACATATAGTTCATCCATATTGACCACTTGGGAAGCATTTTAAAGTCGCTGCTCAAATCCAATTAAGTTGCTGCTAAGTCCAATTGCTGCCTACAGGCCTGTCATTAGCTGGCCGCGCGTTGATGGCTAATTAGTGGCAGTTAAAGGTCATACGGAGCAGTGCCGTTATGTTGCCGTGCTGGGGCGATGCAGTTGCAGAAATTAATGAATACGCGTGTGTAATTTTCGACCAATGTTATAAACCGTGACAGACTATGGATTGAATTTAAAGTTTGTGCAGTTGTAGACCACAAACATGGCCGTCAGGATAGAGGGCGCCCTACGTAGAGTACCTACTGTAGGACTACTAACAACTTCTATCTCAAAAGCATGTCTGTCTGCGGTCCTGTGAGCTACCCCGGCATACAGGCTTTGTGCTAAAATAAAACTAGGTCGCTATGTTAGTCTTGCTGCAGTATCAACATGCTATATATTAATACTAGCTGACCCAGCGACCTCCGTATCGCCTTTTTAAGAATTTTTATTTAATTCCCTTTTTTCTAAGCCCCTTTTCCAAAGTTACCATTGACTTAGCGCTTAATCTCTTATCATTCCAGGCTCTATAAATGATGCAAAAACAAACATAGATTTTTATTTAATAAAGAATTCCCCATTCCTTAAAATATCGGCGACGATAGCCATATCGACTTTAAAAAAAATCCCGTCCGCCATCTTTGATTTCCTATCCGCCATCTTTGATCACGAAATAGATGTTGTATTTGGATTCACCATCCCTTAAATCATACCGTACCCATATAGATTGTATTCTATTCGTTTAGCCTTTTTTTGCCTTTGACCCAACCCTCCCCCTTCTCGTTTGACCATTTTATTATTTTTCTCTGGCCCCTAAAAGTTGTGGCGTAATTTTATATAGCCTATAGCCTTTCGGAATAATTGGGCTATCATGGGCAATAACAATTTTTAAAATCCGACTGCTAGTTCCTGAGATTAGCCGACATTATGTTTTAGCCTTTTTAGCCTTTTGCCCGGCCCCAAAGGGTCGAAGCGTTATGTTATATAGCCTATAGCCTTCCGGAATAACTGGGCTATCGTATACAAAAATATTTTTTCAGATCCGACCGGTAGTTCCTGAGATTAGCGCGTTCAAACAAACAAACAAATAAACAAACAAACAAACAAACTCTTCCGCTTTATTATATTAGTATAGATACCTTACGTTTTAATAATAACCGCGCTTTCAAAAATATTGCTTTCGCTAAAAAGATTGGTACTGCACGATGCATCGAACAAGTAGGTTCGAAGTTTAGTGTTGGAGAAAAGTAATTAAATCAGCGGGCCACATTCAGTTTTGCCTTCCCGACTTATGTAAACCTTTTGATAAAGAATAGTGTTTCTATTATTTCTTTGTTGTGCGTAGGAATGGCCTCAGCAGGTATAATTGAGAGAGACATAAGAGTATTTAGCTAAGTAGATACTAAATAGGTAATCGCGCGGCAGCAGTTCGCTTGCAGTTCTTCATCAACAGATTACTTAGGTATGTCGGAAGCGTCATAGTCATAACACCAACAAGTCAGGCCAGGTCCGGAAACTGAATAAAAGTCACTTTCCAGGCACTTAGCTATAGTTCGTCAAATACATAACCATATAGGTACATACTGCTTAGTAAGTAGTTGAAATAAACATGGACTGGATATAAATCGGGGTTTAGATACTAAACCTGGTATTGCATTTTACTAACATTACTTATATCTTTGCAGGTTCTTCTATACCTCCCCTCCGTGGGATCTCCACCTTGTCGTGGTCGGGGGGCTCAGTAACCGTGGTTAGGTAGGTCCAACGACAACCCAACCTACTAGACGCCGCATGTAAGGCGAACACTTTCGGACAAAACAGTAGACTTATACGTCTTATATAAGACCAATTTGGACCAATCCCAACACTAGATATGAATTATGACGTTCCGCAAATTTGAACCGGCCAATTAGAATGCATTTTTGTCCCCCCCCCCCTTCCCCTTGCCCCGCATACCTCACCGCTTTGACAGAATTTTTTGTTTGTAGAAATGAAAACATTAGGTGTCTAGTAGGCTGTGTTGTCGTTGGGTAGGTCACACACGGTGAAGCTAAGCAAGGTCTCGCGAGTAGACGCTTCGCGTGGGCTTGGCGGAGGCCTGCGCAGGATGCGTCCAATGGTGCGGGTGCGAGGGACAGTTATTCTGTCCCTCGCAGTCGGGTGCGGTCGCGGGAGGAGAGGCGTGTCAGTGTTGCGTTGCCGCGCGCCCTATCTCCCGCGACCAAATGGGGGCGCACCATTGTTGCGTCGCGGTGGGGCCGCAGAGGAAGAGGAGATGCGGTGTTGCGTTGCCGTCCTCCCTATCCTCTGCGGCCGCTGAGTGTTTTGGCGGCGGAGCCCAACACCTTCATCCGCCGCCAAAGGAGTTTTGTTCGGGGCCAGCCTGACCATCTGGCGGGCCAATACCCGTCAGGGGGTAGCAAAGAATGCTTCGGCGGTACCCAACCCTCTGACACACGGGTACCTACATGAGGAACACGGGTTGGTTTTTAGTCAGTAAGAGTCTGACAGTCCCCTTCGCCCTTCCCCCAGGGCGGAGGGACTCCATGAGAATTTTCCAACCCGACACCAAAAAAAAGAAAAAAGGTTCTTCAATACCTAAACTAAAACTGCTTAATTTGATTCTTTTCAGAACGCAGCGGGTTTCCGTCATCTATACTATTCTATACCTACATAATATAGATATGTATAATAAAACAGTAATTTTATAATCCGTAGAGATAATTCAGTTTATACTGAAAACTAAAACTACGCACATCTTTTGTCTATCAAAAGCAATTCAAGTCGTTAGAAAGAAAACTCTAATTAAGAGTAGGTACTTATACGGTATACCTACCATAAAATTAAATAGCAGGTAAGTACCTACATACAAGATCGGGATTAGTTGGCTTAATGAAAGGATACTAAAAGGTTAAAAAATAAATACGAGATAACCTGATGTACCTTTTTACGGTCGATAGCTGATGTTTATTGTAATTTCAGTGATGAACCTATAGGCTCATAGCCCTTGTTGTGGGTTTGCATAAGTTTCGAGACGATTGTCAACAGGGATAATTATAATTTCCAAACAATTTTTAAAAGCGCCGATTGGTCGCTTCTCACCATAACTATCCGCTAGGGGCGCTTTTAGCAAATTATACATTTTCTATGATTATAATTATTTTCTCACTCACATCGACGCGCGACGATCGCCTCGAATCCTATGGAAATTCACACCGTGGGTCCTTATCTACCCGCAATCATAACAATTTGTGAACACGGATGTGAAAGCGACAACTAGGTACTTGAAGCTACAAAAACGTGCCTAGCCTATAAGGTAGATGCTGGGCTTAACCATAAACTAGGTACCCAAAAGTAGCTTTAGCTACCTATTGAAAGATCATGTCATGTTGCCGTTGAACCAGGGCCGAACCGTTCCTATGTGCAATGTGTGCGGCACGAGATCGAGAGCCCGGGATCGTTAGGTATCGACAAAAAAAAAACCAGGTCATCCGCCAACTTCCGGGTTTCACCCAAGCCAGCCTACGGCACTGCACAAGCGCTTCATAGATTTCGCACACAGGCAGGGCCAAACCGTCCTATGTGCAATGTGCGCGGCGCACACAGGCGCCAGGGTGACAGGCGCGCCGCGCGCCAAGACCAAGATTTGCGTTAATTATAACAGTTATTTTGCCAAAAGGATGGCAAAAAAGGCGCTTCACAGATTTCGCACACAGGCGCAGTAGCGTAGGACGGGGAGGCGGCGTTGGCGGTCCGCGACAAAAAAAATCCGGATCTCGATCGATTCGCACACAGGCGCTAGATTGAGTCGCAACGGCCCTGCACACGGGCGCTGGATTGGGTCGGCACGGCCCTGCCCATTGGCAATATATCCCTATTTCTTCACACTTCTCTACTATACTTACCTGCCTAAGTCACGCTTCCCACGCACCCTTGGTTTAGGAATCATTTTCTCCACAGAAAAACATTAGTTTTTGAAGTAAACAGCCTAATGTATAGTGTAGGTATATTGAAATGAATGTACAGCGGCGACCTCTAGCACAGCGGCGATCAGTTCTTTATAAGTAAAATATACCTACTTTGATCTATCTATTCCTCATCGTCCGAGCGTTACTAGTAACTAATATACCTAACTACTTACTTCAGCCTTTATCCCAGATCCACTGTGTATTGTAATCAGACTCACTACAGTTGAGCCGTGACTCACGACTCAGGTACCTACGCACTGCACTATGCAACCGGGCGGGGAGTAAAGGTCTTGGCCCACTTACACGACTCTGCTCCAACACTGCTCTTACCCAACACGAGGCGACTACTCGTAGTCAACACGGCGACAGCTAGCAGTCACCCAGCTGTCCACGCGGCGACGCGCTTTCATGCAGGAAACCCGGGAACCATCCACCGACAGACAGGGACAGCGTGGCAACTGCTAGCAGTCAGCACGCGGACGCTGCGCAGACCGCATGCTTCCAACGCGCGGTAACCAAGGCGGCAACTACCGAGGCGTCTGCGGCGGACAGCACGTCGTCTGCTTATTCATGTGCCAATGTAAAGAACATCTAAAGAGCAATAATTAAAGCCCATATTTGAATGATATTCTTTTTGTTGGGAGGGAGCAGACTCGTCTAAGTGGGCCTTATGACCTTAAGACCACGGTGGTGCCGCACCGTTAACGGCACAGTGTGTGGTCACATACTCATACAAAAAGTAAAGAAAGACGGCACAGTTAGGCAAATTGTTTCAGCTGCCGCTGTGGTGCTGAACGTGTTATATAACGGTGTGGATGGAGACCACCGGGGTGGATGGGCCTTGATTCTGACCATTACGGGGCGGTCAGGGGACGTTATTGATGCTCTCACGCAATATTAATCAATATAATATATGACTTCCTGTTGAGCCTTTGTCTACACTAATATTATAATATTACTAGAGGACGCCAGCAGCTACGCCTGCATTTTTTTTAATTTACCCGTTTTGGCCGATCCCGTGGGAATTTCGGGAAATCCCTTTTTAGTGCACCCCTACGGTCCCCAAGGAACATACATGCCAAATTTCAGCTTCCTGCGCCCAATAGTTTCGGCTGTAGCGTGTCTGTCAGTTAGTAACGCAAGGATTTTATATATTAAGATAAAGAGGAAAAATTTGTATTTTTGTTTGTAATGGATAAACTCAAAAACTACTGGACCGATTTAAAAAATTCTTTCACCATTAGAAAGCTACATTATCTGCGAGTAACATAGGCTATATTTTATTTTAGAAAAATCAGGACGCGGGTGAAACCGCGGGAAACGGCTAGAATGTAAATAAAGTTACATACAAATGAACAATATCTACAGACAAAAGTATGAAATTCTTATAGTAGATACATACATATCTATCTGTGCTAACAAATAAGTAGATCAGCGCACGACGGAGAACCAAATTGTCGCATTGGGTGTTATGTTGCTAACAGATACGATCATTGGAGCCTTTTGAGATCACAATAAAATCACTGCAACGTACATCTGTGGCGGCACTTGATAGCGAAGTCGTCAGCGATATGAAAAGGCAAATCACGCCACTTTCTTTTTCATATCTTTTTCCAGCGCACATAGCTGCGCTCTCGCTCTCTCTAGCTATACACTACAATTGACATCACTAAAGTAGGTACTCGGCATGATTGTTGTAGCAGGGCCTACCCTCCTTAGTGTACGATTGTCTCATGTCGACTTTATTGATATTTAAAATGCCCATCATACGCGCAAGTAAGTACTTATCTGTACCTAGTACCTACGTATCACTTATGAGAATGGATTTTCTACTAAGCGATGCCAACTGATCCCACCATCTTTCCTTGCTCTAATGAATACCTAACATCACATTTATCCACGCCATACCTACTCCATGTAGGTGGAATCACTAAAGGTTTGGGCCAAATTTCTGCCACGCCGCCAAGCGGTGATTCGGGTCGCAGAAAGTTTAGCTTCAGAGCGCCCATACGAAATGTGCTTCTATCAATGGCTACTATGTATAAATCTGAGTTCTTTCCCAATACCACTAAGTCAGGATCTGAGGATGGCATACCAAGAAAATGGAGAGAATAAGTTCTATGATTTTTATATGATTAGGTACTTTATAATCATATACCTATTTTCTTCTTGACGACACCATCATATGATAATGCTAATCGAGACAGAGCACCTCAGCATTTTAGGGATAAGTCTTTCAATATTATAGGGATGTTTAAAAGGCTGTTAGTTGTGTAGGTACTATCAAGTTATTCAAGTAAGCAGATGACGCAAGGCAGCGATAGCCGAGCGGAGATACCAACAGACTGCCAAGCAGAGGTTATCGGGTTCGAATCCACGGCGCATACCACTAACTTTTCGAAGTTATGCGTGTATTATATAGCTTCGAGCCTCGGAGACCATTTTAAGCCGTCGCGCGTCGGTCGTCAGGAAGGTATTTGACATTTTTTATGATGAGTCAGTACCCCTGCATAAACTGACACGTGTCTGAACCAAGAGAGCTCAGTCGGCAAGCAATGTCAGCTTTCAAATCTGGTTAGACTAGTGAGCGGCCCTCGGGCTGCAAGGCGAAAAGATTGGGCTAGAACTGGGATAACGCTAGGACGATGATGAGATGATGGAAGGTGCATTTCCATAATCCCTAACGCTTAAGAAGTTGTCTTTGTAGGTACTTTCTTTTTGCTTTTTAAAGTAATTTAAGTATTATGAGGATGTAACGTTCGAGAAATAAGAATACCTTTAAATAAGTCAATTATCGCGAGTAAGACCCGCAGAATAATATTGTATGAGTAGAGGACGCCAGCAGCTACGCCTGCATTATCTTTTAATTTACCCGTTTTGGCCGATCCCGTGGGCATTTCGAGAAATCCCTTCAAAGTGCACCCCTGCGATCCCCAAGGAACATGCATGCCAAATTTCAGCTTCCTGCGCCCAATAGTTTCCGCTGTAGCGTGTCTGTCAGTCAGTCAGTAACGCAAGGATTTTATATATTAAGATATTAGATATAGAAATCGCGAAAGTTTTAAATCGATTTTATTTTGAGGAGGTTTGAACTCGGTTTTTTATTGTAGTTTTTTAGAGTAGGTACATTACTATTTACATTTTCAGCCAACTCATTCTATTCATTAATTTCCTTTTTTGATGTTCGATGTTTTATGAACACTATAAAAAAATAAAAAGGATCGTTTAGGTGTCAATCTACTACTACCTTATCCAATTTATTCTTTTTTTTTTCTAAATTATTTGTATTGGTGTTTTATCCATGTGGATACGCCAACCCCATCAAGCCTTGTACAAAAACAATATTAGGACTTACAACCAAACATTTATTCGTAAACTCTGCGAGTATATATGCTAGACATGCACTGCTGTGCACGATGAAGAGCTGATAGCAAAGTAGCTTTGCACCTTTATAGTTTAATATTGTTACGCCATCTATCGGTGAATGGGGTACTAGAAGAGATTGAATGTATCGGTGGTTTAAAGGTAATTCAGCTACTCTGTACTAGATGGCGTTGCTGTATCGAGTAATCGACTGTTCGAGATTATTTCGACAGTTTTGTAGAAGCATCTAGAATGCGCTAGTGATGTTATCCGGCCAGTATAAATTGAGCGCGAACGAACGGAACGGACACAGTTCAATTGAATACGGAAAGCGATCAACATCAAGCGAAGGGAAGTAAGTCGGAAGTGCTTAGTGGAGTGAAATAGTGTTGAGAAATAAGTGTGTATAGTGTTTGTGTTAGTAAATAAAGTACAGTTTTTCTGGCATAGTGAGTTATAATTTATCGTCGAACCCTGGGGTTCGACGATAAATTATAACGTAACAAATTCATAGTGAGTTATAATTTATCACCGAACCCCAGCTCGTAACAATATAATTTAACTATTTATAAATTGACTTGATTGCTAAAACATAAAATGATTTGCTGAATGCACGGCGGATAATAGGTATCAAATGATATTCTGAGCGTACCTAATTTCTATAAACAAGAGCAATCAGAAGATAAAAGAGACAAATCCACACGACACAATGAAAATTGAACACCCAGACTCGAAACAACAACTTATGAATCACACAAAGTGTTGTCTCGTGTGGAGATCGAACCCACAACACTGGGTGCAGTGTCCAACGGCGACGTGGCCGCTTAAACCACTACGCCAACCGTGCAGTCGAATATACCTACTTATTATTATTTTTTACTTATTAATCAAATAAAACTTTAAAGTACACTATCGCCAGCTCTTAAAATTGCGGTCAGACAGGTAGTCACTCTGTTGAAAAGCTAAAATTCAGAAACTCCGGTCTGCAAATGGAATAACGCTGGAAGGACAATGAAATAATTATAGCTTCATGATAGCTTCTCACACCGTGCCATTAACGTCAATGTCTTCCCAAACATAACATCAATGAATACAGATTTACATAGAAGCGCAGTTCTTAAGGATTTCGTGTGCCGATTCCAAATGGGAACTGTCTCCAGTTTATTTCGTAGTTGGCGCCGCCGTCGCGGCGCTAGCGTCGTTCTCCGTCTCTGTTGCTCTCGTAGTTAAGAGACATAGGAGGACGTTCGTCTCTCTTGCTCTCGTAGAGACAGCTGTCACAGCGCGACTGCCACGAGGCCAAGCGGCAATTTGAGTCACAGAAAGTTTGTCTTCAGAGCGCCACCATAGGAAATGCGCCTCTATGTAAATATCTGAGCTCTTTGATAACATACTCAGCCCATGGTAAATATAGAGGCTATCTACAGCATTAATTATTTAAAATATAGGAAAATAAAACGTTATTTTCAAACAGCATTTTCGGCAATATCAATATTTCACTGCACTACAACACCGTGTTTATATCGCAAGGTTGATGCCCTTTATTTATTATCTACGAACTAGCCAAAGAGGTTGCCTCGAGAATATACTATAAATCGTTCAAAATACATAATAAATCGTTCACTGGTCATCGCTTAAACCTTAGCTATAAAGTTTAATATTGCGTGATTTCTGTCGTGTGCAAGCCGGAAAATGTCTGAAATCTCATGTCGTTCATAACTTAAGTAATAATCGTTATACAAGACAATAATTATTCTTTACGTTTACTAATATTTCTTCCGGCGAGTACTTGTTGCGACTAGCAACACTATTTTAGTAATAATAAATAGGGCAACACTTTGTAGCTCTCTTCCTTTTGAACCGCAATAAACGTGTCAACTCGCTCCCGGAATATTTTATTGGAAATATCCCGAATCAGACGACAGAAGCAAACAAATACTCAACAGTCCACCGCTACAGTAGTAATTTCAAAACAAAAAGTTAACCCTTAAATGCGCGATTTTTTTATTTGTACATAAAAATATATATATAAATAGATTAGGATACATATATTACAGGAAAAATAATTAAAAAAATATTTTACTAAATATTAAATTTATTTCTGCAAAATACAGTATGTTGCCAAATGTCAACATTGCCTGTCTGGGGTAACCTATGAACTAAGTACTTATACAATACATGTAATGTGTCTTAGTGGGTTTTATGGCTAATAAATATATTATAAACCGTGAAATTCACCAAAACAGTTTCTGTATTTTGTACGACAAAGAGCTACGTTACATTTCGTGCACTCTATGCGTGAAAATCCTTTGCAATTTGGTAATTTACACCGATTCTTATTCTCACATCGTCTTTCGTGGTGGCCTACTCCATCAGTTCTTATATCTTTGGATAGCACGTATTTCATTGGTCCCCTCTTCTTTTTTGCCTCAATCTCTTTTTCTAAATTGTTGCCTGATGGTCTACCTCTCTTACTGCCATTTAGAACTTTATATTTATATAAACTTTCAGCCAGTTCTGCTCTAAACTCACCTAAATTCATTATTTTTGTATTCACTGCCCTGTCATTAGCTTTCTTACATAAAATCCAAGCATTTATAATGCTCATATCCAACATATGGTAAAATAACCGAATATACCACTTCCTGCCTTTTGTTCTTATACTATATCTGCCTAGGAAACTATCCATAAGATCTACTCCTCCCATATGAGCAATGTAGTCTTGTATGATCTTGGAGCATGCAATGGAAATAGTCTCCTTTCTTTTTTTATCATATCGAGCGTGGGTAGTAGCCGGTTCAGAGCCAACGTAAGTAGAAGCAAGAGTCACCATTTTGTTGTCTTTCTAATAAATTTTTCTCCATATTAGTTCTCTATTTCTAGATCTCCATAGGGTAACACCAGAATAAGGTGCGCTAGAGGACGATGGCACTGCTTCTTCCTCTATCAATGGTGGATCGGAAATTGAAGCTTCCTCGTTTTGCTCTACCACCTCTTCCCGCTCACCTGAGCTACCTTCGCTGTCCAACGCCTGCCTCAATGCTTGTACATCATCGTAGTAGTCTATACCATCTTCGTCGCCAATATCTTCCTCGTCTTCCGAAAGCTCGCCTGCCTCTAATGCCGCCAAAAACGCTTCTATTTCTTGGGGCTTCATTATTCAAAAATAACACTAAAATAAGAATAAAAAAGCACCTTTTACCAGCAGTCATGCATAAAAACATAATACATGCAAATAATTTCCTAGTGAAAACATTTTACGAACAAACGTGCAATGTAGCCAATTGGCAACGTAGCCATTTATGCGCAAATTTATATAAAGTATATTTTTTGCAGTTATTTTTGCTAAAATATCAATTCCTTACCTTTTTTTCAATATATGAGTAATTTACTGTACAGAACTAGTAATATTTTCATAAAGTTATTCAATTACTATAGGGTGCATAGGCATTATTATAGGGTGACTAGTCTATCCGCACGCAGAGATATCATAGACATAGTATTTCTGTACAAACTAATAAGAAATAAGCTTGACTGCTCAAAGCTACTGGGTCTGGTGAGATTTCGTGCTCCTTCTAGGTACCCTAGGAATAGAATCACACCTCTATGCCCACCACTGCGTAGGTCCGTGCTGGGTTTTAACTCCCCTTTGCCTAGGTTGTGCAGGATTCTCAATAGCTTCAGTGACTTAGTGGACATACACCAGGACAGCTTAAGAAAATTGATTAGAGTCTTAACAACAGAAACTAATAACAAATAGCAACTTCCAACTTCTAATTAATTTAACTTCTAATTTATTTAATTTATTTATTATTATTATTTTAATTGAATCCAATTGTATTATTTAAAAATTCTTAAGCAATTATGAATACGGACATCAATATCACAATCAATTATTTTAAGTTTTAATTATTTCTAGTTAATAATTTTGTTTTCCTGTGATTGTAATGTTTTAAAATTATTGTAATTATTGTAGTGTTTGTTAATTATTGTAATTTTATGAATTTGTCACAAAAAAAAAATATATATACTATGTTTAACCGTTATTAGTGCATGTGGTGTTAGCCAGTAAATGATTGTTACACCTGTAAACATGTCATAGCCAAATAATCTGTAATGATCTGTGTAAACAATTGTTGGTTAACCTTATAATAAATAAATAAATAAATAAATTACAAATATCGACAAAATTGCAATATGCCACCTTCTTCACCTTGACAGATAAAATATGTAATATTTTTCAAATTCGCGCCAAGACCTATTTGACGTTTAATTATTTTTTTATGACAATGTGTAAAGAGACTTACTGAAACCGTTCGGATATTAATACTTCTTTAATTTACTTTTTTTTCCAACTCAAAGGGTTTGTAGATAAATGGCAACAAGGCCCACTTAAGGGTTAAGTATTATTAATTTGAAATATCCAGCATGTCTTTCTAATCAAAATTCTATCGAGCAAAATTCTTCCAATCATGTACACTACTGTACATCTGTCTTTAGTTTGACTAGATAGAGACATCACAAATAAGTAACTAAACTTTCACTATGCTAGTGTGTCTCACTGATTCAAAATCGGTAAGCGAATATGGCATAAATTTTGAAGTAGCGTTAACAACGATTCAAACGACTCATTTCCCTTCACAGTTTACCGGGCTTAAGTTCACCTGAATTACGTACTTAATACTTAATACAATATTACTAAATAAATGACAGAAATACATAAAATTACTTATAAATACTCACATAAATAAATTGCATTTAACTTTATAATAATCAATCAATTATGTCCTCGGACAAAAAAAACATCTCAATGGCCTTTTAACTCTTCGGAGTTCGCGTCGCGTTTCAGCATAGATGGCGTCTAGATTCTCCATTAGCATTCCAGAAAATTGCCAAATGATTACCTATATTTTCCTGAATTGGTATTCATCAGATTTCGTTAATATTTTTATTCCAGAATCGAGAGATGAACGAAATGATCTAGACAAATATTTTCTGATGATGATAATTTCTGATGAATGATCTAGCAAATAATGTACGCGTTATACATCGCAACCCATAATGCATTCCTCCTTACATAAAATCCCAGCTTTGTGGGAAGTGAGATAGTCAAATGGTTCAGTAGGTTTCCTATCCTACTCTTCTGGCAGGCAGTTGCAACCTTCAGAATGGGTTGGCTGCTAACATATACTTATTAAACTATTGAGAGAACAGAACATTAAAATTTGAGCCTTGTGGGAGGGAGATGGTTATGAATCATCACTTTTTTAATATCTTTGCAATCTTCTGGCAGAATCTTACAACCTTCAAAATAGGTTGGCAATTTTATTGTACACTTGTAAATATGTAAATTACAACATATTATTTTTGCCTCGTGGGAGATGGCTACACTTTTTTAACATTTTCAAACCTTTTTTATGATGAAGCAACCGCAAGATCGCTGTCAGAACGGTATTTTCTTTATTGGCAGATAATAAATAGTCCTTCATAAAAATGCCTGCTTTTTGGGAAGTGAGTTGGTCAAATTTCTCAGTAGCTCACCTACCATATTACCTACAGGCTTGACCAAAGATGTGATAAACTGCATAGTCATTTGAATGGCTAAATTTTTATCTCGTAACCTTTATAACAAAAGTAGCGCAAGTAAACCCATTATTAAAATTGATTAGATTGGTGTTGTTACGTAGCGTGAAACCATGCTAATATTGGCTTCCGAGGGTAAGGTGAAACCTGTAAGCAACTAAGAAGTTGGAACCCTTATCGCATTCGCAAGCTTTCATTACTAACAAACTATGCTCGTCTTTAAGATATTGCCTGTTCCAATGAATGCAAACATTATGAATCAGGAAATAAGCGCGAGGTGCTGAAACATACCCAAGGTGGCAATCTCCTCCAGAACGTAGTTTAACACGAAATGTAGTGTCCTAAATTCGTCCCTTACCTTGCGCGGTAGTCGCTCCCGCGTCCTGTCAGGTAAAATATTTATGTAGGTACGTACCTACCAGTAAATTATGTTGCGGTCTTAAAGGTATGGTACCTAACTGCTTTATGAATGGCTTAAACAACTGAATGCCAGATTATAACTATGCTGTTGTATTATTCTAAAACCTCGCAGGTACTCGACGGGGCAAACGAATACGAGCGCGTGTGTAAACGGCCTGGTCTGGTGTATTCGGTACTTGCCACATTGGCCCGTTCTCACATCTTTTGTGACACAGTTCAGCCGTTATATTAAGCCATTATCATGCGTTGCCGGTGGTCGGGACAGGCCCAAGGGATACGTGAATGGAGTTCCCTCCTAAGCATCTGAGTCCTTCCATGAAAAGTACTTTCTAGATTCTCCCTTGTTTCAAAGAAACCCTGGCTAGGGGCCAAGGAATAGCCCGGGGAGCTAACCAAAATAAGTCGTTGCCAGACCAATTAGTTAGAAGGTAACCTAAGAAATAATTTTGTTTTTGGAACTGAATACTGACCTTGAAATTCGTTTACTTATAGTAATTACGTGAATATACTCTACTTTACTTAGATAGTCAAAATAGGTACTTAAGTCTCATAAACAGACTCAGGGAACATTTGCTTAATTTGATGTTTGATGACCCATATTTTTTTATAAGTGTTAAGGACAACAAGCTTTCGAAAAAAGTGCCATTCATTTGATACTATTGTCATTTCTCAAGATACAAAATAGCGTCGCTCTCGTCGCAGTGTCACATTATTGTAAGACTAACCCATAAACGGTCAGTAGGTAGGTACCTAGCTGCGTGCAACATAGCGTTTGTTGTCAACTGCAGAACTCTAACCTAAATGACGTCACTTTTGACTGTCCCTGTTGGCCGACACGTATGTAGGTATGCCATTGACACGACAATACATTACGTTATCCTAATAATAATACATACGTACATAGTATACACAATAGACTATAATAATTACATGTTAGTACCTACGTAAGTAGGTACCTACCTATCTACTCAAGTATTCGTTTATTAATTAAAATATGTAATGAAATAAATTGTATATTAAATCGTTTACCGTGCATTAAACTTATACTTGAAAAAAATGTTTTTTTCAGACTAGTGGCCCTATATTGATCCCTAAGCCACACCTATCTAGTTTTGTAGGTTCTTGGTGTTTACGGACCTCTTTTAATTATGTATGCAATTTGTTTTGTGACTTACTAAAAGCCCTTTCACAGAAATGCTCCAAAGTAGTTACGCAAAAATGGTTATGAGCGGGAATGCAGTTACCAATGCATTCAAATGCCTTTTGAGGGACGGTTATCTCTGGGTGGTATGGTCTCTCAGCTGATAGATTACTGGTCTTATGTAGCTGAAATCATAATTACTAAGTAGGTAGCTTATTGAACTTACAATTGCTGCGGCCTTGCACCCATCCAATTCGCAATGTTGTGTATTCACATGATATCTAAGTAGGTATATAGCCAGGTACTTACTAAAGGTGTGTCCCACAGCAGAAACGTTATTATAAGTAGGTGTATATTTTTGTACACAGTGAAATGGCACAATCGTACAGTTGCAGTAAAATCTCATTTCAGCAATCAAAGTTGATCAAAAGCTATCACTATGATATAATTATATCAAAGTATCCTTCGAATTCTATTATAATATTTGCAGATTTTTTTCCATACGATGAAATAATTAGGTCAGAGGATATAATCGACACTATTATTCGCAAAACTTCTAGATTTGTGTGATGTCACTTAAGACATAACTTTTGATTGCACAAATATTTAGGTGGATATGCCAGTAACAAGTAATTCCAACTGTACATTAAGGTACAACGTCATTTGTATCAAGTCAATCATTAGTTTCACGGTGTCGTGGACGTAGTAATCTAATTTATGAAATACATGTATACTAAAGCCCTGACCACGGTAATACTATTTAACAGTATTCTAACTCCATACAAACGCACGAAACTCGAGTACTATACCTACGCGCCTCGAGCAAAGTACACCCTAAAGTACACAACAGCCGCGATCGTGCCGCAGTCACGAACGGACGGTGACGGTTTTTGTAGCAGTGTTCTTGATTTAAATAATAATTGTGTCGACGAGTTATAGGCTATATTGTACTGTTTGAATTCTTCGTTAAGTCACCTAAAGATACGATTTTTCAAGTTCAAAATGTACCTACTACGTTGCATAATAATGTTTAATCGTGGTTTAATCCTTAACTTATGCGTGATAAAGTCGTTTGATTAGCTTAATTTATTATTATGTTGATATTTTTTAAAACATATTGGTATGATTGTAGTAATAATGTATACTAGCAGAACACTTTTACCTGCGTTATGGACAATGTTTTATTTCATTGAAGTCTATGATTAGTTAGGGGTTATTTTCAAAATGAAAGCGGATATGAATCTGCTTAATGTAAAGTCTACTTAGTGTAATCAATTGGTCATTCCTAGGGTACTTACATACCTACATGATTTTTATTTGTTTGAGTCACAAAAGCAGAAATTTTCGAGTAGGTAGATGTAATTAAAATACTTGGGGTGGGCGGCCCTATCGCTTGTTTGCGTCCGGCGCGTCTGTAGGCATATAACTCGGAGAGACGGCCGAGAGTTAGGTTAGATTATATTACCGTGCCCTGACTATAAAAAACACACACCGAATTTAAAAACGCTAAAGTAACGTAAAGCATAGCCATATTCACAAGAAAGTTAAGAAGCCATCCATATTCACAAGAAAGTTTTAATTCAGGAGAGAAAAGACTATTGAGACATTTCGGCATACCACAGGGCTAGATTCTCGGTCCTTAACTTTATAATAACATAATTTTGGAAATACGAAAAATATACGAAATACTTAATGTGATAACGAATAAATTAAATGTATATTTATATAGGTAGACATATACATACCAAGAAAAGAGATATACATGAACCTTTTGCACTTTTGAGTAAATAATGGATGTCATTTGATTCATCAAATGCCCTGAATCATAAGTAAAATACCTAGAATCAGAGTTTGGTGTAACAGCAACACGGATTAGAGAATTCAAGACGGGCTTCACAGTTGATGTAGGAGTTAGATCAATATCTACACTTTCCACAGTAACAGTTCAATAAGGCATCCATAAGGCATAAAAGTGACAATTTAGAGCTATCGGAATCTAACTTGATAATCGTTAGAATCACTGGAAATTGTGTCAGGATTCGACATTTTTTTCTACTTCCGTGTTTCGCAGTAAAATAGCATAACTGTGCGTGATTTGCTGACGTAATATCCATCGAACACTGGTTTCCGTGTTTCCATATTTCAAGAGCTGTGATTGTAGACATCGGACTCCAGAGTGTTTAGGAGTGAACCGTAGGCACTGTAGGCGGAACATTTTTAGCAAAATCTGTCGTGATACAGCCGAAGCGACATATCACTTGTCAATTTTTATTACTTGCGAAGCTAAGTAAGTAGTCTGGTAATAGTAGTCTTGACTAGGCGAAAGTTGCCTTACCAGTATTATTAGTCTAATGTTTTACACGTCTGTAGATTTAGGCACAATAGCTTGCCCGGTTTCTAATGACACTACACTGGCAAGACATCATGCAAACGTTGCGTTACAATAGTTTTTTGCCTTTCTGGGTCAGAAACATGTGCGCGAATCAAGCGATGAGCCAGTTGTTGCTTCCTTTCACTTGCAGCTTTATATTTGTCGTGATTGTTTGCATGTTCTATCGACACAGTTTGTGACATTATAATCCGTTTTGTCTCAGATATTAAGGAAGTAGTACCTAATGTAAATATCAATTACATATATTATTTTATATTGATAAGCAAAGATTGCCGGGACTGACGATCTTGTTGGGATCGCGGGAGCAGATGGATGCGGGTGGCTCAGGATCGGTCCATGTGGGAAGCCTTGGGGGGAGACCCTGGACATATCCAGCAGTGGAAGTCTTTCGGCTGATATGATGAAGCAAAGATTGTTGACAACTTTGCTTCTACCACCACCACGTGTTGATTTCATGAGCGGTTTTCTTCGCAACGCATTACTGGAGCGCAACCACAGACAGCAACATCGGAACGCAAATAATTATCAAGTTGACATAGTGATGATTATTGACTATCAGAAAATACAGATAATGATTAACACAAGATTATACGACGAACTTGTTGGGATCGCGGGCAGCAGATGGATACGGGTGGCTCAAAATCAGTCTACGTGGCGTGCCTCGGGGGAGGCCTATGTGCAGCAGTGGTCGTCTATCGGCTGATCTGATATGAAGATGCGTTTTAGCTATATTTTATGATTTAATACGGTCTACTACTTAAGTGTAAAATTTTCTTTTACTAGTCCTTTTTATAACTGATTGATAACTTTGTAACCAGCTAATGTATGCGATTAAACTTCTGTGAATTTTAATCGCTGTTAATTTTTTTTTTTAATTGTTACCCTAATACTTATCAAAACAAACATCATAGTCAATTCTTAGTTCGGCCGATCGATAATTATCATATACTACAGGACGCCCACGGCTACGCCCGCAATATTTTTTAAATTTACCCGTTTTGCCCGATGGGTATTTTGGGAAATCCCTTCTTAGTGCACCTCTACGGTCCCCAAGGAACATACATGCCAAATTTCAGCTTCTTGCGTCCAAAAGTTTTGGCTGTGGCTTGTCTGTCAGTCAGACAGTAACGCAAAGATTTTATATATACAGAAAAGTCCATTCCTGCCCCTTTCCAACTTTTCATCGTGGTTGCGTTGCGAGGAATAATTTTATTGCGGTTCGTTGGTTGCTGACCAAAATACTTGTTAGGTTTCGAAGAATACCTTATTAGCGGATCTCTCACTTCAACGGTAAATAATTATCATAATATTTATCTAAGCAGGTATGTAATATATATTAGCTACATCAATTGTATGCCAGCACTTAGATTTCCAGAATGTCTAGTCAGCAGAATATACTTTTTTAACGGTTGTCCCATGGTTAGAGCAGGATTGGGTAGGCTCGTATAGTATTCCCTCTAAGAAAGCATCAAAATAGGGTCTAATTATACAAAAAAAAATACTGAAATAAAACAAAAGGACACACACACGCACACATATCCGACGATAGTTTTTGTAGAACTATAAGGCAGGAAGGTACCTAAGCAAAGAATGTAGAAACCTTCCGTAAAACTACTTAATAATCCTTTGTTTCAGGGCCTTTCTGACGCAGAATATTCTGCCACTAGCGGTGTTATCAAATTAGGCAATTAGTTCCTATCGCAACCGGTCTGCTGCTGCGAGGCAATAAGTAAATAGACAAGATACAAATTAGTCGAGTCAAGATAATGCGCCAGTAGTTCGGCCCACGGACATGCACACTGGCCTTGCACGATAGCGCTTCGTATAAAAACTTAAAATAACAAATTCGACTGCAGACCAGAGCACCAAGACACTCACCATCTGAAAGTACCCGATATGCTAGAATGATTGTTTCTAAAATAAATTATACAAAGATAGTAATAGGGTAGTTTCCAGGGTCAAAATAATTACATTTTATTTAGTCCGTATTTTAGATTATAAAAAAATATTGGACACGATTTTTTTCTTTTTTCGATTAAATAAAAAATAACAAAGATATAGCCCATTAAAGTTACGTGTGACGTCACATAGTGCGAAAAAATGCAGCACGGCGTGACGTTATAAGTAACTTTAATGAGCTATATCTTGGTCATTTTTGGTTTAATTTACAAATAAAAAAATACGTATCGCTTATTTTTGAATAATCTAAAGGACGGACTCATAATTTTTTTTCGTCAACTAGCCTATTAGGCATCTATCTAACATTTATCTACACCCCAACTACTGCTCACTCTGCCCCTCCCTCTATCCAAATGAATGTCTATGTGCGGTCTTGAGTACTCTTGAGTGTGCTCCTAAAAGTAATTCTACCGGTGCTCTTGAAGGACATCGGCGCTTTCGATATATCAACTAAGTAATAGCGTAAAATTTAAGATTTATTCGAAACTTGCGATGGTCTTCTAGCGATATAATTATAAGTACTTAACTAATATGTAAAATATGTTCTTACAGATGTACCCAAAAATTCCTGGCGTACGGCAGTATTTTTTGGTACATTTGGGTCAAGAAATGTTGCCGTGCTAACATGTAATAATATACAGGGTGTAAAAAGATCCTTAACGAAAACTGAAAGCCCATATTGTACTATTCATTACGAACATTTTTTACGGCACCATACCTAGGAAATTACTGGTTCAGGAGATATCGAGGCTCAAAGTCACGATATATTTTTTCTAATTATTCCAAAATCGTGTTTTGAATGACATAAAACAAACAGCTTTAAATTTCACTAAACGCAATGTATGCGCTCTACAATCTCATACACAGACAAAGGTAACGGCTGAGTGCACGCGAGTGCATTGCCTTCGACCACGTGATCATAAACTGCCGCCGATAGGTACCAGCAGATGCCGAACGGCGCACGGCGGCTCACGCTGTAGGTAGATACGGCCGATGTAGGTACGATGCATTTCTCGCGTCAATTTGTTTTACACGCGCGCGCTTTATGTGTTTAATTTTTTAAGCTTGAAAAAATATTTCGTTTCCGAGGCATTATTTTTGCGTAGTATGACTTGGATTGATGTGCAAAACGAGTAGACATCGCCTTCGTGATGGGTCTTGTGACACCCTGGATAATCTTCAGCATGCCTTGAAAATGACACCAGTGTAAGTTCCTAACATACAAGTAACTGGAAATCTTCTCAAGATGTGTGATTTCGTATTAACTATAACTATTTTTTACCCACAGATAATAGCAATCAGAATTGAATATAACTGACGGTTTAGATAGATTTAACACACTAACATTTGGAATACCTGCATGGCCTGGTGATAAAACTTCTTGATCGTGTATGGCTCTAAAACAGATCCCAGCACTTTATGGTGACAAGGATACTTTATTATCTCTCTCTAAAATGATTAATAGCTTTCTAGTTGTTCAAGCCATATACCTACTAACAGTCAAGTTGAAAGAGGCAGTTTCTAACAATTGTCACGAAGAAAAGACAGAAACTGAAATAATAGTTCAAGTAGGTAAATAAAATTGTTCTAACTATAATTAGGAGGATAAAGCTTCCAAAAAATCGAAGCATTAAAGTTATGAGTAGCATTAAGGTAAAGAGAAGAGGCAAATATAGAAGAGAGAAAGAAATTATGGCCAATTTTTGGCTATCCACCCCAAGTCGCGTTCTCAGCATCAGTTTTCTGTGGAATACCAACTTAGAAGGAATCCATGCCAGGATCACCTTGAGTGAACGGAAGCTACGAAACAAAAATGTGCCGCGAACAATCCATCCGAAGAAACGACATAGGTAAATAGTTTTTCATTTGGTCCCTTAATATCGAGCTGGCTTGGTTTATTCGAGCCTTACCGCATCTTTGGCATGACAGTCCGTCCTGGCTTAATCGGTAATATTTGTGATACTCCTACTACCACCAATCTTATGCATGTGCAGAAGTGCCAAACGGTAGTTATCTAATACACATACTTATATAAAAGTAGACCCGGATATACACACCAAGTCAGATCATGTATTGTGTACTCCAGGCATCCAGAATTAGGACCCCTTATCCAAATAAGTTTAGGATAAGTAAAAAGTAGTGTCTTGCCTTACATGTCTCGTGCTTCAGGTTCAAATATACCTTGGTAATTTTCCGCAGAAACACTAGTCTTTAGCAAATCATTAGAACTCCAGAAATTAGCAATTGGTATGTAGCCCTCGCTGTGAAGAGTTCGCTGCGTACCTAGAGTCCGTAAATCATATAAATTGTGGCCTATTGTTTAATATCAGTTGTCACGTTTTCAAATGTATGCAGTCTAAACGTAGATGTAGTTAAAGAACCGTAGTTAAAGACTGCCCCGTTGGTCTCGCGGCATAAATGTGCGCGTGGGATTGGGAGGTCTCGGGTTCGATCCTCGGGTTGGGCAAAGTGTTATTGGGTCTTTCCGATAGGAAATTCTTAGTAGCAGCACGGAGTCTGGAAATGTGCCCGGTACGGCAATAGGCTCGCCCCCTAATAGGTACGTGGGACTAAAATAAATCTGGCAAAATTTGGGTGTAATATTTACACCTGTGCCTACCCCTTGGCGGATACAGGCGTGAGACTATAAATCAAATAAATTTAAGAACTAATATAACGTTTTTGTAGCAGCTCATAAATTTTTTCCGTCGGATTAATGGCACCTATGCATAAGGCATCACCATCGTAGTATCACAAATTTGCGTCAATAGACTCTTACTTTTTGTAAGGTTTTCGATTGAATATGCATACAGAAGCATCTAGTGTCCTCACTCAATATTGTGAATGGGTAAGCTCTGACAAGGTTAGAGATGTGTTCAAACGCTTGTCAGTTATTTATTAGGCATGACCGCAGCCTGGTTCGGTATCCAAGATTGATACTAGGCGGACCAAAAACTCTGAAACCCTCCCTTGCAATAGCCTGCACCTTTCTTTCTAGCAAGCATGCCTAATAACTATGCCTTAGTACCAAGCATGTTCCGCACTAATGGTATCAGATATATGATAGGAAACTTTGCTAAATTTGAAGGCCGAAAGTGATGTAGTTTCATATTCCTAATGAAAAGAACAGATAGAAATTCGCTGCTAAAAAGAGTTAAGATTTCACTTACGAGAATCGATTTACTTATTTATGACTTCAAATATGTATATAGCAATAATTTCCACATCATGCCATCATTTGACCAATGCCTAAGTAGGTAATGAATAGGTAAGTATCTACTGACTTTGTGAGCGTCTCTTCGCCAATTCTTTTAGTTCCTTAATCATTTAACCAATCTGTGTAACAACGTTATCAATAAACTTAATCTAAAAGAAAAACAATGTAGTCCTATGAAGTTTTCTCCACATTCACTTTGTAATTGCCTATTTTTGATATTCCATAGAGAGTGGTATACTACATAAGTTCTGAAACGATCAGCCTAATCAAAAATCAAATCCTTATTCAGCGAAGCTAACAGACTACAACTGCTTACCATCTTACAAGTTACAAGGTCCGAATTAATGAGGTATTCCTACGAGAACAATTAATTTAAATGGGATGTGCACATACCTACTTGAACCTTCATAATGTAGTGTCGGCAATTTTCCTTTTGAGGCCATGAGGCAGATTATTAGAAGAATATCTACAAATAATAATTTATAATCATGAAACCATGATAGAATCAAAACAGCAGAAAGAAAAAATACACAAGATAATATTTTTATGTAGGAGTAATAATTTTTAAAAATTATTATTGCAATATCGCTGGGCAATCTCACTTCTTATAGTTTCTTTTAGTTGGACTAGATTTTTAATAAGTACATATACCTACAAAATATAAAAAAGTGAATTTTGATATTTCCAATCACAATAGGGATTCCCACACCCGCCAAACCTAGCCAGTATTACCAGAGAAACCATTTGACCTATACACATGTAATTAACCAACATGATTGCCACGACTCTGACAAAATTCTAATTGGTGATGAGGCCAAAGTAAAGTCAACGACTAAATCCATAGGATTAAAGTTTTGACTTCACTTTGCCCATGCTACGAGTTAGAAACCTTAAAGACTGGTTTATTATAAACCAGACTAACCGGAAAATCTAACAAATTTAACCAGATCAATTTATGAAACCAGACTTAATTGAGTGTGACTGAAGCGCGACACAACTTTGCCTGTTTTCATCCTAGGAATACGATTTAGATGCCTTCCGAAATCAGTTTCTACGTTATAATAGTAAAGGTGAAAATCTAAAAGACGAGCGAGTTGGTGTAGCTTTCCACCTAAACACACAATGGCCTGATGATGATCTAGTTATACTTTTCTGGTTACTGCAAGTTTGTATACACAGCTTTCATAAAGAAATTGTGACTCGATGACATAATTATTGAAATAATTGTGTTGGAATTTGGATACATTTTCAACAGCATCTATCAGGAGTAGTGTTCATATAATGTGTAAACATTTTCTCGGTAATTTTTTCGTCCGAGCAAGTGTACCCTAGAGCATTTTTCTCTGGCCGGCACTTAATACAACTCTTAGGCCTCCCTCACATTGGTTATGATGAGCGTTCCTCAAGCGTACAATCGGCGTCCGTTCGGCGTGCGCCCGAACCCGACTTTGCACTACAGAGTGAACGCCAAGCGCACGCCGGGCGTACGCTCCAGGAACGCGGTCGCCCAATGTGAAGTCGGCCTTTGCAGATGCAGCCTCATCGTCGAAGGGCGACCAAATGTGGATGCAGCCAAAATTTCGTCAACAATATTTTTAAGTTTATAACAGAAGATGTCGCTACTAAATTGAAGACTGAAGATTACACACACAAAAGAAAAATCTTAAGATTTTTCTTTTGCGACCGCAACTGACTTCAGGTTACGTTTCCACGACAAACGAAACAACTTGACGGAGGGGCATTAAAATTGCATTTTATCAGAATTTAATCAATTAGTAATCGATAACCTGAACTTAGTATTGCCCGATTGTAATGGAAAAAATACCTATTTTTTTTGTACTAAACAGTGAACGCCGGGCGTACGCTCCATGAACGCGGTCGCCCAATGTGAAGTCGGCCTTAGCAGATGCAGCCTCCGATGAGGCGACCAAATGTGGATGCAGCCAAAATTTCGTCAACAAATTTTTTTTAAGTTTATAACAGAAGATGTCGCTACTAAATTGAAGACTAAAGATTACACACAAAATAAAAATCTTAAGATTTTTTTCTTTTGCGACCGCAACTGACTTCAGGATACGTTTCCACGACAAACGAAACAACTTGACGGAGGGGCATTAAAATTGCATTTTATCAGAATTTAATCAATTAGTAATTGATAACCTGAACTTAGTATATTGCCCGATTGTAATGGAAAAACAAATTATTTTTTACGCGTATCTTGTTTAAAATTCTGCTAAAATGCTTCAATTCAGTATTAGTGCTGATGTAGAAAATATTATTAGTTTTGTTGCGGACTTCAAGTATTTGATCAATTATTATTTCTGCACACAATGTAAGTCAATATCGGTTGAGCGTCGAGACCAAAACCACCCTACCTTGTACCGGAGTCATTGGCCACCTTGTAAAAATAGCAATTAGCTATTATTTTGAATTTCACCAAATACCTAACTTTTAGTATGTACCTATGCTGGCCAGAAGTCCATTCAAGTCATTGATGCAAAGTATACAAAGTGTCTAAATTCAGTCAAATTTCCAAAGTATGTGAAATTTATAAGCATGAACATTACTAAAAAATGTAATAGATACCTAATAAAACCTACATATAAAGTTTAGTGTATGTGTAGAAAAAGCATATCATGAGTTGAGTATCATTCTTCCAAAATTATAATATGACTTGTTGTGGATCTAAATAAATCAGATTTTCATGTCAGTTACCTACTTCGAAATTGTTCTACAGAGACTATGAAAGTTGCCGAAGTACTTGGATATTATACTACACATATTTTGCAGCTCATAAGAGACCGTTTATGATGAAGTTATAGGTTATAAATTCCAAATAAGATCCAAAGCAATGTGTGCTAGGTTGAAGGCTTCAGATGTTCTGCTTCAACAGTATCGCTCCAATCATATTTAGGATGACTGGTTTCATGCTATTAGATAGGTATGTACCCAAACTTTTACCACCGCTTTAGGCAAAATCTCTATCTCTCTAGCTGCGCCTGCTTACTTATATGACGTCTCTGTCGAATCATTCCCTTCGCAACATTTACCTCGCCTCAGTACAGAAATCCCAGATGTCTATGTCCATTGACCTGAAGTTGTTGTAGGAGAAGTAGAAGTCGTAGATGCTCTCCTTTCTTTCTTTTAGAAATGCACTAAGGCACTTTTGTTGAAGTTTACTGTTGGTAAATACGGCGATATCACGTTTTCTTTCAAGTGTATGTAAAAGTAAACATCAACAGCTACCAGAAATTATTTTGGGTCTTGTGATTCCTCATCATCACTTACCTGCTCTACGGAGGTAAAGTAGAGGACATCTAACGATTCAGCTTCCAATAATAGTATACCTACAGTAATGTGCCGGTAATTCGAACTCCAATTCCTTATACTTAATCTAATAATTAGTGAGGTCGGAATTATTGAATCGGCGGATTTTTGTCCACTGAGTAAGAGAGGTCGTACGCAGCAATTTTGTAAGCACTGCAATGGCAAAACGGTTGCAGTACAATTGTCAAGCCATTCGATCCAAAATTCGATGTGAACGCCACGGTTAAACGTGGTCTGTTGGTGCTTTTACGGAAGCAGTCTATTACAGTTGCGACTTATGCTACAAAAAGACGGCGTTGCGAGCTCCCTTTCGAACACGATCTTTAGTCAAGACTACTATTCTTATGGAAACCAAAACGGATAACGTGAGTCCGTTACCACAAATAAACGCATTCAAGTTGTAAGACGGTAGACAGCCACGGTGGAAGTAGTTTCACGAGCAATATCCAGTGTATTGAAACTGTACATCAGACCGAGTATCTTACTCAAATCCCTTTATTGACCTATACCGAACTATTTTTTTGCAGAAATATGTTTGCGGAACAAGGAAGAGTTTGCTAAGACGAATGACTTAAGTATTTTCGCAAGATAAATCCAGTATATTCAAATATCAAAGGATACGGTCACTGGCGGTGCGGCATGGCAAAGTATCCTTAGATTTCAGTATAATCTAATGTATTTTAGCTACTACTAGACAAATAATCGATTATCGTTTTATAAAATGCATGTAATAATAGAAAATTTAAAATAAGCTGATGTTGATGCATATTAATATTATAAATGCGGAAGTGTGTTTGTTTATACACGGTTTGAATTTTATGTTTGGACATATTTTTAAGTAGGAAGATGAACGATGCAACTTTTTATCACGATTAAGCATGTTGCGATATAGAGCGGGTTCGCTGACTGGTTCTGAGGGATGCCAAGCTACTCCGAACATTCCTCCGGCAGGGCGTACCTCAGGGTACCGAAGCGCTGTCACCCACGATTATCAGTGAAAATACATTACTATTAATTGTTACATACAAATCTCTTGCTTTTTTGTGCAACCAGTAGACGCAAGCCCTACGACAGTCATAGACCAGCTTTAGAAATTTCAGATCACTGCAATTTAGAGTGGTGTTTGTTCTTCGTGTTTTGTAATTATTCTAGGGGCATTTTATAACAGAATGCAGCACATTAAATTGTGGTAGTGCCACAATAGTAAATATTAATAATGCAGCTAGTCAGCAGTCTAATATTAATAAAAAAAATAACACCAAAAACATATAAGTATTTTATACTTACCATAGATGAGTTGATAGTACTAACTTACATATAAAAAAAACTAATAAAACAAGAAAATAACTAATAGCTACTGACTACTTAGTAGAGTACCATAGTTAGATATAAGATTTGAATTTTTTAAAGAAAATAAGTTCGGAACAGTGTGTTTCCTTAACTTGGTATAGTATTTAAAATCCTGCAGAAACAATCTTCTAAGGCAGCCATTCTCAAAGTGTGCTCCGTGGAGCCCCAGGGCTCCACGTAGCATCTCTAAGGGCTCCACAAAGATGTATGTCAGTAAAATAAATGGTTTTAAAGTGCACATAGGACTCGTCTTTGTTTTACTTTAGGGCTTCGCCAAATAATTTGTTACCAAAAAAGGGTTCCATCCCTAAATAAGTTTGAAAATCACTGTTCTAAGGCATAAAATAAAAGCCTTTTCTCAGAACTGCATCAGTTTGTAGAATGACAAAAGTTGAAGATTGAGACATATGTGTCAAATGACCAAGCTGTATTTGTTAACAACAACTACATCACTGCATCCATTCCATCTGTATAGGGTAGAAACATCTCCGCTTTGGTTGTTCATTTATTAAAAATAATAATATAACATATCTTAAAACTAGCTGCTTTTAATATTTAATGAGATCAGTCATTGGTATATTTTCAATGAAATGTGTTCAGAGAAAATATTATCAGACAGTGTATAATTTGAATGTTACGTATAGCTACCTGAAGGCAATGAACGCATCTCCGAGCTCGCCGCCTACGATGTGAACACCTCCTTCTGGTATGGAGAGGCCTCGAAAGAAATTCCTAATGTCCAGCGCATTCGCAGACCATGGTAGGTTCTGCAATCTTATGATGACACTCATGGTGAATCACGTTGTTAGTACCTATAAAAGAGAGAAGTCTATCCATTTCTCTGTTTATACATAACAGTAATTTAGAACATATCATGTTCCACAAAATATTGTCATCATATTATTATTCTCACAAATTGATTTCTAATAGGTAAAACAGAAGGTTACCAGTGCAGGCTGAATAGTTTTTTTTTCTGTACCTATATAATAGTTTTCATTTTGTAACAAACCACTTTTGTAACAAACCACAATAATTATGTTGGTTACATGTATACGAAAGGACAATTATTTTATTCACTAACCCTAAAAAATTTTTGCACACAAAATGTGTGTAACATTGTATGGCTTTCTTTAAATGGTTATTCATTAGTGCTGTGAACTGACAGGTGATATGATTAACCTGCCCAGTGACGGGTAACCACACCAGTGTACGGGAACACCTAGTGCGCTTGAAAAAAGAGGTGTTCAAAAAGTGCTCAGGTTTAAAATGAATATTACACATTTTAAACAGACATTGAAGAGTATGTCACATACATCCAGGTTATCATGCCTGTTAGAGGGGCAGTTAGGAATAACTGAAGGGGAAACCACTACAGGGATCTTGATGAAAATATTCCCAAATGCTCCAGTCACTGGTTGGAAAGACCGAGGTGGATGCCACTTACTTAGCATTGTGTATAAAGATTGTTTATGGAAAATCGTTCAACATATTCCTCTATTAAGCACAAAATTAGGATGTTAAAGCTCTAGTTAAAGTTTGATAGATCTTTGTCTTATTTGAAATGTAACAAAGTATTATTTAGAAGTTCAACATACCAAATAAAGCCTTTGTAATTCTAAATAATGGTGGATTTTTATGTCTAGGCTTCAATATAGACCTAGTAAGTACATGGTGAGTGAAAATTAAACATTAATAAATTATTTCCATAACAGACTTCAGATGTTTCTAAATACCTACATAACATCTGGATAAAACAGGTTTTGTGTTGCCCAAACATCAATATCATGCCAGGATTCTGTAGGGCTCCATTGCAATGTTTTTCATGGCATAGAGACTATTTTTGACCAGAAATACACACAATCTCAAATTACAATCTATCTACATAGTATAGTGATTAGCTGTACCGATTTTGAAGACTGACCTGTCAACCTTAACTTACTATTTCCAGTTATTATTCTAATTCAATAAGACTAGTACAAATAATGCAGTACACAATGCACGTAATTATTTATTTCTGAATAGCTATACGCGCAATTTGTACTGTACGACGTTGACTAAAGAGACGCATAAACCTACGATATCACCACGTTATCAACCACGGCTACGACCTCAATAAAAGTTTTGGAATGGATTGTACCCAACCTGTAACCTAATAAAACTGTATGGCATGAGTTTATTTTACCTGTTGAAAACTATTACAGTGCAAACAAACAACGTATATATCGCGTCATTATCAAGCGATTAACTCAAAATTAACATGATTTGCACGAGCAATGACGCCAACCGCTCACAGTATCACACTTCACACACTTACCTACAAATCGGTTAAACCTTTCTTACTGCGTTTAATTTAAAGACATATCTAAGCACAGTCCGTTCACGATATGATAAATTACAAATACGCTGAGAAATTAGTGATATTCATAAATATATTTTAGGGGAAAACACGACAATAATAAATGCAAGCTACTCGTAGTTGCCAATTTTCAAAATGGCGGCGAGATAGAGACATAGAGACTGTAGAGACACTATAATACTATAAAGGGCAGGGCCAGGCAGTGTTGCCAACTCTGATTTTCAAAAAAAAGTAGATCGGAGTTAAAAAGTACGTAGATTTACGTACTTTTTTAATCCGAAAGTATGTAGATCTACATACTTTTAATTGTATCTAAGATAAAGAGAGTAAGAATGAGTAAAAAAAGTGTTTCCAACATCGATCCGAGTGTGTAAGCAAATATTATTGACTTATATTGGCCGAAATGTTTTTAGTTTGTACTTGTTAAACTAATTCGGTAGGAATAAACATGGACCGAAATATCATATAGGTCCAGTTTTACGTGTGGTTTGTGTTTAATTATGCTTTCTTCTTAGTAAAATCTCGTTATTTTGCTAATTTGGTAACTGTTGCAAAATACGTAGATTCTGGGCCTGAAGTACGTAGGTTCGCGGGAAGGGTCCGAAATACGTAAATCTACGTAAAAAGATGTAGAGTTGGCAACGCTGGGGCCAGGGGCCAGAGCAAAAATATATACTAGTCTATGGGCCAGGGCGTATGTATTACCTACTTTACTCTATGGTATGTATGGCGCAATCACGGCGCAATGATTGTGTTGCCAGTTGCCAGGTATAATTTGAGATTGCGAGAAACCAGAGAAGTCACATATAGAAACTAAGTTAAAACTACAGACGTTTGTCTTAAAATTTATTTTAAGTACTAGAAGACGCCCGCGGCTACGTCCGCATAATGTTTTAATTTACCCATTTTGCCCGATCGCCTGGGAATTTCGGGAAATCCCTTCTTAGTGCACTGCGGTCCTCAAGGAACAACCGTGCCAAAATTTCAGCTTCCTGTGCCCAATAGTTTCGGCTGTAGCTTGTCTGTCAGTCAGTCAGTAACGCGAGGATTTTATATATACAGATTTGTAGTAAAATTTCATTTTTTTATAGAGTCACGCCTGTATCCCCAAAGGGGTAGGCAGAGGTGTAATATTACACCCACAATTCGCCATGAATTTTTAGGTCCCACGTAATCGGGGTCGAGCCTATTGCCGTACCGGGCACATTACCAGCCTCCGTGCTGCTACTGAAAATTTCCTAACGGAAAAACCCAATAAAACTTTGCCCGACCCGGGAATCGAACCCGAGACCTCCCAATCCCACGCGCACATTTATGCCGCGAGACCAACGAGGCAGTATTAAATAAAGAAGCATATATTTAACACTTTTAATTAAATTGCCTGAAGGAAGTGCAGATTGCATTGTACTTTTCATTTTGCGTATAGAATATCATTAATATCAAAATGGATAGTCTACAACTCTACATACGCTGCATCTCAAAAACGGGTAAAGGAGAGCTTCGAAAGTTTGACAAGAAATAGGCTAAAAATTAGAGTTTTTATAGGTGGAAACACATATACGACACCCCACGTCACCCCGCGTATTGTACCAATCAGATCCATGCATTTACCAATCCAAAGTAAACCATAGTAAATTAAATGGATTTGATTGGTACAATATGCGTGGGGTGGCGTGGGGTGTCGTATGTGTGTGCTCCTTAACTTTCTTTAACTACGGTAGAAAACAAGTGCTGCTAGATCTATTGATTTTTCCAGCAACTAATTTTGAAATAGCTAAAGCGAGTCACTGACGTGATTTGCTGATTTTGGAGTAGTATAGTACAGTAGGTACCGTAGTATAGTTTACTACCTACGTATATAAAAAATAAATAGAAGTATCTGTCTGTCATTTCAAAATTCTCAACTTTCTAACAATTTCTGTTCAAGGGCGTCGCCAGCCCGCTGTCTAGGGAGGGCAAAGACACCAGCAGGAAAATGAGAAAAGTGTTGATAAAAGTAAAAAATGCAGGGTTTTTTTGCCTCCTCTCGCCCATGTTTCTGTTGGAATTTCTGTTTGGAATGGATTGTACCCTTCACGAGCAAATGACGCCAGCCGTTCACAGTATCACTTCACACCTTTTCCTACAAACCGGATAAACCTTTCTTACTGCCTTTAATTTAAAGACATATTGAAGCATAGCCCGATCACGATATGATATAATATACATACGCTGATAAATTAGTGATATTTCTTAATATATTGTAGAGGAAAACACAATAATAATAAATGCAAGCTACTTGAGCACGGGAATCAATAAAAACATCATTGAAATACCAAGAAATGGTCGGCCACCTCATGATATCCTCTATGTTTGCAATCTATTAAATTGGTATCTACAACACAACTTTTACGTCATACTAGCTGTTTCCCGCGGTTTCACCCGCGTCCTGAGGGAACTACTTAGCGTACCCGGTTAATTAATAGCCAAGTTATTCCTTGGTACGTACATCAGCTTACAGCTATCCGCCAGTAAACTTTCCGTCAAAATCAGTCCAGCCGTTCCAGAGATTAGCGAAAACAAACAGACAGATAGACAGACAGACAGACAAGAATTGTAAAAATGTCATTTCGGTAGGTATATGTACCGTGTATACATCCAAGCATTTAGTAAAAAGCTGTTATTTTAATATTACAAACAGACACTCCAATTTTATTTATATATAATTGTACCTATAGATTATACGAAGCATAAAATAATATCGTTACTTACTTTGTCGGATGCTAACACTGTATCTTCTCAAAAAAACTATTCATAGCTGTTATATACCAAGATGGCAACACAACACAAGTACAAAACCACTGCAAATTAATATTAAGGTGTTTTACACTTGCCGACCACTATATCCCACGTGAATACGGATTGGGGACTCAAAAGCTAATGTTATCGGGGCACTGACTCTTGCGGAGTGCAGTCTTTAATGGAATGGTGGCCAAAAATGAAAAACAGTTGAAAATACCATGACGCGCAGGGGCAGAAGGGAGGGGGTGGTCGATTAACATTAAGCTATGTTAGCAGTCGTTATGGGTAAAAGTAATCATTTAAATATTTCAAATTTATTATTAAAATGGTAAGTACCTACCTACATAATATGAAATTAGCTTAACCCTTTCTATAATGAGACACTAATTAAGCAGAATATAATATAGGTCGTTAGCCAGTACACTAACAACTTTGATTATGTGGCATAAGTACTAAATTTAATTACTGTACTTCCTGGTATAATTACGTACGTGTTGAGATTGAACACATTGAATGAACATGTAACAGCCACTTATCATTATGTACATTGAATGAACATGTAACAGCCACTTATCATTATGTACATTGAATGAACATGTAACAGCCACTTATCATTATGTACATTGAATGAACATGTAACAGCCACTTATCATTATGTACCTAATATTTGTACTGATACTAATATTTAAAAATTATTATAAAAACTTGCGATATGATGAAACATCAATATTTATAACAGAAAATAACATGTTCTGAAATTGAATATAAAAAAAAAACAATAAATAAATAACTTATAATAGTTTGTACATACCTGGGTACTTATCTAAATAATTTACTATCATTATCATATTTTCGCTTCTATTCACTTCCTACCAAGTATACGGTACATGCAACAAAAGTAAGTAGGTACGTATAAAATAAGTAAGTGAGTAATAAGTAAGTACATATAAATATAATTGTGCTACCAGCATAGATTTATATATGGCTACCAGCAAGAGTACAAGCATAAGTATGTGGTACTTACACTGTATAGGTACCCCATACTTATACTTTTGCACTATTATTGGCATTTTCATCATCATCAGCCTTTAACAGTCCACTGCTGGACTAGGCCTCTCCTTTGAAAGGAGGAATTGGCCTACTATACCACGCTGGCCAAACGGGTTGGTACTGTAAGTATTGTCTTATCTGTGGTACAGGGTTTGTAACAAGTTTTCCTTCCTTACAGTGCTGTTCTCTGCATAATATGCTCTCTCTGTCGGCTCTTACGACACCCATGGATGATATCGGGTGGTGACAATCCGTATTCTTAATCCGTCACCACACGGTCTATCATTGGCATAATGGCATTTTCACTTTATACTAAATATCAATAGGTACCTTAATTTATCAATCGCGTAGTCTAGTGACTAGATCACACCATTGCTTAAATATATGTATATAAATTGTGTGATGTACTACTAACACGTTTAGTAAATACCTAATAAGATCGATAATTACACTGGACACTAGGTATATGATGCGTAAGAGTTAGATTTACCGACATCTCTGATTAACAAGGTGGGTGATGGGAAACTCCGACTATGCTTACATGAAAAGTTGTGATATTTCATCAGGTAATACCTAGTAATAATAGATCATGTTGTATGTAACCAAAGTAATAAATAGCTTTGCTTTCACTGAGTTTGTATTGTTTTACAATTGTCAATTTTATTGTAATAAAATAAATGTAAAGAACAAAAAGTATAAAGCACATCATATACTATCCTTTTTTAATTTAAATAAAAGATTTCAGACAATAAGTGACGCTCTTTATTTGTGTTAAGTAAGGAGTGGCGCAAACAGCATCGGTATTCTTTTAAAAATGTTTTTCATTCATATTTTTTTCAGAGAAGTCATCGAGCGGCATTTATTGCCCAGAGTCACAGAATAAACAGTACTTACGTACAGAAGCACCACTTCTCAAACCGATTCATTGAAATTACGACTCTTGCTACTAAGCAACAAAGTGCAATTCAGCTCGCATAAGCACTCAGTGCCTAATGCGATATTTACCAAACCGTTCCCGCTCTTTTCTAACATATAACGCTGTCGCTGTCTGACGCGGAGTGACGCGCCAGCTGTCGCGCTAGGGTTGTCGACTTGCCGCTGCTACTATAACATTTATTCATCGTCTATCTACCTACTTGACCACGTACCTAATAATACATAATCATCCTATAAGTATCCTATCCAACTATTTGAGCTCGAAGAACAAAAACCACAAAAAATCTGGTCGTTTACATTTTCACTATACTAATTCTTAGTTATTTCCTAAACGCGTGGACCGATTTACATGATTCAAACAGATAAAATGATTTTTGAACTAGATCTTTAATTTGACACCATAATCGTTGGGATATCTCAACAGACAAAAAATCTAATTTTCAAGTTGATCTCGTAAAATAAATAAAATCAAATTTTCAAGTCGACAACCCTTGCGCGTCGCGTCTGACGCGGGCTTGGAAGCCGCGCGAAAGTGTAGGCACTTATCGCTGTAGGTACGGCCGAGTGAAGGAGGCTTGCCAGAGTTGGTTGCTTGTAAAGGGTTAAGAGATAATGATAATGTAGTGAACAAATGTTGTTTGTTGTTCTAATCGTACACACTTCGCAAAGTGTGCTTCATATCGCGTCCGAAACACATGTATCACAATGTGCGTGCCTTCAGTAACTATTTGTGACATGTGGTACGCACGTGCGAGAGCGATTGGACAAGTGAAAAGAATACGTTTGCATGAAGATGCTAAGAAAGGCACTTATGCATGTTTTTTATACAAGTGCCGGTGGCCTAATTAAAATTTAGTTCCGGTTTCTGGTAGTAAGGTTTGTGGGTCCATAATTACCTCATTCAATATGCTGAATCGCCAACAGTGGTCTAATAGTAATCAAAAAGATATCGAGTACGTGCACTTCATGACATCGACACGAGCGGAACTTTTTTTACTCTCATATACGCAGTAGGTATGTATATTTCCCTCCTTAATATTTCCCAAAATTTCCCGAAAAAGGCTTTAAAGTTCCCTAAACGCAATTTATAAGCGCAGCTGATTGTTTGTAACAACAATCAGCTGCGCTGCAGGCGAGGGCATTACCCTCGGCCGCGCGACCACATGATCATAAGCTGCCGCCGGATACCAGCCGACGTTCACTGCGGCTCACGCTGTAGGTAGATACTGCCGGTGTAGGCACGATGCATTTCGCGCTATACATTGCGGCTTATAAAATGTGTCTATAATTTAAGGTTAAAAAAAAAAAAAATCCCATAGTGTGCATAGGGTTCCCACCAAGAACTTAGGGTCCCAAGCCAACCTCACCTGCAAGTGGTGCACCTGCCGATCAACGGACGAGGCTCTGGCAAACAAAATATCCCAATAAGCGGCAATAGGCTCGCCACCTATTACGTGGGATCAAAACGCTGGCGAAAAGTGGGCGTTTAATATGCCTCTGCCAACCCCTTCGGGGAAACGGGCGTGAGTCTATGTATGTATGTAATTTCCCAGGTATTCTTTTCGCGTAGTATGACTTAGCATGATGTGCAGAACGAGTAGACTTCGGCTTGGTGATGGGTCTTTTTACATCCTGTATAGTGAACAATTGAACACCTACTAGTAGTCCAAGATCCGTAGAAGAACTACCTACACCGATCTGGTTATTGGATGAAAAGTATTTTATGTAAAATTTTGCATGTCAAAATATTTATCGCGAATGGGTTAGCAAAAATCCGATATAAAGGATAGAGTGGCAGAATAGTACCTAACTCAATACTGTGTCGTGTCCGCCGGTGGGAGAGTGAACGCAACAGTTAAGGGCCCCCTGCATCTCTCTCTAACAGTACATGCACAACATCAACATTGCGCAATGGCGTGCTACCTGTAACTATTATTTATATCATTTTATCAGTTAATCAATAGTATAAAAGTTGTTTTTATTGATACACACTCTATGCTCTGGTATGAAATCTGTATGAACTCATAGGTAATTATGAACTATGAACCCTAACCAATGAATACAGATTTTATATATCTATGCTCTATGTAACTAAAGGGTGCGTTAACATAGGGTTGCCAATTTTTTCTGGCGTATTTGGTAGGGTTGACAGGTATAAACACTTCGACTTTTAAGTTGATACTAGTTATATTTATCAATTATTTTAATAGACAAATCTTATACTAAAATGACCGCTACTTCACTGCGAACACGACGATATTGGGTTGCCTACGAAAAACCTGTCAGGAAAAGCAGTTGATATTTTTTTTTAGCCTGGACCGGGTTTTTTTTACCAACCTATTCGCGATATATTTTTTAACATGCAAAATTTGATATAAAATACTTTTCATCTAATAAACGGATCGGTGAAGGTCGCTCTTCTACGGATCTTAGACTATAGCCAACGCAAATAAAAAACAAAGTAGTAGTTTGGTGGGATATGAGTTTTAAAAGTATAAGGGTCTACTTCTTTTAAATTCGTCTGAGGGTCTACTAGACATAATTATAAGACATCAAATTCTCGTTTTGTTTGAAGACGAAACATGAAGGCCCGGTGCAGCATGACAATACAGAGCAGCTCAGACAAGTCACACAGTTCCCTCACTTCGTAGTCCTGTGTAGATAGACCTTAATCTTAAAGTTTGTACTTATTTATGCATGACGAAAACATGGATTTGTAATCCCGAATCGTTGTTCGAATGTTATGTGAGGGCTCTAAAAGATCACTGCGTCCATTTTGATACAGGTGTTGATGTCTGAGCTGGGGACGGGCCGATCTTTTCTATGATAAATTAACCACAACCAACTGGGTGTCGTTCGGCAGCAGTCTGCTATTGGTAGTAGATTTGCCATAATTTTTGCCGTAAAAGTGTCGCGGCCGCGCACCGTTTAGGGTACCATGGACATTTTTGAGAAAATATATTTAAGGAACTAACTAACTAACGGTGTAAAGAGTTATGAAAAGCCTTAAATAATACCCGCTTTATAGATGAAAATGAAAATCCTTCAACGAATTTTACGTTTTTCATATAATATATTATTAATTTCCTGTGGCAAACACAAATTTTGAATGCAAGATTGAATTCCACAGATTACATATAATTTACAATTCTGTGTTGAATTCATTGAATGATTGTACGAAACGAGTGAGTTTGTATCAGATCTGTCGGCTGCGCTTGTCACGGTATTCGTAATTTTTAATTTTGCAGTTTAATCTAAAAATATATTAGATTTCTAGTGAACTAAGAAATCAACTCGTCGCAAACGTAAAAACGTAAGTTATTTAAAATAATTGATTCATAAACATGTTTCAGAGGTCGAAATTGTTACTTACCACGCTGTCAAAAATGGACAAATAATATTCTGTTATTTTCTTATTTTGTTCTGAGAATTCAAATATTATTGTCTATTTCAAAATTGTAGCAATTGTGTTATCGATTCACAACTAGCAAAATATATTCCTGGCTAAGTATTTTGTAAAAAATGTTTGTTCTAAGGATTCTTCAATTGTAAAGATTCTTGAATTCTGAAAATTGTTACTTTACGATACCTAATGTTTTCGTGTACGAATTCTTATTAGGCAGATTTACACATCCTCTAAAAATGCTCTAAAGAGATAGGTAAAAACTGTTAATGAAGTAATACAAATAAAACAATGTTTTTTTTGCATAGAGCATTGAAGTCAGAAATATAAGTAGAAAAGTATTCGCGCTAATTTTAAAAGTCATTGACATTATTTAGGGCTTATTGACCTTTTTTATAGGTCATTGATCTTTTCCTTTTTCTGTGCACCATAAAAACAACAAAATACTAAGGCCATTTTATATTTTTCAGGTACTGCTGACACTGCTGTGTAGTTTCATAAACCAAATAGTAGATTAAAAATAAAAATGAAGTTGTTATAAAAATAAAATTGCTCAATATATAAGTAGAAGTTAGTGTTATTTCTTTAGATACAGTGATTTATAAGTGTAATAAATGTGTGAGAGATATCCCGGCTATTTATTCGGTGGGACTCCTGTCAGCAGTTGGGACAGGAGTTTCAATTCACTGGAAAATGTAAGTAATTTTAACTACTTATTCATTATTTTGTTTAAGGCAGTGACAGCTGAGTGGATATACCAGCAGACTGCCATGCAGAGGGTATCGGGTTTGAATCCACAGCGCGCACCAATGACTTTTCGGAGTTATGTGCATATTGAATTGTTAATTATCGCTTGACCCGTGCCTCGGAGTGCACGTTAAGCCGTCGGTCCCAGTTGTCATGAAGATCTTTGACAGTTGTTACAGGGCATCAGTACCTTCTAAATAAACTGAAACTAGTCTAAACCATGCAATATTGCTATCCCTTCGGGTTGCAGAGGTCAGACAGGCAGTAGCTCTGTGGAAAAGCTAATACTCAGCCAAATCCAGTTAGACTAGTAAGCGGACCCCAGATTGAAACTGGGATAATGCTAAGAGGATTATGATTCATTATTTTGTTTCTATGTAAATAAAATAGGCAACAGATTTGTAACTCCTCTGGGGTTACCATGGGCATTGGTAATTTATTACTGTGCTGATATCTCTGCTGGTATGCCTCATATGCCATAAAAAGCAATAAGTTCTTCAGTTTGGTTGTTTACAACTCTTATACAAGTCAAAAAGCTGATTCCAGTTAATTATTGCTACTCAAAACAACACTTTTGTAAAGGAATGCCTAAAAGACTAAACCTCATTGTACTTTTATCTTTCATTGTTTTCTTATTATTTTAAAGTACGAACATAAATGTATTTAGTATGAGAGCACAGTGGACACAAGAAAACTAAACTCCTGGGATCCTGTGGGTACTACTGCATCTACAAGCATTACCCATGTTATATCCAAGGATGCTATTGATGCGAAACCTAAATAACAATGGTAGATAAATCTAAGTAAAATGTATGATAGCACTAAAAGTTCTTCAACAAATGTCTTTATTAGAATGTTGTTAATTTATAAAAGAACTAGAGGACGCCAGCAGCTATGCCTGCATTTTTTTTTAATTTACCCGTTTTGGCTGATCCCGTGGAAATTTTGGGAAATCCCTTCTTAGTGCACCCCTACGATCCCCAAGGAACATACATGCCAAATTTCAGCTTCCTGCGCACAATAGTTTCGGCTGTAGCGTGTCTGTCAGTCAGTCAGTAACGCAAGGATTTTATATATTAAGATGGTCAACAATGTTTCTTTATTAGTTGTATATTTTATATCGCCTTAAGATCATATTTATGTGCCTCGGGCAGCATGTTAGGTTTTTGTATGACCATAGGCTCTTCAATAAACAGTACTATAGCCTATTATCAGTATCTATCACAGCCATCCAAATTCCAGTGCTGGAGGTAGACATTTCTAATTTCGGTCACAATAGCATTGTGATTTGATAAGATGATTTGGATTACTATACTACTCTGGCTAAACTGGTATTTAGATAGATGGTTGCTTTAAGCTTTGTTGATGAGTTTTCTCTCTCTTCTCAAAGATACAATTTGTTTTGTCTATTTTAAATGTAGTAACCTAGTGATGACACTGTTGCACACACAGCAATATTAACTGGTAGAAACCGTAAACTCCACCGACAAGAGCAAAGCGCTTAAATTGAAGAAAGAGAAACTCATCAAACAATGAAAACCATGTTTATTTCTTTACCAGTGTCCTGTCTTGGCTTTCAAATGGGTGGCATAATATCATAATGCAAAATTTTGACAAAACCAATGTTATTTTGTGTATTATGATTTTTACTGTTTTAGTTCATTAATATGTTCATGATTTTGGCATGTTGCATTTTTTTTAATGCTTTGTAGAGATTTCTCTTTGAGCTGTTTTGAAAAGTATTCAGTAAGCAATCTCCTTACTAATCTTATTGTATGGGCTTGGCTAAGTTGCAATTTAGTCGAGATATCCTTACATAGGCATAGTTGTTTACTCATATCAATCAGCATTTGACAATAAATATTTGGCTGTATGTGAAAATTAAAACTAAAATGTGTTTTAACCTTTCCCCAGTTATGTTTGGAATATAAGCCATGTAGATTGAAAATCAATCTAGTTGGTTTCTAATTTGAAAAATAACAGTTTTTGTTATTTGTTTCAAGTGAGACACCACAATTTTTCATTGTTCAGTTTATTTCAATTTTCTCTTGTTTGATTTCTTGTTATTGCAGTTAGAATAGTTTTAAATTGTTTTCTAAGTTAATAAGTTTAATAGAAGAATTATTCTGCCGCACTTTGGAGGTAAGGTCCCACACAGTCTATTTGGCTTGTATATCTATGATTGTCTTTTTTTTTTGTACTACTTGGATAAGTTTGAACTTTAATTAATTTTCAGTCATATTTTATTTTATTATGGACAAATTAGGTCAGAGCAAAAACTGATCTTGCTGAGTCTGCTTAAGAGCTGGTAAATAGAGATAAGATTTTGATGTGCTTAAGATGGTATTATATTATCATGTGCTTATGTCATAGTAGAGATCCCGTCATTTACTAGTTTACATTTGATTGCATTGTAATCTACATCCAATCACTTCTTGTCCATAGAAGACATCCGAGGTTCTTACACAATGTAAAACCATTTTGTATTATGAAATACAAAATGTTTTCTCACAATATAATTTCTGTCGAATGAGATAGCTTGAATTTCAATGGAAGAGTGGTATTATCATGTCTTGCGGACATAAACCCACAATTAAATTACCGCGAGTCGGAGCCTACAAAATGTGTATTCAAAAAAGCCTAGCTAATGACGCTCTCAACAATCCATTATTAATGAGCTCCGTAACTAACGCTTTAGCAAAGAGGCAAGTTCCATTTTACATTGGAAACATGCCAGCGCGCTTGTCGACACCAAACGCCAGTGCAAGATGTAGGGTAGCTAGTTGTTTGGGAGTAAACTGGATTATTTATTAGGCTTTATAGAATTTTGTTTATTTTTTGTTTGTAATTCAGTCCTGTACTAGAGAGCCATACGAATGAATGCGATGCGGTACGATGAGACGTGGCGAAAGCAAACTGACTAAATTGATTTTTCTACAACTCTAGATGAGCCCGCGTTAACACTCGCGTTATTTAGGGCTACGGCTCCGCACCCATGGCTCATAGCGTAATGTTGCGTAGCCTATAGCCTTCCTCGACAAATGGGCTATTCAACACAAAAATAATTATCCATATCGGACCAGTAGTTCTTAAGATTAGCGCGTTCAAGCAAACAAACAAACAATCGAACTTTTCAGTTTTATAATACCTACTAGCAGACCCAGCGAACTCCGTATCGCCTTTTTAAGAGTTTTTATTTAATTCCCTTTTTTCCAAGCCCCTTTTCTAAAGTTACCATTGACTTAGCGCTTAATCTCTTATCATTTCAGAGTCTATAAATTATGAACAAACATAGTTTTTTTTTATTGAATTTCCCATTCCTTAAAATATCGGAGACGATACCCTTATCGACTTTAAAAAATAATCCCATCCGCCATCTTTGATTTCCTATCCGCCATCTTTGATCACGAAATAGATGTTGTATTTGGATTCACCATCCCTTAAATCACCAGAGACGATACCCATATTGATTTTTAAAATTTTTCCCATCCGCCATCTTTGATTTCCCATTCGCCATCTTGAATCACGAAATAGATGTTGAATTTGGATTCCCCATCCCTTTAAACATCGCAGGCGATACCCATATTGATTTTTAAAAAATGCCCCTTCCGCCATCTTTGGTCACGAAATAGATGGTGTTTTTGAATTCCCCATTCCTTAAAATATCGGAGACGATACCCATATCGACTTTATAAAAAATTCTCGTCCGCCACGTTTGATTTCCTATCCGCCATCTTTAATCACGAAATAGATGTTGTATTTGGATTCTCCATCCCTTAAATCATCAGAGACGATACCTATATTGATTTTTTAAATTTTTCCCATCCGCCATCGTTGATTTCCCATCCGCCATCTTGAATCACGAAATAGATGTTGTATTTGGATTTCCCATCCCTTTAAACATCGGAGACGATAACCATATTGATTTTTTTTAATTTTCCCATCCGCCATTTTTGATTTCCCATCCGCCATCTTTGATCACGAAATAGATGTTGTATTTCGATTTCCCACCCCTTAAAATATCGAAGGCGATACCCATATTGATTTTTAAAATTTTCTCTTCCGCCATCTTTGATTTCCCGTCCGCCATCTTGGATCACTAAATAAATTTCATATTATTAATCAGCGTCCCGAAAATCTCGAAAACGATACCCATATAGATTGTATCCTAGTCGTTTAGCCTTTTTTTGCCTTTGACCCAACCCTCTCCCTTCTCGTTTGACAATTTTATTATTTTGTCTGGCCCCTGAAAGTTGTGACGTAATTTTATATAGCCTATAACCTTTCGGAATAATTGGGCTATTATGGGCAATAACAATTTTTTTTAATTCGACTGCTAGTTCCTGAGATAATTCGACATTATCTTTTAGCCTTTTTAGCCTTTTGCCCGGCCCCAAGGGGTCGAAGCGTTATGTTATATAGCCTATAGCCTTCCGGAATAACTGGGCTATCGTATACAAAAAGAATTTTTCAGATCTGACCGGTAGTTCCTGAGATTAGCGCGTTCAAACAAACAAACAAACAAATAAACAAACAAACTCTTCCGATTTGTTATATTAGTATAGATTAGTATAGAAGTGTAGATATAGGCAAAAAAATTGTGTAGGCACAATTCCTATTTGATATTTTCGTAGCACGCTGAATCGTTTCAAGGGTAGATCCTGAAGAGAGCAGAATGGCTAAGACCTTATCAAAACAGCCGAATCACATGAAAAATAATTTAGTACTCTTATTAGGGTCTCGTTCTTTCTTTTTCCTAGGCCAACGAAGGCACGTGACATGTCCTGAGGCTTTTTCTTGATAAAACCTACCATCACCAGAGTAAATCTCGCCCTCATTATAGCGACGTAGGTGATAGTTATAAGGCCTATTGTGCCTGCGTCAGAACATGATAATCCAGTGGTGCGACAGTATTATTTGAAAGATAAGTATTTTGACACGTTATTGTTGTGGTCGGGTCACAGTAAGTTCGTTTCCAGTTGAATCCAACAGCTAGATTTGCCGATAGCGCCAACGTGATTAAGGGTTTCGTTTTTACCACTTACGTAATAGGTATGTTTCTATTGTTTCCAATATTGTAAACGTCACAAAATTCGTTAAAGATGGATTAATTTTGCTTATTATCATACGTTGATGCCTCATTGACATTCGTATTTCTTGGAAAAAGGATTCATATTTTATTTCTATTGAAAACGATTTCACTGAAATGAATAAATAGGGTGATAGCCGTGATAGGCTCTATGTGTAATACTAAGAAAGTTCTTCTCGGAACATTTGAAAGCTTTCATATTTTATTTATTAAATGCAGCTACAGTGTATTCTGTGTATTATATTTTGTAACTATTCGTCACAATATGTTACACAAAATACCGTATTGGACCGACCTTGGTATTTATTTAGTTTTGTCTTAAGCTGCATCATCTTCATAATCTTAACCCTGTTGCGGTTGCTGTCCCAGACCTTCGAATTGGAGCCTTTCTGTACCCCTTCGACTTAACACGATCTTGGTCATCCCCACAGGTCATCCCTGATATCCATATCCATCCATATCATTCCTTACGACGCGTGACAGCATTTCTTTGGCCTATCACATTCACCGGACCCCGAAGGCGGCAAGACATTTACTGTCTGTCTTGAATCGAGAAATCTAATAAAATCGATAAAAAATGTGTCATGTTGAGCTTCATACCATTTGCTTAGCTGACATGTTTATTTAATTCTGCATATCTCTATGATAAAGTTCCAGTTTCCTTACTTTTCTTCCGAAATAACGAAATAAATTCTATTGTACTTATTCTATACCAAATTACTACTCGTTGGTCTAGTTGTAGCGTATACGACTTCTAATCACGAGATCTCTGTTTCAATTCTCGAAACGGACTAAGAAAATGTTATTAAAGTTTTCATAAAGAATTCTCTTAGTAGCAATTTATAAGGTAGGTAATTAGGTATTTGTGTTAAGAAACCCATTCACTGCCTACCTGAAAATTAACGTCATTACCCAGGTGCCGCCATAGTATGATATACAGCCCGCCCATCGGCGGGCCCGGCATCTCGATTAAGTATCCTTGCCCGCCCATCGGCGTTTTCGGCATGAAGCTCTAGATTTCGACATGAACCGTTTGATATGTTCAGTTTACATGTACTTTATCGTGTTTAAAGCGTGTATGTGAAGTTTCCTGTGATATTTGTGGTAAAATTGTAACAGTTTTATTGGTTGTTAGCTGAAATAGTAATGGAGCATGAAGGTAAGGCAGAACTGTCACTTAATTAATCTAAGATGAATCCAAATCATACAAAACCGTCTTTCAGATAAAATTAAGCTAATACATATGTAAAGAAATCAAAAATGTCTTTAAAAAACCCACATCTATGTGCATTTTTCAATAGTCAGGTGTCGTCAACCCCTACACTCAATTAGTAAAAAAAATACATAATGTAAATTTGCTTACAATTTAATTTTTATCTTTCCACTTCGCTTACCTTTTTATCTTACCACTGAAGAAATCAAACGACTTTTTCAAAGAATCACGTTAAGAACGAGATGCACCGGCGCATCCTTTTGTTATGTTTTATCTAGCCACAAAGACGTCTACAAAGTACAATATGTCCTTGTATATACGGTTCATTTGGCTTAGGATAACCCGGATGCATAAAAAAATAGTTTACTACTGTTTACCTATTGTCTACTGACCGGCCGGCCAGCTCCTTTTGCATATTATTATACTTTTTGCAATAATATACTCTATGTCGGAGGCATACGGTTGACTAGATGACGCCCGCGGTTACACCCGCGTTATTGAAGGCTACTGCTCCGCTCCCGTGGCTCATAGCGTGATGTTATATAGCTATTTATAGCCTTTCTCAATAAATAACCTATCTAACACTGAAAAAATTTTTCAAATCGGACTGGTAGTTACTGAGATTAGCGCGTTCAACCAAACAAACAAACAAACTCTTCAGCTTTATACAATGTCGCCCATGCGCATGTGACCGCCCGTAATATTCTGAATATTCATGAAAAAATATCGAAAATAAACTTCAAAAGGGGGGGTCTATCTGTAACATTTATCATGTTATTCAATTTTGAATTTTTTAAGTAGAGTTTGTAGACTTGCTTTCTATTTTTTGACACATCTCCGAAGTTTATGGGTCGATTTGTATTTTGTTTATTATTTCCAAAAGCTTATGAGTTATTTTAACAGGTTAATTAACATTTTACTAAAAATTATCGACTACGAAAAAAAAAAACGGAATCGAAGTAATTTTTTCGGTAAAAAATTGTGTATTTATTTTTAAAAAACTAGTGTAAGTCCATAAATTATCCCCATAGGACCACTTTTTTAATCATTATTTGTAATCTACTACATAACAGCTAAAAATTCACAGAACATTATTAAACCAAACTGTAACTAAATCCAAAGTAAAACTCTAAAACTCTAAGAGTCAAATTTAGGAAAAGAAAATGTGAAAGTCAATTAAATGTCCCCGCTTTTAGCAGTGAGTACTAAAAGGTTAAACTAATAAGGAGGATGATAATGGAAATAAAAACAAACAAGCAATAGCCAGATTTTTACTTAAAAAATAAAAAATACAAGAATTTTAATTAATTAGATTTTCGAAATGGTCCCCACCCTCCTGTAAACAAACTAAAGCTCTCATGGCAACACTTTTTATTGTACGACGTAATTCTTCACGGTTTTCTTTAATTTCCGCAGCAGCAGCAAAAATCCTAGCCGTTAATTGCTCGCGGCTTTCAATGGGCACGGCATACACTTTTTGTTTCATGTTGCCCCAAAGATAAAAATCTAAGGGTGTAAGGTCGGGAGATCGCGGCGGCCAAGCAATGGGACCTCCTCTGCCAATCCATCGCGGATAATTTTGATTTAAATAATCACGAACTAGTCGTGCGAAGTGTGCTGGAGCTCCATCTAATTGCAGATACATCCGCCTTCTTGTTTCCAGCGGTACTTCCTCCAAAAGCAACGGCAACGTATTGACTATAAAATCTAAAAATGCGTGTTGATCTAGTCTGTTTGGTAACACGAAAGGGCCAATAAGTTCACCGTCAATCATTCCAGCCCATACATTTATGGAAAATTGAGTCTGGAAAGTTGTTTCTCTAATGACGTGTGGATTTTCAGTGGCCCACACATGAAGATTGCGATGATTTGTTATACCCGCCCTTGTAAACGTGGCTTCATCTGTCCACAAAATCTTCCTCATAAAATTGAGATTAGCTCTTTGCTGTGCAATTATCCAATTACAAAAAACAGATCTCGCACCGTAATCGACATTTTCCAAATGTTGTGCACGTCGGAAATGATAAGGATGCAGGCCTTCTTTTTTGAGAATTCTCCAAACTCTTATTCTTGGTATACCTACTCTTATCGATAGGAGACGAATGCTTAGCATAGGGTTAGCGCGCACTAATCGTAACACATCCTCTTCCACGTCTACATCAACAATCACGCCGGGCTCATTTTGTTGCGGAAATAATCCTCTTTCGCAAAAAAGACGATGTACGGCAATGAAGGATCGGTACCCAAGTACTGGTCTACTTGGATATCGACGTCTGTACTCTTCGACAGCAGCGCGTGCATTTCCATTACAAACACCGTAAATGAAATGCATGTCAGCCACATGAGACGGCGGTAGATCACGCAATCGTACCATTGCAATGATACGAGTAGTTAACAAACTTTCCTCACAAGATTAAGTAGTGCACAAATCACAAAACACGTAGCGTCACGGGGTCAGTAATCAAGCGACTGAATGAAGTAACGCTAGCCGACAAGGGTGTGCACGTGGTAGGGACGCAATTGTTAAAAAGCTGTTTCTAGGAACCGGTTTCTACCTGAGCGACCCTTTTTATTTGAATAGTTGCAAATGTTCAACAAGTTGTTTGCTGGTTTTTTTTTAGAGATAGGTATTAGTAATGTTCTGTGAATTTTTAGCTGTTATGTAGTAGATTACAAATAATGATTAAAAAAGTGGTCCTATGGGGATAATTTATGGACTTACACTAGTTTTTTTAAAATAAATACACAATTTTTTACCGAAAAAATTACTTCGATTCCGTTTTTTTTTTTTCGTAATCGATAATTTTTAGTAAAATGTTAATTAACCTGTTAAAATAACTCATAAGCTTTTGGAAATAATAAACAAAATACAAATCGACCCATAAACTTCGGAGATGTGTCAAAAAATAGAAAGCAAGTCTACAAACTCTACTTAAAAAATTCAAAATTGAATAACATGATAAATGTTACAGATAGACCCCCCCTTTTGAAGTTTATTTTCGATATTTTTTCATGAATATTCAGAATATTACGGGCGGTCACATGCGCATGGGCGACATTGTATATTAGTATAGATGATGCCTGCGGTTTCACCCGTGTTATTTAAGGCTTCTACTCCGCTGCCGTCGCTCATAGCGTGATGTTATAATAGCCTATAGCCTTCCTCGATAAATGGGTTATCTAACAGTGAAATAATTTTTCATATCGGACCGGTAGTTCCTGAGATTAGCGCGTTCAACCAAACAAACTCTTCAGCTTTATATATTAGTATCAGATACAACAATCGAGAAAGTATATAATATTTTCCTGAAGCCTATTATTAATAGTATAAAACATTATAATTTTAACTAAAATTATCATGTTTCACAAAAGGTTGGTAAAGCCTAAATAATTGTTATGCCCGCCCATGGGCGGGTTCGGCATGAAAGGTCGGAATCGACATTTTCCAAACCTGAGATATCTGCAGGCCGTTTTGGTAACGAATAAATTTTAGTAAAACGAATCATTTCACAAAATCTTTCTTTATTCTAATTGTTATTGGCTTAGATATCGGAGGTTGAAATCCAACCGCCCATGGGCGGGCTTGGCGTGTCAGTTAAGACGTTTCGCCCGCCGATGGGCGGGCACGGCACTGAATGGGTTAATAATTAGTTCGAATTTGTATGTGGTGTTCAACCCGTTCTTCGATAGCATATAACTGGACGTTATTGACCACTGGTCTTCTAACCTTAAGTTTATATTAAGTCTTCTCGTTCAGTTATAAAACTCGAATTCAGTCAAATCTCGGAGGACAAGAAAATACTGGACTCCAGAACGTAAGATTGGAACGTAACCGTGATGAGCGTTAGCTAGGATGATGATATTCAGTCCAAAATTCCAGTACTAGCATATATTTTACTCGTTATTTTAATGTTGTATTGTGGGCAGTCTTTCAAAAGGTGCATTTTGAACTAGACAAAAACTAACGAGTTCGCACATTATGCACGTTACTCTCACTTATGGGCTCATAAGAAATAATTGGGAGCTCGCTTGTATCTCCAACCTCACTAGAAACGTCGTAAATAATGTAAGAGAGTATCTTGTTTGTTTAACTTGTTATTTTTGTTATTTTTGGTATTTTAAAGAATATTGCGTTAAAATATGTAAAATAATCATAATAAATTCGATCGAATATCATGTTAAAATATTTTTTTAAATATATATGGTGCCGCCCAAGTCGTGGAAGGTACTCAATAGTAAAAAGTAAACAATTCGTATCGGTATATTTTTCCGTCGACTTTAACGAGTAAAGACTGATCGGTAAGACTCCAGATCATGGGCCCTTCAAGAAACAACTTCTCTTCTCGGAGTTCGAACAATATTTGCCAAAATTTTGCAATCGGAGCATTTTCAGATTGAGTAATAATTTATTTAATTTATTTATAGTCTCACGCCTGTATCCCCGAAGGCGTAGGCAGAGGTGTAAATATTACACCCACATTTCGCCTTGAATTTTTAGGTCCCACGTGATAGGGGGCGAGTCTATTGCCGTTACCGGGCACATCACATGACTCCGGGCTGCTATTGAGTATTAAATAGGAAATTTAGGCGTTTTATTTACCATCTGAGCACATAGTTATGACGAGTACATTCGTTTGTGGATATCGACACTTATCTGGGCACAAGCCAATAACATTATTAAAAACTTTGGCACTGATATTGCAAAACCTTAAATAATGGGTTGCTTATTTCCACGGTCTGTGTTAAAGTTTGTAAGCCAAAATTCATACGGAATTATTCGTTTGTCCAGCATAATGCTGAAGCATATTCGACCTACATCTTAAAAGTAACTATTGCAGTTGAATGTGTCATCGATTGCGGGACCTTTTATCATATTTGTGGGCGGTACTACGATCTGATCTGATGCACCAGTTTCGATTTCAATACAATTTCACGATATTCCAACTGTCTTTGTCATGTTGAAGTCGTCCCTTTCCCTTAGATTGCCAAAATAGATCTTATTATACGGTCATAAAATAATTTTATTTTCGCTTGTCTGTCGGGGAATGGCACTTGCAGTGATAGTTCTTTTTGTGGGTGAGACTGTCCGTTATGCTTAATAGGATAAGCGTAACCGAGTCGTTCTAGATTATGACCTGTAATATAGGCGATGGAGCGTTCTATTTTCAGCAGAAAAATGTCGTCGCACGAATTGTACGACCTGACTCCAGATTAAACCTTACTTATGTTATTTATTCAACATTTTATTCCAAAGTTACTTTATACATATTTGTCTGTTACGATTTCACTGCTAAGTAACTCACCAATTTTGATGAAATTTGGTACGGGGTACCTAAGCTAGAATACCAAGATATGACATGAGTTACTTTATAAAACATGCGGGATAAGTCACGGGATTAGTTTGTAAAAATATATCACAATTTATTGTTGTCGCTTTGCAAAGAATATCTTGCAATAGTTTCTAAAGAGCTAACCCCATTTCCTAAACTATTATGATGCATGTTCTTATGAATAAGCAAGAAAAGACATTAAATTACAGAATTACAGTTCATTTCTGGTACCAAATATATAAATATTTTAACATTCTGCGCATGTAGTTCAAGGGTTATGTGAGGGAAATGGCTAATTCAACCATTAAACACGCTCGGGCGGATCGTTACTACAAGTGTTTTTCAACTACATTCAGGGTTCAGTAAAACTATTTTCGTTGATTAAATTTTTTTAAACAATCGTTCGAATCGAAGCGTGGGATGTATTTTACTTTTTTGTTGTTTGAATATGCTTGTAATGAATTAATATTTAGCTTGTTGGAAATACATGTTCAGTAGCGGCTCCAGGAGAGATTGGGGATTTTAAGGAGCCGAAGCTTCTTCAAAAAGTTTGGAGTCCCATGGTAAATAACTTTTTGATGTTGCCTCACCAAAGTCAAACCCCGAGTGTGTAGGTTTATGTACTATTTCGTTAAAAGGTTTTGACAACGTGCAGTCTCTTTATAAAGCAACCTTTGCTTTTCATACGACTCAAGACGTCCTCCGAACGAAGTCTTGTTTATCATTTGTGATTGGTTTTCTGACTTTTGATTATCTTTGAAAGTTTGCCGTTTGTTTATTCAATATGTTAGTTGCGTCTCGCCTATAGAAATACTTTAGAGTTTGGTTGACATAGAGCTGTAGGAAGTCTGCTAGTGGAGAGTGTGATTAGATACTCAGGTTATAGTTTAGATTTTTACGGCGGGAGATTCTTTCTTTTCAACGAATATAATCCACAAAAGCAGCCCGAAGACTAGCAACGTGCTAATAACTGTGCTAAATGATTTTTACACCTGCCTAATCATTCAGCACAATATTAAAAAAATATCCGTTCATAACTTTTATAATTGAATGTCACGGGACGAGATTTGAGGTTGAGATATTAATAACGCGGTTCATTATTACGCAGTCACTTTACACAGTGAATTATGATTCCATCTGTGTTAGAAGTTACACGAGGCCTGAAACTTGTAACGTTCTTGAGAAGTAAGTTCTTGCCTTCAGAAAACTAACTCACTTACTTTGCGGTGACTTGATGAATGCGATGAACTGCTTAAAAATGTAATACTTGTCGGAGCATATTATGTAAGAAGGTTAAGACAAACTATTCTGAACAAGTCGACCGAATTGCCTACCATTTGTCTTGAATCTCGAGGCTTGAGAATATGCTCTGATGAAATCAAGAAAACATGTTGTTTATATCTTATGTTCTAGATTACAGCGACCCTTTTTATTTGATAGTACCAGAACTAAATATAATTTGTAGTGTATTTTATAGCAGGTGTAAATCGAGTGAGTTAATCTAGTGGTAGGTACCGTTTGCAGGTTTTTGGGTCACGGCCGTACGTATTGCCCGGTTTTTTCGTTTGATTGTGAACTTTACTGGCACTTGTTTGTTTGTTTTAAATTGACACAGCCCGGTACCGCCCTGATGAATATGTATCTTCTACACAACGGGTACTCATTTTTGTCGTAATGGGCGAGAGCTGATTGTGGCCAAAGGTTGTTTGTGACCTTTCCAATTTTTTATCCAGAACGCCAGAACCGATTTAATTTTCTAGCTCTGTTTAAACAGCTTTTCGTGGATTTTATAAAACTTTGTTATTGGAGGGTGGGCCGTCGGACGCGGTTTCAATTGTTGAAGTTGAATTTACTTTGTAACCTTGACCAGGGTTTCTTTTAGCACTTCAGTTTTATTGATCTAGTAAGAAAGCGTGTCTGATGGAGGGTGTGAATCCCAGGTTAGTTATTAAAATTCAAGATTATGGCATTGAACCGGCTTTGTGTTCGATAAGTCTCAATAAGTTCGCCCTTCTAAAAATACGGTGTTATATCTCCTTCGGATGGTGGGTGGACGATAGAACATTACTCCCTAGAGAGGCTATTTTCGGGCTTTAAAAGAAATGGTGCGCAGAAAGCCTAGTGACAGTGATTTCTAAGCCATTTTTCTCCGAAAATATTTCTTTATATAACTCGAAGGGTAGCTAATAAGCTTAATACAGTATGAAATCGTAACCGCTTCTTGAGATTCGGGAAGTGTATAATAACGTTGGGAAACTGGAGCATCTGTCGAGATGGGTCGGAGACGGTTACGAGACATTACATTCGTCTTTATGTCTGCTTTGATTAAGTAGTTTATTTTAAATTATTCAATCGATTTTATGTAGATTATTCTTGTTATCGTCTCATTATTTCGTCCTTTTATTGTCTTTTCACTCGTAACACATTATAAGGCATTTTTTGTTATCTAATTTACAATTCAATAATTCGTCTGCTTGTATTATTTATTCAGTTTTGCGTGTCTCATCGCGATGAAAACAGCTTTTCTTTTTCTTTCAAATGCTATTTTAGACTTTCTTCATACTAGCGTTTGCCCAGCGTAGGCGTTCTTTAAATCTTTGTCTAAAGAGACGATGAATAAGTTATTTTATCGTGACTTCTTAAGCTGAGCGTCTCTATGCCCCCAATGGATGAAATATGGCTATTAACTGTAGAAGCTCTTGTATTCGTAGAAAATTAAATTGGTGGGTGTAAGCTTAATAGAAGTCTTTCCATATTGCGTGCCAGTTGTTGGAAAGGTAATTTCCGTTGTGTTATTTGTTATGTGGGGCTGCATGTGAGATAAGAATCTACTAAATGAAGTAAAAGTATAAATGAAAATACCACAAGTTATAGAAATGAGTCATTTACTTAAGTAAATACTTTTGGACTGTTCTGATAGGGCAATAGATTAAGTTGGCATTTCTGCATCTTCTGACTCTGTTGGCATAAGTTCTGTACTAATTAGCAGCAGCAAATAGCCGTTACAATAGGTATTTTTGTAATAGATTTTGTTGTATGTCAATAAATTTGTATGTGCAAGGTTACCCTGTATTGATAGGTAGACCTCTATCTTTGGTTATATGATATAACCAAAGATAGAGGTATTGTATTTTTATATCGCCTGTTGTGGTATATTTGCTTGCTATGATGAGAGGAAACCCTATAGATATAACTTATATCTATAGGGTTTCCTCTCATCATAGCAAGCAAATATACCACAACAGGCGATATAAAAATACAATAACAAGTAAAGTAATAGCCTGTATTATGACTAGAGTAGCTACACTGTATAACTGTAGATGCAAATTAAACGTCAAATATGTCAGTCCAGTTTCAGAGCCAACAAGTCCCTAAGGCCGAAACAGGTCACTGCTCGTGAGCAAGGGTCGTACCTAAAATATGAAAAGAATCAAGTTATACCAACATTGTCAGAACTAATAACATTCTTACGTATTACATGTTTCGTACAGCGATAAAAGGTTGTCGACTCAGTTTTTCGGTGTTTTGGAGCTTATTATATTTGATTGCAATGCAGTAACTATCCAAATGCATAGAACTGCGGATGCAGATAGTTTTAACTACTGCTGAATTACCACGTAAATGTTATTAGTTTGTTGTTTCGCACTAGGAGTGCGCATTTTATAACTAATTTCTTGGCTCGGCAGCGCGATAAGATTTACGGTTCGAGTCTGCCCAACGATTTTCGGCCATCCGAGCCGTTCACTTGTAACAGTTTATGCAACCTTCTCTATTTTTAGAAACGTTATTAGTACCTTCCCTTTTCGATGTTTGTTCACTTTCTTCGTGCAGGTATTTTCGATTTGCTAATTTTGAGTTTCCATTTGAAATTCCTGTTCGGAAGTACCTTCACTGGCTTGAACGAGACCGTTTGGTTTAGTGAACATGTGTTATTTTAGGTACCTACTAGATGGAAAGTAAAGATTTTAGTATACGTAGAATTTCTGTGAGGTAGAGAAATTTAAGCAAGAATCTATACACTTGTACTGACTAAGATCTTTGCTATAATCGATCTAAAAATTATGGTTTTTGGAAATCTTTTTACGACAGATTACACAGACAGTGTTGAGAACTTGAGACTCTTAAATGCCTTCTCTTTCATGTAGCATTTAAAAGCGCGTGAATGAAACTCTCCGCAATAAGGCCATGGTCTCCATTTCAGAGCCATTCTCCTGCCAGAAAATTTTCAATCACAGTGCAGTTTGTTAACTACCTTCATTCAATATTATCGCGAGCAATCTCAACTTATTTGATTATATTATTTATAGTAAACGCCACGCCGAAAGCTAACACCTTGACCCTCGGGGAATAACAAGCTTAAACAAAATCCTATTACGCTACAATTATTAAACTTATCTGCAGATAAGCATCGCAAGGACATTTTCAGGGGTCGACCGTCCATGCTATATTTCTATTAGTCACAACTAACGTTTACGCGTTGGCCTTGTGCTTTCTTCGTGACGCGTCCAATATTTTTCCATCAATGCTTACAAGGACTAGTCGCGGTATGTTTTCCCTCCCTTGGAAAGGGCCCAAGTCCGATATCTGCAATGTACAGTTATTATAATCTCTTGTCTTTTTCTAGCATAGAGTAATTCGATTTGGCGCGCTGGCGTAGTTGTGATCATTAATCACCGAATATGTAAAGGTGCAGTTTTTTTTAGCTTTTCATGTCTCCTCGTTTGGTGTTGGTGAATAGTGTCTGTCATCTTGCGTGGCGTGGAATGTAAAACAGGCTTTGTTTGTTATCCTTTTTATTCACACTAGCTGTTCATTCATACATTGTATAGATATACTAAGTAAACACTATTGCAGGTTTTAGAATTGGTATGCTGATCGGGTTTAGATTTGGGTGCCGATTATAAACACAGGTTGATATATTGGGGGTTTAGGTTTTTGCGGTAAAGTGCGTTAATATAATTATTGTGTTGCTTGGGACTTCTGAGCCACATTTCCACTACAGCCGGCTCATTCTATTAGTTATCACGTCATTTATAGGATGACCTCATCATCATTGGCGCTGTACAAATACTGAGACCCTGCTGAGCTCGAGCCTCTTTTCGCAATGAGAAGGTCAAGGCCATATAGTTGACCACGCCAGCCAAGTGCGGGTTTGCAGACTTCACATATCTTTCAAACACATCAGCGAGAACTTTTTTTACTTTAATATGCACATAACTTCCAAAAGTTATATGTCCGCCAGTTATCTACTAGGCTATCGCGGCTAATTTTGGGCTAAACGGTTTTAGGATAACCTCTTTTCCTATAACTTATAAAAAAAGAAAGACAAAAAGGGCGTAGTGCTTTGTCCTCTTGTTTATCACCAGAGGCAATTTCAAATAAATGTTTTGCTAACAATAAGTATATCTCCTTTCCAGCAAATCCAACAACAGTATAGAGGCAGAGCCGGGGCTGGCGCCCGTTGCTGGGGCAGTATGTCCGAGGGAGGGGGGATTTCCGCCGCGGGCGGGGACTCGTGCAAGACCAACCTGATAGTCAACTACCTGCCGCAGACCATGACCGAGAAGGACCTGTACGCGATGTTCATGACCATTGGACCAATCGAGAGCTGTCGCGTCATGAAGGATTTTAAGGTTTGTTATACTGTTTCGTTACAAACAGCATTCATGAGACACTAGACATGCTATGCAGCTTTGTCACGTCACGAGTATACCGAGATGTCCATAGATTATGTTGTTCACTTTTAGCGTGTTTTCGGTATAGTAAGTGGGTTTTTATGTGCCTGTCTGCCGTCAGAGTGAGCCTTGTGATCAATTTCACGTGTTTAGACTGGATAAGTTGCATAATAGCTTGCTAAGACGCTGTAAGACCGAACTGTAAACAAACTGAAGTTGGTTCTGTATCTATTTAAGGGCTTTGGTAATAAGCAATTTTTCGCTTGTATCTTAATTACATGTTATCTCATCAGCCTGTTGTAGTCCTTTGGATATAAAAGCCTCTCCTAGCCCTCCATCATATGACCCGATCTTTCCTTTTGGCCATCCAACCACTACCAGCCCCCTTCCAGTTTTTCCAGCTCATCTGGCTGAAGGACCAACACTACGGTTCCCAAGACGTAGCATCCATTCGAACCTAATTACTGCATTGTCCCTGTCACTTTCACTTCAGATTGCGAGTTTTGCGATAATTCTGAACTGTGACAGTTTCTTTGGTCTTTTGCCGATTAAACTAGTTCCGGATTTTGTCCCTTAACGAGATCCTTCCTTCCGACCTCGCGTATCCGTCTGAGTTCTAGCTTATTAGGTTAGAAAAGTATACTATCTAAATTAGGTTGCTTCTGTGATAAACGAGAATGCCCTTGATATTTTGTTTGTTTATTTAAAAGAGTGTCTTATACATGACGCACATATATTTTCAGACTGGCTACAGTTACGGGTTCGGCTTTGTGAACTTCACGCGGGAAGAGGACGCCGCTAGAGCCATCGACACCTTCAATGGATACCAGCTCAGAAATAAACGATTAAAGGTAAATTATTGTGACAAATTACATAACCTGCCACCTTATTATTACGATCAAGTCAACAGCATCAAGTATTTTGCCTTTGGGTCGGAACGAAAATCTAGTATACAGGGTGTCACAAGACCCATCACCAAGCCGAAGTCTACTCGTTTTGGACATCATGCCAAGTCATACTAACCAAAAATAAAACCTGGGAAACAACTTTTCTTTAAGTATTCAATTTTTTCAAGTCGCTATAAAAGATGCACGTGTGCAATTTTCGAAATACCTACTAATCCATGGGTGCATAGGACATCTATAGAACAGGTTGGCGGGATAAATGCATCGATTTTGTACCTAATTACAAAAATTCCATAGTAACTTTGAGCATCAATTTCTTCTGAACCAGTAATTTCCCAGGTATAATGCCGAAGCAAAAAATGTTCGTAATGATTGGTACAATATGGGGTTTCAGTTTTCGTTAAGGTTCTTTTTACATCCTGTATACCCCCGCGTCGGTTCAAAATTGCATTTGTAAATGACATTGCCGCTAATGCCAGGCTAAGGAGAAAGAAGGATACCGAGTCGAGGATGGAACAGAGATCGCTATATGGTTGGCTGGCATATTAGTCTGTAAACTTGACCCATAAACATAGCTGTGTTAAGGGCCGGATGTATAAGTCGGTTATAAAGCCTGTCGTACTGTATGGAGCTGAGTGTTGGGCTACAAAGAAGATGGATGAGAAACGATTGCATGTGGCAGAGATGAGAATGTTGCGATGGATGTGTGGAGTGACAAGAATGGACAGAATTAGGAATGATTACGTTAGAGGTAGTATGAAAGTGGCGCCCATTGATGAAAAGATAAAAGGGAGTCGATTGGCCTGGTATGGACATGTTATGCGGAGATATGAGATGTATGTGGACGAAAAGGAAGAGGACGGCCAAGGAAAAGATGGATGGACTGTGTGAGGATGGATATGAAAGAGAAAAGGGTAAATGATCGGATGACTGGTGACAGAGAAGTATGGAAGAGAAGGACATACTGCGCCGACCCCAAATAAATTGGGACCAGGGCAAGACAATGATGATGACGAATGTTCCTTCTCTGAATCTGAGGGTTTTCTCACTTGCGGAACGTATGCGTTCTTTTATTTATCAGTAAGAAAGTGCCATTGCCCAGAAGGCCTAGCCAAATGGCATTCGAATGGCAATATCGCTAATTTTACTGTGAAAATGTATGGAACTGACATAGGCTTTCTATATATCATGTGGTCAACGAAGAAGGAATTCTTTATGTTTCCATGGCAACCAAGCGTTAGCGCAAGTAGAAATAAGAAGCGAATGCTATTTGGCTAGGCTCTCTAGTCAGCTTGGTCCATCCATTAGAAATAAGCAAGATTCTACTCGTCTTTTCATATAGGTATATATCCTTATGTTCATCCTTATGGTCATATAAAAAACAAAATGTTCCTCGTTTCCAGGTCTCATACGCGCGGCCGTCAGGCGACGACATAAAGGAGACGAATCTATACGTGACGAACCTTCCGCGGGCCATCACAGAGGAACAGCTGGAGACCATATTCGGCAAGTACGGCCGAATAGTGCAGAAGCACATACTCAGGGACAAGAGTAATGGCACGCCACGGGGTGTTGCTTTTGTCAGGTCAGTTGGTGAAATACTTTCATCATCTTCTTCTATCTATCTATCAACCCTGTCATCTCATCTTTCTTTCTTTGTCTCTGGAATGTAATCTTTGGCAAAGGGGTCTCGAGAAATGGAAATTTGAAAAGTAGTCTCTGCAATGGGGATCTTTGGCAAAGGGGTCTCGAGAAAGGGGCTTTTGAAAAGAGGTCTCTGCAATGGGGGTCTTTGGCAAAGGGGTCTCGAGAAATGGGACTTCGAAAAGGGGTCACTGCAATGGGGATCTTTGGCAAAGGGGTCTCGAGAAAGGGCTCTTTGAAAAGAGGACCTCTGTAAATGGGGTCACTGGCAAGATGGTGAGGTACATTCGTTTCATAGACTGCGACGTCGACTAAAGCGGCTAGCGAAATGGCAGTGATGATAGATAGTGTAACTTTACGTGAACGTTTTTTTGTCATTCGAGGCTCAATTCTGAAATCCGAGGTATATCAATACATCAAGACAGACCCTGGACTTTATTACTCTAAAAGCCCTCTCTGCCATCAAGACCAATAAATAAAGATATTTTATCTCATTTTCAGATTCGACAAACGTGAGGAGGCACAAGAGGCGATTGCAGCGCTAAACAACGTGATACCAGAGGGCGGCACTGAGCCACTAAGCGTTAAGGTAAACAACGCCATCTATTTAACACAACGTAAACTAATATTTGTCCCTTTATAAGCTATTCGACTAAATAACGTGATTTCTCTATTTACACACCGTTTGTTGTAGAATAGCCTCTAATACTATCTATTGAGAAACCATAATAGTATATTTCATTGTATGTTGTGCCTACCAGTATTAGATAGCATTTTATCACTATCGAACCAGAAAATTTTAGTCATGTGGCTAGAACTCTTGCTCTGAATCCTATTGGCAAATAAGTATGTAAACTATCCTTTACTAATTTTATTGTATCCTATTCCTATATTCTATATTAAAAATCAAAATGTCTCGTCTATATCTTTGTAGTTTACAATTTATTCTAAATGTAAAATCGAAAGCATGTGGGGTGCCGCGAACGATTGGCGGGGGTCGGGTCTAAATTGAGTGTGGTGTGTTGTCCTACAGCCGACGGGCAGCGAAGCGGTGTACCGGGGCGCGCGGGGCGGAGGGACGCCCGGGGTGGTGGGGGCGGGGGCCCTGGCGGCCCTGGGCGGTGCGGCCCGGGCCCACAGCCGCCTGCGCCTCCACAGCGACACGCTGGTGCGGCGGCTCTCCTACTGGCGACACAGGGGAAAATCAACCCTGTGTCTCTAGCTGGAAAGCTCATATTTCACGCCACACAGACACTGTTATGGTTTCGTTCGTTTTTCAAATCACGCGTTCTTCTTGGTTTGTTTCTTTTTTGGCGATTATTTTTGTAGATACACTTTACGGCCAGCGCAGACTAGATTTTTTTTAGACTTCAAAAATCGAGGAGGGTTTTAATTCGCTATATCTTTAGGTCCACAAAGCTTCTCCCGTTTAAGGGAAATGCGTCATCTCTTATAAAGCCTTACCTTCTGATCTTTTAATCAAGATCTATCCCAAATAGAATGTTGTATTCACTACTGTCAGAAGCCGATTTTCGTCTTCCAAGTTCAAGCCAGTTGTCTCTTAATGATTCTAGCGTCCGCTGGCCAAATAGGTACAGCAACCATTATCAGCTGAACACAAATTAGAGCATAAAATAATATTTTGGCAGTTGAAATTACCACGTACCAGTACATCCATAAGCGGAGTATTGGTACCTTATAAAACAGTACGTGGTTTAAAAGATTTTTAAATACTTATGTATGTAATTGTAATGTGAATACAGCGGTCATTATGACCTGTAAAATTACGTCAAGCAGGTCACTTAACTGTATGACTTAAGTAGTTGTAGAACCTGGACGATTTCAGCATAACTGGGATAATCTCATAAAATAGGGTAATTAATATATTTCTCATAAAATATTTGGTGTAGTGAATTATAGTACCAGTGACATGCTCTCATCAGTCTTTCAGTCATAATATTCAGTATAGAAATATGAACTGTGCTATGATAAAGAGGGCATATTTTAGAAAAATCCTATTTACGGACTTAATCGACGTAGGAGAAAAATCTGCCCGACTAAGGTGGGACTGGGTCGGACACGTCTGCCATGCAACCAGAAAGATCGGCTCATGCAGCTACCAATTGGGTACCATGCAGTCGGCGGCGACGAGGACGTCCCAAACGGAGATGGCGGCATGACCTAGACGCTTTTGAGGGCGACTGGCTAGAGATACCAAAGTACGGCGATTTGTGGAAATCCAGGAACGTGGCGTTTGTTCAGCAGAGGGACAATATAGGTTTAGAAGAAAAATCTATTTATTTTTTCCACTTTTCCCAGGTTCTCTGGGAAAGGGGTATCTAGAAAGAGTGTCCTTGGCAAGGGCGTCCCTGGAAAGGGCGTCCCTGGAAAGGGCGTCCCTGGAAAGGGCGTCCCTGGAAAGATCGTCCATGGAAAAGGGGTCTCTGGAAAGGGCGTCCCTGGAAAAGGGCGTCTCTGGAAAGGGGGTATCTGGAAAGGAGGTCTCAGGAAAGGGCGTCTCTAGAAAGTGGGTTCCTAGAAAACTGGCAAAGGGATTCCCTAGAAAGTGGGTGTGCGCAAAAGGGGATAACTGGAAAGCGTACATCAGATAAAAAGCTTTTGGGAACGAATCTCGTTGAAGGTAGCTTTTAACAATAAACGAATCGCTACATAGGATTATTACTTTACGACGAATTTCTGAGAGAAAGTGGTCTACCACCCCAGTCGAGCTGACTCATGCCTTAACCAGCCTGGCTTTTCCACTGGGAGATTAAGTTAGATTAGAGTGATTGGAAATGAATGAATCGTCTTTTGGCCAAATTCTCTTTTTATTTATAAATATTATTCTTGTCTGTAACATTAGCTTTTCTTTTCTTCACTTTACTATATTTTTCTCTTATATTAATTAACACTACAATCTTTATTTTATCTTATTGTACAGATCTGTTATTTAGATTTCTTTTTTAGAATATTATATCGAATTACAGTGTAAGATTTCTTCTTTATAAAATGTGTCGAAAATGTTTCAACTGTATTTCATATTGAGTTGCTGGCATGACAGATTCTTAGCCAGTCCCTTTTTGATAGACAGTCCATATGGAGTTAAATTGCTATGCGCGACTTACAACTGTAAATATGATTTATTTTTGAACACCTTCAATATAATTATATTCATTGCGAGCTCCAAGACAGTTTGACTTTTTCCGGGTGTCAAAAATCGACGTGTTCTATGGCTATGCTAAACCTGGATACACATGTGACACAGCAGTGGGCTAGGTGGGACTAATTCCAGGATAAAAATGCGAAACTGACAATCTTTTTATTATAAATGAACAATGGCGCTCAAGAAGAGGGCTATTGTGAATGCTCTTCCTCTCTGTATGACCATCGCTAAAAATCACAATCATATTCTTTTACTTCGCATACCCATATTTCGCCATGTTTTGAATTAGTAATTCCCACGTAATAGGGGGCGGGCTATTGACTATTCTTATAGAGTTTAGCTAAATGCAAAACGATCCAATATTATGTATTAATATATGTGTATATATGTTACAGGTGGCTGAAGAGCACGGCAAACAGAAAGCGGCGTACTACGCCGGCTGGGCGGCGGGCTTCCACCATAACCGAGGTGAGGACTTCAGAAGTAAGTAGAACATTCGAGAATATTCTAGTGCGGCCAGTGAGACACGATAAACAATGTAAACATACTGTTATTCATAATATTTTGTCTAACTCATTTACAAAAATGATTTTAAAGTTGACGTCTTTAAAAAAGGAATTGCATTTTGCACCAAACATTGTTCATATCAAAAATATATGTCCTAACAACATTAGGTATAGATACATTATATTTATAGATATTCTTTTTTACTTAAATATTTATTATTACTCATTCAAAAGGCAGCGATAGCCTAGTGGAGATACCAACAGACTGCCATGCAGAGGGTATCGGGTTCGAATCCACGGCGCGCACCACTGACTTTTCGGAGTTATGTGCGTATTGAATTATTAATTATCGCTTGCCTAGTGCCTCAGAGAGCACGTTAAGCCGTCGGTCCCGGTTGTCATGAAGATCTTTGACAGTCGTTATAGGGAGTCAGTACCTATCCCTAATAAACTGACACTAGTCTAAACCATGGAATATCGCTATCCCTTTGGGTTGCGGAAGTCAGATAGGCAGTCGCTCCGTGGAAAAGCTAATATTCAGTCAAATCCGGTTAGACTAGTAAGCGGACCCCGGGTTAAAACTGGGATAACGCTAGGAGAAAGACTCATTTTGTCAAATTCAGCGGTGTTTACAATTGTCTATCGTCTCGCTGGCTTTAATTTAGTTGTTATTTTGATTTAGTGGTAGATTATTTAAAGGATCTCGTCAAATAATTGTAAATTAATCGCAAAACGATCTAAGTACATCCCGTGAGTGGAAAGCGATTTTGTACAATGGCAACTTTGTCTGAGTTAAAGTCATAAAAAGGCTAACATTTGCCCCGGAACGCGCATGATTGTAATATGACTTATATCACCAGTAAAAACGACATCTGCTGGTAATTTGCACAAATAATTATTATAGGATCAAAAACACTCCGTTGAGTTGCACGTAGACGTCCGTATACGTTACGTATACGCACACTACGTGCATCGATAAAGATTAAAGTCGGCCAAATGACATTAATTATTGTATAGATCGCGTCAAACAATATTATTCGTCTGAATGTAAAATTACGACGCTAAGAAGTATAGCATTGTATACGAATACATATTTAATTTACCTGTAAACGCCAGCAAAGAAGCATTAATCCCGACATTATCAAATAATGTTTCGGTGTGACCTGTACAGATTTTTTATCATATTTCCATCTCTTGGTTATTTTTGTAACAAATCGATTATTTCTAAACTGTATTGGCACTATTCACGCTGCTCACGGATACAGCCACAATCGTCCCGCAACGTCACCACAGCCTCGACCAACTAGACATGCTGCACAGCCGGCAGGATTACACGACCAATTACGGAATGTACAGCGGCCTCTCCAACCGCTACCTCCGCCGTGACTATTACAACCAGCCCTCTTATATGAGTCACCATCGCCCATTTTGAAAAGGGCTTTACTGTAAAAAGTTCCGTTTATCCGATTCGAGGATATAAAACACGGAAGGACTTTTCATTTTAGTAGTGTAATATAGTGATTGTGTTTTACGGCGGTTGCGTGCTTGTGGGAGTTTTTGACTGATAAATAGGCAGACTCGATATCAGAATCTTTACTTTTGATGAAAAATCGTCTATGGCGTGCCATCAAAATGGTTTTGGTTAAAAATAATTAAGTTACAAGTTGAAGCGAGCATGGCCAACAATCTCATTCCAGTCAACATATATGTCCAGTGAATAAAACTAAATAGGATATAGCATTGCTCTACCCTTCTATACGAGTACCAGTAAAGAACAAGATGTTTCTATTTTGCTGCAAATGTAACCAGGCATTAAACATTACATTTTTTATTTACTTTCTTAGCTAATAGTTTGTTAATATTTCAGTTTTCTCGGATAAAAGTATTGTGACTGGCGTTCGCCAGTTAAAAATTCTGAACAGGCCAGCACGGTTGTGCATTTCAGCAATCCCAAAGTACTCAGTAATCTCAGTATTTCCTGGGATATATTAAATGGCTACTTAAAGGCCATTATTCTGTAGTATATATTTACACAAGTAAAAATATATTCAGTCAAAAATTCCTATAAATACACTAGTGTAAAGTGTGGTAAATTACTTTGCGTGTAGTTCCCCCTCCATTGTTAAAATCCTCTGCTTTTTATGTAATATATAAGATATAGAAAGAAAGGACTCCTATGACGTTTGGCGACGAGCGGTAGTGTTGCCAGTCAATGAGCGATGTTTGTTGCCAGATCGAAAAATGGGACAGAAATTGTTCGTTTTAGAACTGGCTGCGACTGATGCGAAGTTAGTTATTTAAAATTGGAATGTTAACATTTAAATTGTAAAAATAAATGTAAAGTTGTGTTGAATTGAAATTAATCATTATATAACTTTTTTTTTTCATATATTTGGAATGAAACTCTTATTTTGGTTAGTTATTTTCAAATGTAGTCATCACAAATTACTATTGTAGTATTAATGTATTATTATTTAAAAAATATTAATGATGATTTTTATAATTTTAAGAAGCTTGCTTTCAATGGTTTTAATTCAACACATATTAGATATTTAATGTCACCTATCCTGAAATTGACTTTACAACTGAGGGACCCTGTCTCGCACAAACACTTAGGGTTCTTATGCACTGTGACACTAGAGATAAGTTGTATTGATTTTTTATCTGAGAATGTAACAGGAATAGTTTGAGTGATAAATTCACGTCAAATAACATCTCCAAACGAAAAGCTGATTTTGGATAAAAATCAGTAGTAAATTCTAATTTAGTTGAAAATAAAGTTGTAAAGAAATTCTTGATTCAAGATACTTAAAAGCGGGGCTGGCATTAAATTATTCTCATATAAATTATTACAATTAGTGTAATTTATTACTTTTTAGATCTTTTAATGATAAATACTGACAGAATTTTTACATACAGGGTGTAAAAATACCCTTAACAAAAACTGAAATCCCATGTTGTACCAACCACTAAGAATATTTTTTACTTCGGCACCATACCTGAGAAATTACTGGTTCAGGAGATATTGAGGCTCAAAGTTAGTATGGAATTTTTCTAGTTAGGTACAAAATCTATGTATTTACCCCGCCAATATGTTCTATAGTTCCGCCCTATGACCCCATGGATAAATAGGTATTTCGAGCATTGCACGCGCGCGCTTTTAATTGCGGTTTAAAAAATGTGAGAGCTTAAAAAAATGGTTTCCCAGGTATTATTTTTGGTTAGTATGACTTAGCATGATGTCCACAACGAGTAGACTTCGGCTTGGTGATGGGTCTTGTAACACCCTGTATATTTAGAACCATGACAGCCTCTGACCTATTTTAAATTTGCTTTATCAGTAGATTCATTGATAATATTAGATAGTGATTTGTCGTATGTTCTCAATGTCACAGTGCATAAAAACCCTTTTATTAAATTCTGAACTATTAGATTAGCCGTCTCATAGATCTTGTTATGTTTACCCAATAGATATTGTATCGTTACATAATTTAGATTTGAAATAATAACCTACTTGTTATATTATACAACCACCCGACACCTTCTTTTTACTAAGGTCAGTAGTTTTATTTTTTCATATGAATAGAGGCCATAGAAGTATGTTTTGTTTTTCTCGTTGTCCGTGTTGATTTTCGTTTTATCACTCTTCATTATAGTATGAAGACTTGCGAAAGATGTACCTTATAAGTGTACAAGAGGATACAATCAGACTTATTGATAATATGTCCCACTGCTGAGGGTTAGGTCATAGTCCATCTCGCTGGCCAAGTGTGTGTTGGCAGACTGCACAGCTTGTCTCAAAATGTTTTCCTTCATCGTGAAGCAACCAAAAGTACGTCTTTCGCTAGTCAGACTATATGCTTCTTAATTTATTAGCACTTATATTTATTAAGCTCTTATGAAATAGTGTTGTTAAAACATATATTTGATGTCTGATATGAAAACGAAATCATTTAAATAACATAAGTTGTGCAAATGTCAATTTATTAATTTTATCTATATCTGTGAAACGTTGGTCAAACAGTGTTGCCAGTTGACCTAACTTCAGTGAAATTTGGTTGCTGAATTATTAGAGCTAGTTGGACGTACGACACTGATATATTTGTAAAGCTATTTATTTACTAAATATCATCATGTCAGCCTAGAGACGTCCACTGCTGGACATAGGCCTCCCCCAAGGTTCTCCACACAGACCGATTTTGAACCGCCCGCATCCAACCGCTTCCCGCGATCTTCAACAGATAGTCGGTCCACCTTGCATAGCATAGCCCTGCTGCATTGTTCGGTACGTGTTTAATAAATTTATTGTAATGTAAATAATTTATTACAATACTTATTTCAAGAATCAATTAAATAAATATCCTTTATGTTTAATATTGGGTAATTATTTCTGGATAACGTCAACAGGCAGACTCGTATTTTTAGACTATAGTATATGATTAATATAGAATTATTTAAAAATAATAATGAACTGGCGACACCGTGTGACCAGTGTTACCATTTATCGGCTTATGAAAACATATAATAATGTGCTCAATAGAAATAAAATATTGTCTGTTAAACAGCGTTGTAGCTAGTTGTTTATATATATGCAAGCTTTTCGATTAGCTCACAATAAAATATGTGATTATAATAGAACGGGATATACTTATTACAATTAGAATTAATAATTAGTATTAATTTTCCGTTGTAAAAAAGCTTTAAAATTGTATTTTTTTTGTGCAAATCAACCGTGATGGTGTGTCTTAGTGATATTGTTATAGTCAGTCATATATACCGATAGTAGGCAGGGTTTGAAATAATAATTATCATTAAAATTATGAAGGTTAATATCGGTTGATATTTATAATTTTTTCGTCATTAATTGCCAGTTTAATGTATTGAGTGAATGCATAATTATTATGTAAATTAATTATTCATATAATTGTTTAACAGAGGCGACAATTATCATTAATTTATATTTATCTTGATAATTTAATAAATTAGAAACTTGTTAGAAAGTGATATAAAATCTGTATAAATATAATATTAATGTAAATAATGTTTTTAGTTGTTGTCAAAGTATGTGATAATAAGTTTGCGTAGTGTTCTCGAAGTGATGTCGCTGTTTAAGCTCGTCATTTCATACTATGCGCTCTGATATTTACAAGTTGTTGCACTAGATATTAACAAAGTTATATTATTTATCACATCGGTGTTAGTTTCTTATATATTCGGAAGGCTCCAGCCGTAATGAACGTATTTTATTTTACTAGTAATTTGCAATCAATGCTACAATACTTCCAGATTATTATTGTAATAGCTGGAATGTGGAACTATTATTAGATTATTATTATTTTTAAACATACCATACGCTTTATTTATTAACGAATTTGGCTAAGCTATTTACTCTTACCAGTGTATAAATCCCTTGAAAATCAGTAATCAGTTAAACAAGGCCGGGATGCGGGAATTATTGGATTAACAACACTTTTTTCACAAATCTGTAACTATCATTTTTTGTTTGTTTCACAAACTACACAGTAACGTGGAGCGAAAAAAATAATTCACAATATCTTTTAAACGTTGCATCTTATGTAGAGGTTACAAAAATAATAATAAAGAAACGATTGCAACCAAATTTTAGGCACCTACTGCGCTTTCAAAAATTAGAAATAAAATGCAATAAAACTTATTTACAAAAATCATAAATTAAAATACGAGCAATAGTTCGTATTTTAATTTATGTAATATTCTCGGTTAAACATCTTTGTCTCACAGTGCAACCGTGAAGCAAATAACGAGATGATTAAGTCCAGCAATGGACCGAAAGGCTGTAAAAAGGGAGCATTTTTTAAGGCCCATCGCCTAGTTCTAAATAGTAGAATGTGATCGTTCATTACGGCGGAGGTGTTACATTGACAATATGCAGCGGTGATTCGTATGTTCAGTAGATGTTTCGGAGTCTATGAGTGTTGTTCGCGTTCCCGTACCAATACGTTCCTATTCTATAATGTGATGGGTGTCTGGACTTCATATATGATTGCCTTGTGAGATCAGCTTTGGACCAAGTATTGGGTCTCTTTCGAACCAATAATCAAATGCAAATGACTTTATATATTAATTTCTAGTTGATCATGCCTTTCTAAGCTAATACTTAATACTTTTCAGGGCGTTTCAAACTTTTAATTATCGTGCATGGAATGACAATTTATTCTTTATATTTTGGTTTCCTCTTGTGGAAGTTTCCGATCTATCACTATTCTTATGATTTCATCTCTGAATATATTTATACATAAATATAATTGTGATTGAAGTACGGTGGAAGTAAAATAAAGAGAGAGAGATAAAAAATAAAGGTAAGTGCGTCCAGATACCCATCACATCTTCTCGTCCCTTTCTAGGATAGTGACTATATCTACGTACTGTACATTACTATACACAGTAGCGACTCTCTTAAGTTACTCGAGTTCAGTGGGGTTCTCTCTATATTTTTAAATATTTCTTGCATATTGGACACGATAGTAAAATATCTGTGTCAATCTTAAGTTGGTCTGTCGTTGTTTTGACTTCACACATAAAGGTGGGTCAGCTTAAATTGGAAAATAATGAAGTAAAGTGATATGTGTGTGAATTATTCTCGTTTGGAATGTTTTGTAGTCTGGTGGTCGTTGCAAACTTTTGGCATATCTTGATGTCTATTACATTATTTTGGGGTTGGAATTCGTATATTTGTAATTAATATCAATTACACGATGTGTTCAGGAAATGACGGCACATCTTGCATTTTTTTCTAAAGTTGACCGGCGGTATGGATCAATAAAGCCTTACCTATTGGTGGATATTATAGAGGTACAGCGTTATATGAGTACATTTGCATCAATAAGTTATTGAGCAGCTATGTGATGTTCAAACCTCACATGAAATTAATTCAATTAATAAGCTCAAGTGGGCTGTAGATTATATTTTATTAAATTAATTCGTTTTAATTAAGCTTAATTTATTTAAAACATAAAAAATAATATGTTAGGTTATGCACTTATATGTCTATTGTTGTCTCTATCCTTATTCAATGTGTTTAAAGTATTTTTAATTGTCCCTCACTGAACAGAGTGTAGGTATAGAATGCTAGATCTAGTTTTCCAAATGTGAATTGTGCCTAAATAAAGCGTAATTTTTAAGTGATGTACTATTGGGGTTCACGAAATCTACTGTTTGAGAATTTTAAAACTTGTTAAAATTATAAAATAAAATAAAAATTAAAAACGTATGTAAGTAGGGTGCTATTCTTTAAAACGTAGGGCCCATGCGTATGTCGGCCTTTTTACAAGTAGACCACCCATAAGGACTAACACAGTTAACACAATATAGCAGAAGCAATAATGATGGGTAGGGCAAGACGATTTTAAAATGATTTGCTGCAATGACACGATTTCACGAATTAAACTTTCGTGTACTAGGTACTAATCAAATAAATAGGGGCTGAGGACAGTTAAAACCCTCTGTAAGTTCGTCTCATAATTATTGGATCATACATTTTTGATTTTATGCTCTTGAAGCGGTACAAGCAATAAATATATTTTTGTATCATCTGAAGCACATTTTGCAAGAGGTGCACAAGTCGTAGACATAGTTGAAATGAACTATTGCTTGCTGTGAGGGATTCGTGATCGGCGCAGCAGTCAATCTAACTAAAAAACTATTGAGTCGTCTCTTTGTACAAAAACATCATACGCATAAGCTTTAAAATTGATAACTAATAAAATAATAATCTTAACAAAAATGTCTTCAAAACACATTTTATAATACCTTGAGTAGCACCCAATTTTAATAGTAACGGTAAAGGGTCAAGCACATCGGATGCGTCGTGAATGTCGTACTACATGAATATGGAATATATATGCACTATATGGATCGCTACAAATCACATTTCTAGTTCGGGTATGTCGCATACTTTACGCAAGCGGTTTCGTACACGCATCTACGTGTACGCATCTACGAGTACGCATCTACATATAAACATCTACAGGTACGCATCTGCGTGTACGAATCTGCGTGTACGCATCTGCATGTACGCATCTGCGTGTACGCATCTGCGTGTACGCAGATATATTATACCTTCCCATGCGTAAGCATCCAATGTGCTCGGGTTCTACATGTTCCAACAAGATAAAGAATGTGATTGTAGGAAACGTTTTTGGCCTGTAGAGTCCAATTAGTACGTAAATTCATCTTTAAAATTATGCTGACTTATGTTTTCTAATAAATTATATTTATTGATGGCATTCGGTAAACTGTCACACGGATGCGACTGATATTGTGAATATAGGAAGATAACTATCACACTTACTGCCGATGGCGTATTAAATGACTAGTAAGTTTCGAATGTAAACAAACGAGAGATTTTATAAGCTTATTAGTAGGTACTTTACGTGTATATTTTCATGCAATGTAAACAATCACCTTCATCAATCTTGTAGAGCTACTGATTATATATAAAAATATAAATCTCGGCGTGAAAGGCTTGTTATTGTTGTTATATTATGTGGCAGTAGTTTGTATTGTTCTTGTCTTCAATTTATATTTATAAAAGTTATAATTTAAGTAAAATTTATTATGCATGTAATGTGATGATATTTTTGTGCAATTATATAACTCGACTAAAACTACGGTATGTAGAGAATGTTATTGTATCGAATGTAAACAACGTATTTGTTTCTGACGTAATATGTAAACAATGAGTTCGTTTTATGACATTCGATGTAAACTTTATCTTTAAAAAAATATTATTAAATGTAAACACATTGCTTGTTTACCTCGTTTAATGGCAATCAACTGATGAATTTGTTTCCCTTAGTTGTGTATTTAAACAGAAAATAGTGAATTTGTAATGTTATTCGTATATTTAGTCGAGTTTTAAATATATTTAATAGCAATTATTATTAATATTATAATTGGCCTTATGATGATAATTAATTGTATAAATTATAGTAGTTTAAGTTGTCTCTTATGAATGATAATAATTCCATTTAATTATTATAAAACTTTAGCTGATATAGTAAAGATTTCGAAAACAAATTATTTAATTGTGGTATTAAATATTAATTTGTCGTGTATTAAGCCTAGATTTGCTTATTAAGAAAACAACATAATTTATAAAAGTATTTCTACGATATTTTGTTTTATTCTATAACATAAATACTGCACAGTGTGAGTTTTTTCTTAGTAGTTTAACCAAGAAACATATTTTCTTCAACGTAATTTGGATTGTCAAATAAATGAAATCTATAGTCGCTAATACAGAAAACATAAATGGAATAAATCTTATATATTTGGCAATTCAAAATCTCCATACAATGTTTTAATATATACAAAAAAAATATTAATAATTTTAATATTACAATATAGTATTTTGTGATTGTATTAAAGTGTATGTAAAGAATAAGGTTAGGTCGAACGAAAAATGCAAAAGTATTCTTCCAAACTCTGGCCAAACGATAAATAGTGATGTATAAATAAATATTATTCATGAGCTTCGGTATTTTTAATAATCACCAAGACTTTTGTAAGTATTTTACAATTGTTTAATGGATATAATTTACTAATTATGTTATTTTCTTTGATTTTACAGGTGATTACGCATGGACTTGTGGTAATTGTATGATGCCGGATCCATGGGATAGGTATTCGTCACCCCCGTTACCCGGTAGTCACCCCACAACTCCCCGCAATGGATGCCGACCAGGGGTCTGCGTCAATAACCGAGTATACCCTAACTATCCAACCAAAGGTACTCCCCGATCACAAAGAGGTAGAAACCTCCCGTGGGCACCAAACTTCGGCAACGAAGAACGTTATAAAGGCCAGCGGTGCAGAAACGCGCCGGCGCCATATTGGTAACGGTTATTTAATTCAAAATGGCGTATAGTTAAACGTTTGAAATTCAAAGGTTTTGTACGGATTATTTTATAGTCTGACGATGAAGTGAGAGAGAAAGCCTGGGTTTGCTTTTAGATACTGTACATAAAAGCTGAATAATTTGTGTGTTCAGAGCAGTATTATGTGTCAATGTTATTCCTGTACTATTTGAACATCTCTCACAAGTACAAGTAAAGAGTGTGTTATGTACGAGTTTCAGAAATGCGCGCATGTTGTGATTTTGATCTCAGTACTCTGTATATAGTGTCGAGTTTTGTCTGCAGTCAGATGTAACCAAAGCCTTGTGATGTCCATACAAATATTTCGATATTCATGTTTATGAGAAGTTGAGTGAAGTTTAAGGTACTGATAGTAAAAGTTGTTTCATGGCGTATGAACTTGAACGCAGGTCAGCTTAGTGATATTTAGCATTTTGCTCAAAAGGCCCGTCTTTTAAGATTTGCAGTTTATTCATATAGATGGGGACATCTTTACGATGAATTTGGTACATGATGTATTGACTTCAATCCAGATAAGCCCAGTCCAGTCACTTGTCTGGACTGAGTTAATATGAAAGAGATAGAAAGTGTCTTATTACATGGTTTTTTAAAGTCAAAGTAGGTCTTAAAATTAAGTTGAATATTGATTCTGCATGTATTGGCGGTATCACCATCATGTCTTCATAACTGATGTACCTAGTGCTTTGCGTCATTTTTCTTTATACCCGAGAACTTTGCTTGGTAATTTTTTGTTGGAAACAATAGTATAACGGCCTTTTGGCTAAGGCTAAGGGGCAAAGGCGAAAGGCTTTAAACTAAGGATGTATCGGTGAATGGGCATCAGTGTGGGCTAGACTAGAAAATGATTGAGTGTATGATTTGCTAAGGAATATGATTTGACAGTTATTAAGGTTATAAATGATTTTGAATATCGAATAAGGCTTTGTATGGACGGGTAATTCTGGTTACAATTTGTAAATATCGATGTAAAGAGTGTGTAGGCGTGGTTGGATTTATTTTATTAAATAATGGAAGCGTTCTGTCATACCGTAATAGGGCTTTTTAGACGTATATGTGTTTTAGATGTATAACGCAGTTAGTATTACGGTATACGGTGTGTTTACGCATTTTTTTGCTTTATTTTTAATATGTGGCAACATTTTAGAATAATTCAAATGTGACGGCCAGGTACCTGGCTAGGATTTATAAACCGATGATTCCTACTGACAGTGTTGCCAGAATAATTGTTTAAAATGTTGCCAGATATACAATCAATGAAGCTTAGGTTATCATTATTTTTCTCAAACTTTTCTAAGGGTGTTTGTCTGAAGAGGTTTGTTTAGTTTTCTCATACTTTTTTGATGAGTATCGCATTTGGTTTTAATTTAATGAGTTTTGGTTTATTTTGTTACAAAAATAACTTCTATGTTTTAATTTCATTTAGTCTGTAAAATGTATGTTCTTTCAATTCATTCGATGCGATATGTCCTGTAATATCGTTATCACATGAAAAATAATCATGTTGAGGTTAAATTAATTGAGTGTCTTAACCATATTTTTTTTATTAAGTACCTATAAGTATAACAAAGTTCCTTAAATAATAGATTTAATACAATATGGGATACGATTTCTTTATTTGGATGTAATAACAATTTGTTCATTATCGTATTGAATGAATTGAAGAATAATTTTATGTATTTATAATTTCTTTCAATGTGACGTAATTTTTTTTGTACATTTGTGTATTTTTTGTAACTATATGTTTTATTATTACGTTGCATTGAGTTTGTTTATTTCTACGAGAGTTTCTTCTATTTGTAACAGTATAAATGCTATGACTATAGTTTTGGTTTTATTTCATTTATTATTTGTGCATGAACAAACTGCTGTAAACTGAGCTGCGTAAATATCACAGTTAAAAACCACTAAGCCATTCTTGCATTCAGTTGTTGTAAGGAAGGAGCACGTAAAACCGTCGGTCCCGATTGTCATGCAGATCAAAAAAGGTCGTTACGGGGTGTCAATACCCTTAGCTGTATCAATAACTAGTTACTGATACTGGTCTAAACCATGGGGTATCTCCATTCCGTTGAGTTGGGTCTGTGAAAAAGCTGATCATGACCTAAATATACTTAGGTAGATGTTCTGTCATATCTGGTTAGACGAGTGAGCGTGCCCCAAAGGCGGGTGATGCAACCGGGATAACGCTAGAACGTTGATGAAGAGTTGTTGCCGGGGAGCCGTATTGACGTCAGTGATTTTGCTACGTCATCGAGGGCCTGTAGTAAATTGATGGGCTCATTGGCCTTTTCGCTTTTCAATATTTTTTAACTTCCCGATGTAGGGCATCCGATTCGAATAGCCAGGACAATATTTTAACCAAAGGCCTTGCCAACCTGCTCATCCTGACTATGTATGTTAACAGGAGTTCATGAATCGAATGCTATTTTATATAAAGGTACTGTTGTTGGTTGGTCCCACCAAGAACTTAGGGTCCCAAGCCAACCTCACCTGCAAGTGGTGCACCTGCCGATTAACGGACGAGGCTCTGGCGTGCTCTGGCAAACAAAATATCCCGATAAGCGGCAATAGGCTCGCCACCTATTACGTGGGATCAAAACACTGGCGAAAAGTGGGCGTTTAATATGCCTCTGCCTACCCCTTCGGGGAAACAGGCGTGAGTCTATGTATGTATGTTATTCTGTGGATTATTTCAACAACTCGTCCAATATAGTTCTGATGATAATTGATGCCCTTGTAGCCCGCTAAGGTAGCTTGATGTGTCGCGGGTCTCATGAGTGTCAAACTTATTGTCTTAAAATGTTGAACATGTCTACATTGTTGAGAATGTCGTTAAAAAACGAATAAAAATGTGATATAGTCATTGGTTTTCTAAGAAAACCGATATAAAAATGAAAATACATGTTTGTTTTAAATGGTTTATTTGGGTTAGATATTATAAAATATACGGATAAACGGGCTAGGTACATTTGTGCCCCTCTGCCCCGTAAGTATTGGTGTTCCTAATAACAAGAATCTTTTCATATAAATTAGAATACTTTAGGTGCTTAATTGTACCTATAAATAAAATAAAGAATACTGATATATAATTTAGTCGGCAGTGCCTTAATAAATTAGCTAGGTACTATGAAGTTATTAAATGGCAATAGGTATCTACTTGGCTAGAAATCGTTTTAAGTTCATACTATCTAATAATACAAAAAAAACATACGAATAACATAAAATTATCTATTATAAAACTAATAAAAATGTAAAAAATAAGATAAAATAGCTACCTACTTATTGCATAGTAACAACAAATGTTTAAGCCTCGTATTCATTAGGGGACATTTGTCCCGCGACCTTGTCGCCCGACACGAATTCTACGTGTTGAGCGACGTCGCGGGGGACATCGCCCGACATCGCAGGCGACATCTACGTGTCGGGGAACAAGTCGCTTGTCGACGCTCCGATAGCGTCGACTTTGCGCGACTTCGTGTCCCTCGACAGTTTCCGACGGCCTTTGACTTGTGAGGACGTGTGTTGCTATTTGTTCCGCGACTACCCGCGATTATAGCTCACTTCGTTGGTCCACACTACCAACGAAACTGTGTTAACACTTAGGCGACATCTTGATCACAATGCCGGTATGTGGACGAGCGAAATGTCGGTCGACATTGTCGCGGGACAGTCGCACGTAAATGTCCTGCGACTGTTCGCGAAAAGTCGAGCGACTTTGTCCCCTAGTGAATACATGGCTTTTGTTACATATTTAGAACAAAGGGTCCGCAAGAAAAAATACGTTAGTACTTAAGTAGGTACCTACTAAGACTACTAAGTAGTATTACTATTAAGTACCTACAGGTGTCTTCCATCTATCTTGGTCATGTAAGTATGGTTTATTTACATATAATACTTTACTGTTACTTATAAACTTATAATACATTTTAATACATATTGTTTGTAGATAGCTTAAACCATAAGGTTTAAAGTAAGAAGTAAAAATAAACCAACAAAAAGGAAACCAACTTAAAAACTGTTTTCGTCTCACTAACTAGGCTCTGAGCTACTATGAGAAACGAGGCTTTAAGTACCTACCTAAGTAGTTTCTTAGCATAGTCATTTTCGGCGATAACGGATTTTTAACCCGCTTTTAACGGTTTCCTCTGGTTGGTTAAAATCATTCTAAAACAAATATCAAATCATTCTAAATAAAAAAATATAATAGCCTACTTCTACTTCATAACCACAGAATCAATAATCTATATTATAAATATTTTTCTTGATCCATGGCCCGAACTTAGCCAAGTCTGTGAATACTACGAAATGATATGGGTCGCACCGATAATTATTTGGTCGGGCTACGGCGACTGACACTAGGCCTCGAAGGTACCATATGCCACTGCTCTGAAATACCATGCCGCTGCCGCTGTCTCCGTTGCAAACTGATGTGCCTGGAACATATCAAACGTATGTAAGTATGTAGAGTAGATTTTAATTTTGTTCTAAGAACCGATACGATCTTTGTTGGACGCTTTTTTATTGGTAAGTCGGTGGGTATATTACAAGACCTCAGAGCCGCGCCGATCCAATCCAGCGGCTGTGTGCGAAGTCTATAAAGCGCCTTTTTGTCATCCTTTTTCGAAAGTAAAGGCGCGCGGCGTCTCTATTACCCTGGCGCCTATGTGCGCCGCGCACATTGCACATAAAGACGGCTCGGCCCTGCCAGGCCTGATGAATGATGGGGGCAAGTTGATATGGAGAATGAGGAAAGTATGAGTTGTAAGTAAAGTCGAGAGCACATGAAACTTTACTACTTGTAGTACGAGCCTTACATCTACAGGGATTGTACCTAATAATAACGGTACAGAGTTTGGAATCGTGTAAAGCTTCACGGGGCTTTGGTTGCTTTACATTTGGCAACATTTTTAGATGCTCTAGACACAGCATCTCCTTATGGCTAATATTCAACATGCATGAGTAGGTAATGGTGCTTCTGGCAGCGTAAGTCATCTCTATTTATGTAGAGTTGAAGCTCGAGCTGGAATAAAGGTGCCTTTCCACTATGCACCTATGCTACGAGGATGTCAAAGCTCAGCTACAAAATGTGTGATTATTTCTACTGATACTGCAGATAATATAATGCTATGCTAGTACAAAGCTGTGTAGCCGCGAGATAACTGTCGAGGAATAATCTTGTACCTATACATATATTTTATTTAGGTTGAATTGGTTTATCTTGTAAGTAGTATGCATAGACTCACGCCGGTTTCCCCGAAGGGGTAGGCAGAGGCATATTAAACGCCCACTTTTCACCAGTGTTTTGATCCCACGTAATAGGTGGCGAGCCTATTGCCGCTTATCGGGATATTTTGTTTGCCAGAGCCTCGTCCGTTGATCGGCAGGTGCACCACTTGCAGGTGAGGTTGGCTTGGGACCCTAAGGTCTTGGTGGGAACCCTATGCACCCTCTTAGTGGGAACCCTATGCACCTTATCTTGTAGTAATGAGTTGAATTTCTTCGCTTTTAATGCGTTTACACGTTTGCACTTAGCAATCTTATAGATGGGGTAAGTCAATCACCCAAACGAGAAGATCTATAGGCACCAGTCCAGCATCACGCGGGGTAGAAGTGTTACACGGACGGCCTCGTCAGGCAGTAAGTAGGTAATATCTAACAGATAAGACATTGGAGTAACAGATAAGAGCTACGGCTCTTATCTGTTACTCCAATGTTGTATATCTTTGCTTCAACTTGTGTCGTTCTCCTCGGCACGCACCGAAGGCTTCCAGCTTATGTAGGTAGATACCTACCTACGTGAACGGAGAAGGCAAATATCGTCAAGAAAACTGGATTGCTGCAAGTTCTTTATAATGTTCTAAATAGTTGCAAAAATGGTCAGTAGATCTGTTGGGCACAATGTTTGTTTCCAGAGACATGAAGGAGAGACCGAAGCTTTAGTTAACCGAGGTCAGTAACATATGCAAGAGACAGCACATTAGGTACTAGCGACTCCTAGAACAGTGCAATTTGATTACCTATCTAATCTCCAATCATGTGAATAGAGCCTTGGGCCTTATAACACACTTTTTTAACGCGCGTTAAAAAGCGTTCAAGTAGAACATAGCATTCCCTAGTAGGTATATGTTCAGACAGCGCTTTTCCACGTTGGGCGTTGGGTGTTAAATGGAATAAACCTTATGAATCTGGAGGCTAGAGTGATTTTAAAGCGCTCGTATAAACGCTCTCATTGAAAGCTACAACGCCAGCGTTGAACGCTTTTTAACGCGTGTTAAAAAAGCACTCGTGCGAAAGAAGCCTAAGAGTTTGTCCCGGTTCTAGCCTCGGTACAAGAAACGTTAGGCCATGTCGGACGGTCTGAAAACTCCGGAGTTGGCCTCACACTCGTTACAAACAAACCTTGCTAATAAAAACTACTCTCATCAGAGTAAAGTCCCCCGAATCAAACATAATAAAACCTTTCCAACCTGAATTCTGTATCCACAACGGAGGCGTAGGTGCGGTGTTCTCATTCACCGTACGAAACAAAGAATGTACAGACAGTGTTTGTAGTCATCAATAGTCTGTAAGAAGGTTGTACTTCCTTGATAGAGCTGGTCTATTAGTGCCAGAAAACGGCCTTACCTACTTCTTTACTAGCTACCTACTTACTGAGATTTTACCATGGTAATGGCGAATGGCAGGCACATACGAGCAGGTGACCTCATAGCATTGTACATTTAGCTTTAGGTAAAGTACTTTGTCCAACGAATCGCACGTAAGGCCGCACAGTGTGGATGGAGGCTTAATACAATCTTCGTGCAATTGTATATCGGGTAGCTCGCATCTGAGTTACTTTTACTTACTTCAGATAACAATGCAAACTTGCCAAACTTGCAGCAAGTTTAAATCAAACTTGCTAGTTACACTGTGACAATCTTGCATGAAGTTGGTTTTTCTAAGAATTTAGATGACGACGAGCACAGGTTGGTGTTCGGTCGACCTCCTAGATCCAGCAGGAGGTGCTCGACGACCAGCTGATGTCGGACCACCAACCTGTGCCTTGTACCTGTGCAACCTTTGAAAAAGCAAACTTCATGAGTTTGATGCAAGTTTGTCACAGTGAAACTAGCAAGTTTGATTTAAACTTGCTGCAAGTTTGTTGCGATCTGTACATGTTTAGTTGTTTCACTTGCTCAGGCTGAGAGAAAGCGAGGTGTCGTAATTTGATTGTGAATTTGACATAGTTGGTAGGTAGTAGAGCCTTGTTGATTTCAGCATGAATGGTCCGGCTCAACCGGGGAAGTACTAGTAGTACCCTCTCACAGAAAATCGACGTAAAGTAACAGTACCTAAACTGTTGCGTTTCGTTCGGTGAGTGAGAGTACCGGAGGCCCTATCCCCTATTCCTTCTCCCTCATCCCACTCCTCATCCTATCCCTTTTCCCAACCCAAAGGGGCGGCAACGCACTTGTGACTCCTGTGGTGTTGCTTGTGTCCATGGGCGGCGATAATTGCTTACCAACAGGCGATCCACCTGCTCGTTTGCCGTCTATTACCACAAAAATAAAGGTACCTATTGAATGTCGGTAGGTAAATGTAATTTCATAATTTTATAATGTACCTAATTCCAAAGAGTTTCGATGATCTAAGATGGCAATGTAAGATCACAGCCCAGATAACTATAAACTTGCAGCAAGTTTAAATTAAACTTCCTAGTTTCACTGTGAAACTTGCATCAAACTTGCATGAAGTTTGTTTTCCAAAGGATTTGGATGACGACGAGCACAGTTTGGTGGTCCGAAAACAGCTGGTTGTCCAGCACCTCCTGCTGTATCTAGGAGGTCGACCGACCACCAACCTGTGCTCGTCGTCATCCAAATCCTTTGAAAAACCAACTTCATGCAAGTTTGTCACAGTGAAACTAGCAAGTTTGCTGCACGTTTGGCAAGTTTACATTGTTATCTGGGGGGGTACTTAACGAATTTTAAAAGACGCAGGGTACACACAATCTTGGTACAGCAATTGGTTCACACCAAGTGTTATCTCGTTTGGTTATCGAGCCCACACCTTATTGTCTTTCCTCACCTATCCTTTGATTCCATCACATTCAGATGTCGGTAGCTCTACTTAGAGTGGGCCTATAATGAGGCCGGATTTCGGTAGGTATACTTTACCTACAGGCAATCTGGTGACAATGCGTCATGCTTGGTGTTAATGGTTCATTGCGATATGTGTAATTACAGGTTACATAATTATGATGGCTTATTTAAGTGTGTGAATAAAAGTTGTATCTACCTACCTACGTACTCCGATCAATGTCAAATGTGCTAAAGACATAAAGACAAGCTAGCAATATTACAGACTTAATTAAAGCACGTGACGGTTGTTGACGTTTCCTTTTAAACATAGATGCCTGGGTCAAAAAACTTCGCTTATAGATATGTTACAAATGCCATCTCGACGCTAACTAGGTAGGTATCTAAATATATTTCTTTCTTGGGTCACAAAGTTCCAAATTATGTTCAGGATATTTTGCTCTGTTTAACCTAAAAGGTACTTCCGTAGGTTGTTAATTCGTCGCCCTATTGAGTTAATATGGCTTTAAATTTTTTGACTTTGACTATAATAGGTGGGTACCTATCTCTGGCTTTCAACAATCTGTATCTATACGTATAATAAAACTTTTGGTTTACGCAATGACTAATTGATAGACAACGCACAGGCAAAATTATTGGGCAGAAGAGGTAGGTAAGTTGTAATTCCCACGCTACGGGATCCGCCATAAACGGTTAAATTAAAAATATGTGCGAGCGTAGCTGCATGCATCCTCTAGTTATTTCTAAGCCATTAGGATCTTTTATTGTTTGACTTTATAGTGTAGTTGAGATGAGACTGAAGACCCTAAATAGTAAATCTGATGACAGATCAGAATTGAGTCTAGTAGGTACAATCAAACAAGTCGACGCTGGACAAAAATGAAAAAAAAAATCTCTTGGCTCTCTCATAGAGTCGAGGCACACTAGAAACTGATTTTGTATACGAGTGTCAATGTGTGTGTAAGGGCCCGATCACGGCCTACCGGCCCTGTCACGACCTTGCCGCTCTGAGCGGCGGCTTAGCGCGGGGCGGCGAGCGGTAAGATCAAATGTATGAAGACGTTCGAAGCACGCCACGAGCCGCCGCGCACAGCGATAACGCGCGCGTTTTTTTTTGGCGCGAATGGCTGCGCGGCGAGCGGCGCGGCGGGCGGTGCGGCGAGCGGCGGGAACAAATGTACTGCGACCGAGTCCGACGCCACGACTCCGAGCGGCACGGACAGCGTGCAGCGTTTCGCGAGGGACGAACTAGGCGGTTACACTATTTGTTAAATATTTTGTGGCGGTAATGAATACGAAGACATTTAAAGTGGAAATTTTAAAACGGTCGCGTGTATGGATAGCAACACATCTGCTGTATAAATACAAAAATGTTAATAAAATGTTGCAAGATGTAATGAAACAATGTTTTACAGAATGTAATGGTAGGTTTTAATATAAATCGCAAACATTAAAACATTGTGTAATGTACATATGTACCTATTTAGGTACAGACACAGCTACTATGAAAGTTAAATAGTTATTTGTGCAACAAGAGAGCAAAGTTGTTTTTTGTTTCGAGTGCTGATTTTGAGTCCCGAGCAAGCGAAGGATTCTATTATTGATTCACGAGCGTAGCGAGTGAATCAAAGTTAGAATCCTGAGCGTGGTGAGGGACTCAACAGCACGAGAAACAAAAACCTTTGCTCTCGTGTAGCACACATAACTTTTCACCACAGCAGTGAGAACACATATTACTTAGGAGACATAGAAATGAACAGAAATAGATTGCATTCTGCATAATAACTTGTTGATTTAACTCTTCTGGTGATCATCGCTAGTTTCACTCATCTTTTTAGATTATTTTATATAGTATTATAATTTAACACGTTACGCTATACCTACTACTACTGTATCAGCATCAGCGAAATTTTTATTCCCGCTACTTTTTTAAATCGCGTTTTAATACCGCGTCCCTGATGTTTATTTTTCAAATGTATCATTGTTGTAATTCTAAATAAAAATGTATTGGTTAAATACTAATTTTATACTATTAATTTGACTTATTTTTATTAAAATCCAATAATAAATTAAACATGTAAACAATAACATATAAAAAAAGTAATTTCTTTATTACAAATATCTTTTTTTTTTGCGTTGCCGTAGGTGTTTTCTTTGAGGTCGAATTCCAAAATCGAATTTCGAATTCGAAGGGGTTTGTTCTTTCACTCACTTTTTATATGCATGTGAAAGAGACAGAGCACAGTAAAAATCGAATGTTTCAAATTTATGGCTGAACAATGTCACTTCGGGGCACTGAAGATTGAAAAATTAAAAAGCTACTTTGCCTCACGCTCGAATCAAAATCGCGTTTTGTTCACTGTTGTCTCGCAGCAAAAGCGGCATGTTTGAGCTGCTGTGGTGAAATAGTTATTTGTGCAACAAGAGAGCAAAGTTGTTTTTTGTTTCGAGTGCTGATTTTGAGTACCGAGCAAGCGAAGGATTCTATGATTGATTCACGAGCATAGCGAGTGAATCAAAGTTAGAATCCTGAGCGTGGTGAGAGACTCAAAAGCACGAGATACAAAAAACTTTGCTCTCGTGTAGCACACATAACTTTTCACCATAGCAGTGAGAACACATATTACTTAGGAGACATAGAAATGAACAGGAATAGATTGAATTCTGCATAATCACTTGTTGATTTAACTCTTCTGGTGTTAAAGTACAGTCATCATCGCTAGTTTCACTCATCTTTTTAGATTATTTTATATATTAATATAATTTAACACGTTACGCTATACCTACTGTATCAGCATCAGCGAAATTGTTATTCCCGCTACTTTTTTAAATCGCGTTTTAATACCGCGTCCCTGATGTTTATTTTTCAAATGTATCATCGTTGTAATTCTAAATAAAAATGTATTGGTTAAATACTAATTTTATACTATTAATTAGACTTATTTTTATTTAAATCCAATAATAAATTAAACATGTAAACAATAACATATTATAAAAAAAGTAATTTCTTTATTACAAATATCTTTTTTTTTGCGTTGCCGTAGGTGTTTTCTTTGAGGTCGAATTCCAAAATCGAATTTCGAATTCGAAGGGGTTTTTTTTTCACTCACTTTTTATATGCATGTGAAAGAGACAGAGTACAGTAAAATTCGAATGTTTCAAATTTATGGCTGATAAATGTCAATTCGTGACACTGAAGATTGAAAAATTAAAAAGCTACTTTTACTCACGCTCGAATCAAAATCGCGTTTTGTTCACTGTTGTCTCGCAGCAAAAGCGGCATGTTTGAGCTGCTGTGGTGAAAAGGTGATTTATCTACCTACTTAACGTAATCTACGTTGTGTAGGTACCTATTCAACGCCTTATTAATTGCGAATATGTATTATTCCTTTGATATAAAATACTTGTAAGAAATGAAGATCCAATGCCGACAATTTTGTAGGTATACCGTATAGTTACACAAAGATATTTTGGTTATCGCCATATTTATGGGTAACTCCGTCGGCCCAAATACGTCCACATTAGCCGCTGCGTTTGCCGCTGCTGTAGGGTCGTGGCGTGCACGACGCTCTGCCGCGCCGCCCGCCGCGACGCGCGCCGCTTAGACCGATCTCGTGAACAGGCCCTACAGCGGCGGGCGGCAGCGGCGAGCGCTTTCGATGTACAAGGCGCGTTTACTGTGACGCGGCGCGCGGCCGCCTCAGAGTAAACGCGCCATGTACATCGCCCCTGCCGCGCCGCTCGCCGCTTAGACCTATCTCGTGTCCATACCGTAAAGTGGCACTGGAAGCGACGATGTATTGCTAAGCGATTCTCGCCCTTATGGTGTTCTAGCGCTAAGTTGTTCGACTGCACCTACCTACCTTTTTGGGAACTATTATAATTATACACAGAATTGAAAAACATAAAAGCTTTATTTGTTATCAGTCTAAGTATTATAAATATTTGTTGACATCACAAAATTACCTACCGGACTTTCTGTCTTAATACATCGGAAAAGTCTGCTGCGTTTTTACATTTTTATTTTTGAGCTGAGTATCCTAGTCTATTCTTTTATAGAAATAAATATTTGCTACATTTACATACGTTCGAATTAAATTACCTATGTATCTATACATCTGGGATATCCGAATTCGCGTATCTATGATGGTTAGCTATTGGATCAAACTTAGGTAAGTAGGTAGCTGAAAAACTAGGAATAACCTATTAACAATAATTATGAAATGTCTCGAAAATTTTAATGAAAATACGAAAATATTTTACTTGTTAATTGCATATAGGTACTTAATAAAAATTAAGTATCTACCTACCTATCTACTTACGCCTATTCACACTATCTACCTAAGTAGCTACCTCTTCCTTGCTATATCTTTGCTACGACACCGAAAAGGAAATACCTACTAAACATAATTATATACATAAGTATATTTTTAAAAACATGTAGTTACTTCATATTCTTTCACATTTTAAACAAAATTACGTATTTAGGTATACAATTTAAACATCAGCTGCATTTCATATTTTAATTAAAATTTAACCTACTAATAGTCTTATTCTAATATTAAAACAAAATGGCTGCCGACATAAAATGGCGGGTCATTGCAAAACCTACCTATCAACCTAACTACGATTTTCTTGTGTAGGTAACTAATTCAAATAAAACACCAGGTTATACAGAAATTATTTTCCAATTTCACAGCATTGTCAAACCTGTATAAAGTCTCGATCTCTATACAAAAAATGGCAAGAAAAGCTTTCCTATGATTAGGTAGTTGTTGAAATATAAGTATCCATATTGCACACCAAAGAATAGTTGTCTAGTTGAGAACGCTAAAATTGGAATACATTTTGTACATACTTTTGTCAATCTAAATTAAATTGGTGACCTATACAATCAAAATCAATAATCATATACATTCTGCTTGATCCATGGCAAGAACTTGGCAAGATCCGTGAATATGACAAAGTGACTTGGGTCACACCGTTTTTCATTCTGTCTCGCTACCGACAACGACACAAGTCCTCGGAGGTACCATATGCCGCCAGTGTTGAATACCATACCGCCGCCGCTGTCACCGTTACAAACTGACGTACCTATAACATACCAAGTATATATATATTAGATCCACGAAGCCAAGAAATGTAAAGCTCGCGGCATGTATGTTGAGCACTAACCATGCGTAGAAGCAAAAATAGCATACTCCTTTTGATTATTGGAGATTGCTAGACACGGGTACTCCGAATATAAGTATGGCTGGTTGTTGCGTATGATCCTTAGCAAAAAAACTGTGATTGAATAATAATTAATGAGACGCTGTCATTCATTACTTATTAAGAAATCAATAAGTCATTGTTTAATTGAGGACACGCTCTACGCACTCTTTTGTCTTTGCTTAGCGCTCAACATTTGTGCCGCAAGCAATGTATTTACTATCAGGAGTTAAGCCTAAATGTTAGTTATTTTCCATCCGCTAAGCACCAACAACTGGTCTATTTTAATAGACTTTGATTATGTTATGGGCCGACGTTTGTAACGATGTCTTGCCAATGCCATACCTACCTATTATAAATAATTTACGGAACTCGATACAGTCCTTACAAGTTTCTAAGCTAAGTAAGAAATTAACTTTGGTCATGCGTCCACAAGCGTCTTTATAGCTTTGGCTCAAGTCTGAAGGCATATATTTTAGTACAGCCATATGAACTTATCATCAGGCCTTACTAACGCTTGTTTCCAATTTTCTATCTATCAAGGGCTTTGGCTACTAGATATAGATATTTAACTTATGCTCCTTACGAAATATGCCAAATAACTTTCTCTACTAGATGGCTACTAAACATATAGTCCGTGCCACGAGAACATATACTTTTTGTAAACAAAGAATTTCTACTAAGTTACTTAGCGATAGTTCTGTCAAAAACAAATAAGTAATGTCAAATCCATTGAGCGCAACGGTACATAGATATGTGTCATTGGAAATTAATATGTCAATGGATCAGGTTTTTATCGATATTATGCGCTGTTAACAGGATCTTTTAATGTTTTGAGGTACTGACGCCTAGAATGTCAACATTTGGCGTTAGTTCATTGAAATGTTACATTCTTAGGCTTAACATGCTTTTATCAGAGGACAAAATTAAATTTTAAGTTATCAAGAAGGGGTAAATGTAAAGTTAAATACAAGTTTATAGGATCGCAACGCTCATCCCGCTGCCGGTATCTCGAAAAAGTGGGTGCAAAATAGCAGATGGCAGAAAATTATTTATACCTAAAAAAGAAATTGCGTTTTCGGACTACCGGCACTACTGTAACTTTTAATGGATTTTGTTTAAGTTCGTTCTGACGATTTCATTCACAGACAACGTAAAATCTCTATGCCTAGAAATTTTTATGTGATTTACTAGCTAGTTATCTGTGATATTATTCATTGTTGGTCAATAATTTAATATTTTCGGATAGGTATGCTACTTTGAGCAAATGATTAATTGTCAATGATTTTAAAAAATCGTGCCAATAATAGAGTAACATGTATGTACTCTATCATTAACATACATGGTACTCTATTTTTCCTTAATTTACAGAATAAATTACGTGTAAAACGACAAAAAATCGGCAAATTTATGAACATTCGACCATTAAACACAAAATCAAATATTTTTATTTCAGTAAAATTTAATAATATAAATTTTTTAACATAGTGGCATAATGAGGCATTGAAAAAGAAAGACTGTTCAAAAAGTATAAAATCTAAAACACAACTGTACGAAAAAAGGTTGTGAAGCCCTGAATGTTTGTTTACAAAAAGTCTATCTTCTCGTGGCACCAACTATAGATAAATAAACTGTAAAAATTTTATGCATTACTAGAGGACGCCAGCAGCTACGCCTGCATTTTTTTTTTATTTACCAGTTTTGGCCGATCCCGTGGGAATTTCGGGAAATCCCTTCTTAGTGCACCCCTACGGTCCCCAAGGAACATACATGCCAAATTTCAGCTTCCTGCGCCCAATAGTTTCGGCGGTAGCGTGTCTGTCAGTCAGTCAGTAACGCAAGGATTTTATATATTAAGATAGGAAGCTAGATTCGTTCGATTTACTGAAAAATACGCCCTAAATTCACGTTCGAGTACTTTCAAATCAAATCATCCGACGAATTCTGACAAAAAATTGTTCTAATAATTTTGTAAAAAGTTATGTTTCTGTTAGGAAATGAATTTAGTATAAAGCAGATGAATGGGTTAAATCCTTAAAATTAAGAGATAGTGTGTTTTTCAATTTTCACGAAACAATTAATTATGACGTTATCAATGCGTGTACCTGTGTTGAAATTACAAAAATAGCGTATGGGCACAGAATAATATATACAAGTACTAAAGTAGTACGGGTGATAAGATTTGATTTTAGTATGTTACTATCTCCTGTCGTGCCAGAATGTTTGGTGGGTCCTATACCTTGTCATATACATACATATTGTTTAGTTAGGTTAATTGTAAGTAAATTTCTAAACGTACGTTGATTAATTCCAATTTTGTCATCGTCGATGCCTGCAAGCAATTTTTAAGTTATTAGTTACCCACTCTACTTCACTTTACTTAGTCCAATGACTGTCCATACTGATCTAAGGTAATTAATTCAAGATTTTGTCGAAAATGAATTCCAGTTTTAGTAACATTTGCTGTTGCTTTTCAATGGTACTCACATAACTATGCCAAAGTAACTGCCTAACTGCCTTTAAGTAAGTAGGTAATTTCAAAACACTATTTCAAGTGTGCCGCACTTTATTTGATGAAAATCACGAGTCTAGAATCGAACGAATAATGAATGGGTCCACTCGAACCTCGTCTTAAATTTTCAAGTACAACTGATTCAATCATTAATTTGACTATTTCTGCCAAATACCGTGGAAATTTCGAGAAATCCCTTCTTAGTGCGCACCTGTCTACGGTCCCCAAGGAACATACATGCCAATTTGCTACTACTACTGCCATTTCAGCTTCCTGCGCTCAATACTTTTGCCTGTAAGTTTTGTCTGTCAGTCAGTCAGTAATGCAATATTTTTTACAGATAAATAATTCGGAAATTAAAGCAAACATTTGTAAATCTCATAATGTTTAACGTATCTCACAATTTGAGAACATTTAGTCTCCTTAACTTTTTTTCACACACGCGGACTAACAAAGTTATGTTGAGCAAAATTCAGGCTAATTCGCACCTTATAGTTGACTTAAAGTGAACTATATTAGGTACTCACACCTGGTTTCTATCTATTTCTTATCATTCAGTCCTATCATGTATACAGGTCCTAAAGTCCCTTGCTGGCCATAGGCCTCATCTCCTTTCGGGAATATTGTGCAGACCTCTCAGACATGCGACATTTTAATATGAACATAACTTCAAAAAGTCATCGAGACACCTGCGTAGCAGTCGATCGCACTTTTCACTAGATTCACTAAGCTATCGCTAACCTAGGGTTATTGCGGTTGCATCAAAGAGTTTTCGTTTCTGAGTTCAGAGTCTGCTAACTGGTCTAACCAGATTTAAGAGACTATTAGCTTTTCCACAAAACAACAGCTGTCTGACCTCCGCAACCTAGGCACCAGTAATGACTTATTTTTTATTTCTGTCCACAAGATACAATACGATGAACCATGAAAACACCAAGCAAGACTTCAGATGAGTTTCAAGCAAAGCTAAGTCACAAGCGTCAGTGTAGGCTGCCGTGCTCCGGGTGGGACAATTCTATCGCCGATTTAGCATTAAATTCACAGACAGTTTCTTTAAGAGTTTTCTACTGGACATTGATATAGTTGTTTTTGCCGTGTGGTTGACGGCATAGAATACAAGTGTCACCACCCCCTATCTTCCCGTGGGTGTCGTAAGAGGCGACTAAGGGATAACACGATGCAAATACCATCTTTGCGTAGAGACGGAAAACTCGACATCAAACTCTATACGACTGCCTCGTTGGTCTCGCGGCATTAAATTTGCGCGTGGGATCGGGAGGTCCCGGGTTCGATTCCTGGGTTGGGCAGTGTTATTGGGTTTTTCTGTCACGAAATTCTCAGTAGCAGCACGGAGTCTGGAAATGTGCCCGGTACGGCAATAGGCTCGCCCCTTATTACGTGGGACTAAAGTATATCTGGCGAAAAGTGGGTGTAGAAATACACCTCTGCCTACCCCTTCGGGGATAAAAGGCGTGACGATATGTATGTGTATGTGTATGTATTGATATAGTTATCTATACCTGTGTGTAGGCACGTATAATAGGTATATATTCTATTTTAGAAAGTATATTCAGCTGCATAATCGCATTCCATAAACAAAAACACATTTAGTATGGATTTTGTCTTAGAAAAGACATTGGTCTTCACCCGTCGGACAGACCCAAAACCAAATTTCATGCGTAAGAGCAAAGCATACATCTATAGATTGAACAAATTTAATTACTTTTAATTTCCATTATTTTTGCCCATCCTTTTTCACGCAAACCCGCAGTCCATCCTGTCAAGCAGAAAAGCGAAAAATGTGCAAAGGATATAAAGTAGATCTTACCGTCTCTGTATCCAGCGCAGTAGGTGTACGAAGAAGTAAATCTGACGAAGAACTCCGTGTAAGATCGCAAGCAGGTCTCCTGGTTGACTACGGGCATCTCAACCAGGCTCAGTTCTTCAGTAGCCACTCCTGTTTCGTCGAAGCCCCAGCCTACCACCTAAAGAAAGCATATCTATTATAAATAAACTCAAGTATTATTTTAGAATGCATATTCCAAATTACAGTCGTTATGTCTCGTGTAGAGGTAAAATTCTTGACCATTATACGCTTTATTAACAAACATATCTACAAATAAACTCCTTTTTTCGAATTTACAATATGCTTCAAAATCTCCATAGGTGTATACAACAGACCACTTTTTTATCGACATAGAAACTTAGATTTTTCACATTATCTATAGAAAGGACACATTATATCTGAGATAAGCAGGTCTAACATACCTACAGATAGACAGAAAACAAAGTGATCCTATAATAAACATTCCAATTCTCTTTGAGGCACGAACTGAAAAAGTGTTTTGCAAAGCAGGTTCAATTAGTAAGCTCACTAATCGCAGAGTAAACGATAGCAATCGGTCGGAATTGCACCAGTAGCTAGTTAGCATGCAGTCTGTGCACACTTGCACAGACAGTTTGTGGTAGTGCAGCTGCACTGGCAGTTTTGTTTGGACGCCTTAATTGGCTACTAACGCTTTCTCATTCACTACCGGGTTGACTTTATCAATGTAAACCAGCATAATACTACTTCTCCTGTACGTAGTTGTTTGCCTGTTTTATTCCATAATATACTTACATACTTAGGTACATAGCATGCCTATATTAGGCGTTTGAGGTACACTTTATGTTAGATTTTATGTTTAAGCGTATGTCGAAGTGCAGTTTTGGACCTGGCTGGGACCAGTCCCTTTTCTATAGGACAGCCCACAAATGTTTGTATCACGAGTTAATAAGAACGTTAACGTTGAAAGGGAAAAAGTTAAAAGATGGTCACAAGGTGTCTTTAGTCATCATTTCGTATACCACAAATTGCCTAATTAACGAGACGTCATTTCATACAGAAATTAGAAAGATTTTACGGTAAAAATGATAAACATGAGAAACTTGATGGGAGTGAATGAAGCAAGAGAGGTACCTATGTCAGGATCGTAGCAAATGGCGTTCCGTATTATAGTCTCTGCCTACCTCTCCGGGAAACAGGCGTGAGTCTATGTATGTATGTATGTATGTTATAGTAAAAATTTGCCTGTTCCGTATACCATAAGATTGATAGCAATTCATTTATTATTGTGTCTCTCCATAGACAGCGAGTGCGATATTTAATTTACTGTATAAATATCAAATGCATACCGAGCCCTTCTTGCCGATGACGTTCTGCAGATCGACCTCGTTCTCCGGCCAGAGGCAGGCGGGTCGGACCCAGTCGGTGTACTGGACGGAGTCTCTCAACTCCAGGATCGCCAGGTCGCGGCTGTAAGAGGACTCGTTGTACTCCGGGTGCACTATTATGTTTGACACCTGGAAGTTGGATGAAAACATTATCATTAATTTAGAGGAAGTGCGTGAGGTTTGCAAGGATAGAAGCAAGAGGCGTTCTGATGTATCTGCTTACCCGGACGGGAAAAAGGCGGGAGCAGATGTATATGTAACATTGTAATAAAATACATTTTTAATTTTATTAATAGAGAATCTGTTAAACATGTTGATTAATATTATTTATTACATAATTTATGAATTAATCTATTAATTCATTATGTTATGTGTTACAGTGGGTACAGTGGTGATGATTCATAGGTAGTGGGCGGTTACATTTAATAATTTGCATTACTTTGAAAAGCGATATCTAACGTCTGGAGTTCTGGACCTTTCACGACTTTTAGTCGTACTGTCACTTCTCTCTCCTTTGGCTTTACCAAATGTCTGTAGTAAAATAAGTTAAATGATGAAGTAATGAATTCGTAAATTGTAAATAGTTGTTCTTAAATTCATTTGTTTAATACATCTAAATATGAAAAGAGTAATTAATGTAGAGGAAGCGCGTGGTTTGTGAGGGTGGAAGCAACTGGCGTTCCGTTGTCTCTGCCTACCCCGACGGGCAAAAGGCGTAAGTATATGTATCTATGTATAATATCTAAGTAACGATATCTTATGTAACTAGTCTATTCTGAGGAGGCTAACTAAATGAACATCAAAATTAAAATGAAGTATTATGCTTGAGTATTATTATGTACAGTAAATATATAGATACAAGTGATATAGAAGGTGTAACAGTTGCAGCACCTTACAAAATGTAAATTATGTGTATTATGCAAAACGTGGCGATGAAAAAGAGTGACCGTGAGTTTTATTGCCCGTTCATTCTCATGGTTCTACGCCCTTGCTTTGCGAACGTGGCAGTAAATGTAGAGTCTTTAAGTAATTCTTTTATACATTTATTATTTGACGTTCATAAGCATCACATTGTGACCCAAATCAATAACGGATTTTGACTTTGACTAACTGTAATTACTTTGTATTCATTTTGTATTTACTTAAAGTAAGTACATCAAACTGCCTCGTTGGTCTCGCGGCATAAATGTGCGCGTGGGATTGGGAGGTCTCGGGTTCGATTCCCGGGTCGGGCAAAGTGTTATTGGGTTTTTCTGTTAGGAAATTCTCAGTGGCAGCTCGGAGTCTGGTAATGTGCCCGGTACGGCAATAGGCTCGCCCCCTATTACGTGGGACCTAAAAAAATCCTGGCGAAATGTGGGTGTAATATTACACTTCTGCCTACCCCTTCGGGGATACAGGCGTGAGTCTATAAAAAAAAAGTACATCAAACGTATTTGTATGATACCAGTGTACTTATTAGTTGTTGGTGAACCACATAGGTTCACCAAACAAAATAAAATATTATAAATATCTACCTACTCTATTTTCTTTTTATATCCAACATAAGCAACGGCTGCTATTAGCACATTAACGCTGTAAAAAGGCTTGTGGAGGCTACAACAATGAATATATTGCTGCAGCATTTGTGGCCACCACTAATATATTATGTTACAAGAGAACGGCCGCATATGCCGTTCACAGGATATATTCCCCGAGATAGAACGTTGTTTTACTAAATAAATAAGTATCATTAATAACTTGTATAATCCCTGCTTTAGTGCATACATTTTCTTTGGTTAAAGATTTTAATATTGTAATATTTCTAGGACATTTTTCTCAGTTAAGGGATCTTAGAAATAAACTCATAAGAGTAATAATAGTAATTTATATATATTTTTGTTAAATCAGAAACATGCATCATTTAAAAAATTACTAATCATTTTTGTCCGAGGTGGCTCAGAAAAATAATGTATACGAGAAGCCTGCCAGATACTGCCGTCTGCCTGTATGACTTCAAAAATGTAAGTAGAGGTGTATTATTTGGTTATTTATAGATTTCAGGTACAAAAAACCGGCCAAGTGCGTGTCAGGCCACGTGCAATGTAGGGTTCCGTAGTTGTCCATAATGGCCATTATTGATAATAACTTCTGTTTCACATGGGACTAAAACGGGCCCACATTGTACCCCGTAGTACAGTACCTACATACCAAAGTACGTATATCTTTAAGATTAAGCCAGCGCTCCCAATGTATAAGTTAAAAGACGATTACTCGTAAACTAGTGATGTCTACTTAGCCGTGATAGTTTTCCTTTTAAATTCGTTATATGTACTACATTTGTGATTTTTTTCACCTCTTCCAAATTAATAGTTTAGCCGGCAGAGAGGGGGGGAGGACACCTGAGTATACATTTTTTTTTCACTTCAAAGCTTGATATTTGACAAACCAATCACTTGATCGAAAAATGGTTTGAGCAAGCTCATAATATTTTTTTAAAACCTATCCAATGATACCCCACATAATGGGGTGCTCAACCAAAAAAAAATTCAACCCCACTGTATATGTAGGGGAGATACCCTTAAAAAAATATTTTCCAAAATTTTATTCTACAGTTTTGTTGCAATATCTTATGTCTATATTCATGTCAAATATCAGCTTTCTAGCACCAGGCCTCTTTGAGCTAGGCTGCGGACGGACAGACGGACGGACATGACAAAACTATAAGGGTTCTTTGTGGACTACGGAACCCTAAAAAGTATAGGCTATTTTTATAGACTCACGCCTGTCTCCCCGGAGGGGTTAGCAGAGGTGTAACAGTAGGTACACCCACATTTTTTTTTTAATAGGGGGCAAGCCTATTAACGTTACCGGGCTCATCACCAGACTCCTTGCTGCTAATGAAATTTCAAAAAAACCCAGTACTTAACACTTTTGCCCGACCTGGGAATCGAATCCGGGACCTCCGATCAGCAGTCGCATACGCTATCCACTAGAACACGGAGGCACTCATACTTTTTAAATTTTGCCTAGGAGTGTTGCCGATACAAAGTGTAGATATATTTTAAAATGTATTTGAGAAGTATCTCTACCTACTAGATTATCGGATTTCTACGTAAACACGTACAAGTAAGGACACATAGTTCAAATATAAATACTATAAATAATTTTATATTCAGTACCTATCCAAATTTTACGACAAAATCTTAACTTGTCCGGCTTGTCGGTCAATACATCCAATTTGGTCGTACGAGAACAATCGAAGGCTCTTCAATTGGGTCTGTTAAACGGATAAGCATCCTTTGTATGGACGGACGATGGCATATCAAAACAGGATCACGAGCCGACAAGTTTAATTAACCGATTGTAGGAACTTTGCTTGTGTTGTTGCCTATTACTCGAAATACAAGAGTGATCGATCCCGGGGTACTCCTTTGATAAACATGCCACTGACGTTGGCGAAAACTTGTTTGGTACCAAATTAGATTCTGAAAATAGCTATGTGTCATTTTCCTTGATGCTCTTGATACTGCATTTGCTATTATTGGCGTATACATGGGTGTAAGGACTGGTATTTTGCTCTCAAGCAATCTTTGTTTGAAAACCAAAATCATTGAAAAATCTGCTGGGTTATAAATCACATCACAACGAGCTTAATCATGTGCGTAGTGAAGTGTAGGCAGTATCCTTCCCCCTAGTTAGCGAGGGCCTAACTGTAGGTAGGTATATAAGACAATTTGCCCTGCATCTAATTAGCTTCTAAATACTTTCGCACAAGTCTATTTCCTTAATTTGGAAGTAAGAAATAACTCTTTCTTGTAATTTACTTTTCATAAACAACATTTTTAGCTTGTATAGGTATAGGTAATTTTGTTTTCTGGCGCCTACGAGCCCAACTAACAGCCCACAGCAAATTAGGTGAAGCGGTTTCAGCGAAATTCATCGTTTTACAGCAATGGTTTACATTGTAATGTTCTTCGTAGAAGATGTGAAATGTCACGCATTTGTGGTAGCTGTACGATATGCTTCACAACCACCAATATGAGAGGAATGTTTGATAAACCGAGGCTGAATATTCCACTCCCATTGGCATCTAGTACAACACATTTTCGAAATACTTTTATTTCATCTCCTAAATTCACGCATAAAAATTGCTATCTTGCAGTATATTTTTTGGTCCTGTCAGATTTAAAAATCTATACCTAAACATTAATGTTTGGTTAGTCTGTTTGAAAAATAGATACTGAAATGTGAGGAAGATTGTATTTATGTTTGTTACTCTTTCACGCAGACTAGTGAACGAATTTTGATTGAAAATTTGTAGTAAGGTAGCGTATACTCTACATCAGAACAATACATAGGCTACTTTACGTCGCGATAACCGATGCTCATGAACATTTCTATATTATAAGTAATAAAGCATTGAGACAAAAATGGGACAAATAATTATAAAAGCGATTTTACGCCTACATAGCAATCAATTAAAACTTATTTAAATACTTAAATCAAACATTTATCTGGTTTTAAATATCAGAATTATATTTGATCAATTTATTTATCCTGAAATGACCATATACCACAGAATATTTAAATAAATAGTTACATTTCTTAAAGTTACTATTCAATTAGTGGCAGACAAATTAATTTTGAGAAACCGTACAAATAACTTTGCAGACGGAAATCGTAGCCACGCTTCCCTACGACGTTGAATAGAAGAGTGAGCAAGGAACTCACAAAAGTTACGGCGAATACAAGAAGTCCAAACTTGTAGACGCTTCATTGAACAACTCATAAAACTTCCGTAGTGGAAATTGAATATAGTTTATTTCAATGGTTTCTCGAAAGATAAAGTGAGGAAGTGCTATAAAATGTTTTAGAAAATATACCTAAATGTGAATATCGATATCAGATGATACGAAAGCAGTAAAATCGGCTTCAAATGCTTTCTGGTAAGGCCTCTTATTCACACACGTGTTTTGGCGCAAAAATCTATAGCAAATTCGCCGTATGTAGGCACGGTTGCCGGTGTTGTATTAAATAGGTCAATGTGGGGGCTGTTTGTACTATTTATTTTTATACAAAGTGGTACCCATCCCACGCGGTGTGGTTGTGGTAGGTACATGTGAATTACTTCAAATACCTAAGACTCGCAGATGATACTAAGGTACGTACAAGGTTAACGTAGTATAGGATCAGATGACAGTTTTCGACTTACCCAAAATCACTCTGCCAATAACAAATTCATAGCATGAGAAAATGGTTCAACTTACAAACTTAATCTGCACGCCAGTGACGGAGGTCCTCAGGTTGTGCTTCCCAAGGTATATGGTGAGGGTGTTCTTGTCAACCGGTCGCTTCGACTTCTTCCTGGTGACGCAGTGTCCCGCGGTGATCACGTGACGGTGAGACACCAGGGTGCCTCCACACAGATACTTGTTATCTATCCCCTGATATGCGAAAAAAAAGAAAGAATATTTTTTATTTCTATAACAGACACAAACAATTTAAAATAAATAATCTATTGTGAAAGAACACGCCGCTATGGGTGTTGTAACCTTCATGGATATAATGATACATCATTCTCTTGCCGCATTTATTTGGGTCGGGGCAATATGTTCGCTTTCATATTTCTCTGACACCCGTCATACGAATATTTATTTTCCCCTTTCCCTTCCATATTCATCCTCACACAGCCCATACATCCTTTGCTTGCCCCTCTTTCTATTCGTTGCTCTACTTTCATAATCATTACTAACTTATCTGCATACATATTGTTACGAGCTGGGGTTCGTGATAAATTATATACACTATGCCAGAAAAACTGCACTTTATTCACTAACACAATAACACTAGATACACACACTTAATTTTCACTTCACTAATAAACACACTATTCACACCACTAGAACAACACTAAACACTTTCGACTTATTTCTCCTTCGCTAGATGTTGATCGCTTTCCGTATTCAATTGAACTGTGTCCGGTCCGTTCGCTCCCGCTCTATTTATACTGGCCGGATAACATCACTAGGCTTTTCGAGACGACTCACGATATTTCTGGAAACGTGTAAGGTGTTTCTAGAATTGCGTAAATGTTCTATTTACACCTACGCCATCTATTAGAGGATAGATGAAACAGCCTTAAACAACCGATACATCTAATCTCATGTAGTTCTCCCATTCACTGATAGATGGCGTTATTTTCAATTCGTAACACGGCCTCCCTCTTAAACGTGTTCGTCTCGAACATCGTTAGACCCATAGTAACGAGCCAACCGGTCCACATGAACTATCTTCAGTGCACCTCGCGACCCCTTCTGGATTCGATAGGTGACGTCGTTCATCCTGGTAATTATGCGATATGGCCCGTCCCATCTGGCTTGTAACTTAGGCGATTTTCCTTTGCTTCGTACTGGGTTATGAAGCCACACCAATGATCCCTCATCGAAGCCTTTGTTGTTTGCCTTTCGGTCGTAGCGAGTCTTCATCTTCTCAGACATCTGTTGTCCAGATTCCCTGATGTGCTCGTATACGTCGTTCATCCTGTTGCGTAGCTCGGTTGCGTAATCCGTTATATTGCGTGGAGACTCTGGTGGAATACCGGTGATAAGGTCTGCAGGTAATCGGAGCTCTCTACCGAAATTGGCAAAAGCTGGTGTTACTCCTGTAGTTTCGTGGACCGCACTGCGATATGACAGGAGAAATGGTTGGATGTGCTTGTCCCAATCTCTTTGTTTGCTCTCCACGACCTTCGCCAGGTACCTTTCCAGTGATTGGTTAAACCGTTCAACCATGCCATCTGATTGCGGATGATAAGCCGTGGTCCTGGTTTTATGTGCACCCATTACGCGACAAGTCTCCTTGAACACCTCAGATTCGAAGTTCCGGCCTTGATCGCTGTGGATTTCCAAGGGCACCCCGAACCGACAAAAGACTTCATGCACCAGCTTATCAGCCACTGTGGTAGCTTCTTGATTTGGGATTGCAAACACTTCAGGCCACTTCGTGAAGTAATCCATCACAACCAAGAAGTATTTGTTTCCGTCCTGGCTCTCAGGAAACGGCCCAGCGACATCCAACGCTATGCGCTCCCATGGAGCTCCCACATTGTACACCTTTAATGCACCTCTGCTTCGAGTATGTGGCCCCTTGACAGCCGCACAACTTGTGCATTTGCGGCACCAATCCTCGACGTCATCTCGACAGTGGAGCCAATAAAACCGCTCCCGGATCTTAGTAAGGGTCTTCTTAACTCCCATGTGACCTCCCGAAGCACCATTGTGATAGAGCTGCAAGACTTCCGGCACCTTAGTTCTGGGCACTACCATTTGCAAATGGCACTGGTTACCGCGAGCGTTTTCCCATTTGCGGCACAGAACTCCATCCTGGACGACCAAGCTTTCCCACTGTGCCCAATAACTCTTGGCGATAGGGCTCATTGCTGCGATATCACTCCATTTGGGCCTAGGAGCGCCTGATTTCTTCCATTCAAGAATCGGCTGTACATCCTTGTCATCTTGCTGAGCACTCTGCAAAGCTTCTCTCCATTCGTCGCTTAGATCCGTCTTTAACATCCTCACTAGCGCTGCCTGCTTTGCTTCCTGTCGGCTACAGTGCTTGCACTGGTCGGGACACGGCCTACGCGATAGGGCATCTGCGTTACCATGGGACTTGCCGCTGCGATGTTGTATTACAAAATCAAACTCTTGCAGTAGTTCAATCCATCGAGCTACTTGTCCTTCTGGGTCCTTAAATTGAAGTAGCCATTTCAGCGCTGCATGGTCGGTTCGCAGGTGGAATTTACGGCCCAACAAGTATTTGTTGAAATGCTGCAACGTCTTTACTACAGCCAAGAGTTCCCGCCTGGTGACGCAGTAGTTTCTTTCGGGTTTGGATAAGGTCTTGCTGAAGTATGCTATAACAACTTCTTGATCACCCTTCTTCTGTGACAGCACGCCGCCAATTCCGGTGTTACTGGCATCTGTGTCAACTATGAATTCATGCTCATTGTCAGGGTAGCCTAGAATAGGTGCAATACACAGATGTTCCTTAAGCTTCTGGAATGCAACGTCACAGCTCTCATTCCAACAGAACTGCACTCTGTCTTCGGTGAGCTTATGAAGAGGTCGAGCAATGTCAGCAAAGTTCTTCACAAACCGTCGATAGTAGGAGCATAATCCGAGGAATGCTCTGACCTGCGTTTTGTTCTCTGGAACTGGCCATTCCTTCACGGCAATGATCTTATCCGGGTCAGTTTGAATACCGTTCTCCGAGACCACATGTCCTAGAAAGTTCACTTGCCGTCTGAATAATGCGCATTTCTTCGGACTCAGCTTCAAATTAGCTCCTCGTATCTTTGACAGCACTTGTTCCAAGTTTCGAAGGTGATCCTGGAAGGTGCGCCCCACGATGATGATGTCATCCAAGTAGACCAGGCAGGCGTCTCCAATCAGTCCCATAAGCACTCGCTCCATCAGTCTCTCAAAAGTAGCCGGAGCGTTGCACAATCCAAAGGGCATGACGTTAAATTGCCATAATCCTTTCCCTGTGGAGAATGCCGTCTTCTCCTTGTCTCGAGGATCTATTTCCACCTGCCAGTAGCCACTTTTTAGGTCTAAGGTAGAAAACCACTTCATCCCCGTCAGCGTATCCAGTGTGTCATCGATCCTTGGCAGCGGGTAGCTGTCCTTCTTCGTGATGTCATTCAATCGGCGGTAGTCTACACAGAAGCGCATGCTGCCATCCTTCTTCTTAACTAACACCACCGGAGAGCACCACGGGCTGGACGAAGGCTCGATTACGCCTTCTTTCACCATACCGTCGATCATAGCTTCTACTTCACGTTCCCGTGCCACTGGCACACGTCTTGGTCGCTGGCGAATCGGTGCTTCACTTCCCGTGTTTATTTTGTGCTGGACTAGTGCTGTCTTCCCTATGTCGGCATCACTGGTCGAAAAAATATCGGCGAACCGGTTTAACATCTTCTTAGCCTTGGTCTTCTCTTCTTCTGACAGGGTACTTTGGCAGTCCTCCAAAAGTGAAGACACGTCGAATCGTGCAGCCTGAACCTTGGCGCTGGTAGGTTGCTCCTGACATCTACGCATCCAAGCCGCTCCTTCATAGGTGCCCAATTCCGTCCCTTTCTTGAGCAACACTTCCTTGTCACTCGCATTTAGTGCGCGTACTGATGAAACTTTGGTACCCCTTACCAAGGTTCGTGCAATCTTCCACGATGCCTCTTTCTCTAGGCCTTCGATAAGTACGCAGCGGTTCCCTCGACCAGAACTCCCGGGTAAACAAACCGGTACAACCGTTTCAGACCGCGGTTGAAGCGTGACATTCGTCAGGCAGTACACTTTTCCTGAAGTTGCGCCTTCCATGAAGACTTCTTCCGAGCCACATTTCAACACTCCCTGGTTAACATCGATCTCGCAGCGATACTCCCGCATGAAGTCTAGGCCCAGGATGCAGTCGTCCACTATATCGGCCACGATGACTTTGTGACGGTAAACTTTGTTGCCTAGCTTCAGATCCACCTCCATTTCACCTCGGACGGTTATGTGCTGACCGGTAGCTGTTCTCAGATTCACACATTCATTGTTCCTGAAGCAGCCCCGAAGAACCCGTCTTGCCAGATGGAAACCGACGACTGTCCGAGAAGCACCCGTGTCCAATGTCAGCTTGCATGGTGTTCTGTTAATTTCGCCTTCGATGATCAGGCTGTTCCCGTCGCATGATTGCGAGATCGAGATACTTGGGGCTCTTCCATTACCAGCCAGCACCCGCCCCGCAGTCCTGGCTTCTACTCGTTTCCCTGCTCTCGCTGCTTGGCAGGCACATCAGGCGACCCCTTTGGTGGAGACAGGGTGTCACCAGGCTGCCTACGCTTTGGGCAGCTCAAGCGGATATGGCCTCTTTCTCCGCAGTTGTAGCACCGAGGTGACGACACAACTTCCCTGATGCGGTGACCTCGGTCGTCGCGTCGCACTGCTTCCACCTCCAGAGCGTGGGCTAAGGCGTCCTTGAGGTCCTTGAAGTGCCCAAGCCTCACTGCTGCTCTTACCTCCAGGTCCCGGATCCCATCCGTAAACGCCTGTACGAGGTTCCCATCAATAAGCGCAGGAGACGACTGGTATGCCTTCCTGACCAGCTTTTCCACCTCTAGAGCCCACTGCTGCAGAGTTTCTCCGGTGCGTTGCGTCCTGTCCTTCAGCTGAGCACGATACACATGTTCGAGGTGCGCGTCTCCGTACCTCGCCTCCAGCGCCTCAAGAAGCTTCTCGTAGGTGACATCTTGTCCGAGTGCCTCCAACACTGTCAAGGCCCGGTCGCGAAGGCCCAAGGTTAGGGCGGTTAAGGCCTGTTCTTTGGTCCACCCATTCGATCGCATCACAGCCTCAAACTGGATCTTGTATGCAGACCATGATGACGAGCCATCAAATGGTGGAACCTTAAACCCACGAGGTGAGGGCACTACAGTCGCAGATGTCACTTCGTTGGATCCGAGCCCACGCAATCTCCTCTCCACTTCAGCGACACAGGTCTCGTGATGGTCGTGTACACGCTTCTCTATAGAGGCGACGCGAGTCACAAGCTGGTCGTGTACGAGCTTCTCCACGTCGCTGATACGAGCCTCGTGCTGCTGGAGCTCCTCCTTTACCACCTTCAGGTCCTTCCCTACAGCGGCGCTGAGGTCTTTCATCACCACCAGCTGTTCCTCCAAACGGCGGGCCTGCTCCTCCTTGTCGCGGTGTAGCTGTTCCTCCAGGCGGCGGGCATGCTCCTGCATGAACGTCATCAGAGCCGCGATGTCGGGCACCGCCACGGAGTGTGCGCTTGTAGGCTCCACTGCATCCGCGGATTCGCCTGGTCCACCAGACGATGGAGAAGGAACGTCTCCGAAGCGTCTCTGGTCCAGGTCTTGCTGGCGCTGGTTCCTGGTACGCACACCTTCAGTTTCTTCCTTCGGCATAACCGGCATAATTTATTCCTTTCTTCTGACACCAATTTGTTACGAGCTGGGGTTCGTGATAAATTATATACACTATGCCAGAAAAACTGCACTTTATTCACTAACACAATAACACTAGATACACACACTTAATTTTCACTTCACTAATAAACACACTATTCACACCACTAGAACAACACTAAACACTTTCGACTTATTTCTCCTTCGCTAGATGTTGATCGCTTTCCGTATTCAATTGAACTGTGTCCGGTCCGTTCGCTCCCGCTCTATTTATACTGGCCGGATAACATCACTAGGCTTTTCGAGACGACTCACGATATTTCTGGAAACGTGTAAGGTGTTTCTAGAAATCCGTAAATGTTCTATTTACACCTACGCCATCTATTAGAGGATAGATGAAACAGCCTTAAACAACCGATACATCTAATCTCATGTAGTTCTCCCATTCACTGATAGATGGCGTTATTTTCAATTCGTAACAATATTATCTATCCACATAACATATCCATACCAAGTCAAACTTTCTTGTCTATAGGTGCCACTTTCTGACTGCCTCTTACGTCTTTATTCCTCATTATATCCATTCTCGTCACATCGTCTCGTCGTCACAAAACGATCACTTTAACCACTAATGCATCCTTCCTCCGTATAAACTTACAAAATATAGTGAGGAACTGACTGAGCCATCAGATGATAAGAAGGTCAAGAAAGGTATCTTCAAAGAGGATAAACCATGCTGTCACTTACCTGTGTCTGGTACAAAGCAATCTGCCACGGCCATTGACCTTCTGATGTAGGAGTTCCGTTCACCACCAGAGGAATGGCATTCTTCACCACTTTTCCACATTGGAACTAAAATTATAAGAACAGTATTAGTATTGTATTAAAACATGATTGCCATATTAGTCAACTGTTGTAGTCTACAAGTGCTGCATTTAGTGGTCAGGGTTCTACTTTGAGTGGTCAGTGGAAGTATATTGCAATACTAACTACGTGCAAGGGTCAAAGCATAATGGATACTATTACTGTCAAGATCGCCGGCTTAGATGCTTCCAGGAACGTAAAGAGTTCATAATACGTAGCAATGTGCAGACATGAACGGCAGTAATTAAACCGCTACTTTACTCAAACTTAAAGCTACTTTACTTAGACTGAATTGCTTTTGAATTGACCTATAAAATGATGGTAACATGCAAGCAGAAGGTATATTTTCTTTCTTTATAAATATGTAAGTGTGCAAGTCGATCTGGAATCCAATACAGTAGCTATTACCTGCCATTCGATAATACAAGAAGTAGGTAGGTATACTATATGCTTTGGCCCTTAGAAGTGTGAAAATTACTTAGTCATAGAGATTAATAATTAACATAAAAATGAATCACAGTACCTATACAAACAATGACTGCTCGCACACTGTTCTATTATTTTCGCTCAATCACAGTTCGTGTTAATAACCTCATATGAAATGTATTACAATCGACATTGCAGCCATGAGCCATGACTAATAAAAGGAAATAACGGATGAATTGGTTTAAATATTTGCAATCCATTCTATCATCCAATTGATACGTACAAATTACAAAATATGTATACGTTTTAGAATAGACCTAATGTTCTAAATAGAATTGTTTTAACCGCTTTCCATTGCAGATAGTCTATAATGTGTATGAGTTAGGTAAATATTGGTTTCATTGAGCTATATAGATTTGACATTCAGTATTAATTAAAATGTTTATATTTTCTTTGCTCCGATTAAGAAAAGAAGATTAAACGTATTTTTTACTCGATCTGAGTTTCATTGTTTGTACTAATTGGAAATAATGATTTGCAATAGGCATAGGAAACACAAGAAAGAGACCAAGACGAAAGTCTTACACAGAGTCCCGAATATCTTAGATTAGGTAGGTATTATTGATAAAGTTATCTTTATGGTTATTACGAGGTTTGACAGACAGATTTCAGTAAAAAGTATACGATTTAAAAGAATATTAGAGTCAACTAGGTGCTTTGAATACTAATTCTAACTACTCGTGCAATGTTATTTTTAAATGGCATTGATATAATTCTTACGACACTACATGGTAACTAGGGTCTGAAAACAATAAACTCATTCGTTAAAGTTATTAAGTAGGTATACAAGTATGCGGAGTTACTTATGTAATCAAGATCTGGCAGCCTTCCATCATCGTCAAGTAATTCATCATCGTCAGTATCCCGTGAATATGACGATGATGATAATGGGGTATTCCTGAAAGCGCAACTATTTTTGAGCGCAACTATTTTTGAGCGCAACTAAAAAAGCGCAACTACTTTATTCCACAAAGCGCAACTAAATATCAAGATGCAATAGTGCTGGTTAATAACAAACGGAAAATATCGATAGTTGATAAGACATGACATTTTATTATACTTTAGCTGTTGCTGTGCGCCTGAGTTTTACCTATACCATCCAGTGCTTTATTTCTGATTCATGACCCTAAAACCAGGTTTTTATTAAGCTACTAACTTCTGTTAATTTATGTTACCCTGGTACTTTTCAAAACATTTTACTGATTGATATTTGTTACCAGATTGCACTTCTCACTTCTGTTCATTTCTGTTATCCTGGTACTTTTAAAAATGGTCACCATAATATAATAAATAAAAAATGGGCAGACGATTTACAAATCCTATCGATAGTAAATAGTCCTTTAAGAATCTTTTATGCTCCTTCACTATTTTTCGACGTGGTTGCGCTTTGTGGAATAAAGTAGTTGCGCTTTTTTAGTTGCGCTCAGAAATAGTTGCGCTTTCAGGAATACCCCTGATAATGGGGCGTATGGCCATGGCCCCAATGTTTCGTAACGTATCTAGTATTTAGTCAAGACTTTCGCCTTGGAAGCCTGGATTCGTTTAGCCTATATGATAAACAGAGCTAATTCGCTCTGTTTATCATTTTCATTATAATTATACTTTCAAATCTTGTTTTGAATCTTATACCGCCTTCATAACCTTCTAAACCTATCTTTTACAATTATTGTATACTTACTTACAATTGCTCTATAAAAAGTATGTAAGTTGGCTCTTTATAGAAAATAATAAATCTAGAAATGCGTATTACATATAAGATGTAAGCATTGAACCAAAGATCCTTTAATGTACCGCTGTTTCATATACGAGTTACATAATTATGACTTTAAGAATTCATACAAGATTTATATGAACACATATAGGTACACGTATAGACGCATGCACATTCTTTGAACTTGAACCGGATCACGATTCGTATAATCTAGAATGACGGGACTTTACCGAGCGCTTGAGAGTTTTGGTGCGGACAACCGGTCTTAGTGTCACAAAGAACATTAAAATGTAAATTAAAACAAGTAGCTGTTTTATAGATGTTCGTGTTTATAAACATTTGCTTAGTGTTTGGTGCGTCGCCTAATTGGTTGGATTTTATTACTCTGTTTGAGGAAAATCATACATGGCGCCGAATTGCCAGCAAATGAATAAAACGATAAAAATATACACAGAGTGACGCCTCTGGCCGAATGCTCATTTGCTATGAAGATCTTTGTACTGATAAGTACGTATACTTCCTCTAGAGAATACGTCATCGTCGTACACTATATGTATTTATGACATATAATTTTTCAGATCGCTGCTTTCGCGTCGGGAAAAGTTAAGAAACGATCGCGAAAGGACATTGGCTAGTTAAAATGGTTCGTATAGTTGTCATCTGGTGATTTGATCAGGTGACGAGTTGTGCACTTACCTATAGACATGTCTATGCAGTCAACCATAGGCGCAGCAAGTGGCAATTTTATGCCCGCACATGGTAGCACAGATAGTAGTATCATTTAGCGATCGATCCTATGTTCATCCATCGATCCATGTCCAATCTTTAGAAGACTGCACATTGCTCAAATATACACATACACCATAAAATGTCATCGATTGGTCAAAGCGTAACGTATAAAATTTTTATGCGTCGTTGTATTCATTCCTAATTAAAATGTTGTCAAAGCAGTTTCCTAAGCGCATTTACTTTAGGTACAAAAATGTGTATACAATCGTATTAAACTTCTCTACCATGTGTCCAATAAAATTAAAACCAGTTACACAGGTAGGTATAATGTCATTAAGCGCATACTTTAACTGGTTATGATGAGCACAACAAACGCTCCTTGGCAACGCTCCAGTGACTAGAACTTCGCGACATATTTAATTACAGAGCCAGCACTATCTACTTATAACTGTTAATAATTAGTGGAGTAAGAACGTAGTGTAGAATATCTGCTACAAGAATGAAATTTAGAGTGACATACATAGTCTCGATTTCTATATAATTATTGTTGTATCCACGTTGCATCTTAATAGTTGCCTTTGTAATTACTGGGACAGAGGAGTTACAGTCTACGTTATAATAGTTTCATCTAGTTTTTTTACTACAACTGCGTCTGAATATATTTGCATAGATTGGCAATTACATTGGTGAAGATTGCCTCTAGTACTCAATATCCAATAGCAGATAGACCGGATAGGATAGCCGGTCGCATCAGTGTGCTGTGGGATATTGGCTAGAAGTCAATGTAACAAAAAGTGTCAAAGGACATGTACCCTACTGGGCATCCAACCACGTGGTCTGGGGTAGTTATCTCATCTGCACCGCTACAGAAACAAATTGCTTTAACCGTACAATCCACTCGCATTCTGTATCAACGAAGTTATCCAAAGCAAGTCAATTCCAAAGCTAATATAAAAGTCTCTTTGGTCGCTTCTGAAACGATGTGTCAATTTTGCTTTCATTTCGATACTGATGGATTCCATCTTGTTCAACGATACTATTAAGATACCTTGGATACCATTTAGATACCTTGGTTCTGGGCAAGGGTACCTCATAATATGCAGTTAGATCTGGGTACCCTTCTAGCCTTTGCCATCAGCCTGTTCTGGCATAATAGAATAAGAACTAGAAGTAGTGCTGGACAAGCATGACTCCGATAACATTTACAACCGGGTACCTGGAGCCGGGTGAATGACCTCATGTTGACCCGGTATCTTTTATTCAGGCGTCGACAAAGCACATTGTGCCTAAAACACGTGCCGTTGTATCCTTTTCCTGTTTTGTTCGAGGGGAAACATGTTTTTGTAATATAATGGCTACTGGTACTCGCTAATGACTACATTTTGTGAAAGTGATTTAAAGGCTATTTAACAGGTTTTAATATTTCTAGCCTTATTTTTTTATGAAATAGGAGGCAGACGAGTGGACGGATCGCCTGATGGTAAGAGACTATCGCCACCCGCACCACCGGAGGAGAGGCAAATGCAAGAGTACGCTCTTTTCTTGAAAGTTTGAAGGTCTTTTATTGGTCCGGAAACACGGTACATTCCACAATAATTGTTGTGTGAGGTGAATGGTCTACATAGTGTAATGGTTGAACTATAAGGTTATTTTTTAAGTTTACTGTAGGGCGCTAAACAGCTGCGTCAGATGGTCGTCGGGATCATATTGTTGTGTTAATATCACCTCTCACGCAGACGAACTTACTTTCATCCTTCAGCGAGTCGGAAACAGGGATCTTTTTTCCTAATCGTATTGCGTGCTTGACGAAAACTAGCAAAGGTTCGAAAGCATTATTTTTGTAGTACACGGATTACGCAATGGTTGAAGTCCTTACCTAACAAGAGCGGTGAGTGGCTATATCCGAAAATAAACATTTTTTAAATATATTTGGCCTTATTACGAAACAAGGGCCAAATATAACACCTCGGATCAATTTCTAGATATACAGTATAATACAGAACTGTCTATACAACATTTTTTAAACTGCGAATTTTAAAACATTTTGACTGAAGAAATTTAACGGTTGTCATCGTATAATAACTTTTACTCGGAGAAGGCCAGCGCATAACTTGGAACTATGTGTGTATAATTACATACATACATAGATTCACGCCTGTTTCCTCGAAGGGGTAGGCAGAGGCATATTAAACGCCCACTTTTCGCCAGTGTTTTGATCCCACGTAATAGGTGGCGACCCTATTGGTGTGTATAATTGGTTTAGTTATTTCGTATCGGAGTACTTTACTTCAAATTTGGATTATTTTATTTTACTCCTGACGTCAGAGAAAAATAGCTTTATATTTGTAAAAAATATAGCTACTGCCTTCGCCTTTACTTCTACTGTATTAGTAAAGTCTATAAGAGATGATATTATACTTTTATAACTAGCTGTTTTCCGCGGTTTCACTCGCGTCCTAAGAGACTACTTCGCGTACCCGGTTAATTTATAGCCTTAGTACGTCAGCTATCCGCCAGTGAAAGCCCCGTCAAAATCGGTCCAGCCGTTCCAGAGATTAGAGAGAACAAACAGACAGACGGACAGACAAAAATTATAAAAAAATCTAGTTTCGGTAGGTATATGTACCGTGTATACATCCATATGCATTTAATAAAAAGCGATTATTTTAATATTACAAACAGACACTGCAATTTTATTTATGTTTTTAGATTAGTACTTTGAAGGACAGTGAATATCTACCGACGATAAAGCAATAACATTTAATGAGTCTCGTGTTCCTACTGTCCTTTAAAGTGTTAAAATTATTTTGTACGTCAGCTTATCTCAACATAATTCAAATTAAAACAATGACTAAAAAAGATCTTCGTAAACACTACGAAGATCTTATTCACTGAATTTAGTGTGGCATAAATTATCTGGTGAGAAACCTTTCTTATTTATTATGATATTCAAATGTACTAAGCTACAAAGACACTAATTGTGGAAAATATCTGTGAATTTGTGAAGTTATTTGTAAAAATGTTTTGAATTCAATTTATCACTGCATTAATGATTGTTGTAAATATTATTTGAATTTGAAGGTTATTGAACATAAAGAAGTAGCTGGTATGTCGAGTCCACAGAAGTTGAAGACTTGGTCCGGAGGGGAACGAAAATGTACGAATTAGGGAATTACCTATCTTTTTCTGAAATTTGTAAATGCTTATAGGTACTATTATTTTTAGCTCTCAATGTTGATAGATATCCCAGACCATATATGTTTAATTCTCAATGATTATAGGTACTTCTATCCATTGATATCTTCTATCCTAGACGAATTGGAATCTGATATCTTTTGCCATATATAAGGAATTAGTGTGCAGTATTAGTATAGATCTTACCTGAGTACCTCGGTTGTTAGAATTAGTTCCAGAGTTATCACTTATTATGATGGTGGGCGTGCCCCCCTCAAAGTAGTCGTCGTCACCATTACTGAAAATATAATTCTGTTATTACAACTATTATAAAAAAATGTGTAAAATGAGACCACCATCCACACTGATAAATCATAGAGGATAATTAATGACTCAAAACATTAAATTTTGATGATAAAAGTTCGTTTTAAGATATAACTATGTTACTAAGGCAGAGTTCTTTAATATAGGTAACCCAAAGGGAGTGTAATAGGACATGCAGTTGTATTTGAAATACCGCTGATTGTGGAGTTTTTATTAAAAAAATATTCTGTCTTAATGACGTATTCTTAACTATGTATTAATATTTTTACGAGTTCAGTACCCTGTAAATTACTAACATATATTTATGGTACTAATTTAGATACGAAAGCCACCAACTATAAGATGATCTTATGCGAAATATCTTTAGAATAAGATTCAACGAAATAACGCGAACGGAGTCGATTCTAAGAAGTAAGTTTATTTTAGCAAGTAAACAAAATTATTAATATATTTTAGGAAGGAAGGTGTTTTGTGTTCCTTAACTGTCATTCCTAAAGATTAATGTTATGAAAAGTTTATTTAAGTAGTGGTAGAAGTGAAGATGTAACAAACAGATAAACAATTATTTTGATATTAATGTTCTTCGAGACTAAATTCTCAGCGCTATTTACATTATTATTTTATCATCGTCAGATATGAATAAATATGTGTCCATTCTTTGACCTATTTATCTAATTGTTAACTAACTTAACTATATTATCTAAAATATGACTTAGTTAAATAAACATGTTACAGTACTGCGTACGGTACGTATGGCTGAATTATATATTAATTAAATTTATATAAACTTTTTTCGTTAACAATCTTTCTTTAACAATAAAATATAGTGATATTTATAGAAACAATAATTAAATATGTGAATCATTCGCCCGAACGTCTTAGTTTTCTTGCGATAGTTATGTCGATAGCATAGACGTAACTATGGGTAATAATACGACATCACACTCAGAATGTTATCTCTACTATTTTGCGAACCCTACATGCAGACTCTGCAGCGATAGCCGAGTGGATACCAACAGACTGCCATGCAGAGGGTTCGACTCCACGGCGCGCACCAATGACTTTTCGAAGTTATGTGCGTATTGAATTGTTAATTATCGCTTGTCCCGTGCCTCGGAGAGCACTTTAAGCCGTCGTCGGTACCGGTTGTCATGAAGATCTTTGACAGTCGTTACAGGGCGTCAGTACCTTCTAAAATTAACTGACACTAGTCTAAACCATGGAATATCGCTATCCCTTCGGGTTGCGGAGGTCAGACAGGCAGTCGCTCTGTGGAAAAGCTAATATTCAGCAAAAACGGGTTAGACTAGAAAGCTGACCCCAGGTTGAAACTGGGATAACGCTAAGAGGATGATGAAGATGACATGCAGACTCTTTCTGAGATATGATTATTAAGAAGGGCTTTTGCCTTATACTGAAGTTTGCCTGCAATTGCAAGTCTAGCAGTTCTTGAATGTTTATAGAGTCACCTAAGGGAGGAGGTATTCTTAGTTTTTTAAATATAAATAAAACGAACAACTTATACTGGCATATATCTACTAGTTAGACAGTTACAGACCGATGCGGTCCATGAAAAAGCTATATATCTACAAAAGTTTTATGCCGCGTTTCCACGCTTGCCAAGGCTCGACCACAAATCGTCCACAAATCTCGCATGGCATTTGGAAGTCGTTTACACGCTTGTGCGGACACCGAACTTGTATCGGCTATTACGTATGGTTATTTTTTATAGACTCACGCCTGCATCTCCGAAGGGGTAGGCAGATGTGTAATACTACACCCACATTGCGCCGTGAATTTCCAGGTCCCACCAGTCGCATACGCTATCCACTGGACCACGGAGGCAGTCACGTTTGGTTTTATCTCCTTTTATTTGAAATACAATTAAAGTAAAGCAAAAGAAAGGAACAAACAAGCAAAAGAAGTTCAACCAGATTTTGAGACAGAACTAGACGTGCGTTCGTTGCGAGATCACAGCGGCTACTAAGCGCGTGCCAACGTGTGAACGCGTTGCAAGCGCTTGCCGCAAGCGCCCTTTGATTTGTGTCCAAAAACCGACACTAGACCGGATCCTGTTCAAGCGTCCACAAGCTCACGCAAGCCAAGCCAAACGCCCTCTTTACACGCTTGTGCTTGTGGATACTTGTCGAGCCTTGGCAAGCGTGGAAACGCGGCTTTATATTCATAAAACAAAAGGTACACAATCAAGAAGGTATATGTATAGGTATACTTGCCTTACGTCCTCGTCTACGATGGGTCTTTGGCCAGGCCTGCGCCTCGGAGGCGAGGTGGTCAGTCCATAGCCGCTGGTTGGCCGGGTGTTCTGGATACCGATGTACTGAGAATTGTCGCCACCGTCACTGTTTCAATAAAACATAAGATATAATGTAAGTGGATGCTCCTGTTTCACCATGTCTATTTTCAGGAGGCTAACTAAATGAACATCAAAATTAAACTAGGTAAAGTATTATGCTTGAGTATATTATGTATAGTAAATAATACAAGTGATATACATGGAGTAACAGTTGCAGCAGCTTGCAAAATTTTAATTATGTGTATTATGCAAAACCTGGGGATGAAAAAACGTGATTTTCACACTTTGTCATGGTTCTACGCCCTTGCTTTGCGAATGTGGCAGTAAATGTACCTAAATGTAGAATCTTTAAGTAGGTAATTATTTTATGAATTTATTATTTTGAGGTTCATAATCGTCACATGGTGACCCAAATGAATAAAGGATTTTGACTTTGACTTTGAATGGGAAATATGTACTATTTTCATTAAGGCACATGAAAATAGTACATATTTTCTGGTATCTTTATAAAATACGTGTTCCATGTTTATCTGAAATGAAGTGTGGGTGTAAAATTACACCTCTGCCTACCCCTTCGGTGAAACAAGCGTAAGTGCGTATGTACCCAGCTAAGCTCTATTCGAAAATATTTATCATTTTGTACAGTAAACTAGTTCAAACTATTACAAGGTTATTTATAGGTACATCAATAAACCAAATTAACAATATTTATTTCAATTTGCATGGTCATCCGATTCAGAGAAAGCAACAAACATGGACTGCTAAATATACTTTTTTATTTCTTATAGACTCACGCCTGTATCCCCGAAGGGGTAGGCAGAGGTGTAATATTACACCCACATTTCGCCATGAATTTTTAGGTCCCACGTAATAGGGGGCGAGCCTATTGCCGTACCGGGCACATTAGCAGACTCCGTGCTGTTACTGGGAATTTCCTAACGGAAAACCCAATAACACTTTGCCCGACCCGGGAATCGAACCCGAGACCTCCCAATCCCACGCGCACATTTATGCCGCGAGACCAACGAGGCAGTCTAAATATACTTAATCATAATAATTTCGATCCTGCACGTAATGATGGTTTGATTACAACAATAATTAATGCTATCCTTGTTAGGCCGTAAAACGCTGGCTACAAATTAGGTTGTACGAACCACGGTACACACTGAATGATTAATTACTATAAAAATCTAATTAGAGACTCCAGCAATTCCTATTTTTGCTTCTTTATGTTGTTCGAGTTTAATCTCCCGAAATATAGTAATTTTGCAGAACATAATCATCCTCCTAACATTATTCCAGTTAGAACCCGTGGTCCACTTTCTAGTCTAACCGGATTTGACTGAATATTAGCTTCTCACCGAGTGACTTTTTTCATACCACAATTAATATATTATTCTACAATTGGCGATATATATACTACCAAAACTATAGTTGTTTTTAATTTATATTAATATGAAACAAGGATTTAATATAGGTACACTATTACGAAATGTCATAATTTAGTATATAACTATGTATAATATGTACGTTTTTACAAAAAAAAAGTATATATGTATGTTTATCCATTGTCTAGTACCCATAGTGCAAGCTCTGCTTAGTTTGGGACTAGATAGTGTTGTGTGAATGTGGTAGAATATTATTCATCATCATCATCATCATCAGCCTTTATCAGTCCACTGCTGGACTAGGCCTCTCCTTTGAAAGGAGGAATTGGCCTACTATACCACGCTGGCCAAACGGGTTGGTATAGGGTTTGTATCAAGTTTTCCTTCTCTTACAGTGCTGTTTTCTGCATAATATGCTCCCTCTGTCGGCTCTTACGACACCCATGGGATGATATGGGGTGGTGACAATCCGTATTCTTAATCCGTCACCACACGGATAGAATATTATTATTATTATTATATTATTTAGTAAAATACATCGTCTTTAATCATTTGCTCGCAAAATGATAATTGATATGATGGAGTTGCAGATTACTCATATCTAGTTTTTACTTTACTTAATATTATATTTCATATAAAATATTCAGTGAATTGTCTTTAAAAACCATAAATTTATTCATACAAGGTGACGTGATCAAGCTATTAGTTTCCAGTTTATCTGGATGAAGTAAAACACCATGTCAAGAGAAAGAGCCACGACTGTCGGCAGAGTTATTTCCAGGTAGGTACACAAGTGCAAATAGAACTCAGGCAGAAATTCATGCACATTAAACTCATGCAGAAAATAATTTTGAGAGGGACGAGCTGACTAGTTAAATTTTCCTTGCCATTTTCCATGCGCCGGGGTGAAATGCAAAAGAGTGCACTTGCACCCGTGGAAAGGGCCGTCACTTGCGACTTCTACACAGCTGAGCATAAGTTTTCTCTTCGAATGGTTTTTCATAAAGTAAACTTGTAAGGTTTTTGACCTGTCATTAGACTTCATACACCCACCCTATAATACATACCTATCATTCGGCTTACGTTGGATGTTGTTTCACGATACCATAAGATGGAGTATCTACATAATTATAATAATCTATATTGATAAGAGCTTTCGCCTTGTTGTGGTGTACGGTGTCAGTGACCTTATTATTTAGACATTATCAGTTATCTTTTAAGGTCTTCGGTTCATGATCTTTCTAACAAGATTCTTGATAATTTAAATAACATTTGTTTACTTGTCACTTATATACCAGTAACTGAGTATGCGTTAGACGAATTAATTACATAAATAATTATTCTAAGCTGTTTTCAGTAAAAAATGTAGCGATAGCAAATAGATATTAACAAAATCTCTCTCGATATTTATTCGGAACAACCACAATCATCATCAGCAGTATATATTGACTGCACGATTGGCGTAGTGGTTTAAGCGGTCGCCTCGCCGCTTGACATTGCGCCGAGTGTCGTGGGTTTGATCCCCACACGAGACAACACTTTGTGTGATCTACAAATTGTTGTCTCGAGTCTGGGTGTTCATTGTGTCCGTTGGTTGTATGTTTGTAAAGTCCCCCGCGACACACGAATTTCTTCCTAGTGCGGGAGTTGTCTTTTAAAAAGGAAAAAGAAATGAAATGAAAAGAGATATAAAATTTGACTGGCTTATCGACAATGAACAACGAGAATTACTGGGCGCAAGGATGCTGAAATTTGGCTCGAATGTCCTTAGGGAGTGTAGAAGGCCACTAAAAGATTTTTAAATTCCTTGTCAAGTGTCTAAACACACTAGGCCGAAGGTAAGCGACCAAAGTTCGACATGATTACGCCTGCAATGCTATTTGAATTGCTGATGACACATTATACCGAAATTAGGTTGCGGTAGCTGCGATAGCTGAGTGGAGAGACCGACAGACTGCTACGCAGAGGGTCTCGGGTTCGAATCCACGGCCTGTACCAATGACTTTTCGGAGTTAAGTGCGTATTAAAATGTTAATTATCGCTTGCTAATCGGTGAAGGAAAACACCGTGAGAAAACCTGCATATCTGAGAGTTCTCTATAATGTTCTCGAAAGACATGGCTTACTCCGGTCGGGCGTAAGTTCAGCGGCAACTTTTCTAGTAGTAGAGCACAAGCGTAATTCGTAGCACGAGCGTAAGTTCGGCAGTTATGTTGTGTCATATCAGACGAATACATCGGAACGTAAAATCAGCAGCGGAACTTCGGTCGCGTACCTTCGACATAGTGTGTTTAGACTTTAGACACTAAGGCTCTAGACAGACGGACCGCATTTCACCTGCAATCCAACTGCAATTGCAGTTCGGTTGCAGTTCGTTGCGGTCCGTCTGTCTAGAGCTTAAGAGGGTAAAAAAGTCCCACCCGGGCAGAGCCGCGGGTAAGGGCGTCTAGTTGTAAGTAAAATAAATACCCTCTATCCTTTTTTACCCACATCTAAAGAAAATCTTTTAGTAGCGATAATATCCGACACATTATCATAAAGTGCTTAAATTACGGTCCGCAATGGTCACCAAGCGGACATTTAAGTAAACTGTATAAAAACTAAACAATATTCCGTCCAAGTGAAGCCATTTGGGATAAAACTAGGCTTAAGTGTATCCTTTTTCATGAGCTTACTCTTTGAAAAATACGGGGACCTTTCGCTGTCTTATAAGATTCAATATTAAACATGAGGGACGGTAAATTATGGTTAGGGTGTTTTTTATGCTCGACGTATTTATTAGCTGTTTAAGCACACTAATAATAGTATTAGTCTAATATTAGCATTTAATAATATATAATAACTAGGTATATCACTGCTTGGCACATGCTTCTTCTTTACTTATGAAAAGCGATAAGATTTGTCTACCACGCCTGCCTATTGCGGGCTGGTAGACTTCACAAGTCTTTCGAGAACATTACAGAGAATTTTTAGACACGCACGTTTTACTCACAATGTGTTTCTTGAGCGTTTCAGCTGGCAGATATTAGCGATTTAATACGCACATATTTTCCAAAGGTCAGAGGTGCCCGGCGTGGGTGTCTACTCGAAAGCCTTTGCGTATAGCTGCTTTTTTGTTTGGGTGTAAGCTGAGATATTTTTGGGATTCGAATGCGGAACGTGCCTTTTCTGACAATTGTTGTTTGTTTATGTTGGGTGTTATTGGATTTTTAATTACATTCGCAAAGGGTTAGATTACATTCTGTCACATTTCGTTTTGTATTTTGAAGGTGTTTGAAACCAAAGGGATAATCAAACGGATACTAGAGATCTGTTTATTTTGCAATTCGATACTTGTTTTTGCTACAGATCCAGACTACTTTCCTCTGTCATCGAAATTCAGGGCTTAGTTCATTTTTAGTCTACTTTTAATTGCATTTTATGAAAGTGAAAAAGGTGTTAAAAGTCATTATATCTCACAAGGCAACGATAGTCCAGAAACCAATAGTATGGATACCGTACTGGCGACACGGGTTCAAACCCGTGGCGAGCATTGAATATATGTGCTTAATAATTTATTAATTATCGTTTACTAAACGATAAACTGTGTCAAAAAATATTGCGAGGTATCCTGCATGTCTTAGATTTCTTCAAAATGCCCTCGAAAGAAATTTGTTCTTTCTCAAAACGCATTTGGCCAGAATGGACGATTATGGTTTATCTTTCTCATAGTGAGAACAGGCCCGTGCTAAGCAGTGGGAGGGTTGACATTTATTACAAGGCTATTACTGTTAAATAACGCTACTGGAATCAAGCTTGTAGACGAAATACAATGTTTAAAAGAAATGGATAAAGTACTTACATGCTAGGAGCAATCGGTGAATGTTGATTGGGTCTCACATAGACAGGCCCACTGATATCTGATTCCACAGGCCTGCCTTGCGTTGGCCTGCCTGTGACTGGCCTGGTCTGAGGCCTGTCTTGATCTCTAATGCCTGGAGGTGGCCTAGTAGGTTGCCGGTTGCCTGTATCAGGTCGGCGGTCATTATTCCTGTCATCTACTTCAGGGCCGTCCACTGGTCTCGCAGTATTAGCGTTGCAGATTTCTCTTCCATTCAATCTGATTTCCTTGAGTCTAGGGGTTCCATCTAAGGAACTGTATTGGACGAAGAACCGCACGGCTGTTGCCGGGCCCGGGCGTATCTTCATGGTTGTGTTTTCGATCTTGAAATCGATGTTGTCCGTGGTTGTGACTTGGCCTATGTAGTTCTGAAAAAGAATTGGGTATTAGAAGATGGAAAATAAATGGGCATCTACATTGTGAAAATAGTTGACGTATTTATTTAAGACTGTTGGACGATAGCTAAGTAGGTGGCATACTAAAAATAAAATCCAAAAAAATATATGTAAAACGAGAAGTAACAAATATAGAAACGTGTTTATAATTAAAGGCACACGTGAGGTATGAGTAATACCTCATGCACGTTAGCAAGAATAAATAAAACCACATGTCATCTTATCATGGAGGGTTACGCTTCGGCAAACACATTCACGGCGGGGTTGCACACTCCGACTCTAAGAGACGTCAAGGACACCGCGGTGCTATTCATGAGAAGGCACTCAAAGATCAAGTGGAGGGAAACCAGCAACTATATAGGCTATCACCGCAAGAGCAAAAAGAGAAGGAGGTACTTATTATGACGGCATCTAGTTATAACGTTAAATTTGAATCGCGCATAATTTGCTCAACTAAGTTCATGAATTGCAAAGAACACCTTAGTTTACAAGAAAAACAACATTAAAATAAAGCAGAAAAAAGTTGTTCGGTATGCTACTTTACAAAACCACTTTATGTAAGCAGAGTGAGGTTTTTGTATTTCAGATACTCATAAATAAGTTCATATTTATAGGGCATACATTTATTATCTCTGTTAATACATAAGAAGTTAGAAGCTAATATAGGAAGTCACAAAAATACTGCAGGAATGGTGTAGTGAGGTAGTGTGGTGTATTGCGGGTTTGATTCCTTTCATTCGATTTCCGTCAGAGTCGGGGTAATGTACGCTAACAGCGATTCACGTAGTCCCGCCGTTACGGAGCGTCGATGGACGCAGCGGTGGTTTTAGTGTATAGGCTCCGATATCCTGTAGGGGAGAGCCACACCTCCCTCTGCCTGCGCCAAGAGGCGGAAGATGAGCCCGCAATCTGGCGCTTCCACCGTGAAGACAAAAAACCGGTGTCGTCGATTGGATATTTACAGTCTAGCGATAGGTACATGATTTGTTCTACCGCGGAAAGTCATCAGTATTAGAGAATATCAGAAATATTCTTAAGTTTTATCTGACTGATATTAACGTCGGATGACTGTCTATAGCTGTTTCCCCTTATAAAAAGTCTCCGCCACTGCAAAAAAGTCGTGCACGGTAGTAAATCGTATGTGAACACCTTCATTTAAATAGAAGCACCGACGCGACGCCTTAAGCGACTCCACAAACTGTGCCACCATTGTGAGGACGCGGATTATAATAAATAATAATATTCTACCACATTTACACAACACTACCTAGTCCCAAACTAAGCAGAAGCCGAAAGTAAGTATGGGTACTAAATAATAGATAAACATACATATATACTTTTTTTGTAAATACATACACATTATACATAGAAACACCTAGACCAAGACAAATATCCATGTTCATGCACACAAATGTTTGACTTGAACGGGAATCGAACCCACGACCTTTGGCGTTGCAGTCGCTTACACTCCCGCTGCGCCAACCGGTCGATTACCTAATATACTACGATACGATCTCAAAGAAAAGGATTTTTATTGGAAAGCGTAAGTAAATAAAGGCCTCCCCCATAGCTCTCCACAAAGACCGATCTTTAGCCACCCGAATATATCCACTTCCATAACTTATTGAAGTTTGTAAATATCTTACCCCAAGTATATCAGCCTTCCTATCCAGCACAATATTCAGCCATAACGAGTGCAGAGTGTTGTCGGTGGACAGATTGATGACCCCGTACCACCGGCTGGGCGGGCCGGCGTCAGACCCGGGGGGTTCATACTGGAACACGTTGGGACACGGCGACCGCGGCGTCTGTGCGTTCTGTTCAAATGTTGGCACCGATAGAGCTACCACTAGGAGTAGGACGGCAATCTGTAAAAAATAAAAGAAAACACTTTAACATAACATAACTTCACGTCTTTTATCCGCGAAGGGTTTCGGTCTCAATGTACTAGGGGACGAGCCTATTGCCATCCACCGGGCACATTATTAAGCGAGCGATAGGTAATTAACATTTTTATAACTTTATCAGATGTATTTATAGCTGTTTTTTATTCCTGTGGGTGGTACAGGTATTCCTGACTCATATTACTATGTATTTTTCGAGGGCAGAAATGTCAACACATAGTGGTTTGTGTGGTTATTCGGTTGAAACGTCGTTGCTTAAAGTGGTAAATTATAACTTAAAACACGGGCTTAAGTTTCGTTTATCTCGTATAATGTTAAAAGTTGAGAATCACGTGGCAGTTTAGATTCATTCATTGATATTATTTTAGTGCTAAAGAATTAAACGTCTAGAAAACATTCATGCCGTCATCTGCCTAAAACGAAAAATGGAAGAAGTTAGATAATGGTTTTCAGCATGTAATGTATTTGTAAAGAAAAACACAGGTGATAGCGAGCTTTCCCCCCCGTGGGATCTCCATCTTGTTGTGGTGGGGGTCTTAGTAACCGTGGCTTGGACACCCGCGGTGAAGCTAAGAGAGATCCTGGGAGTGGACGCTCCACGTGGGCTTGGAGGGAGCCTGCGCAGGATGCGTTCAAAGGTGCGGGTGCGGTGGATAGTTCTGTCTGTCCGGAGTCCAACACCTTCAACCGCCGCCAAGGAGGTTGTGGCCTTCGGACTATCCGCCGGGGTGTCAGGGTAGAATGCTAACGCGACCCCTTGGCACCCCCAATATGGCGTTGAAGTATGCGCTGTGGTTTTAGTGCGTATTACGGCCTTGCATTCCAGCCGTCGAGTCCCACATACGTGCGTAAATGCATTTTCACAGCGAAGAAAAAAAAAGGTAATAGCGAGCTCTACTTTTGCATTGTATTAGTTTTCGTAAATTCAGTAAGAGCGACATAATAAAAAAGCACTTAACATGAATTTGTACTTCAAATCGAAAAAGTATATAGACGGAACTTTCTGTATTTATATAATGTATTAGTACTTAATTCAATTCCCATATGAAGTGGTTTCGAGTACATCTATTTTTCGTCTCACTGCTTCAAAGTTCACAACACAAATTAATATCTATTTTAGCAATCAATAAGGATAAGATTGATCACAATTGAATCGCCCACATCATGTGTAGGCCCAACCAGTTGTCTAAATATATCCCAAAGCAAGAGGTGCTTGAACCTCAGTCCTTGTAGCGTAAGGACGAGTGTTTTTTTTATTGTTAAAACTGGTAAGACATTATATTTCAAGGTGGATTTACGGAATCACTTACCGTCACTCGTTTGCATGTGTGCGTTGTCTTACTTACAATGTATTATTGTTTTTTTTTTACTTTATAGACTCACGCTTGAATCCCTGACGGGGTAGATATATGTGTAATATTACACCCACGTTTGGCCACTTGATGAATATTAGATCCCACGTAATAGGGGCGAGCCTATTCCCGGGTACATAGCCAGACTCCGTGCTGCTACTAAGAATTTGACAAATTTAGTAACACTCTTGCCCAACGCGGGTATCGAACTCGGGACCTCCCGAGTAGCAGAAGCATACGCTATCTACTGGACTATATAAAAGTATGTATAACCATCTAAAGTCAGTATTTGGATAGTATAAGTGTATCACTAATTGCAGCTAATAGATCTTTTCCATTCGAAGGCAGAACAACCTTGTTATGTTTTTATATTATTGGTTAGTGAAAGCAGCGACGGTCTAATATAAAGAAAATCGTATGGAATTAGACCTACTAGAATGTATTCATCATAAAATATGTTGGAGGTTTTCAGTTAACAACCCAGTGATCACGAAGCTAAGTTACATTTCTTGAAATCATTGAATATGTGTAGCATATTCTGCTCTATGACTGTTTGCCTCACTTATAAGGGACTTCGATTATATTATACATATATTATGTATATATGACCCATATGATTAAGCTAATATAAATGACACAAATGATACAATAAGTAAAATAACAAGGCAGAATATATGTGTACAGGGAAAGTTAAGCTATACTGTCAAGGGTACGCTAATTAACTCTCTTTTGAAGCACATCCACAAACAACGGGGAACGCTTGAATTTTCGCCGTATCTAATTAACCCGCGGCAGCATAAAACGAGGCGTCTCAATCTCATGGTCCAGCATGCCTCAGTTTGTGGCAAGTTCACATGTCATCAGCTAGTGCTTAGCATACGTACTGCTACATGACTTTAAACTATATAGCTACAGCGAGCTACGTAGAGCTTCACGGGTGCAAACCTACGGTATAAAATGCTGATTTTTCCAAGTCACGTGGGTATTAAATAATAATGACTTGCTAAACGGTGAAAGAAAACATAATGCTCTCGAAAGACATGTGACCTGCTAACTGATAAATGTAGACTGTGTCCTAACTCTTCTTAAATGTGGTTAGAGAGCCGTAGATAGTAGGGGTCACTAACTATGGGCGTCACGCAGAGGGCGATGGAGAGAGCTATGCTCGGAGTTTCCCTGCGAGATCGAATCAGAAATGAGAAGATCCGCAGGCGAACCAAAGTCACCGACATAGCTCTCCGAATAGTCAAGCGAATGTGGCAGTGGGCAGGGCACAGAGCCTGAAGAATCGATGGCTGTTGGGGCAGAAAGATTCTGTAGTGGCGGCCATGATCCGGACGTCGCGTCGAAGCAGAGGTAGGCATCCTGCAAGGTGGACTGACGATCTTATTGGGATCGCGGGCAGCGGCTGGATGCGGATGACTCAGGATCGGTCCAAGTGGAGAGCCTTGGGAGAGGCCTATGTCCAGCAGTGGACGTCTTTTGGCTGATATGACGATGATGAGATAGTAGGGGTATTGGGAATGTTTATAAACAGAGGTCATATTACATTATGAAACCTAGTCAGACTTATCATTCCTAGTAGGTGAAGGTCTATACAAAGCAGCAAGAAACATCATCGACACGCACTGCCTTGGTTCATTCTCAGAATTATGCAATCAAATGACAATATATTATGTATTCACCATACTATATATCTTAAGATATGTAATTTGTATTTCTACGTCATGGTCTGACGGATAAACGTCGTATGTATTGTTTTCATGAATAATGCACGACTAATGCGTGTTTGATTAATCAGTGCGGAATAAGGAAAATTATATTATAATACGAGCAATAACAAAGGAGCATGTGGTTAATTAGACGGTGTGATGGTGAGTTCTGTGTATAATCAGATTTAATGGAATGAAGCATCTTATTTAGGCTCAGTTGCCCAGGTGTATCGATATAGTCTTTACCTACCAGATTAAATGGAAGATTTGTATAAAATGTATCTCAAATTAATTTAATAGGAACTTATTATACAGAGTTAAAACTTATGTTTCGAAACTATATGATATCATATACCTAATAAAAAAAACCGGCCAAGTGCGTGTCGGGCCACGCGCAATGTAGGGTTCCGTAGTTGCCCATAATGGCCATTATTGATAATAACTTCTGGTTCACATGAGACTAAAACGGGCATCTTTAAGATTAAGCCAGCGCTCCCAATGTAAACTCACAGAAATAGGTATCTATTTATAAGTTAACCGACGATTACTCGTAAACAAGTGATGTCTACTTAGCCGTGATAGTTTTCCTTTTAAATTCGTTATATGTACTACATTTGTGATTTTTTTCACTTCTTCCAAATTAATAGTTTAGCCGGCAGAGGGGGGGGGGGGGGGGGACAATTGAGTCTATTAATTTTCTTCACTTTAAAGCTTGATATTTGACAAACCAATCACTTGATCGAAAAATGATTTGAGCAAACGAATAATATTTTTTTAAAACCTATCTAATGATGCCCCACACAATGGAGTACTCGACCAAAAACAAATCAACCCCACTATATATATACGGGAGATACCCTTAAACAAATATTTTCCTAAATTTTATTCTACAGTTTTGTTGCAATATTGTATGTCTATATTCATGTCAAATATCAGTTTTCTAGCACCAGGCGTCTTTGAGCTAGGCTGCGGACGGACAGACGGACGGACATGACGAAACTATAAGGGTTCCTTGTGGACTACGGAACCCTAAAAAGGAGGGACCACTCTCGCTCGGTCACCGGATCTAAACTAGGTTGCGCCTGTATAATTCTGAGAAGATAACTGATAAATATGTATTTCTAAATACATAACATAACTTCACGCCTTTATCCCCTGAGGAGTAGGCAGAGGCGCATTACACACGAACACTTCGCCAGTTATTTTTCAGTTCCAATGTAATAGGGGGCATTGACATCTTCGTGGCAAATTATTAAGCGAGTGATAATTAATGCGTTTGCGAAAATTTTTTAATGCGTACATAACTTCGTAGAGTCAGAGGTGTGTGCCCTCCTGGGGACCGTATCCGAGACCATCGTCTCGGCAGTCTGTTACGTACACCACTGGGCTATCGCCGCTTTTATTCTAAATACATATACATAATATATTATCCCCGCAGTTACACGTAGCCCGACCCCGTGAGCATTTGGAGAAATCACTTAGTGCACCCCTACGATCGACCCCTACTTCTCAGTGCACCCCTACGATCCCTAAGGAAAATAGGTACATGCCCAATTTCGGCTTCTTGCACCCGATAGTGTTGGCTGTGCGTTGTCTTAGTCACCTAACACAAGAATTTTATATTATACAGATAGTTAAATTACACCCAGACAGAACAAATGATCATGCTTATCACACAAAGTTTTGTCTTGGAATTTTACCTATCCACGAACTTTGGCTTGGTTGTTGGGTCATTAGCCAACACGCCAATCGATATCTATTTTGTCTGACTTTTAAGGACTGAACATAACATCAAACTTAGATTTTGATTTGACTATATTTTAGACTATGCATCAAAGACTGTTCTTTTTAGGATTTCGTAAGGTACCTACCCTCATAGATTCGCCATGTCCGTCTGTCTGTCCGTGCGCGGTCTTAGGCGTATATGTAGGTATACCTACTATAAGAACTAGCGAGATAATATTTTGCAGTAGTCATACAAATAATAAATATTAAAAATGTATATGGGAGTGCCCCATACACGAAAATGGGAAAACGAAACTTTTTTCTTTAGGACTTTGTGAGGTGTGTATCTAAATAGCTCTTTCAGAAAAATATGAGTTTGCTTTAATAGTTTTTATAATCAGGGGTTATTTTACGAAATTTTTAGCATCAACATTGTAAGGTACCCTTTAAAATGTACGATACCTCGTTAGATAGGTATTTCAATTAGACCAAATCAGCCTTGCCCATGAAGGGTGCCGTAGTTCAGGTATCCACTAAACCCATTATCTTCAGAAACGGTCGATAGAAACGCTACGAAATCGAGGGTGAACATGTCAGTGTCGTACGTAAGACAACGAAAAGCGACGTGAAGTGGTATTCTGCTAGTGATAACCTGTCAAAATGATTTTCTCCTCAAGGTAGGGTAACTGAAAGAACTTTTGCCAAGAAAATCTATAGACCTGTAAACCCAGCTGTCCAATTTATTTGCACTCCTCAAGTACATAGTCAATATCCCTCCCTACTAATAAAACCAATAAAATCCTACATTTGGTAATGATCTCATAATTGTTTTGGCTGATTTTCAGAGATAATCTCTTCAAAAAGAACTTGTGGTTACTACCATACAGTGGTCAGTTTCACCAAAATTGGTTTTAAACGTCGTTGATCGCTTCTTCCGCCTTGACGTTGGCAATAATGGAAAAACTATCGAGTGCAATGGGAGTGAATAAGATTGCAGAAATCGCTACTATTTGCCTTTCTAATCTAATCATGTTACATCGTATCGCTGTGTTCGTTGTCAAATTTGAAGCCTGGGCCTGTAGCCAAATGGCATCCGATTAGCGGTATCGCTAATCGCTAAGTGCAAAATTGTATGAAACTGACATAGGCTTTCTATATATCACGTGGTCAACAAAGGAGGAATTCCTTATGTTGCCATGGCAAACATGCGTTAGCGAAAGTAGATATCAGAGCGAATGCCGTTTGGCTAGGGCCTCTGATAGTTTTTTTGGCTTTGCAAGGCCCTCAGAAACGTTAGAAGATGAATTCTTTACATACATAGATACATATCGTCAAGCCTTTTATCCCCGAAGGGGTAGGCAGAGGTGTATTTCTACACCCACTTTTCGCCAGATATACTTTAGTCCCACGTAATAAGGGGCGAGCCTATTGCCGTACCGGGCACATTTCCAGACTCCGTGCTGCTACTGAGAATTTCGTGACAGAAAAACCCAATAACACTGCCCGACCCAGGAATCGAACCCGGGACCTCCCGATCCCACGCGCTCATTTATGCCGCGAGACCAACGAGGCAGTCGTATAGGGTCTTTTTTATTTAAGGAATTTTGGTCACTGAGGACTACGTCACTCCATTGGTGTAGCAACATAAACGACCATAGTAAATGGTATATAATTTAAGAAAAAACGCCACATATTTTTAGAAGATGCCTCAAGGTTGTGACGCTTTGCTCTTTAGCAGCCAAGCTTATGACGTCAAATTATGACGTGGTCAAAACCAGTTTGTTATGTTGTTCTAATTCTAAAGGATATAAGATTATATAATAGTAGCTACAGGCTTTTAATATTATAATATGTTAAAGGGAAAATTGAGATTAACAGGTATGAGTTATTTTAAATGTGATTCTAATTCGTTAGATGTGTTTCTAGAATATTTTGAATAGCGTTACGTAAGTACATTAATACTTAGAAAACAACTGGCTAGAATGATAACGTGATAAACATCCGGCTTATTATTCGCATTTAGAGAGATTTTGTAACTAGAGTTTCTAAAGTTTGCCTGCTCCGCCCGCGCAGGGTTCAGTAAAAAGCACTGTAAGCTCATCGCATAGTGGCGACGAGAAATAAGATGATCAAACACACTTTCGCATTTATAATCTTAGCTTGGTTTGTTTATTGACGGGATATTGTAGACAGTTTGTGATGTTGTCCATGTGGTGCGAAATTAAGAATACCAATTTATGTGTCTATCCCATTTTATACCGTAGATGTCGATGTCGTAACAAGTAGGTATATTAGGGAAAACTCGACGTCAAACGCATTATCAACACGTCTTGTCAGGCTTTCAGCAGGACATTCCGTCTGATGACTCACAGTGTAACTGTGAAGCCAATTATGGGCAGTAATTAATAAAAAATCTATGTCTTTTATATTTTTTAAGTCAGTCAATGGCAGATCACCAACATCTTCTGGCCAACGTCACAATATTTAAACGCACTGTAACTATCTTAAACGCACATTAGTCTTTACTGTAAGTGGTTGTTATTTAAACTGCAATCTTTATGGCATACTGTTATGCATTGTGTACAGAGGTTTCATACCTAGAGCGGAGGGTAACTTTCAAAAAAATATATACAGGATTTTGTCAATTCATTGAATGTGAACAAACATTCATTAATTGGAAGATGAATTTATTATACGCAATGAAATATATTAGGTTTTCGGTGTTGCCAGTTTGACGTCATTAGAAAAAAGTATGATTAAGAATATCCAGTATAAATTAGAAAGTTTGAAGACTGACAAAGTTATTTTCGCGTAGAGGTTTTAAAACTCTACCTATTTAATTAGATTCATCAACTTGATTAACTTATTAATGCCTGGGCAATGTTGTGATTTACACATTTATATTATAATAATTATTGTTAGTTATAGCTATTAAGATAAGCATTCGCTATCCTTAAATACATACATACATACATAGACTCACGCCTGTTTCTCGGAGGGGTAGGCAGAGACTACGGAACGCCATTTGCAACGAGCCTGACATACCTCTCTTGCTTCATTCACTTCCATCAAGTTTCTCATGCATGCTCTTCTTCTTCTTCTTCCTTCGATAAATTCTTCTTAAAAATCCTTAAATAAATTAATTAAATAGTCAAAGCTACGACAACACTATACTTATTAAAGATCTTAAGACATTTATAAGTATAGGTACCTACTTATCACAAAGATTGACAGGTAGATAATACCTTTGGCATTTAGTCCACCTTTGTAAATTTATTGCTAAAATGTTTAAAATGAAAATAAGATCAGTCCAAAACTTTCATAGGTATCACACACACAAGACAAAATAACAAGACAAAATAAGTAATGATTGTAAGAGGCACTACTCCGATCCATTTCGTCGCCAATACGAGACGTATGGCCGGTCATGAGAGGGTGTATCGTGAGGGAACGTGGCATAAACAATGGGACACGTTTATTTCACGGCAGGTACCTCTAGTGACAAATACACATACATTTCTCACACATTGATCCTGTCCAAATTGAATGTAGTTGGCGATATTGGATGGACATTCTGTATCGGGTGTATTAGTAAGAATTTCTATTTTTTTTGGGATCGCGGTTTGGCTCTGTATGAAATGGTTGGAGTCGTTTTCGAGAGAAATAAGTCTGTGCATGGAGTCATCATGTAGCCTCCGCAGTCCACTGCTGGTCATAGGCTTCTCCTAATTAGTATCACAATAGTATATTAAGTTAATAGGAGGATTTGGCATTAAGATCGGTTTATGTGCAGAGCCTTAGGGGTGGCCTGTGTCATTCTATGGACGTCTTTGATGATGATGATGATTTCTTCAGTATGTACCTACTAAAGCACTAGCAATTTCTTGACTTCTATGAAGCTTTTATGACCGCCACGTGCGCTTTGGAGTTACCGTAACGTCATTGGACTAACAGACAATGCCCGCTTATAAATATAACTTTAATTACTTTAATAGGCTTATTTTAATTTTAGGACATAATTAAGTTGCTTTTTATGTAATAGTTGATTTTGTTTGGAAAATAAATGTCAAAGCTAAATATACCAAAAAAAGAAAAAAAGAAAAAAAAAAACTTTAATTACTTCATCAAAACCGGGCCGATAATAAGGAAATTAAATTAGATAGATTCAATATTCGATCAATGCGAACTAACAATCTGGAAAACGGGTACATTAAAATTAATAGCGTTGATTATTAAACTCACTTATGTTCATGTTTTGGCGTTTTTCGAACAAAAAGATACGACGAATTTTGCCAAAAAAAATTTGTCACGCAAGCTCACACAAATATGACAATACTCCAGTCAACTATCGCGCAGTACATTGTCGCTTTCACCAACAACACACCGCGGACAAAACAACAAAGCACGCAATGTAATTAGCCATCCCTTGCTCCGCAAATTACCTTATTATCTGTTTAATTTGACGCTAAATACTTCCTTACAACCCTTTGATTCAGTTTGAGGCGACAATAGGAATTATATTACACACCATACGTATTATAACGACGTTCTATTCGTTTAGTAGAAGGTTTAATTGACATAGTATTTTATTCATGGTATAACTTCCATGAATAAAATACTATATAAAGTATTTTATTGGATTTACGCGAATTTTAACACATTGAAATCAATTTACTGTTAACGGATTCTATCGCGTTATATTGGTTTTAGAGATACTAAATTTAAACCGAATGATCAAGAAAATATTTGTTTTTAGTATTACTAGCTGACGTTTCAGTGTGTTTACACGAACCGTGGGCGATATAATCCGTAAACAGTAGTTTGATTTTAAAGGCCAGATTATACCAAGAATGAATTTTTAAATAAACACAATGCTTGATAATTTACATGATTAATTAATTTAGTAAGAAATAAAGACAATAAATGCCGTAGTCGTTAGGTCGCTACTGCCTTTACGCTACGTGCCATGTAATTGTTGTTTTGATATGTGTGATTTTAGTAGGTATTCTCTTTTAAAAGATTGTGAATATAATCGATCTTAAACTTTCGCGATTTGTATACATCATACAATATTATTTAGCGGGTCTTAGTCGCGCTAATTTACTTATTTCAAGCCATATATACCTCTGTTATTCTCCTACCTTTCTACCGGCTTGCAACGGTTGTGGCCGCGGAGGATAATTGTGAATATAATCCTATTGCGTGAGTTGCGCTTGTATAACAGAGAAGTATTTTAATTTAACTTACAAATATGATTATAAACGTATTTTTGAGGTTGCGGTAGACACGTCCTAAACTGGAGGCAGGTAAAACAATTAGGTACGTTTCTCAGGTAACATCTTACAATTATGTATACGAATAAATAAGATAAAGAATAATGAGCAAATTCCGACAAATTGTTGAACATCGGCTCAAGACTCTACTAATTGTGATAATTAATAAAACGAAGTGGATACAAACGTGAACATAGTTTATAATACCGTATCGATGACGTCAATGGTAAATCGTCAGCTATTTATAGACATAAACGTTTTATTACATAAGAATATTAACTGAGGCAATAATATCTAATATATGAATAATATGGCAAGTGGCTGGCAGCAGTTGGACACGAAGAATCGAAAATCGTTCTCGTTACCGTGCAATAGGCAAGGCCTATATCAAGTAGTGGACTGTAATAGGCTGATGATAATGATATCGACAATATTAACACATACGTATTTTATAGTTTTTTTTTTACTACTGATAGGCTAGCGTTTGACCATGATCTCACCTGATGTTAAGCGATGATATGGTCTAAGATGGAGCACGCTTACCTAGAAGGTACCTATTCACTCGCGACTTGAAAACACTCAGGTTGTACTCATCAGGAAACACAGACTCGGGTAAAGAGTTCCACACCTTGACGGTACGCATAAGAAAGGAAGAAGCAAAGCGCTTCGTGCGTATAAGCGGGATATCCACCATGTAACGGTGACGCTGACTCGTTAGTCTGGTCGTCCGATGGAAGAAAGGGGAAGGAGGAATCAGATTGTGTAGTTCCTCTGCGCACTCTCCAAAATGTATCCGATAGAATACCGATAGACTGGCGACACTACGGCGATGCTCCAGGCTTTGGAGTCCTGCGTCAACCAAAAAGAAAATAGAACAGTACGAAATTTAATTGATACCTATAAGATCAAAATATACCTAAATAAAAGAAATTGATATGATCCAAATAGGTTCATGTTAAAACTTTTTTTTTTTATAGACTCACGCCTGTTTTTCCGAAGGTAAAACGTAAAAGATTAAGATAATTTCGCTATAGTAATAAAAAATAAACAAACATTCAAAGATAATCTAACGTTCAAAGTGTCATATTACTGAATAAAATTGACAGTTTAAGAACTTTTGTTAATCTTGTAGATACATGCTTCAAGGATTTACCACCTTTTAAGATGTTAAATATCACCATGTAGATTGAAAAGGCTTATGTTTAATCAAAAAGCGCTGCTCAAATGCTCAATTCTAAAAATGAAATCAAAATCCATCACGTAGCTATTTCTATAATACAACATGATCTTAGTCTGTATATTTATAGATATTTTAATATACTTATAAATCGATCATTTTTAATAAAGTAAGCATAAAATCAATACTTTTAAGTAATATTTTTGTTCGCTATCCAGTTGCAGACTCGAACAGTCATCTTATGTCTTGAACTAAATTACAAGGCATTGAACTCTTAGAGTTTACAAGTGGTTATCCCCGATACGCGTACGACCGGTTACTACAGCTAAAATTATGACCATTCTACATTTTTATAACGGACCGAAAGGACCAGCTTGGGACCCAAGTTGGCGCCCTGCGGCATGACGACCATTTTTAAAATACGCTTTCGTCGTCGCTATTGAAATACATGCACTATAGTAAATATACTTGTTTTCATGATCCATCAAAACCTATCGCAGTTTCTTATACGATCTTATTAGTCTCTGCCTGCGACTTTACTGCCGAGAATGTTGGTTATCGCGATAAAACGCGGCATGTAAGCTTTTGTCATTTCTGCAATGATTCATCATCAAATGCATAATTAAGTTTTCAAGTATTGTGTGTTTAATTTAATTTAAGGACTATTTATATTGTTGACGGCGTTTATTATTATTATTAATTAGTATTTTATATTTGGGAAATAAGAATGCATTTATAGCAGTCAGTTTTTTTTTTGCGCAAAAGAGGAACATAAATACATTTTAAATATATTCAAGCTCACATGTCACGAATGTCTGATCACAGTAAACAACACGTTTCTTAATAAAACAAAATTAAGTTGCACGTATGCAAGTCGTCAGGAAACCTGTTTTCCGAGTTTCAATTATAATAGCTTATTCACGTTACGAAAAATGTTTTTGCATTACTGCCAAAATATTCAAAACTATCTGGTAACTGCCTCCATGTTCCAATGTATAGCGTATGCGATTGCTGATCGGAGGTCCCGGGCTCGATTCCCAGGTCGGGCAAAAGTGTTATTGTGTTTTTCCGAATTCTCAGTAGCAGCACGGAGTCTGGTGATGTGCCCGGTAACGGCAATAGGCTCGCCCCTTATTACGTCGGACCTACAAATTTATAGCGAAATGTGGGTGTAATATTACATCTCTGCCTATCCATTAGCCTTGAGTCTATAAAAAAGAACTATCTGGTAAGAAAGTTTAAGTTACAAAAGCTATCTAGAATTCTATGTATGTTCCTACGATGATGATCAAAAGTATAGAATCAGATGTTTCGCGCACTTCAACCACCTCACTGTAGACAAATGATCTGATCAATGTCAAAGGCAAATACAAACAGCCAAGCTCTTGCTAGACAAACCTCTACAGAAAAAACGGTCTAGATAAGTATCTACTGTACGTAGTCTCACAAAGTCTTACAGAGTTATTTCCTGAACATGTTATTGAATATGTTGAAGTCTTGAAATTACACAGCACAGAATCAGTAGAGGTACGGCCACGTAAAATCCGATATGACGTCATCAGTAAACCGCATCTCGAAATTGTTCATATAATTCGGCAACTTGATCGAAAATATACTGACCCAATTACGGGGCAGAGTAATTGTAGTTTTGCTCTCAGGTTGCGCTTTTACGTCATCAGACGAATGAGGCATTCAATGTAGACTATAAATTTAAACCTTTTAGTTAATAAATTCAAACTTATTTATATCTAGATTTATATAAAGAAAATTCAATCTAGATTTGGATTGATGGTAGAGCTATAAGGAGAACCTGGAAGAAACTCTTTTCAAATTGCTATTACGCCAATTTAAGGTAAATAATATTAAGACCAGGTAAAAAAGTATTTTAAGAATTTGGTAGGTAGTTGTAAAGCTTAGTGATTCTATTCATCAGTAAAATAAGAAAGTAGTTAAAAGAACTGAAAGTTGGTTTTTGGGTCATTAAGTGAAAATGTATAACTGCATCCTTATAATATCACCGCCCGTTCGTTTGTTCATCTGCATGTCATTCTATATACATGTATGTATATCTATCAACCCCGTTTTACTCAGGGATAGTTAAAAGGAATCTTGTTGGAATTTTGAATTCTCCAAAAGACTTTTCATCAAAATTCTCTTAGAAGCTGTAGAGAAATTGACGTGCTACGCTCACTCAATATGATTATAATGTTGATATGTCGTACGATATATATATGCACACATACATATATATCGTACGACGATCGTAGTATATTAAATAAATAATTTTGCGATTACAAACTTAACATTATAACTAATATATCAATAAATAAAATAATGCCGATAGTTTGTATCTTGCAAATATTAAGAGTCATTTACAAAGTTCAAGAGTTGTACTTGGACTTTGATTACTCTTGCGGTTACAGTAGGTACTTACAACGAAAACAATCATCTTTACCTAGTAGTGCAGCAAAAAGTACTGAGAAACTAATGTTCTGTAGTTTCAGTTCATGACGTAGATTTACCTCGAGAGAATATTCAGAGATGCCGCTATAGATATGGTCCATGGATCGATGATTTCTTTTTCATTCTGATACATAGTCTCACGCCTGTTTCCCGGAGGGGTAGGCAGAGACTACGGAAGGCCATTTGCACCGATCCTGACATACATCTTTTGCTTCATTCAATCCCATCAAGTTTCTCATGCATGCTCTTCTGTTTAGTTTTATTTTAATATTTTAATGTTTTCAGTTCCTACTTTATATTTTTATGGTTTTTCACGCTAGCAGCGCGTTTGGTTTGAAAATTAAAGTACAGACTCAGTGTTGCGAAATAGATGGTCCCTTATAAGTTTGTGTTGTTTTCCCATTTAAATACAAAAGGTGCCAAATAAAGTTCGGTACGTCTGTCTATTACATCTATGTACGCAATGAAGTCTAAAAGAAAAAAAAAAAAAGAAAGAAGTACCAATAGACAGACTGATTTTAAAGGAAAAGGTGTAGAATTCGTAACAAAGTTGTATTAAATTATATACCTACTACCCGAGTATCCGTGCGAAGCCCTAAAAATACTGATCGTACAAGTTATCAAGTTTCTTATACGAATTAAATTTAAATCGGTATTTATTTCCGATTCGGCTTTGCTTCTTTGATAAACACATAGAACAACCGGAATATGCAGATAATCCAGTAATAATCACTTTTTATAGAATCTATAAACGTGCGTAGGATGGTAGGAAAAACAATTCTGGGAATTGACGATAACGATCTATTCATAACAATTAAGTGCGATTGTATTTTAGACTATTATAAAATTGTTTCATGTAATGACCGTGGAGAAAAACTGGAAACATTGTCAATGGCGAAACTTTGAACTTTGCTTGTCTGTATATTATTTATCAGAGCCATGGATGCACAGCCAGTTCATTTGTAAAAAGCGACGAGCTGGATAGAAATGTAATATGGTATATTTATGCTTTTTTCTAGCTTTCATTATTTAGACACATATATACATAATCACAGATTAAATGGCAATGAGACTCTAGCAAAGCAGCGATAGCCTAGTGGAGAGACCGACAGACTGCTACGCAGAGGGACCGGGTTCGAATCCACGGCGCGCACCAATGACTTTTCGGAGTTATGTGCGTATTAAATTGCTAATTATCGCTTGCTAAACGGTGAAGGAAAACATCGTGAAGAAACCTGCATGTCTGAGAGTTCTCCATAACGTCCTCGAAAGACATGTGAAGTCTGCCAACCCGCACTAGGCCAGCGTGGTGGACTATGGCCTTACCCTTCTCATAGTGAGAAGAGGCCCATGCCCAGCAGTGGGACAGTGTAAAGGGCTGATGATGATGTGACAACTCTGATGTTTTATGAATTAAATCTTAATTTGATATTGTTTTCAAAACTTTACACTCTATATTGGGTTCAATGATTTTACTACATCGTGTATTGCAAAGGACTTTCCAAATACTCAAGCATCGGATACAAAGAACAGCCAGACTAGGCACGCATTGTAGGGCGCACAAAGTTTTGTGTCCTGGGGACACCAAACCCACAATACTCAAGGCCTTGTCCACTAGTTGAGCAACTGTTTAAACCAACATGCCATTCTTGCAGAAACTTTTCAATTTCATGATTAAACATTGACATAGTCTTATAAATTACACTAAGCTTTGCCCTCGACTATCCTTCCTCAATCACACTATCAGTTGGTGAAAACCGTACGAAAATGCCTTCTGTAATGCGTCATAAACATGACGCTTGACGGTCATTGACGAGGGACTTCATTTTATAATATCTGTATATATATAATCCTTGGTTTACTGACTGACTGACAGACAAGCTACAGCCAAAACTACTGGGCGCCGGAAGCAGAAATTTGGCATGTATGTTTCTTGGGGACCGCTGGGGTGCACTAAGAAAGTTCGGTCCGAAATTCCCACGGGATCGGTCAAAACAGATAAATTAAAAAAATGTGCAGGCGTAGCTGATGGCGTCCTCTAGTGTATAGATAAAACGTGGTATATTTTCCCAGTCATGATATAATAAAACATTCTGATCGCAATAAATACTATAAAATAAGTTATAGTCAGGTGGAAATGGAGATGGAAGCCAATCGACATAGATACCAAAATTAAAGGAATTCTGGCGAAAAGCCTTGATAGAGCTGTTAATTTGAATTAGACACAGGTAGGTAAGGTCCCGTTTCACCACACACACCACACAGTAGCGCTCATAGTGAGACGTAGCTTGCCGTTCGTAACAGATCGGCAAAGTTAAGCAACGCTTGCACAGGTCACCACTTGGATGGGTGACCACGTGTGACATTTACGGGTTGAGCTACACCTATCAGCACCGCATCGCACTTTTATATGCTTCTATCCTTTTCTGTCACTTAGGACCGTCATTTACTAGAGCGAGAAAGAGAGACGGAACGCTTCAGCACGCCGCGGAATCGAAAAGGCGATCGTGTTCCCTCTCTCTTTCTCGCTCTAGTAAATGACGGTCCTAAGTGACAGAAAAGGATAGAAGCATATAAAAGTGCGATGCGGTGCTGATAGGTGTAGCTCAACCCTACATCTGAGCGCTACCGTGCTTCGGAGGGCACGTAAAGCTGTCGGTCCCGGTTCTTGTCTAAAGATAAGGATCGTTAGGCCATGTCGGAGGCCTTCGGGCGGTCTGAAAAGTACGATACCAGAGTTGGCCACACACTCACACGATAAACAAACAAAAACCACTTATGGATAGAGCTTACCTTTCAGATAAATGCTAAATTGGAACGAAATAAGTATGAGTTATCTGACACATCTATTTAATAGGATCTTATCAGGTAGAGAAACTGGCCATAAGAATTGCAAACTCAATTTGTAATAGTTTAACAGCCAATCGATTTTAGACTCATATTTTGTATGGAGCTTATGTCAGATAGGTATCCCAAGTAGCCAAATCAATGGATAGTATGTATATCTAATATAGAGGATGCCCGCGGTTACACCCACGTTATTTAAGGCTACTGCTCTGCCCCCGTCGCTCATAGCGTGATGTTATATAGCGTATAGCCTTCCTCGATAAATGGGCTATCTAACACTGAAAGAATTTTTCAAATCGGACCAGTAGTTCCTGAGACTAGCTCGTTCAACCAAACAAACAAACAAACTCTTCAGCTTTATATATTAGTATAAGATTGGAGCCGGCCGTTGATACTTTGCATTGTGTGCTGCAAGGAGCAATGGTGTGCTGTATAGGTTTTTTGAAACTATTCCAATGTGTTTTTCTCTAAAGTAACACGGACCTACTGTCAACAATTCTATAATGAAATAAGAGAAGTGAAAAGCCGTTATCTGTCTTTATTTTAAACAGTTGTGAGTTGTGACCGCGTATGTATAAAAACAACATCCCAGATAAAAAAATATATCGGTATTTACAAACATTATCTTCAATAATACATGTTAACGTATTTTCTCGGAAATATCACCAATCTTGGACTAAATCTTTTAGTTTCGTAGTAATATACACATAAATCCTCATTTTGTCTTGAGGACCAAATTAAACTTTTCCTCGACCACCGTATACTAAGAAATAATTCCGATATAAAATAATTTTGTGGGGTTTTTGCACGCGGATGGCCAATACAACTTGATTTGGCTTTGTAAGGCAAGCTTGTGTTATGGGAGGTCTGCTTATTTGGCTATTATATATCGATGTGCACTTATGTGTTCTGTCGGTTGGTAATAAAAAGAGCTTCTGGTCTATAAATAGCTAAAAAGTACATCATAAGAAATCATAATTTATTTACAGATAGGGACATACCATAGCTAAGAGCAGTGACAGAGTTCAAGGGGGGTTCTTTTAATTACAGTAGGGACCGACGTGCTGTCTAGGGCAAGAGTCAGCCGATAATTAACAATTGAATACATACATAGCCAACTCGCACTTGGCTAGCGTGGTGGACTATGGCCTCACCCTTCTCATAGTGAGAAGAGGCCGGTGCCCAGCAGTGAGACAGTATAAAGGGCTGATGATTAGGTTTACATACATAGATAAACATATTTTGTAAGATGGCTCTGGTTTGTGTCCTTTTCGGAGTTATGTGCGTATTAAATTGTCAATTATCGCTTGTCCCGTGCGTCGGAGAACACGTTAAGCCGTCGGTCCCAGTAGTCATGAAGATCTTTGACAGTCGTTACAGGGCGTCAGTACCTACCTTCTAAATAAACTGACGCTAGTCTAAACCATGGAATATCGCTATCCCTTCGGGTTGCGGAGGTCAGACACGCAGTCGCTCCGTGGAAAAGTTAATATTCAGCCAAATGCGGTTAGACTAGAAAGCGGACCCCGGGTTGAAACTGGGATAACGCTAAGAGGATGATGATGATGATGATTATACATAGATAGATATGCGACAGGGGTTTGAGTCCGATACCCTCTGCACGACAGCCTGTTGGTAGGTACCTCGACCAGGTGATATCTGACTTCTTACACATTGGTCATTATATCTCAATGTAAACCTATATGTTCTGTTGTTTTTACCAAACATGATGGCTTCTCATTTATCAGTAAATAAAAAGTTTTACGAGCTATTTTAGTTGATATTGATTCCCAAAAAACTTGTTTCTCTCTGAGTTTATAGAATCGGATAGTTTTTATCTGCGGTTTCAAGCAATAGCTCGTTCAAGTTGTCCTTAAAGCGAGCTTTTAGTTTTTACAGTGTCTTTGCCCTTTACAATGTATTGCTCTTTTTTACTTATAATAATCTTATACGACTTAAACGTGTTTTCGAAGAGGCTAAGGCTTGCTGCTCCGTTTTTTTACTTTAATGTGTATTTTTATAAACGAGTTTTTGTGAGCAAGAAATAAAAAGAAATTGCAATTCATCGTGGCTATGGCCATTTGCCGGTATCTTCTTAATATATAAAATCCTTGCGTTACTGACTGACTGACAGACACGCCACAGCCGAAACTATTGGGTGCAGGAAGCTGAAATTTGGCATGTATGTTCCTTGGGGACCGTAGGGGTGCACTAAGAAGGGATTTCCCGAAATTCCTACGGGATCGGCCAAAACGGGTAAATTTAAAAAAAATGCAGGCGTAGCTGCTGGCATCCTCTAGTATGTCTATATAACACCAGTCATCTATCAACTAGTTGATATTTGCCTCTATAAAGGACTGCCTCCGTGGTCCTGTGGATAGCGTATGCTACTGCTGATTGGAGGTCCCGGGTTCGATTCCCGGGTCGGGCAAAGTGTTAGTGGGTTTTTCCGAATTCTCAGTAGCAGCACGGAGCCTGGTGATGTGTCCGGTAACGGCAATAGGCTCGCCCCCTATAACTTGGGACCTGAAAATTCATGGCGAAATGTGGGTGTAATATTAGAACTCTGCCTACCCCTTCGGTGATACAGGCGTGAGTCCATAAAAAATAAAATAAAGGACAGTATAACAAAATCCTTGTTCTATTAATCATATATGAATAATCACAATTGTTTTTTGTTGAGTTTATCGTGCGAAGAAGGATGGATTAAAGTCACCAAGAAACAATATTAAGATGCAGGTAATATTAGGGTTTTGCATTTGCAAAAGGTGTATTTAAATTATACTGATCATTTCACTCTTTTTTGAGATACTAACACTAAAGCTATTTCGATAGAGATAACGACTGTCTTGTTAATTGTCACCTAACGCCGCAATGACGAAAAACATCTTTTAAAGTTTTCAGGTTTGATTCCTGTTTCTTTCGAGCTATATGACACGAGTTCACCATTTTAATGGAGTAAAAGCTATCTCTAAATTAATTTGCTTTATTTGATTTAGGAAAGTTCTTTTTGACAGCAGGCTGTCTTGGTAGAGTCATCTTACAATCATCCTGTAATTCCTTGGCTACGTGTTCGTTCCAGTTTTAAGTAAAAAAAGTCTACCTCCGACGTACAACAAACCGGTTCACCACCATTTTGAGCACCACACACAAATGACATTCAACCACAACACTTAAAAACTTCCTACACAAATTAATTACACACTATAACATAATTGCACAATTATAACAAACACAACACATTGTTTTTTTGCCGCAATTCTTACCATTTTAAAGGAATTTTCCCGTTGATTATAGAAACCACTATTTGTATGTGTTCACACAAAAAAAAGTTTTATTTTAAATCGATTGGCGACGAGCGCCTTCCGCGCCGGAGTGTGCAAGAATGACAAAAGAAAATCATAGCAATATTAATCTTAGAGGTCAAGTTTACGATAGCCAATAGAGGGAGACAAAGGTATATATGTTGTGGGAGAGAAGAAGACGGACGTATGTTTATTGGTTCGCCGTCAAGTAAAATTAAGTGAGGGTGAGCGTACACGCAAACTGGCTAGCAATGATCATCCGAAGTGTTATTATCAAAGTGCACATTATTATGTAAATATATATCCGTATATACTTTAAGATTTTGCTTGTTTTTTGGTTCCATCTGTAAAATGTAAGATCGTTTCCAGGTACCCCAGTTAAGGTTAGGTGTTAGACTTCATAGCAGTTATTTAGATAAGGCAGCCCCCCAAGTGCTAACTTTTTAATGTAGACCCCTTATTTTGACAGCCTGCAGCAAATTTTGCATCCTGCTTAAAGAACACAGACTTAAAATTACGAAGAAAACTCGTAGACTGAGTTCTAAAATTAAGAATTGTTTCAATCTTCATAGAAGTGGAGAAGATCAGTTTAATTACGACACTATTCCGGATCACCCTCTTTTATATGGATGGGTTGCATATATATGCATATATCATATTAAGGTAAGCATAACAATATATTATTTTTGCTGAAAGATTCGATTTCTGGCCCTAGTTTTTTATAAAGGGCTTCTTGTTGTGTTTTTTTTACTATAGGTACCTATTAAAAGCATACACTATTATGTCAAAGAGCAAAAAGGAAATAAATTTTATTAATTCAGCGGCGACGCTGACGCACAGCATACAATAATTACGGTGGACGAAAATAAATACAAAAAATGGTAACTTAAGTTAGTCAAATTGATGACTTTATTTGGAAGCATAAAGGATTAAGATGAATACGAAATATTCGCAGACACAAAAACACAGTTATAAAATATCTAGAGGATGCCGGCGAAGCTACGTGCGCGATTTTAGATCTGAGGCCTTGGGAATTTTGGGAGTTTTCTTATTAGTGCACCCTTACGGTCCCCAGGCTAGAAACCTCGTACATGCCAAATAATTAAAATTTTACTTCTTGCGCCCAGTAGTTTCGTCTGTGCGTTCTCTGTCAGTCAGTCAGTAACGAAAGAATTTTATATATTATGCATACAGAAATGGATCATATGAAAAACATAATATATTATGCAGTATTATATTATTATGTTCACGAACGTAGTACATTATCCACGTGCACCTCAAGGGTTGGCGAATTTTGTCGGCCCAGGCGCGCACAACTTCTACTCACAGAATTGCGTGACTTAAAACTAAGGCCGGGGTGCTTTTTGTTGCGTTAGCCGCACTTAGTTCGGCAGCAGTACACACATACTCTTTCCACCAGCCTTCAACTCAATTATTAGGTGAACTCGACTACGGCTGGTGGAGCGAGAAACGCTACTAAGGTTTTCTACTGCGACATCAAAACAGAATGCGGATTAGGCGATTAGCTATCCAATGATCGATCTCGATTTGATCGAAATTCTGTGCACTGATCGTCTGTCTTCGATTTCTATATCAATCTGAGCCCACGAGATTCACTCCATATTGCAATCATATACTAATACTAGCTGACCCAGCGAACTCCGTATCGCCTTTTTAAGAGTTTTTATTTAATTCCCTTTTTTCCAAGCCCCATTTCCAAAGTTACCATTGACATAGCGCTTAATCTCTTATTATTTCAGAGTCTATAAATGATGAACAAAAAAACATAGATTTTTATATAATATTGAATTCCCCATTCCTTAAAATATCGGAGACGATACTCATATAGACTTTACAAAAAAAATCCCGTCCACCATCTTAGATTTCCTATCCGCCGTCATTGATCACGAATTAGATGTTGTATTTGGATTCACCATCCCTTAAATCATGAGAGACGATACACATATTGACTTTTTTAATTTTTCCCATCCGCCATCTTTGATTTCCCATCCACCATCTTGAATCACGAAATAGATGTTGTATTTGGATTCCCCATCCCTTTAAACATCGGCGACGATACCCATATTGATTTAAAAAAAAATCCCATCCGCCATCTTTGATCACGAAATAGATGGTGTTTTTGAATTCCCCATTCCTTAAAATATCGGAGACGACACCCATATCGATTTAAAAAAAAATCCCATCCGCCATCTTTGATTTCCGATCCGCCATCTTTGATCACGAAATAGATGTTGTATTTGGATTCACCATCCCTTAAATCATCAGAGACGATACCCATATTGATTTTTAAAAAATCTCCCATCCGCCATCTTTGATTTCCCATCCACCCTCTTGAATCACGAAACAGATGTTGGATTTGGATTACCCATCCCTTTTAACATCGGAGACGATCCCCATAGTGATTTAAAAAAGAAATCCCATCCGCTATCTTTGATCACGAAATAGATGGTGTTTTTGAATTCCCCATTCCTTTAAATATCGAAGACGATACCCATATCGACTTTTAAAAAGATCCCGTCCGCCATCTTTGATTTCCTATCCGCCATCTTTGATCACGAAATAGTTGTTGTATTTGCATTCTCCATCCCTTAAATCATCAGAGACGATACCCATATTGATTTTTTTAATTTTTCCCATCCGCCATCTTTGATTTCCCATCCACCATCTTGAATCACGAAACAGATGTTGTATTTGGATTCCCCATCCCTTTTAACATCGCAGACGATACTAATATTGATTTTATAATTTTTTCCATCCGCCATCTTTGATTTCCCATCCGCCATCTTTGATCACGAAATAGATGTTGTATTTCAATTCCCCACCCCCCCTAAAATATCGAAGGCGATACCCATATTGATTTTTTTAATTTTCTTATCCGCCATCTATGATTTCCCTTCCGCCATCTTGGATCACTAAATAAATTTCATATTATTAATCAGCGTCCCAAAAATCTTGAAAACGATACCCATATAGATTGTATCCTATTCGTTTAGCCTTTTTTTGCCTTTGACCCAACCCTCCCCCTTCTCATTTGACCATTTTATTATTTTTGTCTGGCCCCTAAAAGTTGTGGCGTAATTTTATATAGCCTATAGCCTTTCGGAATACTTGGGCTATCATAGGCAATAACAATTTTTCTAATCCGACTGCTAGTTCCTGAGATTAGCCGACATTATCTTTTAGCCTTTTTAGCCTTTTGCCTGGCCCCAAAGGGTCGAAGCGTGATGTTATATAGCCTATAGCCTTCCGGAAAAACTGGGCTATCGTATACAAAAATAATTTTTCAGATCCGACCGGTAGTTCCTGAGATTAGCGCGTTCAAACAAACAAACAAATAAACAAACAAACAAACAAACTCTTCCGCTTTATTATATTAGTATAGATATAAAGCTGAAGAGTTTGTTTGTTTGGTTGAACGCGCTAATCTCAGAAACTACTGGTCCGATTTGAAAAATTCTTTCACTGTTAGATAGCCTATTTATCGAGGAAGGCTATAGGCTATATAACATCACGCTATGGGTGACGGGAGCAGAGCAGTAGCCTTAAATAAGGCGGGTGTAACCGCGGGCATCCTTTAGTTTGTCTTACGAGGAAAATGTAATCTATACTAACTGGTTTATCACTGGATGTCTTTATGCGCACTATATTTGCCAAAATACTTTATTAGAAGTTGAATAAGTAGGTAGTTCGATTATGTTAACACTGAAATGTTTTGTTAAATCAAGTAAAATTACATTTAGATATATTTCAGAAGAATGCATAGGTAGTGTATTCGTGGACACAGATGTTCTGACTAGGCGGCTATCAAGTTTGCCACTACGTTCACTACTGGCCGTGAAGGGGTAAGTTGACACAAACATGTAAGTTTACGAAAAGCATTGGTGTAAGCTGATATGTCTTAGCAGCGAAAAATATGCGCTGTTTACGCTTTTCTACATTTCTTCTGAATGACCTTAGTTCCTAGAATGACTTTAGTTCGGCGTGTCTTCGTATTTCACAGTAGGTATTATAGTTATTTAGACGATGAAGATTGAGTTTTAATTTGATCTTTTTATTTGCCTTTGAGATAGAATATTTCTTGGCATTAAGTTTTTATTCAATGTGGTGATTAAAAGTCATTTGTGGTTTGCTAAAATGGCGGTGGACCGGTTTGTTAGATGTTAGAACTTGTCTTTTATTGTTTTATGCTTGAACAATCTCAGTCGTCGAGAATTAACAGAAACACTTAGAATGAGTTTTCAAACAGTCTGTTGTTCAAAGAGAACTTTCTGAAACCAAAGAAAATTGAGTTAGAGACGGCTTTTACTCGTTCAAAAATGGTAAAGTGGTGTTTTTCAAACTAAGTCTAAAACCTAACTTGGACGAAACAATACGAAACAGGAATAACAGCTGAAAACTTTTAATGGAGTTCTTCGTCAAACCAATTAGGTGACAATTAACAAGTCAGCCGCCTTCTCTTTGTCGTGATAAAGTCGTATTTAGTATTCAGTATTCTATTGAGTCAAGGAAGTCCATTGAAGATTCGTCAGTCTGTACAAGAAATATTCCTCTCTACGTTTTACATGAGATATTTTTAACGCAGAGCAATTCTTATCGTTGATTCTATTCTTATATCTATTAACTATACAATTCAAAGACTTATTAGTAGTTTTTCATAGGGAGCCGAGATTGTATTCACTTTAGTTACAAAAGTAGAAAGAGAAAAAAAATGGAAAGCTCAAATACCTATGGTCTAACCATAGGTATTTGAGCTTTTCATTTTTTTTCTAAGCAGTTGCAGTTGCTGAAGCGGATGCTGCTTTAAGAAGTCGATTCTTGGCTGCTTCAAGGTACCTATGTGTACCTGAATATGTGTACTTCTTAAAAAAAATAGTATTCCGATTATATCTTATACGTTCGAACGAAAACCTTCGTGCGCGAGCCCGACTCGCTTCATTCTTATGTGTTATATTCTCAACTGAAGGAAAACCAATGGGTAGTATTACTACGTCAAATTGAGCAGGTAATAAGGTAACTCAAGGGCTAATCGGGTTACTAATTACATCGCGGCCTTTGTTGTTCTGTCACGGATAACACACCCGGTGGTGAGATACGTATATAAGTACAACATCAGTATCATATTTCTGGGAGCATCTTGTTCATTCCTGATTGGCGGTACGATGTATTATTATTCAAATGCATGTACTGACATCCGTGACTGCTAGTGTATAGGTAGACACAAATCTAACCATGTATATCGTTTTCTATAACAACTTAAAATATTGCTTGTATATATGTATACTTTGATGTTAGTATATTATTTTCTCTCACTAGTTGCTACAAAATAATAGATAGGTATAGGTACCTTAAATTGACGACAAAAAAACAAAAACTAATTTTTAGTAATGTAAATACCAATAAGTAAATACCACGCATTAATACTAATATTGTGCATAACGTGTCGTGCTAATTATATTATAAAGCTACAGATTTCTCTATAGTGGCATTCTTGTTAAAATCGTTAATTTATTTTGTATTCATACTAATTTGAAAAATAACCATTTTGATTTCAAATTCAGCCAGTTTGTTTACCATTAGTTTTACCATTTATTACCTTCTTTGTGATACCTAAACTCATGGGACTGTTCCGGTGAGTCTTGTAACCAAATTGAAAAATAGCTAAGGATTGAAAAAATATAATCTCCTGGGGCAGTTGACATACGGTCATATTATGATCCCAAACCAGGCTTATTAGGCAGACTGTACTCCCCGGCGTGGGATGTCCACCGTGTCGTGGTGAGGGAGCTCAGTAACTGTGGCTTGGAAACCCGCGGTGAAGCTAATAGAGATCCCGGGAGTGGACGCTCCGCGTGGGCTTGGATGGGCCTGCGCAGGATGCGTCCAATGGTGCGGGTGCGGGGGACAGTTCTGTCTGTCCCTCGTAGTCGGGCGCGGTCGCGGGAGGAGAGGCGTGTCGGTATTGCGTTGCCGCGCGCCCTATCTCCCGCGACCAAATGGGGGCGCACCATTGTTGCGTCACAGTGGGGCTGCAGAGGAAGAGGAGATGCGGTGTTGCCAGGTTGTCGTCCTCCCTATCCTCTGCGGCCGTTGGGTGTTTTGGTGGCGGAGCCCAACACCTTCATCCGCCGCGAAGGGGGTTTTGTTAGGGGCCCGCCTGACCATCTGGCGTGCCAATACCCGTCGAGGGGTAGCGACGATGCTTCGGCGATACCCTCCGATACACGGGTACATGAAGAACACGGGTTGGTTTTTAGTCAGTAAGAGTCTGACAGTCCCCTTCGCCCTTCCCCCAGGGCGGAGGGACTCTATGAGGATTTTCCAACCCGACACACTCAGCCCATGATAAAGGTGCTTCCTATACCGTGCAGTGACGTATGCCGTGCCGTGATGTAGGTGTATTTACATTATATAAACAAAAGTATTTTCTCTGCTGAAGCGGTTATAATGCAATTTGATATGGATAGTCTGCAACCTAGGGATGGACATAGACTACTCTTTACTAAAATATCACGAGGGTGACGCCGCGGGTAAAATGTATACACAGATAAACTATTATTTTCCTATTGTACGTCATACGTCGATCGATGCTTTTCTTGTCAGTCTTCGTCAAGAGCTCAATAGAGTACCATGCCGTGACGTGGCGTGTACCGTGCCATGACGTGACGTGTACCATGCCGTGACGTGACGTGTACCGTGCCGTGACCGTGAAAAAGTTATCACGCGTTTATCATGAGTTAGCACGTAAGCCAAGCGCGAGCGGTCTTATAATTATGTACTTTGTTGTAATCCTTTAAGTTTCTAAAATTCTACTGCGAAGGGCCTCAGTATCATGTACTGAATCACTGTTATTAGTTTTCGGTACGCTATTCCTTACGATACGACCAGTGTATATGTTACAGCCATAGTTATCAATATAAATTTATACATAAGTACTGGTGAATATAAATAATTAGATACTAATTGCCTACACATTTTGATGTATTAATCACTTCATCTGGATGTTATTCATAAAGGCAGGCTAAAGTTATCAAAGTACTAAATACGATACGACTTACAGCATGGCGTGGTCAACTGGTCACTAAGGACACCAAGCCAGGCTATAATGAAGTAAGGAGTCAGGGGATGATATTTAATAAGCTAAGTTGACGGAGTCCTGCTTCGCAGGGCTCCTATTTTAAGTGCAGGGTCACAAGAAAACCTAACATAATCGATTAAAATGGTTTTCCTGGTTAATCGGCCAGTTAATATATCCATGTCCAGTATGGAACTGATAAAATTACGGGTTTAATTTAATAATTAATTTATCAAAGACAAATATAATGCATTTTTATCAACGGTCATCTGTAAAACAATTAATAATAGAATATAATGGGCAAGGTATTGATCAAATAAATGTGGCAAAATTTTTAGGAATACTGATAGACAGCCAGCTAACCTGGAAACCTCAAGCGGAAGAAGTATGCAAGAAACTAAGCACTTCTGCATATATACTATTTAACCTATCAAAAAAAGTTAACACAGCCACAGCATTGGTGGCATATCATGGCTTGGTAGCATCTGTTCTAAGATTTGGTATAGTGTTTTGGGGTAACTGTAGCTTAACGGAACAAGTATTCAAGGCACAGAAGCGCTGCATACGGGCTATGTGTGGTCTGAAAATGACTGACAGTTGTGTACCTATGTTTAAGTCCCTAAAAGTATTAACATTTTCATCAATGTATATCTTAGAAGTAGCGGTTTTTGTAAAGGTTCACAAACATTAGTTTAGGGCATTAGCTGACTGTAGAAAAGGACCTTTAAGAAGTCAATATAAAAACCTATTGCATGTTGGTGACTATAATACAACTTTGCTTACGAAAAATGTATTTGGTATGGGTCCAGCTATATGTATATAATAAAGTACCTGACACAATTAAAAATAGTACAATTGAAGAATTTAAAACGAAATTAAAGGCACTGTTGCTAGAAAAATGTTATTATTCAATTAATGATTTTTTAACTGATAATTTATAATTCATATTTAAATATTATATTTATATTTATAATTTATATTTGATAATTTATATTTAAATTTTCTATTGACTAGGTAATTAATTTAATTTTCCTTTGAATTCTTTGATATATTGTTATATTAAATTTGTTATATATATATATATATATATATATATATATATATATATATATATATATATATATATATATATATATATATATATATATATATATATATATATATATATTAAACTTGCTGGATTTAAGCTATTTGTTTTGATTATTTAATTTTTTATTTTACATATTATTCTTATTATATTGTGTTTGCATGCCTAAACTAAGGTAGATTGTACAAGGATCCGATATTATATTTACCACCTGTATTGTTTGTACCTGCAATCTAAGCAAATAAACTGTTTCTATTCTATTCTATTCTAAAAATAAAACTTTATAAGCTTCACTTCACTTATATTACTACATCCAAGACTGCCACGATGTTTTATAAAATAGCTAGTTAATGCGATTAATTCGGTGAGAATTATTACTTTGTCCAAATTGAATAGTATATAATGGCTAGTTAGTATATATAATATCTGGATTTATTACTTTGGCTGTAACATTTACACAGATAAACTCTTATTTTCCTATTATATGTCCTACGTCGATCAATACTTGTCAGTTTTCGTCAAGAGCTCAATGTGTAGAAGATCACCCCGTTTCCAACTCGTTGGAGGACGTAAGTATGTTCGGTTCTGTGACAAGAGATATTAACGCAACGACAACGTAACCCCATTAAACAAGATTAAATAAGCGAAGCTGCTTTTTTAAATTTAGGCTTTTTATATTAGCTTTTTCTATAGGAGATTCGCAGGAGAACCGTCTGTCTAGTCTAGACTTTAGACTGATATGAAAAATAATAGCATTTTCTAAAAAAAGTATAGTTATACTAGCTGATCCGGCGAACTCCGTACCGCCATATTTTTTTTTAATATTCGCAATTTATTTGTGAATCTAAACCATTTTCAAGTCCCCTTGAACACACACAAAAAACATCATCAAAATCGGTCCAGTCGATTAGGAGGAGTTTAGTGACATACACACGCACACAAGAAATGTATATATATATAAAGATGTAGCCCAAGATGTTGTTCTTGTGACGCAAAGTTCACTGCACATTCCTGGTGATATTTCTTTAAGTGTAGAACAATAAGTTCTAGCGATAACCTAATGGAGAACATACGGCAAAGGGTGTCTCGTTCATTTATCGTTTGCTAAACGGTGAAGGAAATCTGGCTGTCCGATAATTACCCATAACATTTTTGAAAATATGTCACAGAAAGACATTTGTAGTAAGGATTGGAATAGTAATCCTGAGTTGGATTTTGAAATGGGGGATATTTGATAGGTGACAATATGATACATGAATCAATTATTTTTTAGCAATGCCTTATTCTCAACTGACAACATTTCTTATTACTAAGGCTACGAAAATCTAAATGAAATAACTAGAAATTCTTACGATCTTAATATTAAGTACTAAGTTGATGTTTAAATCATTATCTATAATATAACATTATGATGAATATACATTCAGTCAAGCATATCTTTCAGTGGCGCAGCATTTTTTCTAACCGAACTTCAAGTAATTGTTATTAGAGTTTCTATAAAAGATATATTGTTTTTGTTTGAATAATTATAACAAAAACAAGGCAAAAGTTGATGCGATTTAATGATCATTGGCCTTGTTACCTTTTTAAACGAGTAAATCTTTAACAACACGATAACCACGAAAAATTTATTAAATCTTTCAATATTCAAATTATTGAAATGTTTACCTTCGTATACAAAAATACAATAAAAATATGTTACTTATAGATAATTTTGTGCTTAAACGTCTTATCACAAAAAATATCTGTAAGTAACATACATATTTATGTATAGCATGAAATAAATTAGGGACCGATTAGTATTTTTTTAAGGAATTAAGTTGCACATTATGAGTAAATCCTGGATCGCAAGAACTCGTTCAGACAACAAATTCAAAGAACTAGCTTTCGCCCGCAGCTTCACCCGCGTGATATTGTTACGAATTGAAAATAACGCCATCTATCAGTGAATGGGAGAACTACATGAGATTAGATGTATCAGTTGTTTAAGGCTGTTTCATCTATCCTCTAATAGATGGCGTAGGTGTAAATAGAACATTTACGCAATTCTAGAAACACCTTACACGTTTCCAGAAATATCGTGAGTCGTCTCGAAAAGCCTAGTGATGTTATCCGGCCAGTATAAATAGAGCGAGAGCGCGCGAGACAGGACAGTAACAAGTGAATAAGGAAGCGATCAACAAGAAGCGAAGGGAAGTAATTCGAAAGTGTTTAGTGTTGTTCTAGTGGTGTGAATAGTGGTGTTTTTATTAGTGAAGTGAAAATTAAGTGTGTTTTTACTAGTTGTGTAAATAAGTGTGTGTATCTAGCGTTATTGTGTTAGTGAATAAAGTGCAGTTTTTCTGGCATAGTGTATATAATTTATCACGAACCCCAGCTCGTAACAAATTGGTGTCAGAAGAAAGGGATAAATTATGCCGGTTATGCCGAAAGAAGAAACTGAAGGAGTGCGTACCAGGAACCAGCGCCAGCAAGACCTGGACCAGAGACGCTTCGGAGACGTTCCTACTCCATCGTCTGGTGGACCAGGCGACTCCGCGGCTGCAGTGGAGCCTGCAAGCGCCACACACTCCGTGACGGTGCCCGACATCGCGGCTCTGATGGCGTTCATGCAGGAGCAGGCCCGCCGTCAGGAGGAGTAGGCCCGCCGTCAGGAGGAGCACGCGCGCCGCATGGAAGAACAGCGACAGCGCGACAAGGAGGAGCAGGGTATCTTAAGACCTGAACTCGTGAGCTGCACTGATTTCTTGAGCTTCTCAATGTCATCTCTAGAATCGGTACTAATTATAACACCGCCATTTTTTATCTTGTGTAGGCCTCGTACGTGCAGTTTCATCTGCTCAGGACTGATAATCTTTTGGACAAGAGATTTTGTGTCCTCACTTGACTTCAATTTATCATCAGGATAAATGGCCACTGTGTTCGATTTCATTGGCTGTATATAATTATTGGATCCTTTTTTTACCATGTCTGCAAATGAGGTGGGTGCGGGTGGTTTTGCAGTTTCTTCAATGGTCCGTGTGAGATTCTGTAGCTGCTGTGATAGATCTACCTGATCTTGAAGACACTGCACAGATGTTTGAGCTTGGACGATTCTAATTTTTAGGGCCTGGTACCGTACTGCCATATGAGATGTGGCAGTACCCACTGTACGGCACAGATCATTGACGCGCAGTTTCTGCTCCGAGTTCATTTTGCTCTCAGACACGATAGCGCACACGCCATTTAGGCTTTGTTCAATTAAGTTCATCCACGACTGTATCTCCGGTGTTTGCATCACTTCGCGAGCATCTTCACCTTGGCTCGGTGCATTAGGTCTCGTAGCGGGTGTAGGAGGTGGGGAACGCGCGGTCCTGCTGCTCCGGTTGAAAGGGCTGTGGTCCATTTTGTTTGTTAATCTACTAAAACCTCTTACACACGATCCATATTCAAATTATAGTTACACAATACATGTAAGTTAGCAACCGATGGCCGGCCAAACAAGGTCACGACTCAGCACGTTATTTGTTTATTTTAATTGATTTTCAACACGTCTGTACTCAACGAAAGGCAAAGTAGTTTAGCATACATCATACAAGATCCAGTTTGAGGCTGTGATGCGATCGAATGGGTGGACCAAAGAACAGGCCTTAACCGCCCTAACCTTGGGCCTTCGCGACCGGGCCCTGACAGTGTTAGAGGCACTCGGACAAGACGTCACCTACGAGAAGCTTCTTGAGGCGCTGGAGGCGAGGTACGGAGACGCGCACCTCGAACATGTGTATCGTGCTCAGCTGAAGGACAGGACACAACGCAACGGAGAAACTCTGCAGCAGTGGGCTCTAGAGGTGGAAAAGCTGGTCAGGAAGGCATACCAGTCGTCTCCTGCGCTTATTGATGGGAACCTCGTACAGGCGTTTACGGATGGGATCCGGGACCTGGAGGTAAGAGCAGCAGTGAGGCTTGGGCACTTCAAGGACCTCAAGGACGCCTTAGCCCACGCTCTGGAGGTGGAAGCAGTGCGACGCGACGACCGAGGTCACCGCATCAGGGAAGTTGTGTCGTCACCTCGGTGCTACAACTGCGGAGAAAGAGGCCATATCCGCTTGAGCTGCTCAAAGCGTAGGCAGCCTGGTGACACCCTGTCTCCACCAAAGGGGTCGCCTGATGTGCCTGCCAGGCAGCGAGAGCAGGGAAACGAGTAGAAGCCAGGACTGCGGGGCGGGTGCTGGCTGGTAATGGAAGAGCCCCAAGTATCTCGATCTCGCAATCATGCGACGGGAACAGCCTGATCATCGAAGGTGAAATTAACAGAACACCATGCAAGCTGACATTGGACACGGGTGCTTCTCGGACAGTCGTCGGTTTCCATCTGGCAAGACGGGTTCTTCGGGGCTGCTTCAGGAACAATGAATGTGTGAATCTGAGAACAGCTACCGGTCAGCACATAACCGTCCGAGGTGAAATGGAGGTGGATCTGAAGCTAGGCAACAAAATTTACCGTCACAAAGTCATCGTGGCCGATATAGTGGACGACTGCATCTTGGGCCTGGACTTCATGCGGAAGTATCGCTGCGAGATCGATGTTAACCAGGGAGTGTTGAAGTGTGGCTCGGAAGAAGTCTTCATGGAAGGTGCAACTTCAGGAAAAGTGTACTGCCTGAAGAATGTCATTCTTCACCCGCGGACGGAAACTGTTGTACCAGTTTGTTTACCAGGGAATTCTGGTCGAGGGAACCGCTGCGTACTAATCGAAGGTCTAGAGAAAGAGGCCTCCTGGAAGATTGCACGAACCTTGGTAAGGGGTACAAAAGTTTCATCAGTACGCGCACTGAATGCAGGTGACAAGGAAGTGTCGCTCAAGAAAGGGACGGAATTGGGCACCTATGAAGGAGCGGCTTGGATGCGTAGATGTCAAGAGCAACCTACCAGCGCCAAGGTTCAGGGTGCACGATTCGACGTGTCTACTCTTTTAGAGGACTGCGAAAGTACCCTGTCGGAAGAAGAGAAGACCGAGGCTCAGAAGATGTTGAACCGGTTCGGGGATATTTTCTCGACCAGTGATATAGGGAAGACAGCACTAGTCCAGCACAAAATAAACACGGGAAGTGAAGCACCGATTCGCCAGCGACCAAGACGTGTGCCAGTAGCACGGGAACGTGAAGTGGAAGCTATGATCGACGGTATGGTGAACGAAGGCGTAATCGAGCCTTCGTCCAGCCCGTGGTGCTCTCCGGTTGTCCTAGTTAAGAAGAAGGATGGCAGCATGCGCTTCTGTGTAGACTACCGCCGATTGAATGACATCACGAAGAAGGACAGCTACCCGCTGCCAAGGATCGATGATACACTGGATACGCTGACGGGGATGAAGTGGTTTTCTACCTTAGACCTAAAAAGTGGCTACTGGCAGGTGGAAATAGATCCTCGAGACAAAGAGAAGACGGCATTCTCCACAGGCAAAGGACTGTGGCAATTTAACGTCATGCCCTTTGGATTGTGCAACGCTCCGGCTACTTTTGAGAGACTGATGGAGCGAGTGCTTATGGGACTGATTGGAGACGCCTGCTTGGTCTACCTGGATGACATCATCATCGTGGGGCGCACCTTCCAGGATCACCTTCGAAACTTGGAGCAAGTGCTGTCAAAGATACGAGGAGCTAATTTGAAGCTGAGTCCGAAGAAATGCGCGTTATTCAGACGGCAAGTGAACTTTCTAGGACATGTGGTCTCGGAGAACGGTATTCAAACTGACCCGGATAAGATCATTGCCGTGAAGGAATGGCCAATTCCAGAGAACAAAACGCAGGTCAGAGCATTCCTCGGATTATGCTCCTACTATCGACGGTTTGTGAAGAACTTTGCTGACATTGCTCGACCTCTTCATAAGCTCACCGAAGACAGAGTGCAGTTCTGTTGGAATGAGAGCTGTGACGTTGCATTCCAGAAGCTTAAGGAACATCTGTGTACTGCACCTATTCTAGGCTACCCTGACAATGAGCATGAATTCATAGTTGACACAGATGCCAGTAACACCGGAATTGGCGGCGTGCTGTCACAGAAGAAGGGTGATCAAGAAGTTGTTATAGCATACTTCAGCAAGGCCTTATCCAAACCCGAAAGAAACTACTGCGTCACCAGGCGGGAACTCTTGGCTGTAGTAAAGACATTGCAGCATTTCAACAAATACTTGTTGGGCCGTAAATTCCACCTGCGAACCGACCATGCAGCGCTGAAATGGCTACTTCAATTTAAGGACCCAGAAGGACAAGTAGCTAGATGGATTGAACTACTGCAAGAGTTTGATTTTGTAATACAACATCGCAGCGGCAAGTCCCATGGTAACGCAGATGCCCTATCGCGTAGGCCGTGTCCCGACCAGTGCAAGCACTGTAGCCGACAGGAAGCAAAGCAGGCAGCGCTAGTGAGGATGTTAAAGACGGATCTAAGCGACGAATGGAGAGAAGCTTTGCAGAGTGCTCAGCGAGATGACAAGGATGTACAGCCGATTCTTGAATGGAAGAAATCAGGCGCTCCTAGGCCCAAATGGAGTGATATCGCAGCAATGAGCCCTATCACCAAGAGTTATTGGGCACAGTGGGAAAGCTTGGTCGTCCAGGATGGAGTTCTGTGCCGCAAATGGGAAAACGCTCGCGGTAACCAGTGCCATTTGCAAATGGTAGTGCCCAAAACTAAGGTGCCGGAAGTCTTGCAGCTCTATCACAATGGTGCTTCGGGAGGTCACATGGGAGTTAAGAAGACCCTTACTAAGATCCGGGAGCGGTTTTATTGGCTCCACTGTCGGGATGACGTCGAGGATTGGTGCCGCAAATGCACAAGTTGTGCGGCTGTCAAGGGGCCACATACTCGAAGCAGAGGTGCATGAAAGGTGTACAATGTGGGAGCCCCATGGGAGCGCATAGCGTTGGATGTCGCTGGGCCGTTTCCTGAGAGCCAGGACGGAAACAAATACTTCTTGGTTGTGATGGATTACTTCACGAAGTGGCCTGAAGTGTTTGCGATCCCAAATCAAGAAGCTACCACAGTGGCCGATAAGCTGGTGCATGAAGTCTTTTGTCGGTTCGGGGTGCCCTTGGAAATCCACAGCGATCAAGGCCGGAACTTCGAATCTGAGGTGTTCAAGGAGACTTGTCGCGTAATGGGTGCACATAAAACCAGGACCACGGCTTATCATCCGCAATCAGATGGCATGGTTGAACGGTTTAACCAATCACTGGAAAGGTACCTGGCGAAGGTGGTGGAGAGCAAACAAAGAGATTGGGACAAGCACATCCAACCATTTCTCCTGTCATATCGCAGTGCGGTCCACGAAACTACAGGAGTAACACCAGCTTTTGCTAATTTCGGTAGAGAGCTCCGTTTACCTGCAGACCTTATCACCGGTATTCCACCAGAATCTCCACACAATATAACGGATTACGCAACCGAGCTACGCAACAGGATGAACGACGTATACGAGCACATCAGGGAATCTGGACAACAGATGTCTGAGAAGATGAAGACTCGCTACGACCGGAAGGCAAACAACAAAGGCTTCGATGAGGGATCATTGTTGTGGCTTCATAACCCAGTACGAAGCAAAGGAAAATCGCCTAAGTTACAAGCCAGATGGGACGGGCCATATCGCATAATTACCAGGATGAACGACGTCACCTTTCGAATCCAGAAGGGGTCGCGAGGTGCACCGAAGATAGTTCATGTGGACCGGTTGGCTCGTTACTATGGGTCTAACGATGTTCGAGACGAACACGTTTAAGAGGGAGGCCGTGTTACGAATTGAAAATAACGCCATCTATCAGTGAATGGGAGAACTACATGAGATTAGATGTATCAGTTGTTTAAGGCTGTTTCATCTATCCTCTAATAGATGGCGTAGGTGTAAATAGAACATTTACGCAATTCTAGAAACACCTTACACGTTTCCAGAAATATCGTGAGTCGTCTCGAAAAGCCTAGTGATGTTATCCGGCCAGTATAAATAGAGCGAGAGCGCGCGAGACAGGACAGTAACAAGTGAATAAGGAAGCGATCAACAAGAAGCGAAGGGAAGTAATTCGAAAGTGTTTAGTGTTGTTCTAGTGGTGTGAATAGTGGTGTTTTTATTAGTGAAGTGAAAATTAAGTGTGTTTTTACTAGTTGTGTAAATAAGTGTGTGTATCTAGCGTTATTGTGTTAGTGAATAAAGTGCAGTTTTTCTGGCATAGTGTATATAATTTATCACGAACCCCAGCTCGTAACAATATATTAGTAAAGAGTAGTCTATGTCCTTCCCTAGCTTTCTGACTATGCATATCAAATTGTATCACAAACAGCTCAACAGATTAGCCGTAAATACATTTATACAGATAAAAATACTTCTTATTCTTTTCTATCTGAACATTAAACATGAAAAAATAATTAAAAATATATATATTGAAGGTGAAAAGTGATATAACTTAAACAGATATTCTGCTTAAAACTTATCACAAAATTACGTATAAGCTTTCAATACAATATTAATATGGAAACAACATTAGTTGACATTTATGTTCACTATTGTGCACCTATAAAATATCGCGCTGTGACACGCCGTGACTTTAATAGCCTATAACCTTCTCAACAAACAAGCTATAAACTCAACAATTAAGCTGTAAAACCCAAAAACTTTTTATTTTACTATTTGAAACAGGCTGACATTATCTAAAATTAGCGTGTTCTAACAAACAAACTACAACTTTATAATATTTAGGAAGGTTATTTAAAAAAAAATACACGAAATAATCAAAAACATATTTTTATACATTCTTGTTCGTTGTTCACCATAGCACAGATTACTAAATAGTAGGATACCTACCTTAACGAAATATAATAATTTATTTATTTAAGTTACATGGATGACTTACAGCTAAAATATACATCTAATAACAGAATGGTAAACATAAAGCCAATAACAAGTCATCACGCATATGAATTGTTTAAAAAGAAATACATATAATTAGTAGAATGACCTTTAAATAACTTTCACCAACAACAGCCATTATTTCACAAAAACATGTTTTCTCTAGAACAAAACAGGAAACGGATACAAAACGTGTTTTAGACACAAAGCAATTTGTCTGTGCCTGAATAAAAGTTATATTGAAAAAAGAAGAAAGGAATGCGACATTTTCGAAAGACCAAGATTCTGTCATTTATTATTTTTTAATTGATGACAACGGCTTTGGTTTAGTAGCGTACCTACTCTTCGCTTGCGTTTATATTGAAATTGCGAAGTTTCGTTTTGGTTAGAAATGAAGCTGGAGTCAAAAAAAGAGCTTTGTTATTATAAGCAATGACAGCAAACATATTTTAATAGACAATGGACTAAGGTAGATTGCCTGTAAAATATTATTATACAATATTGGATAGAATTTATTATCTTAGATAGGCACTAAAATAATAAGTACCATCCAATCTTCTTAAAATATAGACGAACATGAATGTTTTAACTATGACATGAAAATATACATGTATATTTTCATGTCATAGTGTATATGTATATACATTCATGATCGTCTTTATTTTGCAAGTGGATTTATTGTTCATTCTCGTCCTCTCGTACTAAACTACGTGGAGAAGTCGTTGTGAGAGACACCTATTTATTATGAAGAGCTACTAGAAGTTTTATACCTCACTAATTTCATTCTTCAAAACTTTACAAACGAACTTTTGTTACCTTTGATTCACTCTTATTGAGGTAAAATTAAAAAATCTCGGCAAAGTGTACATTGTTAATAATTATAACTAGAAACGAATGCATATAAAAAGTGTTTCTTTGCCAAATAAACTTTAACAGCTAATTCACACATATGGTAAAAGTCTATACAAGTGACCGATTCTGACATATTTACATATTAACAAAGTTCAAAATTATCTTACAAAATAATATCATTGTGAATATCCGTACCCCGTTAATAATTTAATTAAAAGCTCATAATTTGTCAATTAAACAAAGGTATGCAGCAATAGCTTTGTTGATGACATCTATGGCGCAAACGGTGTTTGTGTTCTGCACAATGCTTACTGGTATACAATTCTGCAGCTGCCACAACCAGACTACAAGTAAATAGGTAGTGTAAACAATGAAATTGAAACAAGAATAGGCCTATCAAAATGTCTTTCAATTAGTCTGTGTTGCGAACAAGGAAAAGTTACATTTCGTAAGCCTTTCTATAAGTATTTCTATGTAATTACTTTTATCATCGACTAGACGTGACCTGGGACTTTTTCTTTGCTAACTGTAGTTTGCTTTTAAATATGTAGTTGGTGCTTTATTCAATCCAAATACCGTCGCAAGAGAACTTATTTCACACAGTGATTGGTTTCGAACGTTCTTCGTCGAATTTGAATACGGGTACCGTACGGTTCAGGTACGGTCACAATGATCGATTGTGTTATACCGGTGTGGGCAGAATGCTTGGTGCCATCTTGGTGCCCATACAAGGTTTATTATATATTGGCTACCACATCGTATAAATGAAGGTGGATCTGATTACCAAAATATATATCATTAATATGGTGCGAGCCGTTCTTATATTTCCGGGATATTTATGGCAATAATATGTGTTTGAGGTATTTGAGATTAAGATCGCAGTCCTGCTTCATTTTGTTGCGAAATTTTGAAGTTGGTCATGTCATGTCTTCGACAATTGGGGATCGACTTTCTAGACCCAAATTGTCTCTAGAGTTCGTATTGCTGCATGACTAACTAGAATTTTATTTCTATTTGTTTATTTCCACTGGAAAAAGGACCCGCTTCGTATGAGTTGCTATTAAGCTAAAAGAACAGGCAGTCTGGCATTTTCCTTTACACGAAGTAGGCACGTATAAATGATAAATGTCTTTAGAACGAAATACGCAATGATTTACGCGGGTTGCATTTGAAAAATTCAAAAGGGCGTAGCACGCGTCACTGAGACAATGCGCGGGAAATGAGGTAACGAGGTAAATGAGCGGTGGTTGTCATGGCAACGGGTGGAAGTGGGTTGGAAGGTGCTGGGGAGTGACAAGTGCGTGATTAGGAAGACAGGTGACGGCGAGGGGAGAACACATTAGCGGGTTGAATGAAGGGTTGATGTGTGCCGGCTATTGGGTGCTGTGTGATTTATGTTGGCCTTTGATGGCGTTGCATTGATTTGAAAATTTACCTACGTACTGTGGCTTTAGTCGTACCTACTTAATGTTATATTTTTTTAAATCAATATTTCTTTGGAATTACATTGTAGGCTCTCTTTAATATCCGTACCTTGTTGGTTGAAACGAGATTATGTTTGCGATCGATTCTCTTTCAAATAAGTTCTCTGGTAAAATGTTCAAGTTTCTTGTAGCTGAAGACTGCAACTCACTTTGCAGCAATATGAAACCTAGAAATATTCACCCGTAAACGGTAATATTGTTTCTTTTATTTTAAGGTCTGTGTTGTGTAGAAAAGAACATTATTTTGTTACGCTACGTTGGCTTAAAATAATGTGGCGATGAACACATAATAAAATTGTGCTAGATGGCAGTACTGTTTATACAAAAGATACTAGTTCCTTCCGGAAGTATGCACAACCTGGCAAGCTAAAAGCACGTCTTCGAAGAGAGCTACGCAGAAGGCTTCCCTATGCCTGCGGCACATTCTTAAGTATAGGTTTACTAAAACTTGACAGATGCAAAGTAGTTACAAAATCTTTGCTCAACAGCTAGCAAGCCCAACTCCGCTCCACTCTTAAACTTTTCAAGTTACTAGTAAGCGATAACTATAAATTATGGGACCTATCTGAAAAACTTATCACACATATGGCCTTGGATGACGTACTTTAGTAGTTGAAGTTCTGCAAATAACCCTAAGCATATATTGACCATTGAAATTAAATTACATCTAGTACAAGTACATTGCTTATTAGTCCGACGTTTTGATAACTTGACAGGAACCGTGGTCACGATAGACTGTTCTGTAAACTGTAGTTTAATTTCAATGTGTACCTAACATTCGCATAAACTTAAAAATAATTGCCCACTCTAAAACTTAAAATAGAGTTCAAATGTGGTTCTAACTATGACTAGTACAGTAGTTCAACCATTTTACATGTAATGTTTGCACCGTAGTTCTATCTGTTATTGTCAGAAACTCTGCCGACTTCAGAACTAACTTTACTAGCAGGAATTGTATTGTAAATTTTGCATATGGAGTAAAACTGTCTTAGTAAGCCTTAGTATTTACGGCGAGCGATAAGAAAAGCAAGTTCAGCTAGAAACGAGTAAGAAGATTAGTGTAGCACTGGAGTGCTCCGTTGAATTATAGAAACGATCGATGCGAAAATGTATAAAGGACAGGCAGAGCCCAGTGGAAACCATTAGGCTCAAGCACCTGAAATTTGGCAAGCATTTTCTTGGAGACTGTAGGGGTGCACTACGAAGGGATTTCCCAAAGTTCCCACGGGATCAAGCTGAAATGGGTCAATTAAACAAAAGCTCAGCAAGTACGAAATATTTAAAGAAGCGCCAAAACATAGGATAGTATTCTATTGTGTACCTTCACTCAGGAAATCTAAGGCGTATGAGATCTCATATATGTACAGAAACTTTGTTCTTCAGGTGGACACAATGTACTTCCTTTTGTTGTATAAGTAGTTAACTAAGTCGTATCTTTATACTAGATACAGAACCGTATGTGTATAAAATCCATACTCATATTAAATGCGACACTTTGTTTGTCCTTCTTTCAAGCAAAAACTTCTGAATGTATTTTTAAGAAACATAGCAAAAATATGGCTTAAGCCAGCTTCTTTGAATTTACACCACGAGTCAAGTAACTTAAAAGGAGCCGTGCTCGTCCATTCGCAGAATCATGCACCGTGACAAGCGGGCTTTATACATTAGAAAGTGAGACATTTAGCTCTCAGGTAGATTGTCGGGGTTCTAATAGAAGCACTGCTTAGAAGGAACAGGTTTTTCAATTTATCTCACTACCCCTTACATAGCTTACATTACAGGCTGCTGCGGCAGCCGCTTACAGGGTGGAGTAGACTGCTCGTAGGGTCGCCGGTGAGCTGGCCGAAGTGCACGCTGGGTAGGCAGCTCGGTGGTTGAGCGAGATGTAGGCTGAGTGATAGGCTCAGGCGTAGGCTGGTAGAAGCACGGCGCCAGCAGCTCGTAGGTCGCAGCTAACAGCAACCGGTGGTAGGGATCCCCAGCGGAATAGTAGATATAGAAGTAGAAGGCAGAATAAATTCGTAGTAGTAGTGGCAGCGTAGCGACGTCTAGGGAAAGTAGCCGATTTAGATTGCGCACCCATCTTATATAGGCATAGACCTATGACACACAGACTGCCTGTGCCCGGTCTATTACCTTATAAAGTAATAATTCCTAGCGAAGCGCTCTTCGGACTAGGCTGGCTCCGCCTACTGCGTTAAGCGTCTGTAGAGATTATAACGCAATACGGAGTATAACGTTAGAATAGGACAGAGGCTATCTTTTGTCGCAATAATCAACACCCATGCGGAGAAACCGCGAGCAAAAGCTAGTGTGTATATACAGAATGTTTGGTAATTTGACCAATTTCTTGAAGGAGGTTATATTTGAGGTTATTTCAAACAAATTGACTCCCGTCAACTAGGGGTCCAAAATTAACGGTTTCTGCGATATCCTCATATAAGGACTTTTTTGACATTTTCCCCCTTGTCATAAAAATATAATCGAAATTAAAAAACTATTCACAAGCTTTAAAAAGTAACAATTTAGAGCCAAAAGATCCAATTTCTTTTGCCAAAAGGTTCTAAATTGTTACTTTTTTTAAAGCTTTAAAAGCTTGTGGTGGCATTGGTCGAATTACCAAGCAGCCTGTATAGAGTAAGTCTCATGACAACACTGTACTTAGTGCAAGCATGCCGTAAATATAAATGAACAAACCATTCCTTTAATGCATAATTAGTGCGACTTGTATGCCACTCTCGAGGCGCCGCAGTCTTGAGTTAGCTAGTAACAGTTGTTGGTACTTCAAGTTTAGAGTACACATAAGCTAGATAACTTATGTATGCACTAAGAACATGGATAGCTTTACTGTTCGAATGTATTCAACCCATACTAGGGATTATGTCATTTGGACCTATTATACAAATTTCCTATTGTTCCTATTGTTACTAATCGCTGGCCCAAACAGTGGTCTTGTAGGACTTGGACGTTAAAATTGTGCACAGAATCAGGTCTCCAAGAGGAAGTCTTGATGTCTGAGTCTGGTTGGATGCAACTACACAATACATCAGGGTAGTAACTGGGATAACACTAGGACGATGATGGTGACATTGGTGTTGTGGGAATCGAATCAACAACCCGCGGCGCAATAGCAGTGGTGAGGTTATTGCCTGTGTCGTGGGTTACATCAATGTTTTGGGATTCAAAGTTCTGAAGGGAAAAGTGTAAATTAGTTTTTCTGCTTAAAAGCTCTTCAGGGGTTCGCGTTAAGTGTCTTGCTGACTCCCTACTGTCTATGAAATAACGGTATTTTAAACATAGCTCCCTGCCAATCCATAAGCAACTTCTGGCATGATGCTTTCTACGTCATATGTACGAGTATATAATAATATGACTGAGAACGTTCATGAATTTTACCTCAAAATATTTTTTAACGGTAAGCCAGCACCACAAATTTATAATTATTATAATAATATGCTATATAAATAAATCTCGTGTTACATGCTATGTAAATTAATGTGCCTCATTATTTTGTACACAAAATTATAACCGGGGTTTTATTTCGTAATGAAGTAATCATATTGTATGAAATACTAGCGTCCGCTCCCAACCTGACTTTGGCTCTGTGAATAGTATTTGCGGAGTGTATATTAATTAGGCATTTACAAACGGCTTCGAATCCACGGCGCGCACCACTGACTTTTCGGAGCTATGTGCATATTGAATTGTTAATTAACGCTTGCGCCGTGCCTTGGAGAGCACGTTAAGCCGTCTGTCCCGTCATGAAGATCTTTGACAGTCGTTATAGGGAGTCACTACCACTAAATAAACTGACTAAACGCCATGTATGTCGGAAGCCTTCTGGCGTTATAGAACTCAGATTTACATATAAGGACAATTCTTATGGACACTCTGAAGACAAATGATCTGCGACCCAAATTGCCGCTTGGCTGCGTGGCATTGGTTCGCCCAGTTAAAGAGCAAGAGGGACGGAGAAACGACTGCAGCACCGCCAACTACGAACTAAACTGGCAGACTCCACTTAGGACCAGCACACGAAATCCTTATAAGGTCTGCGGTTCTATGTAAATTTAAGTTCTTGCTGACGGTCCGAAAATTCTGGCTCCAAAGATTGCCACATACTCACACGAAATAATTATGTAGATATTATAGATAGATAGGTATTCTTTCAGTCGCTTATTAAGCATAGTGCTGCTAAGTAGTGCATGTAGTAATGAAACTATCACGGTGCTGTTTAAAATGCTATTTCTTCAAATACTCACCACTCCCATTTAAAAAACCCTGATACACTTATATTTTTGAAATAAAACCAGTCACATGTTATATCGAACTTCTTACTTCGAAACTTACACACCAATCCTTGATTTTAAGGGTGTCATTTCTTCGTTCTTCCTTTCAACTTTCGACAACTACAACTTTGAGTTCTATGATCTTTAATCTCTTCTAAGTTCATATTAATGCTTAGAAGTGTTTAAGCTTTGATTAACGATTTTATTAGTTCCTTTACCGTAACTTAGCTTAAGGGCGTATTAAAAACTAGGTCTCGGTTCTTATAAAAAGCCGCTTTCATCGTCTCAGTCGTTAAATTACGTTTTAACTGTGAGAAAATGAAATGAGAATGTAGTTAGCTCGCTGGTGGACGGCCGTAAGCCTGTATTACAGAGCAGGATGCTGCTTCGATTCGAAATCACAAGCTGAAATGAGATCGCTGTAATCAGTTCAACGTACTGAGGAGTCGGAAATTCTCTTGAGTACTGTTACATTGTAGCATTTTGTAACATTGTTTATTACTGAAACGGAATTAAGATGAATTGAATCGAGGAAGATAAAGAATGCAGACTTTTACGTCGATTGGTCTCGCTCAAGCTCATTATTCCTGTCGCGAAATTTTTATTTACTTCAGGACTGAGAACAGCTAAATCAATACAAAATAGCATCGCTCCAGTTTTCTCACAGTTAAAGAAACGTATCAATCGAACCGCGAGCAGGCCTCCTTCACTCGGCCGTACCTACAGCGGTAAGTGCCTACACATTCCCGCGGCTTCCAAGCCCAAGGGTTGTTGACTTGAAAATTTGATTTTATTTATTTTACGAGTGCAACTTGAAAATTAGATTTTTTGTTTGTTGAGATATCCCAACGATTATGGTGTCAAATTAAAGCTCTAGTTCAAAAAACATTTTATCTGTTTGAATCATGTAAATCGGTCCACGCGTTTAGGAAACAACTGGGACGTCAAATGCGAACTCCAAACCGCGTAAATAACTTTTTACTATTAACTGATACACTTTTAACCTATTTTTTTATATTGTCCTAGTTTTGTTTTGTTTACCACATGTATCAATTAGATCAATTTTGTATAGGTAATGTTTATATTGTCATTATGTCAATAACGCAACTGACAGTTTGACAGCTCTGAGTCAGAGTGACGTTTATCATGCTTCGTTCGGAAACTGTCTACTATCTAACTGATTTTTATGCTTTTTTTTGTGGTCTATTTTATTTTATTTGTCTACTTTTCCTTTTTTTAATGTGTTTTGTTTGTGTTAGCTGGCGGGTGGTGCAGAGAGGACTGCGTTTCCTATAGCATAGACGTATATTTGTTTTTTATTAGATAATAATATATCTTATTTATTAGTATTTTTTATTTATATATATTATTTTATTATAAAACTTATGGATATAGATAATATTGATGTGTATTTGTCGGCTAATGAGTCTTTTACATCCTCAAACAATGAGAGTTTTTGTTCAGTGGACGGTACATTAAGCGAATGTCTACAAAACTCACTTGCGCTCCGTTCAGGTTTTCTTAACGTGTGTCACATAAACGCACAGAGTTTACCCAGTCATTACAGTGATTTACTGGATACATTCTCTGATTCGAATGTGCATGCCGTCCTGGTTTCGGAGAGTTGGTTAAAACCAACCCTTCTTTCCACTTCCTACTCTCTACCTGGCTTCATCCTCATTCGAAACGATAGAATCGTTAAGAGGGGTGGTGGAGTTGCTATCTACCTCCGCAGTGTTTTTTCTTTTAAAATATTAGCTTCTTCACCCACCTCTTCGCCTGCGGAGTTTTTATTTATTGAGATTGATGTCAAGGGAGCTAAAGCTGTCCTTGGCGTCGTCTATTGTCCCCCTTGTGCTGACTATTTCTCCAGTCTCGAGCCGATTCTGGAATCTTTAGGGTCTCAGTATGCGCATCATATCGTCATGGGCGATTTTAATACCGACCTCCTCTCCCGATCTTCCAGTCGTTCCAATAAGCTCCTCGACATCATTGAGTCAACCAGCCTCCATGTATTACCCTTGAAAGCCACACACCACAACGATAACGGAGAGGATACTTGGCTTGACTTAATGATTACCTCTGCTCCTTCCCTTGTAACCTCCCATGGCCAACTTACTGCACCCGGATTCTCCCGTCATGATCTTATTTACCTTACGTACCGTCTGAAACCTCCCAAATCCCCGCCCAAAGTTGTGCGCATGCGTTGTTTTGGTCGAATGGATGTAGATAAGCTAAATCAGGATGCTGCATCGATAAACTGGGACAACTTGGTATCTGCCACCACGGTAGATGAAAAAGTGAATATTTTTAATGCTGTTGTTGGTGAACTATATGATGTGCATGCCCCCATTAGGCGGGTGAAGCTGAAGCGTCCACCGGCACCCTGGATCACAGCGGGTGTTCGAATGGCCGTAGAGACCGGGCGTTTAGGCGGTACAAGAGGGATCGATGTGAAGACAACTGGGCGCTTTTCAAATCTGCAAGAAATCGATGCAATCAGATGGTGCGGAACGCTAAACGCCGACATATTCTCAGTAATATCATTTGTTCTTCGCCTGCCAGTTCCTGGAAGTTCCTTGGAACACTAGGTATCGGTAAACAAAGACATATTGATTTCCGTGGGACTCATGATTTGGATGATGTCAATCTTTTTTTCACCACTTCTGCCTCGCTCGATCAACAAATCATGAGTCACACGATTCAGTACTTAGATGGGTTACCTCAACCCAACATAGATTTTTTTCGTTTTTCTCCCGAGTCTCCGGGCGATATCAAAAAGGTCATCCTCTCCATAAAATCTAATGCTGTGGGATGCGACAATATCAGCCGTCGTATGATTTCGACGATCCTGGATCATCTCTTGCCGGCAATATCCCACATCATTAATTTTTTCCTAGAGTTTGGTACCTTCCCTTCCTTGTGGCGCAAAGCTTACGTAATCCCACTGCCCAAAATCCAAAATCCTACTCTCCCTGAACACTTCCGACCTATTTCTATACTACCCTTCCTCTCCAAAGTGCTTGAGGCCTGTGCCCATAAGCAACTATCTTGGTTTGTCCACCACAACAACTTGATGAGTCCTTTCCAATCAGGCTTCAGGCCTGGTCATAGCACAACCTCTGCCCTCCTTAAAGTGACTGGCGATATTCGTGAAGGTATGGAAAACACCAAACTAACTGTGCTAGTGTTGATAGATTTTTCCAATGCCTTCAATACTGTCAGTCACGAAATCCTATTACATGTCCTCTCCCACCTCAAGGTCTCGGCTGGAGCTCTAGATTGGTTCTCAAATTATCTTCGAGGTCGCCAGTAATCCGTCCGAGTCGACGAGTCCTCGTCAAAATGGCTTGACATTACTTCTGGCATTCCTCAAGGCGGCATTCTTTCACCTCTTTTATTTTCTATATTTATAAACCTTTTAACTCAAAATCTTCAGTGCGCCTACCATCTGTACGCAGATGACTTGCAGATTTACTCACAAGTAAATGTGGATTGCATTTCCGAGGCCATCAGTAAGATCAATGATGATTTGGCAGCTATATTGACCTGGTTGAATAACTTTGGTCTAACTGTCAATCCTAGAAAGACTCAGGCAATCATTTTGGGTAGTCAGTGGATTTTAAATAGACTTGACTTCTCGTCTCTGCCAGATATTATAACATTTAACGGGACCACCATCAGTCTGTATCCTACAGTAAAAAACCTCGGGCTACACTTAGATAACGCGCTGAGTTGGCAAGCTCAGATAACTCAGGTGAGTCAGAAGGTCACCGGTTGTCTTCGCGCCCTCTACCGCCTAAGGAATTTTTTACCGTCCGAGACCAAGACAATGCTTGTGCAAACTTTAATTTTCCCACTGATCGACTATGGCGATGTATGTTACTTTGACCTGAATGCAGATCTCCTCAATAAACTTGACCGTCTTCTAAATAACTGCATTCGATTCATTTTCAATCTTCGCAAGTATGACCATGTGTCTACTTATCGCTCCCAACTAAAGTGGCTTCCTATTCGTCATCGCCGTAGGTTGCGTGCTCTCACTACCCTTTATACCATCCTTACGTCCCCCACCTCTCCGCAGTATTTAGCCCCCTATTTTCAACTTTTGTGCACTAACCATGAACGAAACCTCCGTTCTGCTAACAACCTTCTTCTTACGGTCCCTTCTCACAACTCCAATTTTCTTCACTCTTCTTTCACTGTCCAATCTATCCTTCTTTGGAATGCCCTCCCTCTTGAAATCAGGATGGCCAAGACTAGGTATACATTCAAGACTAAGGTGAAGGAACTTTTATTGGCTGAGTCGGCAATTGTATCATAAAACATATAAATTTCAAATTAATTTAATATATTTATGTATATTTATTTATCTATATGTATATATATATACTTATATATAATATTATGTACTAGTCATGTATATTTGTATGTAGGTTTATAATTTGGATATATATATTTGTGTATAATATGTAATTATGTGTTATTTGTTAAGTATGTATATAAAATATGTTTATTTGTTTGCATGTATTAACCTAAAAATTTATGTAATTCTGTTAGTTTAAAATCTTTTTATTTAGTCATACATTACACCTACTTCATTTCTCTCTGCACCACTTTAAGGTAGACTGGGAGAAAATGCCTATGGCATTAAGTCCGCCTGTATACATTGTGTATGTATATGAAGTTTAAAATAAATAAATAAAATAAAATAACTAAGAATTAGTGTAGTGAAAATGTAAACGACCAGATTTTTGCGGTTTTTGTTCTACGAGCTCAAATAGTTGGATATATACTTATAGGATAATTATTTATTATTAGGTACGTGGTCAAGTAGGTAGATAGACGATGAATAAATATAATAGTACCAGCGGCAAGTCGACAACCCTAGCGCGACAGCTAGCGCGTCACTCCGCGCCAGACAGCGACAGCGTTATATGTTAGAAAAGAGCGGGAACGGTTAGGTGAATATCGCATTAGGCACTGAGTGCTTATGCGAGCTGAATTGCTCTTTGTTGCTTAGTAGCAAGAGTCGCAATTTCAATGAATTGGTTTGAGAAGTGGTGCTTCTGTACGTAAGTACTGTTTATTCTGTGCCGCGAGACTGTTAGTTGTGTTAATTTACAGCGAAGCTTCTCACTGCTGTCGGGGTAATATTGTGTCCGTTCTTTATAAGTTTACTGAGTATCTGAACAAATATATTATAACAATGTGTGAACAGTGCAAGCCTAGAAAGGGACCAAAGGAATGTTGCGCCGAGGATCTCGAGTCGAGCCACAGGGCCGGAGCATCACGGTCTTTGCGAAGTTATATGGGTGTTCAATTTTAATTATATCTCGCTAAATGTTGAAGGGAATAACAGTGAGGACAGTTGTACATAATGTACTTCAAAGTCATGTAAAGTTTATTTACCCGTACTTGGCCACTGTAGATTGTCTAACACTATCAAGCGAGTGACATGGTTATACATAGGATCATCCAGCCTATGTAGGGATACCTATGAACATATAAACTACGTGGCAGTAAAACTGGGTATCATTAAATACTTGTAATTGTTGGCATATACATATTTAGAAGATGGGTCTATGTCGCGTAATTATTTGACAATATGGCTAAAATACCTTATAATTCCCAAGACTTTTCGGCATAGGTTACACCAGCCGTAGTTACGAGATGGTTGGGATCATTATCGTCCAAAAACGTAGATTTTATAACGCCCAAGCTTAATGTTACGCAGTACTCCGTCTCCAAAGCAAGCGAAGTCATAAAACATTTTAAATTTTTCTGCTGTTTTCATCTTTTATGACTTATCTTTCTTCCATTTTTACATCCACCGTTATACCGAGAAGCTATCATAAAATTAAAAATCATTATCGGTTTCTGTTTTTTAAATTAATGAACAACCATGCTTAAATTATTAAATCCATAATCTATCTTGAAAGATATTTACTGATTAACCAATTTTCTTGGTCTGCGGTATTAGCTGTATCGCTGAGTCTTTGTTTAAGTAAGAAGTTCATTTTACACTGGCGGGTTTTAAGAAAATTGTATCAGAGGATCGGCTTGTTATATGATTTAGTGGAGAAGGAAAATCAGCTCTATTTCAACTGTAGATAAAGCACAAGTTTGAATATCTGTATGATTTACAATAATAGTCCTTTGAAGGTCTCGTCCAAACAATATTGTACTCTATTACTCGGACAATAGAGTTGTATAGAGCCTGTTTTGTTGTGGTGCATGTGCGACTGCTAATCGGCCTGATCAGACGCTTTCCATCCGTCTCAGAATGTCGATGGAAGATTAGCGGCATCGGATTAGTTATGTGGCAAGCAGTGCCGTATCGTAGAAAACATAATTGAACTGGGGATACCGATAACTATTTTTTATAATTATTGTTTTACATGTAAAAGAGCTGTATTATATGTTTAGTTAGTTCAGCGATTTTCTGATTTCACGTAGTGGCCACACGACGTGAAGTCAGAAAATATCAATTTTATAAGTTTTGTATCAAACGACTCTTTTGGCTCGGTTTCTTAAGAAACCATAGATGTTCTTACAAGGAAGAAGGCAAATGAAAATTGTTATTGTTCAAGTATTGATTAGATAAAAAGTAAGTAATCTGATTGCGTGTTTAGGATGGATTCAGTAATCAAAACATCCTGATAGCGGCAGAAGGAAATAAAAAGACTAGACTAGACCACTTGCAGCGGCCTCATACTATACTAATGTGCCCAGTGGCGTCCCTCAGGGTTCTTTGTGGGGCCCTTTGTTTGTAATCTTTGTAAACGACATCGGCAATTGCTTTCATAACTCTAAGTTACTCTGTTTTGCAGATGATATGAAAATATTTACAACTATTGCATCTCAAACATACGCTCATGCTCTCCGGTTGGATTTATTGCGACTCAATAATTACTGCGTCAGGAACAAATTGGACTTTAACCCATCTAAGCTCTAAGCCTCTCTGCGCTGTTGTCACCTTTACCAGAAAAAAAGCAAATCATATCATATGAATATAACTTAAAAGGCCAAATCTTGGTAAAGTGCCATACTATTCGTGATCTCGGTATAACTTATGACTCTAAGTTATTGTTTGTTACACACATTGACAATATTATAAAGAAAGCTTCTCAAGCATTGGGCTTCATAGTACGAGCTTCGTCATGTTTTCGGGAAGCAAAAACATATAAAATACTTTACTGCACATATGTTAGAAGTCTTCTTGAATATGGCTCTCAAATTTAAATTCTTGTACATATGACTTGTATACATATTATACAGGGTGTAAGGGACAGTGTACCGAAAACCGATACCAGTGATTCAGTACATGATACTGAGGCCATTTGCGGTCGAATTTTCCGGAAATTTTCATGAATTTTTCGATTTTTCTTTTGCATTTTTGCCATATAATGTAATTAAATAGTAACTATAGTCGAACCCGCACTAATATTTTTGTAAAATTCTAAGAATTAAACATGTACATGGCGCGTTTACTCTGATGTGACATCGGCCGCGGCGCGCGGCCGCAGCACAGTAAGCGCACCAGTACATCGTAATCACTGCCGCTACCACCCGCCGCTGTAGGGCCGTAACTGCTGATAGTGCGAATTTGCGTGTTCCTATTTATTATATCGCATTTTTTTGGTAAATTTTCTTGTTCTTAGATTTTTTTCGGAAAATTCGACCGCCAAAGGTATCAGTATAATGTACTGAATCACTGGTATCAGTTTTCGGTACACCGTCCCTGACACCCAGTATAATCTGAAACTCGGCAACTCGGAAATTTTGTTTGTGCCTAGAGGTTTCGGCGGCGATAAACCGATTTAGCTAAGTTTCTTTCTAAGAAGGCACGTTGTACAAGAAAAATAAGTAGCAAAGATCGAACATGAAATATAAAACACATAGTTTCCAAAAAAAAATTAGAATACTTACGTGATTTAATGCCGTTAAAAATCAACTAAATTTAAAGCACTTACTTGAAAACTAACTCTTGATCTTCGTTCAAAATTACTGTATTTACTCATAAGGTCAACGTTAACAGCACAGAAAAGTGTAAAAAAATGAAACACCATTACCACGTCGCCGTAATCTCACTACCACAAAGCACTTGATAACGAATGCGGGTTACGCCGTAGTCATCCGATCTCGAATAACTAAATCTCGAATTCACCAAATCCAATTAATTGACAAGGAATGCACGTTACCACGAAAAACTTATCAACGAAATCACGTAACCTCGAATAACGAAACCACTAACGATGAGATATCAATAATCTAAGAAACAATAAAAAATAAGAACATTTCAAGAGTTTAAGGCATTTGGTGAATTCGCGATTTAGTTATTCGAGATCGGATGACTACGGCATTACGATATTCGGCGCAACGTGCATTCGTTGTCAAGTGCTTCGTGGTAGTGAAATTATGGCGCCGTGGTATTCGGTGTTGCGTTTTCGGTTTCACGTATCGCATATACCCCACTAGGTTTAAGAAAACCATAGTCCTAGAATAGCAGAGAACAACTGACCATCTTCTAGCTCGCTGCTACGATAGAGTAAATTTCCTATAGCATTTGGCTAAATGCGTCTATAAGAGTCATTGCTGAATACTATATATACTAATATAATGAAGCTGAAAGCAAACAAACAAAGTTTGCTTGAGCGCACTAATCTCAGGAACTACTGGTTCGATTTGAACAATTGTTTCTGTGTCCGTTAGCCCATTTAACGAGGAAGGCTAGGCTGTAAACACTACACTACTGTATTAAATAACGCGAGGTAAGCTAGTCAGAAAGAAAAGTTTCCAACAATATAATGAAATCAACTTTGATCAAAGCTTCACTCCTCAGTCAAATTGAATACTTGGCCAAATTATTTTGTAGATTACGTTTTACCTGAATATAATGACGTGTATATCATAAGGACAATCTCAACTGTTACCACCAAAACAGGTCCAAAAACTTTTCCGCTACAATTCAATGTAAAAGCTTCACATGTAAATTAGTTTCGCTCACAGGCCAAAGTTACTACGCCTGGAATTGTCAGTTCAAAGTTTTATTGTTCCCAAAACATTTAGCTTTTTATACCTGCGTTACCAGTTCAAAGCAGCCCAGTGGATAGATAGATGGCAATAGGCCCCCTATAACATTTGGATCGAAACATAACTGGCGAAGTATGGGTGTGTAATACCTGTCTGCATACCTCTTCGGGGTTAAAGGCGTGAAGTTATGTTACGTGTGTTATGTTACCAGTCCAAACTCTGCACAGGCACAGGTATATCAAATTACCGATGTCGTAATTCGCACCGGTTTAACGTTGCTGTATTTAAGACCAAATGGTTACATTGTCTGCACTTGACGGGTTGACAGTTCCATCAGGAGAGCAATTTGAGCGCTCGGTTGTTAAAAATATGTTACAGGTTTCTGAGTTGTTAACTTTGACCGTTTGCTACGAGTAAAATACAGAATTTTTGAACGAAGATTGAGGGTTAGTTTTAGAGTAAATAAATAATTTTAGCGATTTAGACCCGTTATATACATATTAGTAGAGTATGAGGGAGTTATTGTTTTAAGTGCTTTTTTTATTTCTGTTCGTTTTCACTATGTTATGATTACTTGTTTATACACACTTAACACGAAAGCACATTACTTATTTTGTATATAATTAAAACATGAATACAAAGGTATCAATAACAAATAACAATGATGGAATTTGGTCTGGGTTTGTTGTGGCGACCTTAAACTTCACATGAACAAAAATTTTTTTTTATTTTTTACGATTTATATATATTTATTAAATAAATAATCGACACGATCGACCCTTATAGGGTTGGTTTGGATTAAAATATAATTTAATAATAGATGCAAATGAATCTTAATAGATGCAGTTACTTTATCTTTAATCAAAATTATATCAATAAGCTAATATTTTTGAAGCAAAACAACTTTTAAATCAAATAAAATGGAGCCAAACGCACAGCATCGTTTAAATGTTGTATCGATTTCACATAAAATCGATTTAAAATGTGCAGCGCAGCTTTTGTCTTTGGCTGTGACAGTTAGTTGTGAAAGATGTCCTTCAGTTTCTGTTTGATGTCAATCTGACATATGTCATTTGATCATTCAAACGTACATTGTTCTTTCTGACTAAAAATTAAAACACCGATATCTTCTTTTTCCGGCTTTCCCGAGTGAAAATATAATAATTTGTCGACTCTGTTACATACGCCAAATTTTTTGATAATTTTTTTATTACTGTACGCTTCAATTTAATTTGAGACAATTTGATGTATGGAGATCTGATATTTTCCTTTAATTTTCACACTTTACACAAGCAACTCAAATTAAAATCTTCGAAACTTTTACCATTTTGCGTCTTCGGAGGAATACAACTAGACATTACCAAAAGGCATTTTGTACCAAATGGATATTAATGATTCATTGAAGTATTCTGTATTGAGCTGTTCATGACATCAGCTGTCGTCTTTCTAAGATACTGTTAAGGCAGTCCGCCTAATGATACTCGTTAACAGAGCAAAACTTCAACAGATATTATCTTTTCTGACAGAAGATATAATCTACAGCAAAATAAAGACATTGGTAGCGCTCCAAAATGCCTGACTTTATTGAGAAATAAAAACCGGCCAAGTGCGTGTCGGGCCACGCGCAATGTAGGGTTCCGTAGTTGCCCATAATGACTTTCTGCAAAGGGTATTAATGTACAACAAATCCGACTGTTTATTTTGCTGGAAAATTTTTTTAATAACACTATTAAGTATAAGAACCTAAGTTTTGTTTAGAAAAATACTAGGTATGTATCCAGTTATGTATTGTAAGCATAAAATGTGGTTTCCAAGATATACTACTACTATACATACGTATTACCGTAGTACATTACATACCAAAGTACCTACGTATAGGTATCTTTAAGATTAAGCCAGCGCGCCCAATGTAAACTCACAGAAATAGGTATTTATAAGTTAACCGACGATTACTCGTAAACTAGTGATATCTACTTGGCCGTGATAGTTTTCCTTTTAAATTCGTTATATGTACTACATTTGTGATTTTTTTCACCTCTTCCAAATTAATAGTTTAGCCGGCAGAGGGGGGGGGGGACACTTGAGTCTAACAATTTTTTTCACTTCAAAGGTTGATATTTGACAAACCAATCACTTGATCGAAAAATGATTTGAGCAAACTAATAATATTTTTTTAAAACCTATCCAATGATACCCCACATGATGGGGTACTCAACCAAAAAAAATTCAACCCTACTATATATGTAGGGGAGATACCCTTAAAAAAATATTTTCCTAAATTTTATTCTACAGTTTTGTTGCAATATCTTATGTCTATATTCATGTCAAATATCAGCTTTCTAGCACCAGGCGTCTTTGAGCTAGGCTGCGGACGGACAGACGGACGGACATGACGAAACTATAAGGGTTCCATGTGGACTACGGAACCCTAAAAATGGCTGAAACTTTAGCGGGTATTAAGTTTTGGGAAGATTAGAATAATTTAAGAGTCTTAAATTTGTAATCATCTTTGTTATTATTGCGTTTTATTTCAAAGGAATATTACAACAAGCCTTAATAAGCATATTATTGACCAGTATTTGAGATAATACCTAAGTTTTCTTTTCGAATCTGAAGTGTATCCTAAGCCTGAACATTTTTACGTCAGAGCATCTCGTTGCCACATATTTAACCAATTCTTAACAGAAGAAACGAAGTCTCCTATAGCTTCTGTTTGTCTATTTGTTTGCGAAACTCAAAACCTCCCAAAAGGACTTTCATGCAGTTTTTGTGTGAACTAAATAATTTATCGGGAAGGACTTAGGTGTATTGCAATCGGACACACCTTGCGGATGATTCAGCATTAATATAAAATTCTCTTAATTTATTTGGATTGCTATATGTAGCAATCCAAATAAATTAAGAGTAAAAAATAACCTCTTGTACCCCTTTAAATAACCTCTTGTATATTTAGTAACATTTCTATCGATATAACTATCTGGCATCACTATCACCGACAGATAACATTGGCGGGAAGCTTCTGGCTACAGTTAAGCGGGTAATTTTGTTGCGAACTAACTCCTTATTGGCTTTCAGTAGCATATTAGCTGTACATCTGCAGTAATACGTACTGACATTTATTTAGTCCGTCAGCGAGGAAGTAGAAACGACGTAGGGATAAGTTTTATTTTTATGTAGACTTTTTGGTTTAAGCTCTTCTTCTTGATATGACTGCATTCGTTTTTTATACTCACAGAATATTCTTGACGAGATGTGCCTGTAATCTTAGCTCAAATAGTTTCCGGCCCGTTTAGCGTACGGGCTTGGAAAATGAAATCTTATCACCGGAATTTCGATTGCTTGGATGGTTTCATCCTTGTATTCGAAATTCCTACTGAAAATTCTTCTGTATTGATTTTATATTTTATTTTTATACAATTATATCGGTTTCTTATTTAAATATATCGACCTCTCAGTAATAGTGCCCATTAGTGAGTTCGTATCGGTGTTAAAGCATAAAACCTAGAACAATTGCGAAACTACCCAGCGTTCGTGTCGCCACGACCGATCACAAGCTGATTGTGAACCGTACTGGCACATCGATTGCGACGTACAGTAACAATGCAATAGTAAAGTTTATGTATTATATGTAATAGCTGTGCTCGTAGGATAATGTGTATTAGTTGTATTGTGAATTGTATACCAAGCTGTTTGTGTTGTATTTTTTGTATTGTGCGTTGTATTTGGTGTGTCAATAAACGATTTACTAACTTTTTACTTTTTTTTACTCCCTGCCTGTGGGATATTAAAAAAAATGTTTTTGGCCATGTGCTAGGACTCTTTTTGTACTTTTTCTGATGTCACTTTGTACTTGATGCCCTAAGAATTCACTGCACTGCCTGCAACTTAATAATCTCTAGCTTAATACTTGACCCACTGAGCACGAGTTATCCGTATATTAGAGCGATTTAGAGGAATAAAATCGAGGTATTACATAGGGCTAATTAGTTGATCATTAGCGATACCGCTAATGAAATCTAATATATTGATAAGCAGAGTGGATGTATTGTCAATTATCGTAAAGATATGTACCTACTGATAAGCGCCTTCATCTAAATTAATTGAGACGCACACAAGACATTTTTTGTTTCTTCTCTTTGCAATTAACGGTATTTATATATATTTTTTACTATTTTTATTTAGGTATATTAATTTAGAAAGTCGTTTCCCTACTAAAAATATAAATTCTGTCTCGCTAGACTTAAAAAAAAATATCAAAAGAACATCTAGACTCGAAACAAAAAATACGTATACCCTGTGCGCTGTAGGTGCGGATGATAGTTGCCTATATGACGTTGACATCCTTCAGTACCCCATGACTAGGGATGTGACGTTATGCAATTCATTTTTATCGATCTAACGATACTCACAGAATAAATCTAGTTCAGATTAATAGTGTTATCAAAATTTGAGTGTTATTCGGTTTTGCAGTGTAACTATGTGTATAAACTTGTCAATAGGTATATATATTTTATGGCTACATAATAATATCTTTGTACTTATATAAAACTTATATAAAACCAATCTAACCGCAAAAGCGAGTTGGTGAAGTGGCTGAATGAAAACGAAGTTATAGCAGATATCAAAATGTTTAAAGGCAGAGCTTATTGCCTTAGTACGGCGTCATAAGCCACCAACTCCTACCTAATGCTCTGGACGAAATGGCAAAAAGAAAAAGGCCACCAGGTCCTTCGACTACCACCCTACCATTGCCAGTAGTATAACGCTATTGAGATGATTTGGGCCCAAATAAAAGGTCACGCCGCAAGAAATAATACTTCGCCGCCATTTACGGCTAATAAAATGTTGGTCCTATTGCAAGCGGCCATCAACAACCTGAAGACTGGTCGAAGGTTGTAAATAAAACAAAGAGGGACATTATGTCTGATTAGTGATTGGGATCGTGACATCCACATTGACAGTATAATGGAGTCATCGTTGATAATATCCGTCACAGATACAGATGATGAATTTGTTTGTGTCAGTGACAATTTAGATGTTGCTGACTCTGATATAAGTTTAGACGAATAAAAGCCATTCTATATAATTATATATGTTCTGTTGTTTCATTAATATCATTACAGACTTTTTACAATATGATTTGAAGTACGCCCAATATACGTTTTTTTATTATAAAAACTTCGAATATCCATCGTAGCAGTACATCCCATCACTAAATACGTCTATGCCATTACGTTATACTCATAACATTTTGCTTAATTTTTCTTTCCATTAGATTTTATTTGTAGACTAGAACATTCTGGTTGGGTATAATTTAATGTACCACAGTAATTAATAATATAATATTCTACCACATACACACATCACCATCTAGTCCCAAGCTAAGCAGAGCTTGTGTTATGGGTACTAGATAATGGACAAACATAAATATATACTTTTTTTTTTGTAAATACATACATATTATACATAGAAACACTCAGACCAAGACAAACATCCATGTTCATGCACACAAATGTTTGACTTGAGCGGGAATCGAACCCGCGACCAACGGCGTAGCAGTCGTTTACACTCCCGCTGCGCCAACCGGTCGTCTTGATTTAAAATATTTCGAATGTGGTACAACTGAAATACTAAGTCATAATTTGTAAATCGCGGCAACTTTCAAAACTGAAATGAAACGATTATCGATTTTATACTTTCGCGATTTGTATACATCATACAATATTATTAGTGTTGTTCTAGTGGTGTGAATAGTGTGTTTTATTAGTGGAGTGAAAATTACGTGTGTGTATCTAGTGTTATTGTGTTAGTGAATAAAGTTCAGTTTAAGTGGCATAGTGAGTTATAATTTATCGTCGAACCCCAGCTCGTAGCAATATGATTAAAGTCTCATGTAATTAATCATATAGTGAATCTTAAAAATAAATAATTGTGGTAGAAGGTAGGGATCAGATGACCGTCTGCCAGTTGTTTATCCATATTATAATAAACTAGCTGAGCCCGCGGTTACACCCGCGTTATTTAGAGCTACTGCTTCGCATCCGTGACTCATAGCGTGATGTTATGTAGCCAAGCCTTCCTCGATAAAACGGCTATCTAACACAAAAATAATAATTATTTGAGTCGGACCAGTAGTTCCTTAGATTGTCGTGTTCAATAAACAAACAAACTCCTCAGCTTTATTATATTACGTATACTGTACTTTTTAATAATGAACAAAAAAAACTGTTACAGTTTATATATCTGCCGCGGTGGACACGAACCCACAAAGCTCTAATGAAGATTATGATTACGAAGATGAAGCTTTTTATTCATTTGATGAAGTGCTGGACCCTAAGATAAAGCTCTTGTGGTCAAAGCTGATAGCAGCCGGGGCAAAGCAGAAGTTACCGGCGTTTGAACAAATGTGTTATAACGCGAACCAAATATGCGTCACTGGATTGTATGTTCTTCTTTCCATATTGCTTTTTGTAATAGATGGTATGTTATGTGTAGCTGTCCTCTATTGACATTGTAGAAGCTACGCTAATAATGACTTTCTTTCTTTCCCCTTCTCTTTCTTTTGCCACGTGAAATCCTGTTATAAGTTTTCAGCATTTCGTTCATGACTGCGTCGTCGGATTTTGGTCGAATTGGCCTGTAATTTGGCGAGCCCCAATTATTATAATAGGCGCTGTCTCCTCGACGTCTTACTAGTAGGATATCTAGCGACCATTAGGCTCATGCTACATTTGGTGCCTATATTACGTCATACGGATTCTCCTTCATAGTAGCGTAACCGCCTCACTTCTAAACCATCTCTGTTGTAGCGAAAGTAACATTTATCTTAATATATAAAATCCTTGCGTTACTGACTGACTGACAGACACGCTACAGCCGAAACTATTGGGCACAGGAAGCTGAAATTTGCCATGTATGCTCCTTGGGGACCGTAAGGGTGCACTAAAAAGGGATTTCCCGAAATTCCTACGGGATCGGCCAAAACGGGTAAATTAAAAAAAATGCAGGTGTAGCTGCTGGCGTTCTCTAGTTACATATATTTTTGTTTACAGAGACTTGCACCACCCTGTATGCATACGACATGATAAGCACGGCTTGGTAGAATTCCCAAATGTTTGTGAACTATGTTTTCAGAATTGTATAACTCAGACATTCGAAGAGAGAACTGGAAACAAGAGCAGGACTGGTAATTATGTTTACAATAACGTTGTGTCTTCCACTGCATAAAGCATAATTTTTTAAGATGTAGCTCGTAGCATGTATTTGGCGTTTAAACTGGTCCTGTGACCACAGTGTCCTAATTGCGCAAAACGAGAATTGAGACTATCTCTCTCCAAATGATTTATAAAATTAGTAGAACGGTGACCAAGCAAAGTGTACGGTTTAGTCAAGATATGTTAAGTGAAGCGTATAGAGCTCATTGAGTAACTTGACTGGCCGTTCGTTATAGATCTTCAAAGTTAAGCAACGTTCACTGAGGCAATGACTAGGATGGGTGACCGCTTGTGTGGCATTCACGTCGTACCTTGCAAGGCTCGTAAACTCGTCAGAGAACTTCAATAACAGAACAGCTCATTTACACATTTATATTTTATTTTAAAATATGTGCGATCTGTGTGCAAAAAAAATACTTCTTTGATACTGCAGTATTAACCTCCTGGATGCCAGCGTCATACCTATATTACATAAATAATTAAAAATTCGCCATAAAGCCATCAGTGAATTATTGCTGGAACTAATCGTTTTATGGTGGTTGTGTAACCTTTGTAAAGTGGCAGTACTAATCTTAACACCGTTTTTTAAGTTTTTTTTTTTGCTTAAACAGACTCCTAATATACCAAAAATATTCACTTATAATATGATATCGATGTTTTTTTTCTGGAATCCAGGAGGTTAAAGAAGTATTTTTTTATTTTTTTTATACTCTCGCCTGTATCCCCAAAGGGTAGGCAGAGGTGTAATATTACACCCACATTTCGCCATGAATTTTTAGGTCCCACGTAATAGGGGGCGAGCGTATTACAGAAGTATAATGTTGATAATATATACATTTACCATAGATGATATAATAATACACTAGTACCTACTTTAACTTTTCAGGATCGTTCTACTACAATTCTGAAGGTCGAGAATGTCAGTACTACTTGGACAATACTTTATCACTCAATGAAGCTTTACAATTTTATATTAAGACTGATATGCAATACAATGTAAATAAACATGAAGAAAAGACAAATAAATAAACGAAAATAATATGTGCTGGATTTGTTTAGTCGAATTATTTGTTTTATTTTAAGATACTAGTTTGCCTTTTCGAACTGTTATTTGCGTATGAGATGACGAAGCAAAAGCTCTTGCTTTTGCTTCGTCAGTGTAAAACTCCAAGATATAAAAATAATACGTTGAAAATTGTCATTAACAAGACAAGTATGTAAGTTAACATTGCTATCCCATTGTAAGGCCGCCCTCACATGGAGCGTCAGCGTCTGCGTTGACGCTGACGCTCCGTCAGCGGCGCGGCGTCACCGCGGCGGCGTTGACGCCGCGTAAACGCCGCGTCTACGTCGCGTCAGCCGAGCGTTCTTCAAAAGACAAAAGGGTTCCCAAAGATTTAAGATTTATACGTTCGTGTGTTTTCTAATTAAAATAACTTTTTTAGTTTGAGAACATTTATTTTAGCCCTAAGTAAGAAAAAGCATATTAAAATTTATTCATTTATAGAGGGTCTGGTTCATAATATCGTCAGTCACTACATCGGTATGCTACGTCGACAGTAAATCAAATAGTACGCTGCATCGACTACCCAAGCCAGTGTCTCCTATGATTTACCAGCATGAGTTGGTAAATGATCGAATTTTTAAATAAAAAAACACTAAGTTGACTATTTTTGGATTAAGGGTCTCAAGAGAACCTAATATAACCTACTTACTTGAGTTACAATCTCACCTAACCTTCTTTTGTTTTTGTCTCGGCAAATTGTGATTAAAAACTTTTAAAAATCCTGTGTTTTCTATTTAAATCTGGCTCGGGTCGAGTAGTCGATGCAGCGTACTATCGATTTGGTTTACTGTCGATGTAGCATACCGTTTTTTTAGTGTACTAACGATGAAGCGTACCAACGATTTGGGGTACTGTCGATGTAGTGTACCATCGATTTGGGGTATTGTCGATACACTAGCCCGTCGATGGAACGTTTTCGATACAGCGACCATCGATGTAGTGACTGACGATATTATGAACGGCTACCATTTATAGAAAAGTACAAATATTTCTTAGAACATTGAATTTGTCTACCTGTTTGCACTTGGCTGACATTATGTGGCGGCCAAGTAAGGACAAAACTCAATTTTATAAGTAATGTTTATACTTACTTCTCTTTTATTTCACCAGGTGTAATGATAATAATTCGAAGAAACGCATTTCCGTCATTTTTGTGATTTCCCGTGAGACTATACTTCTCTAAACACAGGTATACTTCCAATTTATGAGTACCTACGATGTTTCTTTTTTACGTGTTGTTACGGTACTTCCTTAGCACTTCAAAAGTTTCTAAGATTGGCGGTTAAAAGTTGTAAAGAGTAATTTATCTTAACTGTACAGGGTGTCACAAGACCCATCACCAAGCCGAAGTCTACTCGTTTTGCACATCATGCCAAGTCATACTACGTGAAAATAATACCGGGGAAACAAAAAAAAAAATTTAAGCTTAAAAAAATTACAACTTTTATTACCGGCAATGTATAGTGCGCGTTTGCAGACATCGTACGCTGGCCGTATCTATCTACCTACACCGTGCGTCGCGGTGGCGGCAGTTTATGATCACGTGGTTGCGCGGCCGAGGGAAATGACCTCGCAGCTGATTGATGGTACGCGTACACTACGCGTCGGGAACTTTAAAGCCGTTTACTTTAGGGAAATATTGAAAATTTTGTTTATGTTTATTTGGCAGAAAGTGTACATTTATCATGCTAAACACGATTTTGGAATAATTCGAAAAAAAATCGTGACTTTGAGCCTCAATATCTCCTGAACCAGTAATTTCCCACGTATGGTGCCGAAGTAAAAAATGATCGTAATAATTGGTACTAAATGGGGTTTCAGTTTTCGTTAAGGGTCTTTTTACACCCTGTATATTCCTGTCCGTGTGGTGACGGATTAAGAATACGAATTGTCACCACCCCATATCATCCCATGGGTGTCGTAAGAACCGACAGAGGGAGCATAGTATGCAGAGAACAGCACTGCAAGAGAAGGAAAACTTGATACAAACCCTATACCAACCCGCTTGGCCAGCGTGGTATAGTAGGCCAATTCCTCCTTTCAAAGGAGAGGCCTAGTCCAGCAGTGGACTATCAAAGGCTGATGATGAGATATATGTGCTTATAATATATGTATGTATGTGGCTAAATATGTATATAGCTACAGATTTATTTCAACATTTTATTACAAAAAGGAAAATAATATGAACCATGTCTGTGGTGTAACCAAATATATTTAATGTTCACGGCTGAATACTCTCATATAAACGTATCATGTACATAATTAAATACGCAGTTTCAGCATCAAATAACCGCCAAAATGTTTACCGAAAATTCAAAATACGCAGCGGAATACAGTCTTTCCCTTGTAATACATCACAGAAATCCATTTAATTTCTAGAAAATAAATCATAATATCAAAATGGGACATAAATATTCAACAATATAGCTTCATTTCGAGAATAATCTGTCTTGAGAGTTTGACGCGAATCTTGACTCAGCCTCCTAGTGTGAGTATATTTTAAGTTTTCGTGAATTGCATTGCATGTGAAACATTGCATTGCATTCGGCATTCTGATTGATTTGGTGGAAGGTTCAGAGCGGGCCAATCGCAACCCCGAACGAGTCTTACGTGACGAAAGCCGTAGTCTTAACGAAACTCGCACTTACCCTACTGACGTTAAGTTTATCAAAAAAGGACAGTGTTCCAGGCTTGTGAGTCTTGAGAAAATTGAATAGTGATTGATCATGTCTGCCCTTCTTTATTATTGCGTATGCTTATCTTATGGGAAAGTAGCCTGTAAGATTATGAGGGTGTGTCAATTTTTTTAGGAAAATTAGAACCGGGTACTTTAAGCTTGAACGGATAGTGTTATGTTATAAGCTGATTTATATAGTTTGACTGCAGATATTAAAATTTGGTGTAAGTATTTATGACGTCGCTCTGCATATTGAGTTCGTAGCTATAAATTAAAGACTAAATCTACTATAGGTACTTCCCCTGAAACCTAAAAACGTGCAAATGGTTATAAGTTAGTGTGGCAGCTTTTACCGAAATTATCAAATCAAAAGATAGAAAAGAGCTCCTTGGTTGACTTCTAGATTGTAATACTTCGACAAAGTTAAGCAACATTTACAGAGGTCAGCGCTAGGATGGGAAACCGCTCTTTTTTGTGTAATAGGAGGCAAACGAGTGAATTGAACACCTGATTCCTTCCCCGCCATTGGCGTAGAAAAAAAAACAGAAGGAAGTGTAGCTCGACAGATAAAAGTGACTTTGGCTGACAATTAAAAAAACCTATGAATGCTTATTGGTTGAGGCTTATGGGTGAGCTGTTACGGGTTAATAAAGCAGGATTAATTCTCTGAATAAACCCCTTCATATGATACCACTCGGATTACCCTGTAACGTTTTTCAATATGCAGCATATGAGCATTTATTTTTAATTACGGCGGAACCTACATGTAGGTTGTAAATAGCGGAAACTTACTTTCTAAATACATATTGCTACACTTGCAAAGGGCGCTAAGTCTTAAGCACTTATTACTTTATACGATCATGTACCTACACTTCCTTTTGCAATAAATTATTTGAATTTGAACCTGAATACATATTATAATTATCTGACTTTCTCTACATTATTAGTATATTTATTTATTCGGTATATGCCGAAAGCTATCCAACAAGAAATGAAAAATGTAGGCTGCATCTATGTACATAGTAGTTCTAAAACTACTACTGCTATTGAGCTATAACTGATACAGCTTTAAGCAGTGTATGTGGACGGACGGTGCCGCTAGATGCAAACTTTGTTATTAAGTAATATAGGTTATAGACAGTTTATACAATCAACTAACGTAACTAAACTATTCTTTATATATTATATTATTATATATTGAATTGTAAATTATCGCTTGCTCCGTGCCTCGGAGAGCACGTTAAGCTGTCTGTCCTGGCTGCCATCAAGATCTTTGACAGTCGTTATAGGGAGTCAGTACAATAAACAATAAACTGACCCTAGTCTAAACCATGGAATATAGATACCCCTTTGGGTTGCGGAGGTTAGACAGACCGTCGCTCTGCGGAAAAGCTAATATTCAGTCAAATCCAGTTCAAGTGGAAAGCGCAGCCCAGGCTCTAACTGGGATAACTCTAGGAGGATAATGCATATCTATGTAGATACTTAAATCAAACTAGACCTAATTTTATATGAATAATACCACTATATACTAGAACTTTAAATAACAGGGGCCCAATTCTCCTAAACGTCGAACTTACGTCACAAAAAGCGTATTCTTCTAAATTATCATAATAATCCACTACCACTAACTTAATTAACTTCGTTGATTATTGTGTGATGGAAATGGATCACAGAAGACAAGTGGACGCGGCTTATTTTGATTTCAAAAAAGCATTTGACCGCGTCCACCCTAAAGTGCTTTTGCAGAAATTAGCAGCTGTAGGATTCACGCCTAAGCTATTGAATCAGTTTGATAGTTATTTTGTCAATCGTACGCAATATGTACAGTTAGGAAATTACCAATCTAGCCCATATGACATTCGCTCTGGTGTAAATCAAGGTAGCGTCTTGGGTCCAACTTTCTTTTTGATTATGATCAATGACCTGCCGAATGTCGTTAGTGCGGCACACTGTCTCTAGTTTGCTGACGATTTGAAGCTGTTCTTAGGGATAGATTGTCCAGACGGCTGTGAGGCACTTTAGCTTGGGGAGCCCGAAACCACTTAGAGTTTAATGCATCTAAATGCAAAGCAATTACATTTACTCGTTCACGCTCTCCATATATCCATCCTTATGAAATAAGTAGTGTCCCGCTACAACGTGTCACTCAAATACGTGATTTGGGCTTGACATTGGACACGAGCCTAACTTTTAATGCACATATCACAACAATATGCAAAAAGAGCTTCAAATCACTAGGTTTTGTGATTCGACAATCAATACCGTTTCGGAGTAGGGGTGCTATAATTGCGTTGTACTTTTCACTTGTTAGAAGTATTTTAGAGTACAACTCCGTAATCTGGGATCCACACGAAGACAAGTATCGTATGATTATTGAGCGTGTACAGCGGAAATTCTGTCGATTTCTGTACAAAAAGCTTTATGGCTATTATCCTTATTTATATCCGTCTCTGTTCGTGTCAGGCATGGTGTGTCTTGACACGCTGGCATTACGACGTAAGTGTGCCCTTATGTTGCACTATTACTTGCTACTCAATAATAAAATCGACGATGCGACCACACTGTCGCGATGTTCGTTATCGGCGCCGAACCACTACACCCGGTTACGCTCGCGCCGCTTGCTTGCCGCACCACAAGTGCGAAATACGGCGCTATACGCACCCACGTGTCGTGCAGTTGCACTGCTTAACGCTCAGATTGCTCAGTATCCGGATGTAGATATATTCTTCATACAGTTAAAAACATTTATAAAAAAAAGCTATACACTTTTTGTCAAATAATGACAACATTTAAAATAAGTAATTGGACTTAGTATTAATAAGTAACTATGTACCTACTATGTATTCTTGTACTATAATGGCTCACTACACGCATTGGGCAACTGTTAGTGTAGTGGGCAGTTGTAATAAATAAATAAATAAATAAAAATATCTGATAACTGAACGAAGTTGTAACGAGATCGCAAATTGAAACAACTGTCAAAATATGTGTCAACAACGAACTGTTTAATTCAAATTATACGATAATGACATTAGGTTATCAGAATACCGCTTTTGAGTCTATTCAAAATATAGTATCAATGTCATATAAAAATAGGACATTTGCCCCCCACCAAATAATTTAATCTGTGTTTCGGGACATGAAACACGTATCTTCGATTTTAAGATACTGATTTACTACTTATAGCCGGATGCAGTACATTCGTGATCATGGCGCTCAATAGTGTAGTACCTAATATCGAATTCACGTAACGACGGCGACGGCACGTGGAAAATACCTCAAGAGCCAACTGAAAACAAGTAATTTGTAATTTGAAGCGTCAATTTCTGTATGTCCAATTACTACAAGCTTAGCGAGTTAGCAGAATAAATAAGCGTTACACGTGTATCATTCGAAGTATAGCCCCCTCTTCCACAATATAGAGAGCCCGTATAAATTCCTAATTGTGCATCCGTGTCCCTTCATAATTGATCGCGTACACAGCAGTTGTTTCAACTGACCGCGCGACAGCTGTCTCTCTCGTTAACTCCTTCATAGTTTTGCTATTTTAACGTTACATTTGTATTTGTGCTATTTTAAGTACGTACGTTTGTAGACCCGGTCTTGTTCCGGTGTTAGATTATGTGCAATACGCCTACTCGTGCGAGTGTGTTCTATAAATAGTCTTTTGTTTGAGAACAGTTTTAGATTTAGTAACTAAACACTTTCTTATTTAATTTTATAAATACTGTACTAATACTCAAAGTATTATAGCTGTAGGGAATAGGCGAGCCTCTAGATCGTGGCAAGTGGCAACATAACAGTGATGTCACTATGGCGATCATGGTAAATCCCGGTCAAGTTGTTAAAAGTGGGAACACTTCAATTTTCAAGATGTCGCTTTTGTGCAGAAGGTAGGGCAGCAGCTGTGTGATAATGTGATGACTGATGGCACTTACTGCCGTTCAGTAAGGATTTTCCTGCAGCCAAGGAATGCTGGCATTCGATCCGTATAATGTGTGGTATAATAGAAGTTATTCGACTGAGCTCGTCTAATATAACAGGAGCTCTAGAAACCCAAAAAACATTTGGTTTAATATAAGACTATATGTTTGACGACCTTTTGTGACGACTTCCTGTAAGTAGATGATACATTTAATCTATAATATAAAAATGAATCGCAAAATGTGTTGGTAAGCGCATAACTCAACAACGCCTGGACCAATTTGGCCAATTCTTTTTTTTAATGTTCGTTGCAGTTCAAAGATGGTTTTTACGGCGAGAAAAATTCTAATAATTGCCGGAAAAAACCTAAAAACAGCCCTTTTCTTTTTCCCATACAAACGTTTTCTAACTAAAACGTTGAGTCAATTTGTAATTTATTACCGCTGCATAAAGTTCAAATTCGCGTGCGCGTTGATATACTTCTTTGTTTGATAGCAGTTTTGAAAGGTTTCCGGACCTGAAGTCTCAGTGCTGCCGCCCAGCGGGCTTCATGTCAGAAGAAACTCATTGATAATCCCTACTTAATATTATAAATTCGAAATTGTGTATGTATGTATGTTCCATTTTCACGCTAAAACGGCTGAACCAATATTGTTGAATTTTAATATATAGATACATATATTGGACCATGGAGACGGATATAGGCTACCATAAGTTGTAAAAATTAAACTGGGAGGGATTGTAGGGAGGGTAGAAGTTTGTACAGCACAAATTTACCTCTTGGAAGTAAGAACGCATGTGCTGATAATTGATTGCTGGGCATGTGCTGTCGCATATCTGTCAGTACTGTCACGTCATGCCTACATAATGTCATATTGTGCACGTTGATTAAATTGTTCGCATATCTATCTATACTAATATAATAAAGCGGAAGAGTTTGTTTGTTTGTTTGTTTGTTTGAACGCGCTAATCTCAGGAACTACCGGTCGGATCTGAAAAATTCTTTTTGTATACGATAGCCCAGTTACTCCGGAAGGCTATAGGCTATATAAAATAGCGCTTCGACCCTTTGGGGCCGGGCAAAAGGCTAAAAAGGCTAAAAGATAATGTCGGCTAATCTCAGGAACTAGCAGTCGGATTTGAAAAATTGTTATTGCCTATGATAGCCCAATTATTCCGAAAGGCTAAAGGCTATGTAAAATTACGCCACAACTTTTAGGGGCCAGACAAAAATAATAAAATGGTCAAACGAGAAGGGGGAGGGTTGGGTCAAAGGCAAAAAAAGGCTAAACGAATAGGATACAATCTATATGGGTATCGTTTTCGACATTTTCGGGACGCTGATTAATAATATGAAATTTATTTTGTGATCCAAGATGGCGGACGGGAAATAAAAAATGGCGGATGAGAAAATTTTAAAAATCAACATGGGTATCGCCTTCGATATTTTAAGGGGTGGGGAATCGAAATACAACATCTATTTCATGATCAAAGATGGCGAATGGGAAATCAAAGATGGCGGATGGGAAAATTTAAAAAAATCAATATTGGTATCGTCTGCGATGTTAAAAGGTAATCCAAATACAACATCTGTTTCCTGATTCAAGATGGTGGATGAGAAATCAAAGATGGCGGACGGGATTTTTATTAAAGTCGATATGGGTATCGTCTCCGATGTTTTAAGGAATGGTGAATTCAAAAACACCATCTATTTCGTGATCCAAGATGGCGGATGGGAAGTTTTAAAAAAATCAATATGGCTATCGTCTCTGATCTTTAAAGGGATGGGGAATCCAAATACAACATCTATTTTGTGATTCAAGATGGCGGATGGGAAATCAAAGATGGCGGATGGGAAAATATTTAAAAATCAATATGGGTATCGTCTCTGATGATTTAAGAGATGGTGAATCCAAATACAACATCTATTTCGTGATCAAAGTTGGCGGATAGGAAATTAAAGATGGCGGACGGGATTTTTTTTAAAGTCGATATGGGTATCGTCGCCGATATTTTAAGGAATGGGGTATTCAATATTATATAAGTAAAAATCTATGTTTGTTTGTTCATCATTTATAGACTCTGAAATGATAAGAGATTAAGTGCTAAGTCAACGGTAACTTTGGAAAAGGGGCTTGGAAAAAAGGGAATTAAATAAAAACTCTTAAAAAGGCGATACGGAGTTCGCTGGGTCAGCTAGTATTCAATAAAAAGTATGCTAACAGCGTAAGTATTCCAAAATTAAATGTATTACTTCTCATGTTTAAGCTAGAATAACATTGTGTCCAACTATTACTGGGCAGCTGCCGGCTCTAAATATTTTGAAATCTATAATTGTGTACGTGTGTGCAATATTTCCAGTATCGTGTACCATTCACTGAAATCTGTTACACATAACACAAACTTTTGAGTAGCGTTGAAAGCGTCGTGTTTATGACGTCATGACCTCTGAAGGGGAGGGTAGGGGGAACAGGGAGGTACCACATGTTCTCAGCACACTTTTACGGCGATAGTTTCTATTGTACAACCCACGAAAAATATGTTTATAGTCCACCAAGTGATGAAGCTTTATTATTTTTCTCGCATATCTTGAATTTAGTAGGTGAAGGTGAGAGTTTAGATAATTTTTAGGATAACAGAAAGTTTATAAGTTTTTGTTTTGTTTATGTTTCTCTCGGAAATATAGACTCACGCTTTTATCCTCGAAGGGGAAGGTAGAGGTGTAATATTACACCCACATTTCGCCATGATTTTTTAGGTCCCACGCAATAGGGGGCGAGCCTAATGCCGTTACCGGACACATCACCAGACTTCGTGCTGCTACTGAGAATTCGGAAAAACCCAGTAACACTGTTGCCCGACCCGGGAATCGAACCCCGGACCTCCGATCAGTAGTCGCATACACTATTCACTGGACTACAGAGGCAGGAAATATAAACACATATTTTTTGTAAACGCTGGCACATCATAGCACAAGACACTGCAGTACAGGTCGAATTGTTTACGTAGCTGCACCGAATCCGTGTGTCTCGTTGTAGACGCTCTTCTATCATAGCTCATTTCTTACCTAATTCCTTTTTTTAATGTAATAAGCGGCAATTGAGCAGACAAACCGCCTCATAGTTAGCGATTATCGCCACAAATGGACACAAACAACACCAGAGGAGTCACGAGGACTTTCCTGCCCTTTCGTATTGTAAAGAAATTGTAGGAGGAGCGGAAAAAGAATACCAAAAAGGGGATGGGACCTCCGGCACCTGACTCACCGAAAGAAAAACTGAACAGATACTATTACTGTAAGTCGGTATTCTGTGAGAGGGTAGTACTTCCATGGTCGAACCGGCCCATTTATGCTGAAATCAGCAAGGCTCTACTAACTGTAAAGATGTTGATCTGTGTCGCCTGAGCGGTTTGTTTCTTCGTGTACGATTATGCTAAGAGGGTGATTTCATTTGACTCCTGCTTAAGGATAAGACAACTGCGAGAAGTGAGTGAGAAACATGTACCTACTAATCTACAACTCTCTTCAAATTATCACTTTATTTACACGCTTCTTTTCTAGTCCCACCAAGCGTAAATAATATTATAAGTCAATGGCTTATACGCAGGCACAAAACATCTCATTCCATAAATGTAATCCGAAAATCAGGACAGATTAAACGGAGCTTCAAAATCCCTACCTGTAAAACATTCTCCCAAAGCCTATTGTAAGCGAAATCAAGTAAAAATCTGATAATAATGGCGACGTTTATCAATAAAAGAAAATACGGATTATAAGGGTTAGGGTACCAGGGGTAGTCACAAATCTTTATCGGCGGACCCTATTGTGATTTATGTGGCTGCGACGTTCGATATAAGATTTGTGCCAACGCGAACGCCACGTAGAAAATGCCATTTAATTTGGGACTCTCTCGGATTAACGGTGCCGGACATTTACAGGGATTATTTTCCGGCGTTATTTCTGAAGGGGTTTTAGTTTTAATTGGGGAGATGTTTAAGTATGTTGTTTGTGTATACAAACTGTACAAATGAGCTATAATATAGGATCACGATCTATGATTAGATCCATAGATATTCTTAGTTTTGCTTGTTTGATGTTGAGACAGTACATAAATTTTATGCGGTTGGGATTCCGCATATTGTATGCAGAAGCCCGCTGTTGGGTCGCTGATTCAGTACACAATAAAACAGTACAGCCATGCAGGTTTCAGCATAAATGGACCGACTTGACTTTCTCTGAGGTTACAAATATAAGGGAACATCATTTTTACTGCTTCGTTCCACTGGTTTCCAAAAACCCTAAAAGTTAAAATGCCTGATAGTTCGGTGAGTGAAGATTACCGAAAGCTCAACCAACCTCCTCTTCTCAGTCACCACTCTTTTCTTATTTCCCTCTCGGTAGGCAGCGACTTAGATATATCGCCTCAGAATGGTTGCCGTAGTTTTAACAGAACGTAGCATGAGAGTGAGTCACACATTTATTGCTTACCATCGTCATTACCAAAACCATTGAAACCAATAAATAATACAAGTCAGTTGGCATCAGAGCCTACAATCGAGCGCCAACAAGCGCTCACTACCCACGTGACTAACAGCCCAGTCATTACGGGACTTCATTACTTTATACTAAAACAGCTATTATCATTACGAGGGCTTATACCGAGCACATTACAGGGATATATACATTACCGCTATTTATCCTGCGTTCGCGTGCTCGCCCCGAATCAAACAACCGGTGGATCACTGCTGATTAATGTTTGACTTTATTCAGACTCATTATTTACTCGACTAGTATTTGGTGAATCAATTTCAAAGGTAATATCGTGAAGGAAAGTTAGCTAGCTCAGAAAAATATGTAAGTTATTTAATTGTAATGGGGTTTCTTGCTTATGAGAACTTGATTACTTTTATGTTTATGGTGGTAGAAACCACCCTTATAATGGTTATGCTGCCTTTCCACCTGAGATTTGTAATACAGCTTAGTTATGTGAAAGCTTACTAAACGGAATTATATGTCTACGATCGGTGTCAGCATATTCAAGGCTATTGACTCCCCATTACAACTGTCAAATATCTTCATAACAGCCGGTACTGACGGCCTCACGTGCCCCTCCAAGGCATGGGTTCGTCGTGAGTCTGAACCTGAGTGCGTCTGTGTAGCAGTTTATGGCTCTCGCTGCCTAGATTTGCAAAAGCATATCGGAGAAAATAAAGAAAGATGACTGTTTTTAGTGTCACGCCGGTTAGGCAGAGGTGTATAATATTACTAGACCCACATTTCGCCTTATGAATTTTAGATTCCACGTAATAGGGGGCCAGCCTATTGCCGTTATCGTGACGGACTCCATGCTGCTACTGAGTATTTGGAAAAACTCAGTAACACATTTGCCCGACCCGGGAATCAAACCCGGAACCTGCCGATCAGCAGACGCATACGCTATCTACTGGACTACGGAGGCACGAAGCAGTGACTTATCTGTACCAATATATAAAATCCTTGCGTTACTGCCTTATGATAGACAACCTACAGCCAAAACTATTAGGCGCAGAAAGCTGGAATTTACCTTACGGTAGTATTAAGGCTTTCTCGAAATTCCCACGGGATCAGGCAGAAATTAAATTAAAAAAGAGTGCGGACCTAGGTGCGGGCGTCCTCTAGTACGATAATAGCTCGCAAATATTCAAAACTACACCATCGTACATCTCCCGTTTCCAAACCTGATCGAAAGTGGCGTATGATTTAAGCTCTTGAACGCTGCAGTTGGATTTATCCACCAAATATTATCCTATCACGTTGGCCCACACCGCCACCCTACACTTTCGACGTACAGTCTCCACTGGTTTCATATGTCTTTGCTGTTTATTAAATTCGCAAAAAAAAACTATTTACAGATTTGACTTTAAGGTAAACACCATGTAGGCACTTTATAAATACTGTCAGTCTTTTAAGATTTGAACACATGTTGATGTACGTCCGGTTTCAATATTCGATCTATACATGGATTTGGAGATTTGAGATACATTTGACAAATGAATTACAACAGCCGTTGTGATGGGATGACTGTAATACGTATTTCTACAGCTGTTTTCGGAATCTGGCTGTTTTATCTGGCAACAAAGTTACTGGTTGCCATTCTAGATTCGTCCGTTAATGAATCTGCTGGTACCAGCATGTTTACATTGAAATCAAAAAGTTATTATTTTTTAATATAGCCAAATACAGCACCCCTTTTCAGGGTGAGGTGTTTTCCGCACTATTCTTCACAGATGTATTTATTTTGATATGCCATGATCTTATATAAATTGGATTGATACCGAAAAATCTATGCGGTCCTGTTTCTATCTAAATTACTAGAAAGAACTACTCTACACTAATCAGGTTTATATTATGCAACTAGAAGACATTAGGTATGTTATAACAGCCTATTATATTCCCATACGCTGTAAGCTATAATATTATAATTATGTCATCATCATCATCCTAGCGCTGTCCCCGTTGCGCTCCAAAACCCACGCCTTGGAGCCCAGGGTCCGCTTTTCGGCTGCGTCCCCTCCACCTCGCACGGTCTTCAGCATCCCTGGTGGTTAGTTGGTTGGCACGCATATCATCCCTTACGACATCAAGCCAGCATTTCTTTGGCCTTCCCCGTTCACCGGGGCCCGGCGGAGGTAGCATAGCAAGACATTTGTTACCCACGTAAGATGCCGGTTGACGTAAGACGTGGCCATAACAGCGTTTAAGACACTCTTGCAGTTTGTCAGCAATGTCACGGACATGAAGGCTACCCCGGATGCGGGCGTTCCTAATGCGGTCCTTCCGCAGCATGTTCTTCTCCGTGACACGCTGAAAGAGAGAGTGAGAACGTGAGACTCTGCTTGTGTCGCTCAAGCACAGGCCACGTCTCACTGCCATATAACAGGACAGGTCTAATGATGGATTTATAGACCTGTCCTTTGAGCTTAACCGGCATTTTGGGGTCACAAATGACACCGCTCACCTCACGCCATTTGTCCCAGACTGCGCAAAATGCGTGCCTTGAAGTCGCAATAGATGTAACCAGACGCGTGCAGTACTAATCCCAGGTACTTGACCAGGTCCTTTCGCTCGGCAATGTCTCCGCCTATACGAATTGACGTGGGATCTGTACTGTTGCAGGCCAAGTACTCGGTTTCGCCACGTTTATTTTCAGACCGCATTCACACGCCGCACCAAGCGTCCCCTGTCCGCATCCGCCAGCCCGATATCATCAGCATACATAAGTAGCCACGGGGGCTACTCATGTGAGTCTCTGAGGCTGTCTGACAGTACCTCTAATATCACACTGAAAAGGTACGGACTGAGGACGGAACCCTGGTGGACTCCGACGGTGATGGGAAAGGTTTTTGTGTCGCCAACAGCAGTCCGAACTATGGAATCAGAATTTGAGTACATGTCTCGGATGATGTCAATATATGCTTCTGGTACACCTTTGGCTCTTATAGCCCACCAGTTCATCTGTCACGGCACACAGTCGAAGGCTTTCTGCATATCTAGAAACAGAAGATGCAGAGGCGTGTTCGCGTCCGCTCCATGACGATCCTGAGGGCGAAAATTGGGTCTATGGTTCCGTGACCAGGGCGAAACCCATATTGACATTCCGAGACTGTGGTCTCCTGTCGGATCCGGGAGTCGATGATTCGCTCAAAGAGCTTTCGGGTATGGGACATCACCTTAATACGGTGGTAGCCACTGCACTCCTGTACCGATTTCTTGCCTTTGAAGACTGGAGTGCTTATCTGATGAGTCTCCATTGGTTCGGGATATAATTATGAATAAGTTATTAAAGTGACAAATTGCATATGTTTTGTAGCAGTCACTACATACAATTGATGTCATCTAAGGTACAATGACGAAGACACCAACACTGGTGACATCTAACGGCCACCGTCAGTCAACAACGTTTGGTCATCAGAGATCCTGAATCACGCTATCACATTACGTTACGTTACATACGCGATCGCTGTATACGTAAACAAATGTTCAATAACATCCATCGGACCACTGTTCTCCAGGCGATCACCTAATCTCGTCAGAGGATCCTCCCTCTAGTTATAGGATACCCGTTTCTCCATAAGCAGCATATTTTGATCGTCGCTATATACATTTCAGGGATTTAAACAAGTTAAAAACTTATCTTAGTTTGTAATCAGACGAATCTCTTTGGACGTTACCCGAGAACAGGACACGGTACCCGAATACACGACTAGTTTCCAAAAACCTAAAAGTTCGAAAGCTAATAAGCGTTTACAGATTAGTTTACGTGAACATCTCGTTCAGTATGAAACTTTGATTTTGGCAAAAAGTTGACAAGACAATTTTATTAAGCGAACTAAGGTCCAACAAAAACTATTCCGGACTCTGCTAAACCTCTGCTAAAAGTTAAAACAAAATTGGAAATAAGGGAGGGAATTTTTGGCGTTCAGAATGTGAGTTATAAGCCCATTATAATATATTGAATTTATATTTATAACTTATTAAATATTTGTGTGTGAAGAGGATCGTGTAGTGAAATTTCAGTTTATTATATTTTCTAATAATAGATGGTGACGTGTTACTAAAAGAATTTCTATTAGTGGTGTTTCACGTAAAGTTTAACTAAATACTAATATAGCTCAATAACCCTCTTGTTTGAATTTGTTAAAGGTCATTAATTGCGTGGCAAATATTGAAGTTTACTGTGACGTACCATTGTTTTATGTTGATTTAAGTGATTTACCTGTTTCTAGGGTCTATTCAATAATCAAATTTTATAAATATATAATACAACTAGCAGTCACCACGGTTTCACTTTCAATCTTTATTTTATGATACGTTAATGTACAATCAAACAAGTCGGAGTTGGACCAGTTTGAAAAAAAAAATCCTTGGCTCGCTCATAGAGTCGAGGCACACTAGAAACTAGTTTTGTATACGAGTGTCAATGTGTGTGTAAAGCAGCACTGGAAGCGACGACGTCTTGCCGAGCGATTCTCGCCCTTATTGTGGTCGAGCGGGAAGTTGTTCAACTGTTCGTTATGTAAAAATTCTTCCTAAGGGCTCAATCAGTCAGAGAGCGGTCACGCGATCAAGCGTTCAAGCGGCCAGTTTTGCGTTCTTTGTGTTGTATTACGTTACATAGGTCCTATCAGACAGAGAGCGGTCACGCGGTCTTGAACGCTTGACCGCGTGACCGCTCTCTGTCTGAATGAGCCCTTAGTGGCTGGCTCCTTCTGGCTTTAGTAGTTTAGGCTCTGCGATGATAAGTCAGCCAGTACAATCGTACATGAGTGACGATAACATGTTATTAACTGAGTAAGAATCCCACAGTAAATTATTATTACTGCCTGTTTGTATCTTTGAATGAGGAACGCTTTTCTATTTCGAGATTACTAATACCTATTTTAAGATCGAAGCAAAATCTTACTATTTATGACTTTGAGGATGGTTGCATGTTTACTTTCCATAAAATACTAAACGATTATAGATATTGATTTAATACAGCTAACTAGACTTCGCCTATAGTTCCACCTGTGTGGGACTTTATTGCCCCTTATGGTGCTGATACTTTTGAGCATTGTTGTGATTTTTTATAGTAAAAGGCGGAAAACGAGCAGACGGATCGCCTGATGGGAAGCAATTACCGCCGCCCATTTACATTAGTAACACTACAGGAGTCACAAGTGCGTTGCCGCCCCTTGGGGTTGGGAAAGGGGATAGGATGAGGAGTGGGACGAGGGAGAAGGAATAGGGGATAGGGCCTCCGGCACTTTTACTCACCGAATGAAACGAAAGAGTTTAGGTATTGTTACTTTACGTCCATTTTCTGTGAGAGGGTAGTACTTCCCCGGTCGAGCCGGCCCATTCATGCCGAATGTTACAAATCAGAAAAACAAACGAGTGTGTTTTAGCAGGCATTATTCATCATCATCAGCCTTTATCAGTCCACTGCTGGACTAGGCCTCTCCTTTGAAAGGAGGAATTGGCCTACTATACCACGCTGGCCAAACGGGTTGGTATAGGGTTTGTTTCAAGTTTTCCTTCTCTTACAGTGCTGTTTTCTGCATAATATGCTCCCTCTGTCGGCTCTTACGACACCCATGGGATGATATGGGGTGGTGACAATCCGTATTCTTAATCCGTCACTACACGGATAAGGCATTATTACGAACTTCTTATACTAGCGACTTGACAGTAAATGCTTTTGTTCATTAGAGTGTTTGCAAGAAAGAATGTCACTTACCTCCAGGAGTATCGAACATTAAGTTACTTTTAGCTAAGTAATAACATTTTTCTAAAAGATCTATAGAGAAGAAAAAAATAAAAAAAATATATTTAAACCTACACCCAAAACGTTCTCATAAAAATATAGTAATGGTTTGAACGGCTGCTGTTACCCCGGATAATAATACACAGCAATTTGTGTTTTTTATAACGGCAATAAAATAAAAGAGCTTTATAAAAATCTCATTATATTAATTAATTTGAAGAGCTTTATAGCTTGCCAGGGGATTTACGCTGAAGCCGTATAACATAATAGAGGAATGTCGAGGCCAGATGACTTGGTACGGGGGCCGAACAAGATGGTGCGGTGGCCGAATCATTCGCATTCGTTTTCGTGGAGCAGGATCGCTCGCCGAACGTATCTGAAGTGGTAAAAGCTGAACACCACCACGATGGAGAAGAAGTAGCACACTGGAATGGAGCAAGCATTACTAATTATTCGTACATAGAAAATAAATAGGCAAAATATAGTTGGTTATATTTTTGAATTTGACTTTGCGTCGATTGCGTCCCGCTGGCCGTGCCGTAGTTAGAGCTGTGTTAGCCCAGGCACAGAGCGCACCCCCCGTTGGATCTCCACCTAGTCGTGGTGGGGGGCTCAGTAACCGTGGTTAGGTCACCCACGGTGAAGCTAAGCGAGATCCCAGGAGTGGACGCTCCGCGTGGGCTTGATAGAGGCCTGCGCAGGATGCGTCCAATGGTGCGGGTGTGAGGGACAGTTCTTCTGTCCCTCGCAGTCGGATGCGGTCGCGGGAGGAGAGGCGTGTCGGTGTTGCGTTGCCTCGCGCCCTATCTCCCGCGTCCTAATGGGGACGCACCATCGGTGCGTCGCGATGGGGCCGCAGAGGAAGAGGAGATGCAGTGTTGCGTTGCCGTCCTCCCTATCCTCTGCGGCCGCTGGGTATTTTGGCGGCGGAGCCCAACACCTTCATCCGCCGCCAAAGGGGTTTTGTTCGGGGCCCGCCTGACCAACTGGCGGGCCAATACCCGTCGGGGGGTAGCGAGGAATGCTTCAGCGATACCCGACCCTCCGACACACGGGTACATGAGGAACGCGGGTTGGTTTTTAGTCAGTAAGAATCTGACAGTCCCCTTCGCCCTTCCTCCCCAGGGCGGAGAGACTCCATGAGGATTTTCCAATCCAACACCAAAAAAAACAAAAGGCACAGAGCGCAGACCGTGAAGGGACGCAAAAGTGGCTCATTGAAGCCGCCACCGGGCGATAAGAAATCGCACTGAGCGCATAAAAAGCTACACTGCCTGCAGGTTAAGGAGACCAGCAGCTAGCGGCGGCTGACCTCTTGTAGCGGGAGTTTAAGATAGACCACTACTGTCAGTGGTCATATATGGCTAGATGGGGACACTTCTATCTGACCCTGTAGACAAGTGGGCTTCGATTAGCGATGTCGTTATTCGCTAAGTGCAAAACTGTATTGAACTAACATAGTCCTTCGATATGTCACACGGTCAACGAAGAACAAATTGCTTATCTTACCCTGACAACCAAGCGTAAGCAAAAATAGTCATGAGAAGCGAATGCGAAAATAATGGCATTTGTCTAGGCCCTCTGTTCGGATCGAAATTCTAATGAAAAACAAACGGGATGTAAATGGGTGTAGCGATGCGGTCTGCGAGGCGACTAGACGCGTGGTAAAAACAAGAAGAGAGTCTGCGAAAATAACTCATGAAACTGTTGGCTTAACTACTAAAAAAAGTTACCGACAGATTTTTATCAGTTAGCAGTTAGCTAACTGATAAAAATCTGTCGGTAACTTTTTTTTTACAGCCTTACTCACGCCTGTATCCTCCAAGGGGGTAGGCAGAGGTGTAATATTACACCAACATTATACTATTTTATGAATTTGTAGGTCCCACGTAATAGGAAGCGAGCATATTGCCATTATCGGGCACTTTGCCAGACTGAGAATTCAGAGACAGACAGAACTGTCCCCCGCACCCGCACCGTTGGACGCATCCTGCGCAGGCCCCTCCAAGCCCACGCGGAGCGTCCCCTCCTGGATCCCTCTTAGCTTCACCGCGGGTGACCAATCCACGGTTACTGAGCCCCCCCACCACGACAAGGTGGAGATCCCACGGGGGGGTGATTTGTGTGACGTAGCCTCTAATGTTGAAGGGTAAGTTAAGGTTTTGTTTGGCCCTGTTGAATCTTCACACCCGAGGATTAAAACCTCGGCTATTGTGTTGAAGAATATTTTGGGTATGCACCCACAGAAGCAGCTACCTGCTGCTGTGGTGAATTTGACATCGGGATTGGAACTGGCAGACCCCAAATTTGACACACCGGGACAAATCGACTTGTTGATTGGCTCTGATGTCCTCGGTGGAATTTTGATTGGTGGGAAACGGGTCTTGGTGCCAAATGGTTTGACTGCCATCCCGACCATATTTGGATTTGCTTTGATGGGCCCTGTACCTAGGGACCCCCCTCCACCTGAACTTGATAATTTGTTGGCTGTAGGCTCCGCTCTCTCTGATGCGGTTCAGAGGTTTTGGGAGGTAGAGGAGCCCCCTCAAGCTGCCCGTTTGAATCCAGAACATGAGGAGTGCGAGCTGTTCTTCCAGAACAACACTGGTCGACTCCGTTCTGGTCGGCTCATTACGAAGCTACCTTTTCTGTCTGTTCGGCCTCCGCTTGGTGAGTCACGACCTTTAGCCGAAAAGAGATTGTTGGCTATGGAGCGTCGCATGGGTCGTGATCCGGAGCTCAGACAGAAGTACATTGAGTTCATGAGAGAATATGAACAGTTGGGACACATGTCCATGTCAAATTTGGATTGGCGTTCGGTGGGGCATTACTTTCTCCCGCATCATGCTGTATTGAAGCCATCAACTGGCAAGCTGCGCAAGGTGTTTGATGGTTCTGCGCAGTCTTCTACGGGCGTATCCTTGAACCAGTGCTTGCATTCTGGTCCCAAGTTGGTCAAGGACCTTTGTGACGTCATCACCAGCTTATGACGACATCAGGTTGTCTTTGTAGCCGATATAAAAATGATGTTCAGGCAGACGATTATCCACCCTGATGACCGTCGCTTCCAGCTGATCCTTCGGAGAGAGTCTCCTCGTGATCCCATGGTTGTCTACGAGCTCAATACTAATACGTACGGGTTAAGGTCAAGCCCCTACTTGGCAATACGTTCTCTTTGGGAGCTCGCAGACCGCGAAGGCTTACGTTTCCCACGAGCCTCCGACATCTTGAAGGACGATATTTACGTCGATGACATTTGCTCGGGCGCCTCCACAGCGGACGAGGTGATCCTCCTGCGGGACTAATTGATAGGTATATTGGCCTCCGCTGGTAATGAGTTGCGCAAATGGATTTCCAACTCACCAGCGCTTTTGGAAGGCTTACCAGAGGATCATCAGCAAGATCCACATCTATTTGAGATTGTTGACAACCCCGCCATGATGGCTGTTCTCGGCGTCTAGTACAGACCAGTCCAAGACATCTTTACGTATAACGTAGGCCTGAAATTGCCTTGTTCTTGGACTAAACGCCTCGTGTTGTCTACTGTCGCCAGAACCTTTGATCCAAACGGTTGGATTTGTCCAGTTATATTTTGGGCAAAATGCTTCTTGCAGAAGCTTTGGACAGCAGGATTGACCTGGGACGAACCTCTACGCGGTACTCTTGTTGAGGAATGGACCTCTTTTGTATCCTCACTTCCTGCCGTCAATGAGATCTCCTTGCCTCGTCCCATCCTTCCTCCCGGGAAGTACAAGGCCACCCTTCACGGGTTTTGTGATGCCTCGGAACGTGGTCACGCGGCCGAGGGCGGAGAGCGGTGAGGGCTTCCCTGATCATGGCAAAGAGCAAGGTTGCACCCCTTCGGACATCTCTGACCATTCCGAAATTGGAGCTCTCGGGAGCAGCACTACTTGTACGCTTATTGAACCACGTGTCCAGTACTTTGGGTAAAAGCATTTGTATTAATGGGACCTACGCCTGGACAGACAGCCAAATTGTTCTTTGTTGGTTGAGGGCGTCTGTCCACACCTTGGAAGTATTTGTCGCTAATCGCGTTTCCCAAATCCAGAAATCCGAAGTCAAACTTGTTTGGAGACACGTGCCAGGTGAGCTCAACCCCGCTGATTGTGCCTCGCGCGGATGCTTGACGCCTAGTTTAATAGGCCATTCGCTGTGGTGGGGTCCGGAATGGTTGAGTCGACCAGAAATTGATTGGCCTCGAATGCCAGTTTTGAATACTTCTAACTTGCCGGGTCTACGAACACTCGCTCTTGAGAAGGTGGAATGCGCCTTAGACCACGATTTTTTGTTGAATCGTTACAGCTCCCTCGATAAGTTGTTAGGTGTTACTGCTGATAAGTTGTTGCTAAAAAGGGACCACCTTTTTGGTGAAAACGTCGACACTTCGAAACAGCAAGACTGTTAAGGCCTACTTGTGTGTTTTTGTTTGTCTTTCCACAAAGGCCGTACACTTAGAACTGGTCTCCTCGCTTACGACCGAGGCGTTTGTAGCCACATTTGACAGATTTGTATCCCGCAGAGGGCTGCCTTCCTTGATCCGTTCTGACTGCGGCACTAACTTCAAGGGCACGTATAGTTATTTGAATGATGTTGTTAATTTTCTTGAAACCAACAAGGCTGATACAGGTGATAGGCTTGCCCGACGTGGGATAAATTGGTTGTTTTCCCCACCAAATTGTCCACACTGGGGTGGTATATTTGAGGCCGCTGTAAAATCGGCCAAAACACACTTGCGCAGGACAATCGGTGAATCTGTCCTTACATTTGAGGAACTCGCAACTGTGTTTTGTAAGATTGAGGCCGTTTTGAACTCTAGGCCATTGTGCCCGATCTCCTCAGATCCGAATGATTTGGAGGCCCTTACGCCGGGCCATTTTTTTAATGGTCGCCCACTTTTCGCCTTGCCTGAGTACCCCTATATTGATACGAGACCTGGTCGTCTCTCGCGTTTTGAATTGGTACGCCAGATTACTCAGAGCTTTTGGAAACGCTGGAATTTGGAATATTTGCACATACTCCAGCAACGCGTTAAGTGGACCGACAAGACCGATCCACCCAAGATTGGAGACCTCGTTTTGATCAAGGAGGCTAACCTTCCGCCACTCAGATGGCGCAGGGGGCGCATCCTTCATTTGGTAACTGGGGCTGATGGAGTTCCCCGATTTGCTGAGGTCTTGGTGGACCCGAGATTCTGAGGAGAGCGGTTGCAACGTTGTCACGTCTACCAACTGATTAGCGAACCGGTAGGCCGGGGCGGGTGGATGTTTGAAATAGAAATGTTATTTGTGATAGGTCAAGTCGATTATATCGATTTAGTAACGTTTAGTTTAGTCTCTTGAAAATTTCTGACTATGGTCACACTGAACTATCAACTTCCCTTTCCGGAAGAGACTACGAAGACTTGTTTGTGAGCACACCTTTTGCATTTCGTGTGAATTGTATAATTGAACTAAATTGAGTAAACCCTCGTAAAACTGCCGCTTTGACTTCCGGCAAAGTTTGTGATAAATTCGTGACATATTGAATTGACTTTTGTAAAACTGATTTGTGAATCCTGTGTCCTGTGTGTACCACGTTCCTTGCATTGAAGACGCTGCGTTGGAGTCTGGTAAAGTAAAGATAATTCACTTGCTAATATTGGCCAATTTTAGTCTTGTGTGTATCTAGCTTGCCTCCAGGACTCCACTCAAGAACATCACCAGGAGATATAAGGTAAAATTTTCATGTACCTACTTAGTACTTGTATTCACTGTGCAACACGGTACATTTGTGTCTGAGATTTGTTGTGGCTGACAAGGGCTGATGAATAGAATCACGCTTCCACAAATCTGCTGCAATTAATCCAAGCTCCTTCTAGCCAAACTCTAGACATAATTTTTGGTGCAGAGCTGTAGTTGAAACTTAGCCGTTGCATTGCTGAGTACAAACCTCAGATTGGTATAAGCTTGTATCTTATCACCTTGTAGACAGTATTGTAGTGTTTGTCAGGTCAGTTATTGTCTAAAATACATAATATTTAATTGTATAAGTTGACCTTGATAATTTGAAACACATGTCACACATAACCTCAATCAGTAATTGTTGATTTGTATTGTTGAAATCTAACTTAAATTTGTTGTTGCATTAATAAGTCAGTTTGTTTGGATACATAACAGCTGTATGTATCAATAAATTTAGTAAATTTAGTTTATTGCATATATTCATAAACATTATAACAACCAACTTGACCTTGCCACTTGGGCGGGTCACATTAATAAACTTTTGTTTTGTTATAATATATAGATAATATTGTTAGGTAACACATACTATTACTATTGTATATCTCAAATAACACAGCCAGTCTGTCTGTTGCAAGTAATTAGTTAATTTATTTGAATATTTAACTTTAATTAACTTATTTGAAGTTTCAACTTTTGATAACTTTGACTTTGTTTTGTGTCAATATATATTGAAACTATTAATTTTGTTGGACAGTAGATACCTGTCACTTGCCTGCACTTGCAGTAAACAGGCTAATACTTTGTTGGTTTCAAAGAATTAACAAATATTAAGTTTTGATTGTTAATATCATTTAACGCTTGTCCGGACTCTTTTGAAATTTGATTATGTCAGCTATCAAGGACTTGCGTGCGGTTGCTGGTGCTATTGCATCAGATTTGCGCTGGTTTGCCTCGGCCAGTGCCTTGGTGAGCCGGCCTGATCGCCAGCAGGCCTTACTACAAAGGTACGAGCGGATTGACGATCGCCTGGCAAGTGTGGAACAGCAATTCCGCACTTTCAGCACTTGCTGTCTCGAAGTGTCAGTTAATGACTTCACCGCTGACCAGCGAAATAAGGTCAGCGAAGACTATGCCCAGGTCTTAGACCTGTATGATGCTGTCTCCAATAGTGCGAGACAATTGGTTGCCGAGAGGGATGGGCAACCCGGCTTGAAGCAGGAGCTTCCTAAGACAGCACCGGGGCTGGTGAGTAGGCTCCCTACTTTAGACCTCCCGCATTTTGATGGCTGCCTAGGAAGCTACCTGGGCTTTGTTAATTTGTTTGACAGCCTGGTCAATGATAGGGCTGACCTTCGGCCGGCACAAAATTGGCCTATTTGATGTCGGTTCTGGATGGGGAGGCCAAGGGCCTCATCCAGCATCTGCCCGTGTCTGACGAGGCGTACCAGACGGCTCGGGACTTAATTACCCGTAGGTACCATAATAAGCGTGGCCTCGCTGACACGCACATCGAGCAGATTTTGGGTTTGCCGACGCTCACCCGGGTCTCTGGGTTGCGCACCCAACTGTTGAACCCGCTTTTGTTGGCAATCAATGCACTTAAATGCCTTGACCTACCCCCACGGGTAGGTACAACAATAGATAGGACCATTGGTCCACACCAATGGTCCTATCTATTGGTGCACATTGTGTTAAAGAAGTTGCCTGAGGTCGCGTTTTGAACAGCGCTTTGGTGGGGATAGCGCGACCCATCTGCCCCCCTTTGCTGACCTGGAGAGGTTCCTGGAGGATGAGTGCCGGGTCTTGGACAACTCCGGTGGTGACACGCCGGCTAAGACGCAGCCGCCCGAGGTCAAGGAGCAGGCTCGCGTTCACACCCGAGCCAATGTTGACCGGCGCCCTCCTCGCTTTGCAGTCACGCAGAGCCCAGTGGAGTGCTCTTACTGCAAGGTCACGGGGCACAGAACGGCCAGTTGTAGGGCATTCTTGGACCTACATGTCGCCTCTCGTAGGCGCATCGCGAATGCCCGCCGCCTTTGCTTCTCTTGCTTGAGGTTCCACTACCAGCGAGACTGCCCAAACTCTTGCCCCTGTCCTCACTGTGGAGGACAGCATTTGGACATTCTCTGCATGAATGCCAGAGAGGTAGGCCGCTTGTCCAACCAGCCGACGCCGCGCACGGGTGGGTGTTTTGAGGGTGGCAGCCGAGGCTCATCGGCGCGTGGCCGAGAGTCGCCTCGCTCAATTTATCGCCGCTCACCCCGCTTGGAGAACCGTAGCGTGCGCACGCCTCCTCTCTCTCGCGCACCGGAATGTGCAACCGTTCAACGTCACCAGCACCATGACTGCTGCCCCAGGTATTCCCCTCCTTTGGCGGAGCGTCCCCGCCTTGACTCGCGCCCACCTCGTTTTGGGCGGGTGCGTCACTATGACCCCCCACAGATGGCTCGCGGATCGAGTCATCGCGCCTTTGAGGACTTCAAGCCGCACCCTCGTTTTGACTTGCCTGGTCCTGGCCAACGGTTGCCGCCCAGGCAACAATAGGTCATTGACCCCTGCCCTATAACTCCAACGTCCCCCATTGAGACCGTTATCCTACCAACGGTTGCTGTTAGGGTCTGGGGACCCACGGGGACCTCTGTTGTTGACCGTGCTATATTGGACACAGGTTCACAAGGTTGCATTGTTTCCACTTATTTGGTAGGGCAGGTTAAATTAAATATGGGCTCTTTTCCGAATTGTATACGGGGTATAGGTGACGTGGCCGCTAATGTTGAAGGGCAAGTTAAGGTTTTGTTTGGCCCTGTTGAATCTTCACACCCAAGGATTAAAACCTCGGCTATTGTGCTGAAGAATATTTTGGGTATGCATCCACAGAAACAGCTACCCGCTACTGTGGTGAATTTGACATCGGGATTGGAACTGGCAGACCCCAAATTTGACACACCGGGACAAATCGAATTGTTGATTGGCTCTGATGTCCTCGGTGGAATTTTGATTGGTGGGAAACGGGTCTTGATGCCAAATGGTTTGACTGCCATCCCGACCATATTTGGATTTGCTTTGATGGGACCTGTTCCTAGGGACCCCCCTCCACCTGAACTTGATAATTTGTTGGCTGTAGGCTCTGATGCAGTTCAGAGGTTTTGGGAGATAGAGGAGCCTCCTCAAGCTGCTCGTTTGAATCCAGAACATGAGGAGTGCGAGCTGTTCTTCCAGAACAACACTGGTCGACTCCGTTCTGGTCGGCTCATTACGAAGCTACCTTTTCTGTCTGTTCGGCCTCCGCTTGGTGAGTCACGACCTTTAGCCGAAAAGAGATTGTTGGCTATGGAGCGTCGCATGGGTCGTGATCCGGAGCTCAGACAGAAGTACATTGAGTTCATGAGAGAATATGAACAGTTGGGACACATGTCCATGTCAAATTTGGATTGGCGTTCGGTGGAGCATTACTTTCTCCCGCATCATGCTGTATTGAAGCCATCAACTGGCAAGCTGCACACAGTGTTTGATGGTTCTGCGCAGTCTTCTACGGGCGTATCCTTGAACCAGTGCTTGCATTCTGGTCCCAAGTTGGTCAAGGACCTTTGTGACGTCATCACCAGCTTATGACGACATCAGGTTGTCTTTGTAGCCGATATAAAAATGATGTTCAGGCAGACGATTATCCACCCTGATGACCGTCGCTTCCAGCTGATCCTTCGGAGAGAGTCTCCTCGTGATCCCATGGTTGTCTACGAGCTCAATACTAATACGTACGGGTTAAGGTCAAGCCCCTACTTGGCAATACGTTCTCTTTGGGAGCTCGCAGACCGCGAAGGCTTACGTTTCCCACGAGCCTCCGACATCTTGAAGGACGATATTTACGTCGATGACATTTGCTCGGGCGCCTCCACAGCGGACGAGGTGATCCTCCTGCGGGACTAATTGATAGGTATATTGGCCTCCGCTGGTAATGAGTTGCGCAAATGGATTTCCAACTCACCAGCGCTTTTGGAAGGCTTACCAGAGGATCATCAGCAAGATCCACATCTATTTGAGATTGTTGACAACCCCGCCATGATGGCTGTTCTCGGCGTCTAGTACAGACCAGTCCAAGACATCTTTACGTATAACGTAGGCCTGAAATTGCCTTGTTCTTGGACTAAACGCCTCGTGTTGTCTACTGTCGCCAGAACCTTTGATCCAAACGGTTGGATTTGTCCAGTTATATTTTGGGCAAAATGCTTCTTGCAGAAGCTTTGGACAGCAGGATTGACCTGGGACGAACCTCTACGCGGTACTCTTGTTGAGGAATGGACCTCTTTTGTATCCTCACTTCCTGCCGTCAATGAGATCTCCTTGCCTCGTCCCATCCTTCCTCCCGGGAAGTACAAGGCCACTCTTCACGGGTTTTGTGATGCCTCGGAACGTGGTCACGCGGCCGAGGGCGGAGAGCGGTGAGGGCTTCCCTGATCATGGCAAAGAGCAAGGTTGCACCCCTTCGGGCATCTCTGACCATTCCGAAATTGGAGCTCTCGGGAGCAGCACTACTTGTACGCTTATTGAACCACGTGTCCAGTACTTTGGGTAAAAGCATTTGTATTAATGGGACCTACGCCTGGACAGACAGCCAAATTGTTCTTTGTTGGTTGAGGGCGTCTGTCCACACCTTGGAAGTATTTGTCGCTAATCGCATTTCCCAAATCCAGAAATCCGAAGTCAAACTTGTTTGGAGACACGTGCCAGGTGAGCTCAACCCCGCTGATTGTGCCTCGCGCGGATGCTTGACGCCTAGTTTAATAGGCCATTCGCTGTGGTGGGGTCCGGAATGGTTGAGTCGACCAGAAATTGATTGGCCTCGAATGCCAGTTTTGAATACTTCTAACTTGCCGGGTCTACGAACACTCGCTCTTGAGAAGGTTGAATGCGCCTTAGACCACGATTTTTTGTTGAATCGTTACAGCTCCCTCGATAAGTTGTTAGGTGTTACTGCTTGGATAAAGCGTTTTGTTTTTAATTTTAGGCACCCACAACAGAAACGTCTGACACCGTTTATCTCACCACAGGAACGACAGGAGTCCCTCACCTTTTGGGTTCGTTCTGTGCAATTGGCGCACTTTGAGAAGGAGATTGCTATCCTCAAGCCAGGGAAATTGAAATTATCGGGCGCTGTATCTAAATTGAATCCCTTTTTGGACGATACGGGTCTCTTGCGCGTTGGAGGGCGTTTGAAGAACGCCAACCTCCCTTACGGGGCACGTCACCCCCTGTTGTTACCTAAGGACGGTCATTTGGTACGCTTGTTGGTAACTGACCGTCACCTTAAAAATTCGCATGCTGGTTGTAATGCGCTCTTGGCCATTTTGCAGCGCGAGTTTTGGATTTTGTCTGCCCGAAGAATTTTTCGGAGTGTGGTCTTTCGCTGCATCCCTTGCTATAAGCTCAAGGCTTCTATCATGCAGCCCATGATGGGAGACTTACCGGCAGATCGCGTAACCGAGAGCAGGACGTTTGACGGTGTTGGTACGGACTTCGCTGGTCCCTTTTTGGTGAAAACGTCGACACTTCGAAACAGCAAGACTGTTAAGGCCTACTTGTGTGTTTTTGTTTGTCTTTCCACAAAGGCCGTACACTTAGAACTGGTCTCCTCGCTTACGACCGAGGCGTTTGTAGCCACATTTGACAGATTTGTATCCCGCAGAGGGCTGCCTTCCTTGATCCGTTCTGACTGCGGCACTAACTTCAAGGGCACGTATAGTTATTTGAATGATGTTGTTAATTTTCTTGAAACCAACAAGGCTGATACAGGTGATAGGCTTGCCCGACGTGGGATAAATTGGTTGTTTTCCCCACCAAATTGTCCACACTGGGGTGGTATATTTGAGGCCGCTATAAAATCGGCCAAAACACACTTGCGCAGGACAATCGGTGAATCTGTCCTTACATTTGAGGAACTCGCAACTGTGTTTTGTAAGATTGAGGCCGTTTTGAACTCTAGGCCATTGTGCCCGATCTCCTCAGATCCGAATGATTTGGAGGCCCTTACGCCGGGCCATTTTTTTATTGGTCGCCCACTTTTCGCCTTGCCTGAGTACCCCTATATTGATACGAGACCTGGTCGTCTCTCGCGTTTTGAATTGGTACGCCAGATTACTCAGAGCTTTTGGAAACGCTGGAATTTGGAATATTTGCACATACTCCAGCAACGCGTTAAGTGGACCGACAAGACCGATCCACCCAAGATTGGAGACCTCGTTTTGATCAAGGAGGCTAACCTTCCGCCACTCAGATGGCGCAGGGGGCGCATCCTTCGTTTGGTAACTGGGGCTGATGGAGTTCCCCGATTTGCTGAGGTCTTGGTGGACCCGAGATTCTGAGGAGAGCGGTTGCAACGTTGTCACGTCTACCAACTGATTAGCGAACCGGTAGGCCGGGGCGGGTGGATGTTTGAAATAGAAATGCTATTTGTGATAGGTCAAGTCGATTATATCGATTTAGTAACGTTTAGTTTAGTCTCTTGAAAATTTCTGACTATGGTCACACTGAACTGTCAACTTCCCTTTCCGGAAGAGACTACGAAGACTTGTTTGTGAGCACACCTTTTGCATTTCGTGTGAATTGTATAATTGAACTAAATTGAGTAAACCCTCGTAAAACTGCCGCTTTGACTTCCGGCAAAGTTTGTGATAAATTCGTGACATATTGAATTGACTTTTGTAAAACTGATTTATGAATCCTGTGTCCTGTGTACCACGTTCCTTGCATTGAAGACGCTGCGTTGGAGTCTGGTAAAGTAAAGATAATTCACTTGCTAATATTGGCCAATTTTAGTCTTGTGTGTATCTAGCTTGCCTCCAGGACTCCACTCAAGAACATCACCAGGAGATATAAGGTAAAATTTTCATGTACCTACTTAGTACTTGTATTCACTGTGCAACACGGTACATTTGTGTCTGAGATTTGTTGTGGCTGACAAGGGCTGATGAATAGAATCACGCTTCCACAAATCTGCTGCAATTAATTCCAGCTCCTTCTAGCCAAACTCTAGACAGTACCTATTATTCCCCATTTGGATTATTTTCTGTATCTTTGATGTGGTGTGGTAACAATCGGTGGTCCATACAGTGGTCTTGTAGGATTTAGACGTAGAATAGTGCACGGAATCAGGTCTTCATGGTGAAGTCTTGATGAGTATTTAGATGCAACTACACATCAGGGTAGTAACTCTGATAATACTAGGACGATGATGCAGCAGTCTTTTGGGATTCAGATCAACAACTCGGGGCGCACTGACAGTGGTCAGGTCACCACCAGTGTACCAAGGGTACATTAATGTTCTGAGATTCAACGATCAGACAGACAGACCAACGGGAAAAGTTAATTTTTTTTTTTGCTCAAACATCTCTTCATGAGTACACATTAAGTGTCTTCTATCTACGAAATATCGGAAGTTAGACCTCGACTCCCTGCCAAACCTTAAGAAACTTCTGGCATGATGCTTTCTACGCTTATACTTACGCCACATATCTTAATATATAAGATCCTTGCGTTACTGACTGACTGACAGACACGCTACAGCCGAAACTACCGGTCACAAGAAGATGAAATTTGGCATGTATGTTCCTTGAAAAGTGTAGGGTAAAACTAAGAGAGGGTTTTTGGAAATTCCACCCCTAAGACGGTAAAACTGGAGGTTAAAGTTTATATGAAACTTTTTATTCCTTCAATGGATCGACTCCAAACATTGTATACTAGTTCCTCAAACGACGATAGTGAACACTAAGAATTATTTTTCTAGAAATTCCACCCCTAAGAGGGTAAGATTGAGGGTCAAAGTTTATATGTAACTTTTTATTCCTTTAATGGATTGACTTTAAACTTTGTATATTGGTTCCTCATACGATGAAAGTGAACACTAAGAATTTGTAATTTTTTTATTTTTTTAAAATTCCTACCCTCAGGGGGTAATATAGTGGTTCAAATTGTGTATTAAACGAAACTTATTATTCCTTCAGCGTATGGACTTCAAACTTTGTATATTGGTTTCTCTAATGACCTTAGTAAACATTAAGAAAATCTTTTTGGAATTTCTTACCCTAAAGGGTTAAAAAAGGGAGTCGGAATTTGTATGAAACCTTTTTATTCCTTCATTGGATTACCTTCAAACTTTGTATATAGGTTCCTCAAATGACGTTAGTGAACACCAAGAAAGAAGTTTTCGAAGTCACTCCCCTATGGGGCTTAAGAAAGGGTGTCCCATTTTGTAAAATGTAAAGAAAACTTCAATGGATTCACTTGAAACTTTGTATATCGGTTCCTCAAGTGACGTTAGTGAATTCACCACTAAAACGGAGAGTTTAAAAAGGGGTCCCAGTTTGTATGAAACTTTTAATTCATTCGCTTGATTTTTTTTATCGTCCCTGATGTGCATTTAATTTTCATTAATTTAAATTTATGCGGCTGGCTCTCATCAAAGCGCTCTTCATCTTCACTAACTAATATGTGGGATGGTTCTTTATATGACTAATAGAAGCCAAAATACTTAGAATGTAGTTTATTTTTATTTGAATAATTTTCACAATAACATTATACCTGGTTATTAATTTTAACTATATTCATCTTAGAATCGTTATTTTGCTTTTATATACATATGTCGGAGATTGGAGAACGGAACGTCAAATCTTAATAGATTTGGGCGTATTCGGATATGATGGTTGGCAACACTGAGGTCGGCAGTTGACAGCTGTCAATGTCATTAAATGTTTTATAAGCGAACGTGGAGCTGTCAACAGCAGGGACGATTTTGGTTACCCATTGAAAGGGTAATCGATAGAGGGTTTTCGAGAAACCCGTTACACTCGTGCAACCCTTATTAAAAGGAAACCCATCCGAATAAATAATCTCTTCAAAACCCTTGCATTGTGGTAACCCGTTCTAGGGGTTACCCTGAAATATTGGTTACCATGATGTGCAAAAACTTATATTTCGCATGTTACACTTTGAACTGCATAGTCGTTCCGAACGGGTTACCCTTTCGACACGGGTAAAGATAAGCCTTTCCTATTCAAAACAATTTAATTTGATCGCTAGTCCCTTGCTTTAAGTGACAAATTAGCATGAATTCAACTTACACGTGTTACACTCTCTTCACGAATGCTATTGTACCTAGTCGTTCAACGGGTTTTTGAAGGGGCTTTTGAAGCGCTTAAAAAAGACCCCATGAACGTGTTACACCCTCGAACGGGTGCTATGTAACACCTTCCGAAGAGGTTACCCTTTCAAAACCCTGTTACACTGTAACAAGGTAAGCCATTCCAATCAGATACATTGTAATATGCACTCTTTATAATCGACATTAGTTTGAAAATTGCATAACGAAGAACGCACGTGACATCTCACCGCTCAGCGGCGCGTTTGTTGCATGTACCGAGCGAGTTGTAAACATGGAATAGTAATTATTATTGGCTTTATGTATATACAGTTCAATTTTGCTTGTCACACACGATAGGCATTCTTTTTCGTGTTTATACTTGTTTATTTTTGATTTTTTTGATAAGGCAGCGATAGCCTAGTGGAGATAGCAACAAACTGCCATGCAGAGGGTATCAGGTTCGAATCCACGGCGTGCACCAATGACTTTTCGGAGTTATATGCGTATTGAATTGTTAATTATCGCTTGTCCCGTGCCTCGGAGAGCACGTTAAGCCGTCGGTCCCGGTTGTCATGAAGATCTTTGACAGTCGTTATAGGGCGTCAGTACCTTCTAAATAAACTGACACTAGTCTAAACCATGGAATATCGCTATCTCTTCGGGTTGCGGAAGGCAGACAGGCAGTCGCTCGACTAGTAAGCGGACCCCAGATTGATACTGGGATAACGCTAAGAGGCTGATGACTTGTTTATTTTGATCATTCGTCATTTGAATTCGGCACTTTGATGGCAAAACGGAACTAGTTAAAACAATTTAGCAGTGTTTTGGTTTAATGTGTGTTGCGGTACTTTGCTTTTGTATTGTAGCAAATAGTTTTAGTGGTAAGCACAGATTTAACAAACAAGAACCAGATGTAGCGTATTCGTCTAACTAAGTGAGGCACGTTGACAGCTATGTGTGCGTGACATTTGGCGACTGGCACTGTACGGACACGCGCGTCTATGTGTGTGTAAAGTTGCCAGATTATGAATAATCTCCCACTATTTTGCATATAGTTTTTGCAAACGAATATAAAAATATTACATAGGTAATATTTTATATTCGTTTGTGGTTTTGAAGAATTTACCATAGATTTCATTAATGCTTTTAATATGTAATGCTGTTGTGAAAATTATTCAAATAAAAGATACCATTAAAGTATGCTTTTATAAATACATTTCTTAAAAAATGTAGGCTCCGAGTTAAGTCTTAACTAATTTTATTCGTAAATTGAGAAATAAATAGATAGGCTTGCGTCATAAATATTAATTAGCTGAAAACATTTTGTCATGCATACAATAAATTATGAATATCATAATCATAAATCGTAACCAAAAAAAATTGCAATTAAAAATATATAATGGCTACAATCAATAATTTCTGTTTCTGTACTTAATGTACACACGGCGCCAAGTCAAGCTAAATAGTTGAAGTACGATTTTGATACTTATTCCCTACGCCATAACAACGGTACAAAGGTCTAACAACGGTACAAAGGTCTAACAACGGTACAAAGGTCTAACAACGGTACAAAGGTCAAAGTGTATAGCTTGACAAGTAGCCGCGTGTACACGAATATTTGGATCGTTTGGGGATCGAACTCAAAATAATGTATATACTAATGGAAATCCTATTAGTATATTTATAAAAAAAATATAATCTACAATATACTTTTACAATACGTTAATGTATTTTTCATTAACATGACAATCATTATTACCTACATAATCAATTGACAAGTGCATTTTCCCTAATTCAGGGAAAACGGTGTCGACGTAAACTGGCAACACTTACATATTTTCTGCAGAAATACGAATTTTATCGAAATAATATTATAAAACGGTCAAATAATCCATAGTTATCTGTAAGAATATATTCCATCTTCCCGTATTTGCTTTTAGAAACAACTTTTACAATGTTTAAAAACGCAAGACGGCATTTTATGAATTTAAAAGCAGGATCGATCGTGGCGTGTGAACTGTGCGATGCTTCGCAGCGCACTGAGTCGAGTTTGTATTCGCTTTTCAATTTTGTATTTGCTTTAGTGGCCTCACGCAAGTGTTCCGCGCGCTCTGTCTGCCTTTTATTCTATAGTCTTAGGTGGTAAGGTACTACTGCGAAAATGCCGCACCCGAGGCGAGATGCTGTATATATGATGCTTTAAGTAACACAAGCAAGTGGAATTTATGTGGAAATGCCATAAAGGTAAGGTTTTATACTTGTTTATCAACCTGGTCTTATATAAAAAATAGTAGGTAATACACATGGTAGTACTTAGGTACAAGCATCAACTTCAAAATAGGTACTGTACCTATGTACTTAGGTATAGATAGGTATCGCCAAACTTCTAGTTCCCTCTGAAGTTGCTGCGTATAGCTGCGTAGTAATCGAATTTTAGCACAGAATAGATTGTTAAATATTAGGTGTCAGCGAGAGGTACGTATTCGATACGATTCGGAAGTGTTCGGTCAAATTCGGGAAGGTAACTATGGTCGCATTCGGGTATGTTCGGTCGCATTCCACGTAGTAAGTCAGTAGTGCAACTTCACAGGGAACTAGAAGTTTTGCGAGACCTATACCTAGGTAGGTATAGTTTGATAACCAGGTAGGTACCTGGTTATCAAATTACTTACCAACTCGAACCAAAATCACGGTAATCCAAATCCATCAGAACTATAAGAATACCTATACCTCCAGGCTTATTTTAAATTTATTGAAAACCTCTTGGGTTCAAGTTGCTGTTTAGTGGGTCATGTTAAGTAGATGGGTAGAGTATAGGTACTAACACGTAAGTAGTTATCTAAGCAGAGGTAACTATTTAGTAATCTGTGGCAGAGGTGACACGTGACATTATTTTATGGATGTTCACTTTTATAAAAAATATAACAGGCTGGTAACTTGGAGCACCTCTCCAAATTAACTTAATTTCGCTTACAAAGTCGTTTGTCTCATGCGCACTAATTGAATTCTGTATGAATATTTGTAGGTAGCTAGGTACTGAAATTTCCGCCATAGAAGCGCAATTGCTGGCGCGTAAGTTACTGTAAAAAAAGTACGTAGTGGCTACTGACGTTACTATGTTAAAGTCCAAAGGGATAATTAATATATATAGTTAAAAGTACCTATCTAATTGACGGTGAGGTTAATAAATTCAAAATATATATTTGAAGCAATTATTGTGGGGTTTACTGCTCCAGCGCTGCTTAGGAGGAGCCGCGTCTGTACATTGAGGTTTACACCTTTTACAAGAGGTTTTCAGTGAAACTAAAATAAGTCTTGGTTTCAAATACATATAATTTGATTATATAAATGACCCAAAAAATGGCCTAATACCTGTCAATAAACAAAGAAAGAAAAGCTTTTGTCTACTGTTTTTGATATGGTATTTTTAAATTGGTGACTCCTTAAGATAGCAGATTCTTCTCAGTAATTTGTGTCACATTTCTTAACATCTATTCACTCCAATGTTTGCAATGGACAGGCTTTTTTACTCATAAAACTTTTTTACTGTACAGATATACGGATATAGGTATTACTACTACCTATAAATGGGTCTAATGGGTCCTGAGTCCAACCACTTAACGTAACTTGATTCAGCTTCATATTTGGACAGAAATTTCTTGGGTATTAATTTACAATATATAAAAGAAGGTCAGATTAAAGTTAGAAATTTAGCTGTTTTGGAAATTTCAGAACGACAAACAGGTGATTGCCTAAAAGAAAAAGTTTTAGAGGTGTTGAATGATTTCGTGATATCGACGGCTCAAATATATTCAATTACTACTGACAAAGGAAGTAATTAAAAAAAATTACAAGGTTATTATTAGCTCATTGCTCGACTATGACTGAAAATATTAATCCCGATATGAACAGCGATTGTGAGATCGACGACGAAAATTATGGTGATGAAGATAATGATGACGTTGAACTTGGCACGAATACACCGTTGGAATTAAACATAGATAACTTGTTGAACGTAATGAGAAATGAATCATTCAAACCTCGTATTATGCTGTGTGCAGCACACACATTGCAACTCGCCGTTAAAGACGCAATTGCCGGCAATTTACAAGTACAACTTTGTATTGAACTTGCAAGAAAGGCTGTAAAAATTTTAAGACGCCCGACCATGAAAAACTTCATAAAATCACAATATTTAAACAAACCTTTAATTGATTGTCCGACAAGATAGTCATCGACATACCAAATGTTGGTGCGGCTGAAGTCTCTTAAATATATTTGCGACAGCCAGTCTGAGCTATCAGACATTTTTTCAGAGGACTTCTGGACTCAAATTACAGAAGTTATAACTTGCCTTAGGCCTGTCAATGAAGCTACAGAAGCCTTACAGCGGGAGCAACTAACAATTGGCGATTTTTACATAGCATGGCTGGCATGCAAGGCCAAGTTGGAATCGATTCCAACTATATTTGCAAATGAATTGGTTACAAATATGAAATTGCGGGAAATAAGTTTATTAAGCACAGATTTAGTGTTGGAAAATTTGTACCTGGATGGTCGCCTAAATGTCTTGTTATCAGACCAAGATTGCTTAAAAGCACAAAATTAATATCAGAAACGTTTAAACAACTACAAAGCTTAACATCGCTTGAACCTGAAACTGCAGACATGAGTTGCACTGAGGTTTGCGTTAGTCAGCGTGAAAGGGACAATGTCTATGAAGTGTTAGAACAACGCTTACAAGAAGCCGAGGCACTTCGTGGGCTGCCCGGAAGATCTTCAATTGACAGTTTTGAGGGAATACTTCAGAAATTGAGATATTATGAGCGCAGAGTTCCCTTGGATACTAATATATTAGCTTATTGGTGTAGTAAAGATGTAGCTAAACACCCTACTTTGTTAAATGTCGCTTATTGCGTGTTAGCTGCCCCTGCAACGCAAGTATCAGTGGAAAAGCTATTTTCTTCACTTAAATTTATACTTAATCCATTAAGGAGCAATATTAGTAGCAGCTTATTACAAGATTTCATGTTAATCCGTTCCAATCATGATTTGTTTACTTAATTAATATCTTGTTTATTATACTATCATTACAATTATATTGTCTTTCAGGATATATACCACGTACCATTGTTTCGAGTATCCCATATTTCGCACTGTTGCAAGCGCCATGATCCCTGATCTATGGCGCTTGCAACAGTACCGACATATCGGATACTCGAAACAATGGTAGGTACGTGGTATATAATTATCACGAAAGAAAAGTTAAAAACCACAAAAGTTTAAATTTACATATTTATAATCAGATTTGATTCGCTTTTATTCCTTTACCATTGTTGATAAACGTGATTTCATTCCATCATCGTCCTAGCGTTATCACGGTTGCAACCAAGACTTACACGCCCAGGAGCCCGTAGTCCACTCACTAGTTTAACCAGATATGACAGTATACATTTTTTGCCGCTTGACCTCTGCATCCCAAAGGTATAGCAACCAGCATGGTTAAGACTAGTATCAGTTTATTTGTGGGTACTGAGTTACTAACTCCCAGTAACGACTGTCAATGATTCACATGACAGGCCGCACCGATGCACAGTGCATTGAATGTTTAGGAAAGTTGGTCAAAAATCATATCTCTATTTATATGAGATAAAAATAAATATTTATTATTAAAAAATAATCTATTATCTATAATCTAATAGTAAAACATAAAAAAACAATTTGGAGTTAGTCTGAATCTGAACATTCTTGAGCAAAAGGTAAATCAATATCCATGTTGTAGGAAGTGGATGCCGCATCTGATAAGATTACCATATTTTAGAAACTCTGTAACATTTATGCTTTGTCTTTTTGTGATAATATGCTTTTTGCTTGATATGAGAGGTTCAGAAGTCATCAGCAATATCCTCAGAAGCTCTTTATTCGAGCCTACTCTCGAGCATTTTCGAGTTTTACTTATGTTTATACTTATGTTCCGAGAAATCTAAGTACAATGCCAGCGCTTGATGTAGATTGAATGTAGTAGTCTGATCTGGAATAATCGTATTATCAACCAGCTCCGCAGCAAAACGTAGCTCATCGGATGTTCTACTAAATGCGAGTTCAGCTAAACGTCTTTTTTTTGCTTTAAAAGATGTTTCTGCAAAAGGCTTGAGTGGCCGATCACGTGGACGACTAGGGCCAGGCTGTTTTCAGACTAGGTTCAGCTGTGTCAGCTATTAGACAATGTGGTAACCATAATTATCTTCTGCTGCAACTAAGTCTTGTATCGTTGTAAAAGTCTATGGCGATTTCGACAAACTTCTTTCCAATTTTCGGCCCTATTGCACACAAAAAGTCTGCTTGCGGTTATTATTTCGTATCGGATTTGTTCTGAATACTGTTGCGCTTGTAATAAGGAACGAATTTTATTAAAAACAGCAACTTGTTTTTCACTTTTTTCTCTCCATACATCAAGTCTTTTAAGTTAATATATACATACATCAAGTTTTTTATAGAACTGTGACTGCCTTTAAAAAATTATATAAAAAATTAGTCGCAAATAGACGCAGAAAAATGAATGTAAATATGAAACTACATTAAAGGTACAACTAATTAGAAGCAAAATAATAAACACGTTTTTTGACGTTTTCGTTTAAAACCTTGATCAATGTTTGATAATACATAAATGATAAAGGAATTATACACAGCCAGATAAAAGACATGTAGAAACATATTTATAATCCATTAAAGCCCCTATTTATATTAATATTTGAAAGTACATACTTTGGCCTGTCATCTCCATAATTGGTTATCAAATAATGTAGAACTTTCTTTATGATGTGCGATTCGTACAAATAACAATAATTTAATGATAATGAAGTTATATTTTTTTTACAATTCAAATACCCTAATGAGGATAGTTAAAACTAAGGAAACACATAAAACCGCAGATTAATAACTACTTGGAGTTTTTTAATAACTAATGACCCTTATAAAAATAAACACAATTTTGTGAAAATAGATAGGTACTCATGTTTTTTATTTTTGTCTTCTGTTCAATGCACTGTGCGATGGCTTATCGTGCTCTCCGAGGTACGGGGCAAGCTATATTTAACAATTCGATAAACGTGATTTCATTCTAGTAACAAAATAAATGAAAGACTGATTAATGATTATGTAACAAATTTTAATTATTATTTAAATGGTTATGCTGAAGTTGTTCGACATATCTCAACATGTTAAGGTAAGCGTGTGATCGCATGCATGGTGGCAAAAACTGAAGCTCTCATATAAGCAAATTTCCAAAATAATAATTTATTTTATCGAGCTCCTTGTCAAAAACACAGTGAACACATTTTTCATCATTATTATTTGTAGCATGCTCAGACGATTCTCCGACTTTATTCGTCTTTGGATTACTGATTTCACAAGAAACATTTTGGATTTCACAAGTTTCTATATTTTCATTTATTACCACCTCGGGTACATATTTCCTTTTATTTATGATGATTGTACTTTGTTGTAAAGATTGTGGTTCGTTATCTGAACTATTACAACTGTATTCGGTGAAACCTGAAAAGAAGTAGGTACCTGTTTAGATATTTTAATTTTTTTATTGCAATAAAAAATATTATGTCTTTATGTTTTTCTTTTGACAGCTCCTTCAAATAAATATGGCATACCATTTTGTGGTAATTATTGACAATGCAAAGATTATCTGCACACCTCTAGTGACGAATTTAAACTTTGTCTAAGCACAACACTTTTGGCAGCTTTCAATACCTACAACTTTGCTTCGAGGTTATTTGGGGTTAAGTATCTCCTGACTAAATTGTATTGAGAGCTGTCAAAAGTGTCATACTTAGAAATCATCGAAATTCGCCGCTAGAGTCGCTAGGTAGAATCTTAGCATCGCCAATAGCATAAGCCTTATGAAAGTTATAAATAAGGTCATGACGCTATCAGATATAACCTACTTATAAAAATATTATCTATGTCCTATCTTGTATGTACCTACCAGCAGTAGCTACTACCATAGTACAATATTATAATACTACATACAAGATAGGCTATAGATATTTATTTTTACTGTTTTTTATTACAGTTTTAGTAGCAACCATACTTATTTGCTTTTAAAACAGTAATAAAAATCAGTCAAAAAATAAGTACGGAGAATTGAATTGTATGTGTTGCATACATACATAAGAATAAACAATGGATTAATGGTCCATCTAGTGAGAAGAATAAACTGAACTGTCGCATCCAGTTCGCGTGAAAATATCAAACCAACTAATCGCGTTCGCCTCAATTCGTTCTGCGCCGCATCGCACTCTTCATGCGCCGCTTCGTATTCGTATCCAGAGTTCCAGGCGGCAGGCAGCTCACGTAGGACGCCGCGTTACGGCCCGGTCACGACCTAAAGCGGCGAGCGATTTCGATGTACATGGCGCGTTAACTCTGTCGCTACATTGGTCGTGGCGATGGCGCGCGGCTACAGCGGAGTAACGCGCGCCATGTACACCAAAATCGCTTGCCGCTGCCGCTCGCCGCTATAGGTCGTGACCGGGCTGTAACGCGGCGTCCTACGTGAGCTGCCTGGAACTCTGGATACGAATACGAAGCGGCGCATGAAAAGTGCGATGCATCGCAGCGCGAATTGAGGCGAGCGCGATTAGTTGGTTTGATATTTTCACGCGAACTGGATGCGACAGGGTGAAGTGTAGGACAGTTCGCGCCAGTTTGGGTTCGTCTCCAGACCGCTCACGTAGGATACCTCGTGGGCACGGTAATAATATCTAACAGTATACTAACTCCATACAAACGCACGAAACTCGAGTTATATCTACGCGCCTTGAGCGCAGTACATATAAAGACTGTGCCTATTGTACACAACAGCCGCGATCGTGCCGCAGTTGCGAACGGACGGACGGTTTTTGTAGCAGTGTTCTTTATTTAAATTATAAGTATGGCGTCGAGTTGTGACAATGTTTTTATGTAATTACGAAGATATGTTATAGTTCTAGTTCTAGTACTTTATCAGTTATCACATTTAAACATTTTATTATAATCAAACTTTTCATACCTTTGTATCTACTGATTTACTACTGCCTAGTGTAACTGGTTAGTCTTCTTAGGGTAACCAATAGGTCATTTCCTAGGGTACTTACATACCTAAATGATTGAATGATATAATTTTGAATGAACAATCGCAAAAGCAGAAAATACTTCGAATAGGTACTTCGGTAGGTAGTACCTAATTAAAATACTTGAGGCGAGCAAACCTACCGCTTATTTGCGTGCGGCGCGACTGTAGGTATATAACTCGGGCATACAGCCGAGTTACAATAGGTACTGTTAGATATATTACCGTGTCGTGGGCGACTGAACGCGGACGCGATTGCCGCTTGGCGCCTTGAGTGAGTAATGTATACTTAGATGCACTCGAATCCTTTTCGAACCTCTTCCGCTACCCGCCCCTGTCCCGCTGACACCTAATACTCGATTACAGGGTAGCTATATGCAGCTTATTCAGAGCGAACTAAAGTTTGGCGAGATCTATAGGTACCTACTGTTTTAAATGATTTTATACAAAAAAAAAAAACAAAACACAATTATAATACGGTGTAACCAAACTCAACTGCGTCGTGAAGGCATAATGATATTACCTATTCGTACTTACCATCATTATCTATACCGCCTGTGACGGTAGTCGAACTCGGGAATTCATCTTGATTCTCTGTAAAAAGCGGCTGACTATTCTTGAAATCGTACATCATCATTGGTATCGCTAGCTTCACCTGCAACACAATCGATCAGAATGATAATTAGGTAAGTAATTATTTAATTATGAGTAGGTATGTTACTAAATAGGTAAGTAGGCTTCAGTTGTAACTTAACGTACCTAATAACAATAATTATTAATTATTTAACAAATATACAAGTAATAATATCAACATTAAGGTAACTCAGTTAGTCAGTTGTAACATAGGTATTTTAAACAATAATCACTCACCCGTGTTACTCATCTTAATTATTACCTCGCTTGTCGTCGTCACTTGTCTAATTCGTAACAACTAGGTAAATAACAATAGTGGGGCATGAGGCGCCGCTCGGGTGCAAATATCCCCTCCACGTACGTGCAGCTCAAGTATTGGGTAATTCAGGGTAACTCGAATAAAAGCTTTTCGTGAAGGTAACCTCTTGAAAGGCTTAATTCGTTGAAAGGCTTAACCCCTTCACGTGGTTACCATAATGAAGGGGTTAACCATTTCGCTGGGTTTTAGAAAACTCAAGTAATGGGTAACTCCTTTCGCTTGTTAACTAAAAATAAGGGTTACCCTAGCGTTGAGCTTACACGAAAACAAGGTATCATCTACCAGTGGAGATGAGGGTGAACGGGTAACCCTTTCGAAGGAATTACCCTTATAATCGTGGTTGTACGGTCCCTGTTTGAGGGTAACCCCTTCCTCTTGTTAACTGCATATAAGGGTTAGCCCTTCGTTGGTGTTAAGAAGGGGTTACACGAAAAAAAGGTAACTTCTACTAGTGGCCATGCGAGTGAACGGGTAACTCTTTCGAATGAATTAATTCATATTCGGGGTTGTACGGTCCCTGGACTCAACAGGGACTTTTGGCGACGGACACAGCGGAGGAAACAAATGTGGCCTACCTACGTCCGACTTCGCCGCGTTTCCAAAAGTAATCCATTTTCATCCGAGCTACGTGTGCATATTTAGTTTGTGAAGAGAACTAATTAGTTTGAGTAAAACCTATTGAGTGTATTCCGAGTCTTATTTTCCTGAAATGTACGATGGAGAAAGACCTGAGAGACGAAGAACGCCCACATTCTCCTACGTTACCTACGCTATACGTTATATATTATATATATTTTATTTATTTTCGCGCGGCTCTGGCTCTCATCAAAGCGCTCTTCATCTTCTCTAATTAAAATGTGGGATGGTTCTTTACATGACCAATAGAAGCCGAAATATTTAGAACCGTTATTTTCCTATTTTAAACCAGGTAAGAACTTTTTATCATTTATCTGCTTTATCCAACTGCTGACCAAGGCTTCTCTCATTTCTTTAACCTAAAATACTAAGAAAGGGATTTTAGCTAGTCGCCGCGACTACCACTCGACGCCGTGGTGTGCGCCGTACTAATTCATACATTTGTTTTGGTCGCGCGACGTGTCGCGCGACACGCCGCTGTACCGCTCGGTGCTATTCGCCGGTCGCGTCGCCGGTCACCGCTGCGCGTGGCATGCTTAGAACATTTATATACATTTGATTCAGTCACAAGTCGCGTCGCCGGTCGCGTCGCGCGAATTTTCGCTGGAGCGAATTGTCCGTGGCCAGGCCGTAAATCCATTGAATCGACTTTTATGAAACAAACTCAATAAGCACAAACTTAAAAAGAGAAAATATTACAGAGTGATATTTCAACCACGTAATCTGAAAAAAAAAACTCCTGAAATAGAATACACAGAATAGTTTTGACATTTATTGAACATAAAATATTTTCAATATTTCGTTCTAGTATTTTAGCTTTGCGATGGTTTCCAATATTCACATGATGATAATCCAGGTTCATAAATGAAAAAAGGGTTTCCATTGTTAAAATCTGATATTTTGGAAGAGAGATATTTTAGATAGTTCCAATAAATAATAGTTATTTGTGCAACAAGAGAGCAAAGTTGTTTTTTGTTTCGAGTGCTGATTTTGAGTCCCTAGCAAGCGAAGAATTCTATGATTGATTCATGAGCGTAGCGAGTGATTCAAAGTTAGAATATTGAGCGTAGTGAGGGACTCAACAGCGCGAGATGCAAAAAACTTTGCTCCCGTGTAGCACACATAACTTTTCACCTCAGTAGTGAGAACACATTTTACTTAGGAGACAGCAATGAACAGATTGAAATAACGTTTAAAACTTTACGCTATACGCTATTAGCATCAGCGAAATTGTTATTCCCGCTATTTTTTAAATTGCGTTTTGATACCGCGTCCCTGATGTTTATTTTTCAAATATATCATTGTTGAAATTCCAAATAAAAATGTATTGGTTAAATACCAATTTTAAACTATTATTTAGACTTATTTTTATTAAAATCCAATAATAAATTAAACATATAAACAATAACATTGAAAAAAAAAAGACGTAATTTCTTTATTACTATTATCTTCTAATATAATTTTAGGGTATTACGCGTTTCCGAACGTGTTTTCTTTGAGGTCGAATTCCAAAATCGAATTTCGAAGCGGTTTATTTTTTCACTCACTTTCTTATATGCATGTGAAAGAGACAGAGCACAGTAAAATTCGAATGTTTCAAATTATGGCTGAACAATGTCGAATCGTGTCACTGAAGATTGAAAAATTAAAAAGCTACTATGACTCACGTTCGAATCAAAATCGCGTTTTGTTCATTGTTGTCTCGCAGCAAAAGCGGCATGTTTGAGCTGCTGCATGCTGAGGTGAAAAGATTATTGTTTATCCTGAACATTTGATGTCTGCGCTGCACCACAATATGACTAAAGTCATTATAAGTTATTAATCATACAGTGAATCTTAAAAATAAATAATTGTGGTAAAACTTTGGGATTAGATGACCGTCTGCGAGTTGTTTATCCATATTATAATAAATTAGCTGAGCCCGCGGTTACACCCGCGTTATTTAGGGCTACTGCTTCGCATCCGTAACTCATAGCGTGATGTTATGTAGCCAAGCCTTCCTCGATAAAACGGCTATCCAACACAAAAATAATTATTTGTGTCGGACCAGTAGTTCCTTAGCTTGTCGTGTTCAATAAACAAACAAACTCCTCAGCTTTATTATATTACGTATACTGTACTTTTTAATAATGAACAAAAGAAATCTGTTACAGTTTATGTATCTGCCGTGGTGGACACGAACCCACCAAGCTCTAATGAAGATTATGATTACGAAGATGAAGCTTTTTATTCGTTTGATGAAGTGCTGGACCCTGAGATAAAGATCTTGTGGTCAAAGCTGATAGTTTGAACGGCGTTTGAACAAATGTGTTATAACGTGAACCAGATATGCATCACTGGATTGTATGTTCTTTTTCCATATTGCTTTTTATAAAGCTGTCTTCCATTGTCATTGTAGAAGCTACGCTAGTAATAATTGTTTTTCTTTCTTCCCATCTCTCTGTTTGCCGAGCGTAACTCTGCTTTAAGTTATCAGCATTTGGTTCAGGATTGCGTCGGCTTTTGGCCTGTCATATGGCGAGCTCCAATTATTATAATAAGCGCTGTCTTCTCGAGCGCGTTTTACTAGTAGGATATCTAGCGACCATTAAGCTCATGCTACATCTGGTGCCTATAATACGTCACACGAACTCGATTCTCCTGCATAGTAGTGTAACCGCCTCACTTCTCTGTTGTAGCAAAAGTAACATTTATTATAATTATATTTTGTTGTTTACAGAGACTTGAACCATCCTGTATGCACACGACATGATAAGCACGGCTTAGTGGAATTTCCAAATCTTTGTGAACTACGTTTTCAGAATTGTACTAGAGGACCCGTGCTGCTCCACAGCATATTTTAATATTATAAAAAAGCTCTTACATATAGGTATGATGAGTACATTGTAGCCTTATCTAATACTATCATCATCATATCATCACAGGTAGTAGAGCCTTGCTGATTTCAGCATGAATGGCTTGACCGGGGAAGTACTACCCTCTCACAGAAAATCGACGTAAAGTAACAGTACCTAAACTGTTGCGTTTCGTTCGGTGAGTGAGAGTGCCGGAGGCCCTATCCCCTATTCCTTCTCCCTCATCCCACTCCTCATCCTATCCCTTTTCCCAACCCAAAGGGGCGGCAACGCACTTGTGACTCCTGTGATGTTACTTGTGTCCATGGGCAGCGGCAATTGCTTACCATCAGGCAATCCGTCTGCTCGTTTGCCGCCTATTAACATAAAAACAAAAAAGTAAAAAGATGATATTCTTACCAAAAAAATATATATATCACATAACTTCTTTTCTCACAACATTGGCTTTGCGTTGCACCTTAGGTAGCGTGAAATTTCCACCTTGGCATTACTGAATGGTTTGCTGCGCAATATATTATATCCCATATATAATATTATTATATATATTATATATATCCCATATAATTATAATATGTATAACTGAAGTAGTTTTGGTAGGAATGGTAACTTTGGTAGAAATTGTACTTTTGATAGAGATGGTAGTTTTGGTGAAACTGGTAGTTTTGGTATAAATTGTAGCTTTGCTAGCAATCGTATGTAGCATTGGTACCATAACTACCATATATGCCAAAAATACCATTTGTACCAAAACTACTATTCCTACCGAAAATACTATTCCTATCAAAACTACTATTTGTACCAAAACTACTATTCGTACTAACACTATCAAAACCTGCTGTTCAAAGTACGTTTTCTCTCAAAACTACTATTCTTACCAAAGCCACAATTTCTACCATAACTACCACTTGTAATATAATTATATGACAATAGTACTATGAACCGCTGTAATATGTTCCACATAAAAAAAATTAAGATGCCCGAAGAAAGTCCGTAATTTAAAAACACAAAAATTTTCCTAATATAAAACGTAACATTAGGCGGAAATTTCACATTTCGGGTCGTAGGTATACTGACGTCGTTACCGCGACCCCGTCATGGGGGTCGATAGAGGAACACCGCGGTGTTTTAGTGGGTACCGAACATCTAGGGGGGAGAGCCGAGCCACACACTCCCTCTCCACCTGCCCCAAACTCAGTACAGAGTTGGCGGAGGGGTCCCTTTGAGGGACTGTCCGTAACTGGATTTCATCGCGATACAAAACAAAGGGGGAAAATTCCTCAACATCAGAGATTAGTTCACCGAACATTAAGTGTTAACTGGTAACATTCGGGGAATATTACCTGCCATCAGCGCTAATTCACTATAGTGATAATTTTACCAACATCGGGTATAATTTTACACACCACCACACTCACACCCGTTTGAAAGTAAGGCAAGGTCACCATAAGGAGGCTTAAACGGTTTTTCCTGGCAGTTACCGCAAGGAACGTATTAGATGCCAAAAAAATATTTTTGAATTTAGAACCGTCCATGTAGAGAGAAAGCAATGGAATCTTAAGAAAGTTATAGGAAAATATTGAAAAATAAGTTCAATGTCCACACCTATCTTCCTTCAAACTGACCCAATTTAAGTGCGCATATCATCAAATGAAAGAGCTCTTTTCAGCGCGTGTAATAGGCATATAACGAAACGCCTACCTCAATGAGAACCAGATATACAGAAGCAGAAAGTCATTGACTACGGCTACGAAAACGTAAAAAATGTATGGGAGAAAACTGTTTTTGCATATACCTTGATGAATGTGCAAGTTAGGTAATTTCTAATGCTTGATGACAAATCTATGCAGCGAGAGCTTTCATTTAAAAAATAATCATGCGAATCGGTTGGGTAGAACGGGCTGGCCGACTCGTATTATGAAACGCAAATTCTTTTAATATATAGATAACTCAAACATTCGAAGAGAGAACTGGAAACAAGAGCAGGACTGGTAATTATGTGATGTCCAATAAAATAATTTATTTAGGATGTAAATAAATTATTTTATTGGAAAGCATGTCTTTCATTTGGGATTCACACTGGTACTGTAACCGGTGTTCTAAACGCGGAAATCCATATGAGAATTTAGACTGTCTCTCCCCCAAAAAGGTTATAACATTAGTTGAACGGTTTTGTCAAGGAAAGTGTTAAAGATCGGCAAAGTTAAGCAACGTTCACTGAGGACACAACTTGGATGGATGACCTCTTGTCTAGCATTTATATCAGAGCGCTAGCGTGATTTAAAGGGCTCGTAAAGCCATCGGTCCTGATTCTTGTCTCTGGAAGAGAATCTTTAGGCCACGTTGGAGGCATTCAATAATAATAGTACAGCTCATTTTACAAATATTTGGTTTGAAATTTGTGTGATTAGGGTGAAGTGTTGATTAAAAGTATATATTTTTTGTTAAAATATACATAAATGATTTACTTAATACTAAATATAGCAACCGTGTGGTGACGGATTAAGAATACGGAATGTCACCACCTCATATCATCCTATGGGTGTCGTAAGAGCCGACAGAGGGAGCATATTATGCAGAGAACAGCACTGTAAGAGAAGGAAAACTTGATACAAACCTACACCAACCCGTTTGGTCAGCATGGTATAGAAGGCCAATTCCTTCTTTCAAAGCATAGGCCTAGTCCAGCAGTGGACTGTTAATGGCTGATGATGATGATGAAATATACCAACTTTAACTTTACAGGATCCTTCTACTACAATTCTGAAGGTCGAGAATGTCAGTACTACTTGGACAATACTTTATCACTCAATGAAGCTTTACAATTTTATATTAAGAGTGATATGCAATACAATGTAAATAAACATTAAGAAAAGACAAATAAATAAATGAAAATAATATGTGCCATTTGTTTATTCGAATTATTTGTTTTATTTTAAGATACTGGTTTGCTTTTTCAAACTGTAATTTGCGTATGCGATGACGAAGCAAAAGCAAGACACTGTAAAATTCAAAGATATAAAAATAATACTATGATAATATTCATTAACAAGACATGTAGGTAGGTACGAGTATGTATGATATACCACTGTAAGATTTATACGTTCGTGTGTTTTCTAATTAAAACAACTTTTTTATAGTTTCTGTAAATTAAATAATATCGCAAGGTTGTCTGAGAAGATTCAGCCTCAAGTAAGAAAAAAAATAGTTAAAATTTATTCATTTATAGAAAAGTAAAAATATTTCTTAAACATTGGATTTGCAGTTTCTCTCTTGGCCACTATAACATATATAACATGAACTTGGCTGACATTAGGTGGCGGTTAAGTAAGAACAAAACTCAATTTTAAAAGTAATGTTTAGAATTCTCTTTGTTTCACCAGGTGTATATAATACCTGGTGAAACAAAAGTAAGTATAAACATTAGTTACTTACAACATTATGATATAATTCGAAGAAACGAAATTTCGTAATTTTTGTGATTTCCCGTGTGTCTATACTTCTCTCAACACAGGATATACTTCCAATTTATGAGTACGATATTTCTTTATTACGGGTAGTAACTGTACTTCCTAAGCACTTTCTAAGATTGTCGGTTAAAAGTTGTAAGAAGCTATTTATCTTGCCTACCGAAAAAAGTTGCGGAAAGGTGATAAGCTCGCATTGGTGGTCAATTTAAAGCTAGATATCCATTGCGGAAGAGTAATGAACCCCAGAAGGCTAAGGGGAGCGGACTTTGGTTTCATGCAATAGGTTTCCGTTTCCACAAAGAAACTTAGTTATTGACGAGTCCGCTCCGCTTGCAGTGGCAATGGGCCTTATGCTTACGGAGCCGTTTCACATATTTTCACCTGATTCTTAACAGCACAAATCCACATCTTCTATAATCAATGTCAACTTGTAGTTGTCACGTTCACTTACTAGAACTACGCAACCTTAAAACCTGCGTTACTTTTGCTTGTGCTTTTGCTAGATATCTTTATATTTGGCTAAATATACCAACATAATTATTTCAACATTTATCACAAAATATAATTATATGTGAACCCAATCTGTGTAACCAAATATATTTAACTTTCGACGATGATTCCTCGTATTTAAGCATATCATGTACATAATGATTAAATACACAGTTTCAGCTTCAAATAACCGCCGAAATGTTTATCGCAAATTCAAAATATGTAACGGAATACCGGCTTTCCTTTTGTAATAATATATGTTACAGCTAAATCGTTTTAATTTCTATAAATCATTATATCAAAACGGGACATAAATATTCAACACTATAACACCGCTTCGAGAATAATTTGTCTTGAGAGTTTGACGCATATCTTGACTCAGCCTCCTGTGGGCTTAGTGTGAGTTTATCTTTAGTTTTCGAGAATGAGACATTGTATTGCATTCGGCGTTCTGATTGGTCGAGGGTTCAGCGCGGGCCAATCGCACCCCGAAGGAGTCTTACGTGATGAAAGCTGCTTAACGAAAATCGCACTAACCCCTCTGACATAAAGTTTATCAGGAAGGGCCAGTGTTCCAGGCTTGTGAGGCTTGACAAATAGTGATTGATCATAGTCTGCCCTTCTTTATTATTGCGTATGCTATCTTATGGGCGGGTAGCCTGTAAGATTATGAAGGTAAGTCGACATTTTGAGGGAAATTTAGGAAGCTTGAATGGATAGTGTTATGTTATAAGCTGATTTATATGGTTGCACCGCAGAGAGTAGGCTTTGGTTTAAGTAGATATGACGTCACTCTCCATATTGAGTTCGTAGATATACAGACTAAATCTAAAACAAAAACTATTCTTCACCTGAAACCTAAAAACGTGCAAATGGTATACTCGTATAAGCTAGTGTGGCAGCTATACCGAAATTTTAAAATCATAGAATAAAAAGAGCTCCTTGTTAGACTTATAGATCGTAATACTTCGACAAAGTTAAGCAACATTTACAGAGGCCAGCGCTAGGATGGGAGACCGCCTTTTTGTGTAATACGAGGCAAATGAGCAGACGGAATGCCTTATGGTAAGCGATTACCGTCTTCCATAGATTTTTCTAATATCAAAAAAGTTACAAGTGCGTTACTGACCGGTGAGAAAAGAATAAGAGGAGAAATGGGACGTGGGAGAAAGAAAACGGGATGGAGCCTCTGGTTATGGTATATTTATATCAACGCGCTACTGTGCTTTAGGATAGGGACATAAGAGTTGGCACACACTCATACGCAAAGAAGAAAGAACAAAAAGACAGCCACAACGCGTTTTGTCACTTCCAGTATATACTACTTGCGAAATCTTCCTTCTACGATTCTGTAAATGGTCAGTATTGTGAAGGTGTTGTGCTTATTAGTCTCTATGTTTTATGTCCATGATTGAAATATAGGCGCCGCGCAAACGGGCCACCGAGACCACAGTCACCGGAGGTTGACAACAAGCTGTCTACGATGATTTTTATTACGTTTTGTATGGAATTGCTCAAGACATGTAGCGAGTGGCCTCTACTCGCCACTCAATGTTACCCCACATACTGTAACGGGTTTTGGCAGAAATTGAAATAATTATCTTCCAACACGCATTACAGTATAGTTACTTGTGCTAGTCTAGACTACCGCAAGTAAACCGCTACATGCATGGCTACCATTAGTGTCCACGATAAGCCGCCAGTGGTGACTATTACTTAACACCTCTATGCATATACATACAGGTCAAGCTAGACCACCTTGGTTTGCGTGATACAAAAAGATGTGCCATGCGACTGACACCGTGGTACTGGTCGGTGGCCCGGTTGGGCTGAGCCTCACTGGTTAATGCCGAGACATAAATGTATCATTTCGTTTGGCTGACGATTAAACAAAAAACCTATGAATGCTTATTGGTCGAGGCTTATGGGTGAGCCGTTACGTGTTATTAAAGCAGGATTTATTCACTGAATAAACCCCTTCATATGATGCCACTCGGATTACTCTGTAACGATTTACAATATACGGCGAATGAACGTACATTTTTAATTCGTATATTTTAATTACGGCGGTACCTACACGAAGGTTGTAAATATCGGCATTCAGATTATAATTACCTGGTTTTCTGTGAATTATAGTATAGGTGTTATTCGAAATCCTTTCAGGAATGGGAAGAAACTGTAATTTACGTCAATTGGTTTAATAATAGATGAGCTCGCGGTTACACCTACTTTATTTAGGGCTACTGCTCTACACCCGTGGCTTATACCGTGATGTTATACTACTCTGTCAAGAAAGTACTGCGAAAAGATCAATAATACACAAACTGTTTGTTATTCATCCAAATTAATTTTATCACCTTCAAAGTACGCTCCGTCAGAAACGATACACTTACGCCAGCGAATAACGCAATCATCAAAACATTTTTTAAACGCTGTTTCCGGAATTGAGTTCAGTTCTCGCCACGAATTCTCCTTTATGTCTTCTATCCATTGAAAACGGGTGCCACGAAGTGGTAATTTAAGTTTAGGAAAAAGAATGAAGTCAGCTGGAGCCATATTAGGTAAATATGGTGGTTGCTCGATGGTATTTGTTGAATGTTTGGTCAAAAATTCGTTCAAAATGATGGCCTTGTGCGAAGGCGCATTACCGTGGTGCAAAATTCTTTTGGGATTAGCCGAGCGGCAACATTTTTCATACCCAAATGATTAGTTAAAATCTCGAGATCGACTCGTGTGTACAGAAAGTTCGCCGGCCATCTCTCTCAAAGTTGAATGAGGATTTTTCGTCAGTTACCTTGACTTTTGCGATGTTAACTTCAGTTGCAGACGTTGATGGCCCACCAGAGAGAGTCAAATCTTCCATCAAATCTCGACCCCTTTTGAACGCTTTGGACCACCCATAAGCATGAGTTTTTGATAAAGTCGATTCACCGTAAGCCTTCAGTAACATTTTCATTAACCCCGAATACGAAATTCCAAATTAAAAAATTTAAGACAAACTCTTTGTTCGATGTTTTTGTCCTAGTCAGTCAGTGTTTTTGTCACTAGATACAAAGAAATATAACCTTATTAGTAGTCCAACCTCTCTGGTTTTTGTTACTAGATATGATATAACTAAAAACAGCACTGTATTTAATAAAAATAACAGATGCAACAACTCAAATTCCGTACCAAAATGGAAAACAGTCGTGCCAATCTAACAACAACAAAAAAACTAAAATTTGCATTTGGAACCATAAACAATAATAATAATCCATTCCCGATACTTTTTTGACTGAATTTATATAAATAGATGAGCTATCCAACATAAATATAATTATTAAAATCTGTCTAGAAGTCGCGTGAGATTCGCGTTCTACCAAACAAACAAAACGGACACATTTTCTGCTTTGCAATTTTTGCGGAGAAATCCTATATTATTGTGGTGCAAAATGTAGCCTGAGTCTACTACAGTAGTTCTAAAACTACTACTGCTTTTGAGCTATAACTGATACGGCTTTAAGCAGTTTATATGGACGGACGCTGACCGCTAGATGCGAACTTTGTTATTAAGTAATACAGATTATAGAAAGTTTATATGCAGTCAACTATAATTGGAACTAAGACAATTATGGGGCTAAGCTGCGGGAGAAGTGAAGGAGGCTAATACTTATTGACCATAAAATAACCTTTTGACGTTTAGGCGGTGATGTTTTGCTTTGCACAAGTACCTAATACCCCGACCGCGACATGTTGGTGGCCGTATTATAAGCACTCTAATGAGACATTTAATATAGATGTTCATTTAAAATAAAGGACCTGCCTTTAGGACCAGCATTCCTTTAGCATACTAAAGAAATGCTGTAAAGTGGTGACCATAAATTTTAGTGCAAAAAGAGATAGAGATTTTGTTAATATGTTTGTACCTAATATAGATTGTCCCACTTTATACTACAAACCTAAAGAGTGCAGTAGCAACTAGAATTACCATTTACCATGAGAAATCTCAAAGTTTTAAATAGTTTATCGGGATATGCTCCATGTAGCTGTTTCAGGCCTCAAGCAGATCAAAGCGAAGGTCATTGATCTGCGGTTGTATATAGTATAGTATAGGATAGTACATCTACACTCTATATTCTGATGTTATAAACGCTACAGTGCAAAAAAAAAAACGAAACAAAGGCACATAATACATAATATCTCGAAAGCTAACTTTAAATAAGTGATTATAGAAGTTTAAATTCCCATATAATGTCCACTCATTATAAGCTTAGTATTCCATTCTAAGTAAAGCCTACTCTTCCACAATATAGAGAGCCCGTATAAATTCGTAATTGTGAATCCGTGCGTCCGTGCCCCTTCATAATAGATGGCGTGGTGTCCGATCATTTGACAAAAAACAAATGAAAAATTTTCATTCGACAAATAACATTTGACAAAATTATAGTTGATAAATGTATTATTTTACAAACTATTGTTTAATAAACAACTCATTAAACAAAATATTTACTATAAAAAAGTTATTATGCTAAAACATTAATTTACAAATTGATTATTTTTTTCAACATGTTATTTGGCAAAACAACGTAAAGCATAAATAACATTTGACAAAATGCATTGCTTGGTAAATATTTTATTAACCAAAATCTACGTTAATACCACAATCTTTGTGTAGGGTCAACCGAAACAATGGCTAGTTAGGTTAGGTTAGAACTGCGACCACAACGCCAGAACCGAATTCTACTTATTTCGCTTAATTCAGGCAGTGTGTATTTATTTTAAAGACTAAAGAGTCTATGGAATTAGTATTAATACAAAATTATTACTTGCCTATAAATAATCTGTCCAAGATGAAAATTGCAACCATGCAATTAAATATTTTCAAAATTTCGCGTAAGTATTGGTTAGAAATTAGTTATTTTTAAAAACTAATAATTTATCTTCTAACTTTTTGTACAATCACCAATTTGGCAAACGAATTATTTAGTCAAATGATTATTTTTAAAATAATTATTTAACATTTAAATTATTTTATAAGTTAAACATTTGCGAAACCTGTATTATGTCAAATGATCGTTTTTAAAGTAATATGTTTGCGAAATTAAAGTTTGTCAAATGATTAGTTTTTCAAACGTTGTTTGTAAAATGATCTTTTGTCATACGTTTTTTATTAAACAATAGTAAACCAGATGGCGTACACAGCAGTTGTTTCAACTGACCGCGCGACACCTGTCTCTCTCGTCATATACGTTCATAGTTTTACTATTTTAACCTTACTCTTGTATTTGTGCTATTTTAAGTACGTAAGTTTGTAGACCCGGTCTTGTTCCGGTGTTAGATTATGTACAATACGCCTACTCGTGCGAGTGTGTTCTATAAATAGTCTATTATTTGAGAACAGTTTTGGATATAATAAGTTATCACTCTCTTATTTATAAATACTACATCTACTAAATACACTCATGCTATGTATTCATGGTAAATCCCGGTCAAGTTGTGAAAAGTAGAACCTGCTTAATTTGCAAGTTGTTGCGCGTGAAGATGTGCTGTGGAGCTAGCAAGCGTGAAGCAATATACTTTTGAGTTTTAGGGAGCAGCAGCTGTGTAACAATGTTATGGTAGGTACTTACCGCCGTTCAGTGAAAGTTTGCCTGCAGCGGAGGGCTTCTGGCATCCTGATTCCTGTCCGTCTTATATGGTAGAATGACAGTTATTCGATTAAGCTGGTCAAATATAGGAGCCCTGGAAAACCGACAAACATTTGCCGCATAACACAATTTGTTTGACGTTCTCCTATAGGTAGGTAGATGATAGGTACTTTGCATATTTCAAAATTAAATGTACTTATTCCCATTCTTATTCTAGAATAATATTGTGTCCTACAGGCGGCAGGGCAGCTGCCGGCTCTAAATCTTTTGAAATCTATAATTGTGTACGTGTGTACAAAAGTTCCAGTATCGTGTACCATTCACTGAAATCTGTTACACAAACTTTTGAGTAGCGTTGAAAGCGTCGTGTTTATGATGTCATAACCTCTGAGGGGGAGGGCAGGGTGAACAGGGAGGCACCACATGTCCTCCGCACACTTTTACGACGATAGTTTCTATTGTGCAACCCGCGAAAATTTTTATAGTCCACCAAGTGATAGCTTTATTGTTTTGGTCGAATACCTTGAATTTAGTACGGTGGAAATTTAGATAGGTACTATTTAAGATAACAGAAAATTTAAAAGAGTTCGTTTTGTTTATTTTTGAAAATATAACATTTTTTTGTAGTCGCTGGCACAGCATAGTTTACATAGCACAAGAGAGGGAAGTACAGTCTCATTGTATGTGCATGCTCTTATGTCACAGCAATTTTTTATTTTTATTTAATGGGCAACAACGAGCAGACCGATCCGGCGATCCCTCTACATGCTCTTCTATCGAAGCTAAACCTTTTTTTAATTTAATAGGTGACAACGAGCAGACAGATCACCTAATGGTCAGCAATTAGCGCTCATGGACACAAGAAACACACTCTACTACCTGTAAAGATGTTGAACTGTGTCTGTGCGGCCTGTTTATTCATGTATGATTATGCTAAGATGGTAATTTCATTTGACTTTTGCTTAAGGATTTAGAGAACTGCGAGAAATGAGTGAGAAACATGCACCAATAGTCCTTTTCACCTTGCTTACAAGCTCTATCTAGTGCTACAAAGCACAAATCATATTATAGGTCAATGGCTTATACGTAGTCACTACAAAACATCTCATAACGAGAATGTAATCCGAAAATCAGAATAGATTAAACGGAGCCTCAAAATCCCTACCTGTAACACATTCTCCCAAAGCCTATTGTAAGCGAAATCAAGTAAAATTCTGATAATAATGGCGACGTTTATCAATAAAAGAAAATACGGATTATAAGGGTTAGGGTACCAGGGGTAGTCACAAATCTTTATCGGCGGACCCTATTGTGATTTATGTGGCTGCGACGTTCAATATAAGATTTGTGCCAACGCGAACGCCACGTAGAAAATGCCTTTTAATTTGGGACTCTCTCGGATTAACGGTGCCGGACATTTACGGGGATTATTTTCCGGCATTATTTCTGAAGGGGTTTTATTAGGGTGGTGTTTAAGTATTTTGTTTGTGTATACAAACTGTACAAATGAGCCATAATATAGGATCACGATCTATGATTAGATGCGTAGATATTCTTAGTTTTGCTTGTTTTATGTTGAGACAGTACATACATTTTATGCGATCAGGATTCCGCATGTTGTATGCAGAATCCCGCTGTCGGGCCGCTGATTCAGTATACGATAAAGCAGTAGAGCCATGCAGGTTTCAGCATAAATGGACCGATTTGACTCTCTCTGAGGCTACAAATATAAGGGAACATTATTTGTACTGCTACGTTCGACTGGTTTCCCAACACCCTAAAAGTTCGCATGCCAGTACCTAGTTCGGTGAGGAAAGGCTACCAAAAGCTCAACTAATCTCTTCTCCTCAGTCCTCTCCTTCTCTTATTTCGTTATCTTCTCTCTCTTGGTAGGCAGGGACTTAGATATATTCTCAGCAGGGTTGCCGTAATTTTAACAGAACATAGCCATATATAATATGAGCCGCACATTTATTGCTTATCACTATCATCATCATAACCATTGAAACCAATAAAAAGTAATACGAGAAAGTTTTGCATCAGAGCCTACAATCAAGCACCAACAAGCGTTCAGTACCCACGACACTAACAGCCCAGTCATTACGGTACTTCCTTATTTTATACTAAAACAGCTATTATCATTACGAGGGCTTATACCGAGCACATTACAGGGATATATACATTACCGCTATTTATCCTGCGTTCGCGTGCTCACCCCGAATCAAACAACCGGTGGATCACAGCTGATTAATGTTTGACTACATTCAGACTCATTATTTACTCGCCTTGTATTTGGTGAATCAATGTCAAAGGTCATATCGTGATGGAAAGTTAGCTAGCTCAGAATAAAATGTAAGTTATTTAATTGTAATGAAGTTTCTTGCTTATGAGAACTTGATTACTTTTATGTTTATGGTGGTAGAAACCACCCTTATAATGGTTATGCTGCCTTTCCACCTGAGATTTGTAATACAGCTTAGTTATGTGGAAGCTTACTCAACGGAATTATATGTCTACGATCGGTGTCAGCATATTCAAGGCTATTGACTCCCCATTACAACTGTCAAATATCTTCATAACAGCCAGTACTGACGGCCTCACGTGCCCCTCCAAGGCATGGGTTCGTCGTGAGTCTGAACCTGAGTGCGTCTGTGTAGCAGTTTATGGCTCTCGCTGCCTAGATTTGCAAAAGCATATCGGAGAAAATAAAGAAAGATGACTGTTTTTAGTGTCACGCCCGTAGGTATCTTTGAAGGGTTAGGCAGAGGTGTATTATATTGCTAGACCCACATTTTGCCTTATGAATTTTAGGTTCCACGTAATAGGGGGCCAACCTATTGCCGTTATCGTGACGGACTCTGTGCTGCTACTGAGTATTTGGAAAAACTCAGTAACACATTTGCCCGACCCGGGAATCAAACCTGGAACCTCCCCGATCAGCAGACGCATACGCTATCTACTGGACTACGGAGGCACGAAGCAGTGGCTTATCTGTTTAAATAAAAATCCTTGCGTCACTGCCTGATGATAGACAAACTACAGCCAAAACTATTAGGTGCAGAAAGCTGGAATTTAGCACTTATGTTCCTTAGAGTAGCATTAAGGCTTTCTCGAAATTCTCACGGGATAAGGCAGAAATTATTTTAAAAAAGAGTGCGGACTTAGCTGCGGGTGTCCTCTAGTACGATAATAGCTCGCAAATATTCAAAACTATATCCATCGTACATCTCCCGTTTCGAAACCTGATCGAATGTGGCGTATGTTTAAAGCTCTTGAACGCCCCAGTTGGATTTACCCGGCAAATATTATCCTATCAAGTTCGCACACGCCGCCACCGTACACTTTCGACGTACAGTATCCGCTGGTTTCATATGTCTTTGCTGTTTATTAAGTTTGCCAGGATATTCTATTTACGGATTTGATTTTATTGTAGGCACCATGTAGGCACTTTATAAATACTTTCAATATTTTGAGATTTGAACACAATCTTGATCTAATGGATTCGCTGATGGAAATTAAGGCGACATATGTACCTTGTTTTGTGCCCCGATCTTTCGGCATGGGTTACAACAGCCGTTGTGACGGGGAGACTGTAATAGGTAGTTCTAAAGCTGATTATGAATGTGGCTGTTTTATCTGTTAATAACGGTTCTAGTTGCCATTCTGGATTCGTCTTTTACTGAATGGGCTGGTACCAGCTAACCAGCATCTGTACATTGACTTTTGATTCTAGTTCTCCCTACGAGCTGCTGGCGCCGTGCTTCTACCAGCCTACTCCTGAGCCTACTGCTCAGCCTACACCTCGACCACCGAGCTGCCTACCCAGCGTGCACTTCGGCCAGCTCACCGGCGACCCTACGGGCAGTCTACCTTGTCAGCGTTGGAGAGCAGCAGAAATCTACACTCCAGCCTTTAGGCCAGTGCTTACCTAGTCGGTTATACTGTATGTAAGCGGTAAAAGCACGGCGCCAGCAGCTCGTAGGTCGCAGCTAACAGCAAGCGGTGGTAGGGACCGGTGGATGTAGATAGCCGTAGGTAAAACGTCAGCCCGTAGCGTGAAGACGGGTGTAGACCCGTAGGGGGATTATAGCCTGTAGAGAGAGCTAGAAAGTAGCATAGAGAATACACAACAAGGTCAGGAACGGTCAGGAACGGTCAGGAACAGGCTGTCCCTAGATCGTCAAAACTTATTTATTAGAAAGATATCCAAACATAGCACCTCTTTCAGGGTAAAGTATTTTCCGCACTATTTTCCACAGATACAAGTGTTATTTTGCCGTGACCTTATAGAACATGGATTGATGCCGAGAAATCTATGCGATCCTGTTTCTATATAATTATGTAGATTTGTGCACCGAACTATACTAATCAGGTTTATGTTATGCACCCAGATGGTATTATATTTTGACATGACTCAATGTTATAACAGCCTACTATATTCCCATGCGCTGTAATAATAAAATGATGTATAACCTATTAAAGTGACAAAATGACAAAGAACTCAGATTTACATAGAACCGCAGACCTTCAGGTTTTCGCGTGCCGATTCCAAGTGGGGTTTGCCCCCAGTTTAGTTCGTAGTTGGCGGCGCTGGCGGCGTTTCTCCGTCTCTCTTGCTCTCGTAGTTAAGATACACTGGGGGGACGTCCGTCTCTCTTGCTCTTACACTGGGGCCTCCAACGATTGCCACGCCGCCAAGTGACAATTTCAGTCGCAGAAAGTTTGTCTTCAGAGCGCCCATAGAAAATGTACTTCGTATAAATCTGATTTCCTTGAATTTACGAGACGAGATTGCTGTATAAGTACACAAATTTTCAATAACATCCATCGAACCGCTGTGCTCCAAGCACGATCACCTAGTCTGGTCAGAGGATCCTCCCTCTAGTTATAGGATACTTGTTTCTCCATAGGCAACATATTTTTCACCACAGCAGCTCAAACATGCCGCTTTTGCTGCGAGACAACAGTGAACAAAACGCGATTTTGATTCGAACGTGAGGCAAAGTAGCTTTTTAATTTTTCAATCTTCAGTGCCACGAATTGACATTGTTCAGCCACAAATTTGAAACATTCGAATTTTACTGTGCTCTGTCTCTTTTTCATGCATATAAAAAGTGAGTGAAAAAACAAATCCCTTCGAATTCGAAATTCGATTTTGGAATTCGACCTCAAAGAAAACACCTACGGCAACGCAAAAAAAAAGATATTTGTTTTTTTTTATATGTTATTGTTTACATGTTTAATTTATTATTGGATTTTAATAAAAATAAGTCTAATGAATAGTATAAAATTAGTATTTAGGTAACCAATACATTTTTATTTAGAATTACAACAATGATACATTTGAAAAATAAACATCAGGGACGCGGTATTAAAACGCGGTTTAAAAAGTAGCGGGAATAAAAATTTCGCTGATGCTGATACAGTAGGTACCTACCTATAGCGTAACGTGTTAAATTATAATAATATATAAAATAATCCAAAAAGATGAGTGAAACTAGCGATGATGACTGTACTTTAACACCAGAAGGGTTAAATCAACAAGTGATTATGCAGAATTCAATCTATTCCTGTTCATTTCTATGTCTCCTAAGTAATATGTGTTCTCACTGCTGTGGTGAAAAGCTATGTGTGCTACACGAGAGCAAAGTTTTTTGTATCTCGTGCTGTTGAGTCCCTCACCACGCTCAGGATTCTAACTTTGATTCACTCGCTACGCTCGTGAATCAATCATAGAATCCTTCGCTTGCTCGGGACTCAAAATAAGCACTCGAAACAAAAAACAACTTTGCTCTCTTGTTGCACAAATAACTATTGATCGTCGCTTAATACATTTCAGGGATTTAAACAAGTTAGAAACTTATCTTTGTTTGTAATCAGACGAATCTGTTTGGACGTTACTGAGAACACGACTAGTTTCCAAAAAACCTAAAAGTTCGAAAGCTAATAAGCGTTTACAGATTAGTTTACGTGAACATTTCGTTCAGTATGAAACTATTTTGGCAAAAAGTTGGCAATTTTATTAAGAGACCCAAGGTCCAACAAAAACTATCCCGGAGTCTGCTAAACCTCTGCTAAAAGTTAGGTATAACAAAATTGGAAATTAAGGAGTTTTCGGCGTTCAGAATGTACATATGTTATGAATCCATTATAATACATATATTAAATTTATATTTATAACTTATTAAATATTTATGTGTGAAGAGGATCGTGTGGAAATTTCTGTTTATTTCATTTTCTAATAATAGATGGTGACGTGTTACTAAAACAATTTCTATTAGTGGTGTTTCAAGTAAAGTTTCACTAAATACAAATATAGCTCAATAATCCTCTTGTTTGAATTTGTTAAAGATCATAAATTGCGTGGCAAATATTGATGTTTACTGTGACGTATATATAGATTTGATACCATTGTTTTATGTTGATTTAAATGATTTACTTACCTGTTTCTAGGGTCTATTCAATAATCAAATTTTATAAATATATAAGTTATACAACTAGCAGTCACCCACGGCTTCACTTTAAATCTTTATTTTATGGCACGTTAATGTACAATCAAACAAGTCGGCGCTGGACCAGTTTGAAAAAAAATCCTTGGCTCGCTCATAGAGTCGAGCCACACTAGAAACTGGTTTTGTATACGAGTGTCAATGTGTGTGTAAAGCAGCACTGGAAGCGACGATGTCTTGCCGAGCGATTCTCGCCGTTATGGTGGTCGAGCGGGAAGTTGTTCAACTGTACGTAATGTGAAAATTCTTCCATAGTGGCTGGCTCCTTCTGGCTTTAGTAGTTTAGGCTCTGCGATGATAAGTTAGCCAGTACAATCGTACATGTGTGACAATAACATGTTATTAACTGAGTAAGAATCGCACAGTAAATAATTATTACTGTCTGTATCTTTGAATGAGGGACGCTTTTCAATTTGGAGATTACCAATTACCTACTTTGTGATCGAAGCAACATCTTACTACTAAAGACATTGAGGATGGTTGCATGTTTAGTTTCCATAAAATATTAAACGATTTTTGATTTAACTTGAAGTAATATAGCTAACTAGACTTCGCCTATAGCTCCGCCTGTGTGGGACTTTATTGCCCCTTATACTGCTGATACATTTATGGTTCAAGACATTTATTTTCTCAAAATATTTATAAATCACTTACAGAGAAAATGTTGAACCTATATTTTATATAACATTAGTCGAACGGCGAAGCGAGTAAGTCACAGAATAGTTCACTAAAACTTATGTACGTACTCAATAATACAATAATTAAGAATATCATACTTAATCATTCATTTTATCATGCATTAATAATAAATCCAAATTTACTAGTTATTTGTAATTATTATTGCAAACCGGGTAGTTGCAAAAATAAAGCGTCAGTGCATTCTCCCTTCCTTAAAATGTATTAATGGGCTGGCGAGCTGTTTGTTACGACCTATGACACATTAACTCATTACGATATAAATTAACTTAATTGTGATTGTATAATTAGATAAACGCTTTTACGTATTAAGCTGGTACCGTATGGTAATAATCTATATATACAAAAATGAATTGCTGTTCGTTAGTCTCGCTAAAACTCGAGAACGGCTGAACGGATTTATCTTATCTTGGTTTTGAAATGTTCGTGGAGGTCTAGGGAAGGTTTAAAAGTTGAGAAAAATTCGAATAATTGCCGGGAAAATCCTCAAAACAGCACTTTTCTATTTCCTATACAAACGTTTTCTAAATAAAATGGAGAGTCAATTTGTAATTTATTACCGCTGCACAAAGTTCAAATTCGCGTGCGCGTTTATATACTTCTTTGTTTGATGGCAGTTTTGACAGGTTTCCGGACCTGAAGTCTCTGTGCTGCCGCCCAGCGGGCTTCATGTCAGAAGAAACCCATTGATAATCCCTACTTAATAGTATAAATTCGAAATTGTGTATGTATGTCTGTTCCGTTTTCACGCTAAAACGGCTGAACCAATTTTGTTGAATTTGAATATAGAGATACATATATATAGCCCAGTTATTTCGGAAGGCTATAGGCTATATAATATAACGCTTCGACCCTTTGGGGCCGGGCAAAAGGCTAAAAAGGCTAAACGATAATTTCGGCTAATCTCAGGAACTAGCAGTCGGGTTTTAAAAATTGTTATTGCCTATGATAGCCTAATTATTCCGAAAGGCTATAGGCTATATAAAATTACGCCAAAACTTTTAGGGGCCAGACGAACATAATAAAATGGTCACACGAGAAGGGGGAGGGTTGGGTCAAAGGCAAAAAAAGGCTAAACGAATAGGATACAATCTATATGGGTATCGTTTTCGGGATTTTCGGGACGCTGATTAATAATATGAAATTTGTTTAGTGATCCAAGATGGCGGACGGGAAATTAAAGATGGCGGATTAGAAAATTTTAGAAATCAATGTGGATATCGCCATCGATATTTTAAGGGGTGGAGAATCGAAATACAACATCTATTTCGTGATCAAAGATGGCGGATGGGAAATCAAAGATGGTGGATGGGAAAATTAAAAAAAAAACAATATTGGTATCGTCTGCGAAGTTAAAAGGGATGGAGAATCCAAATACAACATCTGTTTCGTGATTCAAGATGGTGGATGGAAAATCAAAGATGGCAGATGGGAACAATTTAAAAACAATCAATATGGGTATCGTCTCTGATGATTTAAGGGATGGAGAATCCAAATACAACATCTATTTCGTGATCAAAGATGGCGGATAGGAAATCAAAGACGGCGGACGGGATTTTTTTTAAAGTCGATATGGGTATCGTCTCCGATATTTTAAGGAATGGAGAATTCAAAAACACCATCTATTTTGTGATCAAAGGTGGCGGATGGGATTTTTTTTAAAAAATCAATATGGGTATCGTCTCCGATGTTTAAAGGGATGGGGAATCCAAATACAACATATATTTCGTCATCAAAGATGGCGGCTGGGAAATCAAAGATGGCGGACGGGATTTTTTTTAAAGTCGATATGGATATCGTCTCCGATATTTTAAGGAATGGGGAATTCAATATTAAATAAAAATCTATGTTTGTTTGTTCATCATTAATAGACTCTGAAATGATGAGATTAAGCGCTAAGTCAATGGTAACTTTGAAAAAGGGGCTTGGAAAAAGGGAATTAAATAAAAACTCTTAAAAAGGCGATACGGAGTTCGCTGGGTCAGCTAGTTGTAAATATTTATTTTAGGTCTTGTTCAGTTTAAATATAATCTTTATACATTTATGAATAGCAAAAGTAAATTCTTGTGAATGTTACAAATCAGAAAAACATTAAGTGTGTTTTCGCAGGCATTGTTACGAACTTCTTATACTAGCGAATTGACAGTAAATTTGCTTTTGCTGATTAGAGTGTTTGCAAGAAAGAATGTCACTTACCTCCAGGAGTATCGAACATAAAGTTACTTTTAGCTAAGTAATAACATTTTTCTAAAAGATCTATAGTGTAGAAAAAAATTAGAAAATTATATTTAAACCTACGTCCAAAACGTTCTCATAAAAATACAGTAATGGTTTGAACGGCTGCGGTTACCCCGGAAAATAATACACAGCAATTTGTGTTTTTATTACGGCAATAAAATAAAAGAGCTTTATAAAAATCTCATTATATTAATTAATTTGAAGAGCTTTATAGCTTGCCGGGGTATGTACGCCGAAGCCGTATAACATAATAGAGGGATGTCGAGGCCAGATGACTTGGTATGGGAGCCGAACAAGATGGTGCGGAGGCCGAATCATTCACATTCGTTTTCGTGGAGCAGGATCGCTCGCCGAACGTATCTGAAGTGGTAGAAGCTGATCACCACCATGATGAAGAAGAAGTTGCACACTGGAATGGAGAAGTAAGTAATACTAATAATCCGTACATAGAAAATAAATAGGCAAAATATAGTTGGTTGTATTTTTGCATTTGACTTTGCATCGATTGCGTCGTACATGCAGTGCCGTAATTCAGCAACAAGGGGTGGCTGACCGCAGCAAGAGTTTGAGATGGACCCCTATGTTTAGGGGTCACTTATAGCAAAAGCTCACATATTTACATAGAGGCTCATTTCCTATGGGCGCTCTGAAGACAAACTTTCTGTGACCCAAATTGCCGCTTGGCGGCGTGGCAGTCGCGCTGTGACAGCTGTCTCTACGAGAGCAAGAGAGATGAACGTTCCTCCTGTGTATCTTAACTACGAGAGCAAGAGAGACCGAGAACGACGCCAGCACAGTCAACGGCGCCAACTACGAACTAAACTGGATACAGTCTCCACTTGGAATCGGCACACGAAATCCTTAAGAACTGCGCTTCTATGTAAATCTGTATTCATTGCTTATAGCCAGCACGGAATACTACTATCTGACCCTGTAGACAAGTAGCATTGGATTAGTGATATAGCTGTTCGCTAAGTGCAAAACTGTATGGAACCGACATAGGCTTTCGATATGGCACGTGGTTAATGAGGCACAAATTGCTTATGTTACCATGACAACCAAGCGTTAGCGAAAATAGAAATGAGAGGCGAATGCTTAGACTATATATGTTATGTTAATAGACGGAGGAATCCCATCACTCAAAGGTCTGATATAGGTCCCATTACCCGTCAAAATTTAATAGAACTTCATTTGAAATTTTGATGCTTCGTTCATAGACATTTTGATTTATTCGTATAAAGATTGTGACGCATAAACATAGTGACGTTATAACTTTATCGATACTTTTATTTTACAGACTAGCTTCGGCCCACGTGGGTGGCCACGGTGATTCGCCGATGTGGGTGACAGTTATTGCAAAAAAAGGAAGCCTTTGCACTATTGTGATATAGAAGCTATACTGCAATATTTCTTTGAAAAAAAAGTATACTTGAATACAATTATATATCTCAAGAAAAGTGTTTTCATCGATCATCACAAACTTTCAGCTATCGCACACAGGCTATCGCTGCCTTTAGGTACAACCCTTACTGTAACTTTAAAAATATGTAATACATATTTTGATGGTGAGACTAATCCTTCTCTGTCTTTTACTTTTATAAAAAATAATTACATAAACCTGCAGTACTGCAGGTTTGTTTAATAATTTTTATTAATATTCTATTCTCTTATTTCTATTATTCTCTTCGGTGAAACCAAAGGTTTTGTCTTCATAATTATGGATGAAGTTGTCATGACAAACAACTACCGATAGTATATACTGAGAGACGGTGCGATTGACATATGGCGGGCATGTCACCAGCCCGGGGAATCTCTCAGACATAATAGTATCCGGTTGTTCTAGTTTTGCCAATGGCCAGTATTTGCACAGACATAATCAAGTGGCCAAGATAATCCATAAGCAACTAGCCCTTAAATATAATCTCATTGGTTCACCGTACTACAGATACAGATATGTGCCCGACCCAGTTCTCGATAAAATGGCCGTACGTTGTTGTCCTGGTATAGGTCTATCATTACAGACAGGTTCAATGTAGCCAATAAGCGTGATATTGTAGTGATCGACCGAGCAGAGTGACTCGCATTGATAGACGTTATTACCATATCGCATGATAGCAATCTCGTAAAAGCAGAAAAAGAAGGAGTTCAAATATTTGGGCCCAGCTCATGAGATTGTCGATATGTGGAATGTGACCTCGGCGATCATTCTGCCGATAGTTGTGTCAGTTAACACGTTCACTGCGTTACGGGGTTTCTTCAACCTCGTGCACTGCTGCAGTTCAGTGCGGACGGAAAAAATAGGGTTTTCTGGCTGGTGCGGGAGCTGTATGTATGTAATTAGTTACTGTATAAGAGAGATAAATATATATTTTTCATGTATGCCGATTAAAGAATCAGTGGATATTTTAAAAACATACGGTGTCTTATAAACCCGTTACGACCAGAGAGCAAAAAATGCCTTCCAGTGCGATACGGGGTTCACAAAACCCCGTATAAATTATTGTGTTCCCGTACGGGGTCGTGAGCTTATTTGCATTAATGCTGTTATTAGCACAAGACGTAGTGTTTAATTATCGATAATGAAGCGATCGCGACGTATGTTGGAACTGTCAAATATTAAAATGTTCGTGCTTAGATCATATTTTTATTATAATAATAATAAACAAACTTAATACAACTTTATTCGGTTTCAATATATTAATATACATATCTACAAGTATGCTTGAATTTAGTGTCATAATGTTCTCTAGTAAGCTAAACTGTATATTTACCAAAGTTTAAATATTTTTGATTCACATATGTACCCGTAAAATGTGTAACCTAAGTTCCTAAATACAGTTCCCGAGCTGAAATAAAAAAATATTCAAAAAAATATCGTTTCTTTTATTTCCCATCACTATAACTTTATCGATATAACTGAGTTCTGTGCGTTACGGGGCAGTACAGTCCCGTATTTTATTATTTCAAGTGCGGTACGGGGTTTCCCAGACCCCAAACAAATTGTTTTCGTTTTATTTTCGTCAACTTTTGCCAAATCTACTGGCGAAAAGACTGTAACATTTCATAAACTATCAGATTATACAATAAAATAAAAGTAAACATAAAGTTTCAGTCAGTTATTGACTAAGAAAGCAATAAGGGTGTACGGGGCACTTTTATACCCGAAACGCACAATGTAGTAGCACTTTACGGGGCGCATTATATCTCGTTACGCACTCGAATTTGAGACGGGTTTTAAGCTCCCGCAGTGAACGTGTTAATGGACTAATCGCCAAGAGCCTTTACCGACATCTAAAGATGCTCGCACTAGGCAGAAAAACTAATATTTTTAACAACAACACTTTTTGAGTTCGGTGCCAGTCAGAAGTACGCACACAATTTTACTTTCTTTCTTACGCACCATGCGGGCTCCTGGTTTAATTCTTTTAAATTATTTATTTCTCACTTATTTCAGACCTAGGCATATCTATAAGAAAAAAAATATAATTTATGTTTATCCATTATCTAGTACCTACAAGTTCTGCTTAGTTTGGGACTAGATGGTGTTGTGTGAATGTGGTAGAATATTATTATTTATTATTAATTATTGATATTTAGTTCGAATACAATACCAGTACTTTTTCTATTATCATGATTACAAAAGTAATAGCAATTATAGATAAAAGTATTACAGAAATTATCATGACCATACAAATAAACTAAGGAAGTAATAAAAATTATGTCTTACCAGAGCCAAGGAATGTTAGTAGACCGGTGACGCATGCCAAGTTTGCCATCCTGTGGTTTTCGTCTTTTATTTTTGGTGCTGAAAAGATAAAGAATAGGTAAAACCAGAGCCATTTATTAACGTTTAATTGAAGAAACGTTGACAACATAAGGACAAGAGCAATCAAACGTAGTAGAATACAAAGCTAAAAATATTGGTAAATCGATTCAAGCTATGGAGCCAATATAAACAAAATAGAATTTGAAGTTGACCAATATAAGCTGCATTTGAGTGGATTAAAAGGTTTATTAAAGATGGCGCCTTGTTTCTACACTAGTGGTTAAAAGAAAAATTGAGGTCAAGTGTATTTCCCTTAGCTGTAGAGAGAATGGGCAAGATTTCGTAACGGTATTGAAGTACGCGCCTTCGTTAGACTACAAAGCATATTTCTCTTTGCATCTGACGCCCTAATTGGTGTTTGGTAGTTGAAGGTTTTAATTAGGAATTTGTAGTGTGTCGAACGTTTCCTAAGGTTTTAGAGTTACTCCGCAGCATTGACATATACTGTAACGATAGACGGAGCATTCCCTATAAATATTTTGTTCGAATTGACTAATGTATGACGTCTAATCGTACTAGCGCCACACGCAGGCGCAAGCAGCGCCAATGACTTACAGTGTCTGGTTATTATTATAGCCAATCAACAACAACAAGTCCTGGCATCTTACCAATGAGTATCCAATAGTTCTCTAACGCTACTGGCTGCTTATTGCCATTTGTAAAGACTATTTACATCACAGAAGAGATGTTTTCTGTCTACAATATTTCATCAACATAATAAGAACAGTTTATTTATGAAAATAAAAGGAATTAATTGCTGGGGGTTTATTTCAGTAAAAAATAGAATCTATAAACATATTCAGATGGTTTTATTACAAAATAGAAAAATGTATTCTTGGGCGTAAGTTCAAGACTTGCCTTAGTTGCCTCACGAATAATTCTAATTTTTAAACTTTATATTTATCTTATTATGAGAATTGCTTAAACATAATATCCTAATATATAAGGAAGGATTGATTGTGTGTACACATGTGGCAGATGGCACTATGTGCTACCATAAAGAAACCAACTATTAAAAAAAATATCTATGACGAAATGGCCTGAGTAGCTTAGTCGGTACGGTATCAACACGGTTCGTCGTGGTCGCGGGTTGAAGTCCTGCCTAAAAAAATATTTTTATATTGCAGTTAAATTTACTCTAGCAAGCAATGCTCAAAAATATATTTTAATAACTATTCAATTGCCACCAGACACAATTATTTTTTGTGGTTTTTTGTCTATTGGTCGGATAATGGAAATCAGGATCTGTTTTGGCCTCATGGTTCAATATTATTTCTGCGAATTTTCTATAACTGCAAATGTGTACTTACTATGATGAAGTGTTGAAATATTCGTTAAAACGGTTATTACGATCAATATACCAAAAAATAAAAAGAACACAGAATTAGTGGTTTTATAACATTAATCAAACTAAAAAACTTTTAAAACCAATACCTTCACGAAGTCTGGTCTTAGTCTTATATTTTACCTACAATCACTTGCAATGTATATCTGCATAGTAGTCAGTCTATGATCGTAAATGACGTCACATAAAAATAAAGAAATACATTTTAATGTGGTATTATGATACATTTAAATGTTTTATTTACATAAATAATTAAAAATATTGACTAACGCAACTACAGATACAAGTTCTGATTCAAATTAATCGATATATCGTAGCCATACAGTCAATAAACTAAGCGGACCCACACCGCAGGAAAGTCAAAGTGACAATAGATCATAGATTATACACTAATAACTAGAAATAGATACGCCACTCTTGAAACAGTTTTAAAAAACGATGTACTGTGTCCGCTAGATGGCACTGACGCCTTTTTAAGCGTGGCGTAAAAATAAAATGTTTAATTTCAGTGTTAATTAATAAGTAAATGACAACTATTATGTAAAATAATATGCAATTTAAAAGTTAAAAAATATTAAAATCACTAGTATCTTACTAAGCGTGATTTTGATCCATGGACCTCTAATCTATAGGCACAGCACGCTTCCACTGCGCCACGGAGCTCTTGGCAAATTTGGCGAAATTACCGTTCAGTTATTGCTACAGATATTTCTAGATATAAAAGCTAAAATGACATTCCGCGGGCGCTTGATGATTGTTAGTTTGTATGGATAATTTTTAATTACGGGATTGTAGGGAAGTTTCATAGGCCTGAATAGATTGCTTTGCCGGTATGTTCATGCAAAGCATTTGAACAAAGTAAATGTTCTGAATGCTACATCTAGTACTTTAGTACATATATATCGATGCTCCGCAGTTTTATACGCCATAGCTTATGATGATAGCTTATGAGGAAATATGTTTTCTTAGGTATATCTAATAAAATCTTAATTATATTTCTTGATATTAAATTTATGTAGCTATTTCTGTAATTAGAATGTATACAATGAATATTATTATTCGAATAGATTAATATCAGATGAGTTATACTAACGTGTAGAGAGTACTAGAGTGTCACATTTCTAAACAAATCATAGCATAAAAAATTATAGTTGAGTATAGTTCAGTTTCATATGAAGCCGAAAAACTTATTTTTGTAAACTCTATTTTTTTTTACATACACACATCTCCATCTTGTCCCAATGGGTACTAGATAATGGATGACCATACATATATAGATTGTTTTTTTTTGTTAATACATACATATTATGCATAAGAACACCCAGACCAAGACAAACATCCATGTTCATGCACACAAATGTTTGACTTGAGCGGAATCGAACCCGCGACCTTCGACGTAGCAGTCGTTTACACTCCCGCTCCGCCAACCGGTCGTCTAACTACTATGACTAGGAACAAATGCCGAATTATAAAAAATAAAATAACCTATTAATTTTTTCAATACTCGTACAAATACTTAAGTACCTATAAGATAAAAGTCAAGTCCCCACTCTGTGCCAAGAAGTACCAATACCACCCAAAACATTTCGATATCGAAGATAGTCTCTTCAAACCTTCTACAGTACTCCACAGTCGCAACCAACATTGTTCGCAGCGATATTGATACATAAAATACAAGCTCCCAAAAACATTTATGTTAAGCACCGTGTCTGTTCCGTACGACATCGTTCAGACATTTACATCGGCAACCTCACATTTATTCCATGCAGCCCTACTCAATTACATATTGGAAATGGATACGTATAAAAATCTCGAAAACAACATTTTGAAGCATTCGCAAACGAAAATAATTATAATCCGAGGGAGATGGAAAAATTGAAATGTTAACGTTGCATATATAAAATTTAAAAAACGTCGAGTGGATGCTTCTTGATAAGTCGTTACCTACTGGCTGATTTGCTGACTTTATACGCATTATTTCTGTAGAGACAACAGAAATGCGTAATTAAATATGTGAATGCCTGAGGCTGGTTTCAGAGTGACGCGCGCGGCACGCGCCGTCGGCCAGCGCGTCTCAAACAGCGCGTTTGGCGCGCGGACCACTGTGAAACGAGTTCGCGTTTCTCATTGCAATGTATGAAGCTTCGGCAGCACGGCCGGCGCGCGCGTCTCACACGCGGCGCGTTTGAACTGCGTGACTATGAAACGCTACTACTAATCTAGTGTAATTGTAAGCGCGCACGTGTGGCCTGCGCCGCTCAAACGCGTGACTCTGAAACCAGCCTGAGAATTGTATCTTGTTTGTAATCTATACCTACTAATTTTATAAACCTGTTTGAACGCGCTTATCTCAGGAACTACTAGACCCATTAGAATAATCTTTTTTGTTGGATAGCTTATTTGCCGAGGAAGGCTATAGGCTATAGCTACGTACTCACATACAGTTTTACTCGATCGAGCCAGACTCGAAGGCTCGCGTAAAATTACAGTGTATTTGATATCATCGAGCTGTGAGTTTTGCAGTCCACACGTTGATTTTTACTCGTTTTCGAGTAAAACTGTGTGTCAGTACTGAGCAATAATAAAATAATATAACATCACGCTATGAACCACGAATGGCGAGCAGTAGCCCTAATTAACGCGGGTACAACTACGCGCTCAGCTAGTGCCATTATAATTATGCATGCTAGTCATTGGCAAGTATAATTATGCTAAATGATTTCCAACTTCCGTACCTTTTACCGAATCTATTGTTTATTACACAATGACCCAATCTCTTGATATATTTTTCGAATATAATGCGGCAGTAATGTACCTTCTAGTAGGTATTTATGTATGTACTATCGACAGCAGCCACGGTTGACCATTTTAGAAAAAAATTCGCTTGGACATGTTGACTTTAAGTGACTCCGCCCTTAATTTTGTTAACCAATCAAAGAGGAATCTTCGTTTTTATGACTTTTCTTACTTTTGCCAGATGGTATCATATTTGGATAATTGTTATCTAGCAGTTGCAAGGAAACAAACTTTTTAAACACATTTTTTTTTACCCAACTTCCAACCATGAGCCCACAAGAACTTGAATACTCTTGAGCGGTCATTAATTATTTAGGTCATTTAGTTTAAGCATTGCTAGGTATAGGTACTTAATCATTGAAATAGGTAGGTTTAATTAGTCTTTTTTTGCTTAGAAGGATGTAACGTAGCTACCTAGTTATTAATTTAGTATTAGTAGGTAACTTTTAAATTACAATTTTACTGAGATAATGACTATATTGTTGTTTTATTTATTTATTCAAGGTAGCTTTATTAATTTACCTAACAGTAAATTATACAACGTTAAATATTACAATGTTATTGTTTATTATTTTGAAACTGTGTCATTTAACTAAACCTACAAATGTAATTGTTTATTACTAAAATAAACATTAGTGGTTCTATATCCTTTTCGGCAAACATAAAACAAACATTTGTTAACAAGACGCATCTCTTTATTATACAATGGTCTGCACACATGTTGGTATATTTTTATGGACTGAACTCATTCAGATAAAAGATTATGTAGCCGACCTACGGCCTATTCAAATATTATCATTGTTCTCTAAATAAATAGGTAGGTAAGTAATAAAATATATTTGAAACCTTCTAGTCGTTTTGATTCGTTTGATCATAGCAACTTCAGAACATAACCGATGTTAAATTGCTGATTCCTATTTGATAATGTTTATACTAAGTATAAATAATCAATCCCGGCGTTCTTTTGTCGGCTGAGGTATTTCTTTGTCATGAAAGTATGGGTACGGTGTTGTATAGACTTATTATTTGGTTAAATTCGTTTTGGTCTCTCTAGTGTAAAACTAAGGCGATACAAACTGGTCACAGTTGAGTTAGTATCGCCTTAGAATCAGTAAACAAATGTAAAGTGTAAAAAAACTCAAACAAAGCAAAGGGGCGTGTCACGGGTGGCCTACCAAATGTTGGCGAGTGCTATGCGATTTTAACCTTAGGAGTGGTAAACCGTCGCTGCTGTCGATAGTACCTATAAAAAGTAAAAATATAAATGTACACAACAAAATTGCCTATTTTCTTTAGATTGCCCCCTATTTTGATACGTAACCGTTGAAAACCAATAGAAAACACAATACTTGAAACATACGGAATATTTATGTAAATAGCCTATTCGGTGTAAAAGGAATGTTATTTGTACGAGCCCTCGGGATTGTTTTAGTGTCAGTGTTACTAAATTGTATCGTTTAAGGCCCTTTATGAATAAAACTTCGAGCAGACGGTTGAGTTTTGTTATTCAATGCGCAATGTTTTGTTTCCCTATTTCTTTTTCCATCATGATGCTTCGAAATAATATTGTCTATGTATATTATAGTCTAGTGAGGAGGCACTTGAATACAGCGCAAAGAACACAGTGATATTCCAAAGCCAAACCACAGAATAGATAGTACTTACAGTACAGAAGCATCACTTCGCAAACCAATTTAAAGAAATTGCGACTCTTGCTACTAAGCAACAAAGTGCAATTCAGTTCGCATAAGCACTCAGTGCCTACCGCGATATTTACCTAACCGTTCCCGCTCTTTTCTAACACATAACGCTGTCGCTGTCTAGCGCAGAGTGACGCACTAGCTGTCGCACTAGGGTTGTCGACTTGCCGCTGCTACTATATGCTGTCTATCTAACTACTTGACCACCTAATAATAAATAAATAATTATCCTATGTTTAATGCGTATGGTTACACGGTAAATTTTACAAAATTATAACAAACCTAGATATATCCTTGTTAAATGGTTAGTGATATTTTTGATGACTTACTTCAAGTTGGCTTGACGAATTCTTAGGAAGTATATTTAGTCTTTTCGCTAGAAGAAAAAACACAAAAAATCTGGTCGTTTACATTTTCACTATACTAATTCTTAGTTATTTCCTACTATTTCCTTATATTCCTATTGTTGGTTACGTCATATTATACCCGTTTGATATAAGTAATAAGTGTAACCATACAAGAAATCATCATTGCCCAATCAATACAAAATTCATATTCATAATTGTACAGACCCAGTATAGCTTTTACCCTGCACGGCTAAAAGATATATTATAAATTTTTAGCATCTTTTTTATTTATTCAATACGATTCTATATTCGAATTAAATGGATCACACTCAATACGGAACATTCTGTATATACCCACGTAAACAACAACTTCATGTAAGGGACACCCAGTGCGGTGACGTGAGCTCAACGCTCGTCGAGAACAGTTTGCAACTCCTTACATTTATGACAGTATGTGCGATACAGAAAAATCGAATAATGTAGGTAACTATCATCGTCATGTGAATTGTATTATTTGTGTGGATTTCTTGTTTATTGTGATAAAAGCATGGTCACACATGGCTATGCCGCCGTCGATTATAATATTATTTGGATGCACGGTAAAACTCGAATTAGTTTGTGTTTGCACCACAAGTATTGTGTATTGTTATTATGTTGTAAATAAATTAAAATTAAAAAAACGCGTAGAGCGATTAACATGATTCAAACCGATAAAATGGTTTTTGAACTAGATCTTTAATTTGACACCATAATCGTTGGGATATCTCAACAAACAAATAAACAAATTTTCAAGTTGCTCTCGTAATTATCTAATACTTATATGTAAGTATGAAGTATATACCGCGTAACAATTCTTTTTTTAAACTATCTTTTCGAACATCAAACCATAAAACTAGGATTCTGTACGATTGTCAACATCATTAAATCGGAAATAATCAACACCTATTAAGTAAGTAGTACGTAACTTGGTATTAATTAGTTTAGCTTACCTTTCCGCATCTGTAGGTAATGTAAAAAATGACACACTTTTATCTCTCTTTTTCGACACACATCCGTGAAATGAGCAATACTTTGCACCAGACTTGTGATGAGACATTTTTGTTGTTCACTATTAAAATTCACGTTATTAGCAAATTTAATAGCAAAAATCGCTCTGCGCGCTAGCGGTGACAACCATAACTGCCGACTAACGACGCGGGCTTGGAAGCCGCGCGAAAGTGTAGGCACTTATCGCTGTAGGTACGGCCGAATGAAGGAGGCCTGGCCAAACGTCCACCACTTTGATTTTCAAAAACCATATGCTTATTAATTAATTATTAGTTTTATCAGATAAGAACATATTAATAAAGAAACTTTAATGTGTACTATTTGCGATAATGGTTTTGTAGATGATGCTGTATGAACCTTGGACTTGACAAACATAGTCAAAGTCAAAATCATTTATTAATTTATGCCACAAAGTGACGCTTATGAACCTCAAAAATAAAGTTAATTACTAGACGATTCTACATTTACTTTTACTGCCACGTTCGCAATGCAATAGGTAGAACGACGAGAAAGAACGGGCAATAAAATCCGTGGCCACTCTTTTCAATCGCCATACAAATAACAGACATTATAGACACAAAACTCCAACTTATCACCAAAGTGCTCACACAAAGTTTTGTCCTGTAAACATTCTACAAAGTAAGTGCCCGTTCTGTGGCTCTTATTTAATTTTGTGAAAGGGAAAGTGAGACATCTATAGATTAATTCGAGAAGTTGATTAATTATTTTGCAACCTACCAGAACTTGTTCAAATTGTTCGACCAGATTATCATCGTACTACTCTCTAATAGGAAATATCTACACCGTAGTATTATTTCAAAACTATTGCATATTGTTCGATGAGTGAGACTTGTAAACATTTTCACTCTTCTGACGTCTGTTACTTAACTTCGAAACGTCGTTGGTGTGCGCCGTGGATTCGAACCCAAGACCCTCTGTGTAGCAGTCTGTCGGTCTCTCCACTAGGCTATCGGTGCTGTTCGTGTTTCTAACAGTTACAGCCAAATTAATGCTGGTTCATTACAAATGTTATGATTTCAGCGTTCAGCCACCTAGTACGTAATATTTTAACATAATTAACTGTCGTAGTGAAGATATTGTTTAGAGCTCTGTCAAACAGGTGGCAAGTTGTCGAGTGTTTCAATGAATGCATGCATAGTATTGTAGACTGTCCGTTCTATGCCTTTAGTGAAAAGGTATTTATGACCAAAGGTATTAACTATAGAGGAGATGCGAGAAACGCGCGGCGCGCTCAAAATGAAACACGTTAGTGCTCAATTCATCCAAAAATTCAAATGTTTCATTTTGATATAGCCCAGTGGTCAGCCGTTTAACACTGCGTCAAGTGTTGTGGGTTCCATTCCCACACGAGATGACTATTTGTTTGCCCACTTAGTTTGTAAAGTGTACATGTTTGATCGTTGTCTCAGAAAGGATCATTCGTATAGATAGAAGACATTTCATATTTACACCATAAAACATTAACTAATGGTAAAAACATAACTGTATGAATTTAGAATGCAAGGTCTATTTCCTTCTTTGACTCCATAATTAACTGACCTGGCACATTAACTTTGAACAAATAGAACTATAGGGGTTCGTGAGTAATTTGTATAATTAAGTTCATTTTAACGTTGAACATCTTAAGTCCGGAAAATAGTTAATAAACTCTTTACTTAAGCAGTTTTCTGGGCAATTGTAATGAGATCTTACCACCTTATTATGTAAGTTTTGATAAAATTGAAATAATTAACTGTAACGTATGTCCGGTACTTCCCGCTTTTGCGTCACAGTACCGCCCATACGCTCGGCCAATCAGAGAAGGTCATCGTCCGCGCTCGTGAGTTTTGCCCATATTTGGTTACGCGCCGACACGAACTCTGATGGAGGGCCCAGTATATACAGGGGCCGACAGAGAGACCGGCATCTCTAATTATTGTTACCGTGCTTAACTACGTGCTACTACTACTTCATACGCGTATCACGCGTAAAATATAGCAGGTGCAATAAATAAAAGTGAGGATATTATTTTTGCGTTATCTGAGTTTTCAAAAAAATCAAACGACATCGATATAGTATGTCTCACTGAGACATTTATTAAAAAAGGTACGGAGCATTTGTTAAAAATACCAGGATATAAACTGGTCGCGTCGTTCTGCCGCAACGCAAAAAGAGGAGGTTCTTGTATTTTAATCAGAAATGACTTTGACTACAAAACATTACCATCCCTACCTAACCTTGCCTGTAATTTTCATTTCGAATATTGTGGCGTGGAGCTATCAACACAAAAAATTATTGTAATATGTATATACAGAACCCCAAATAGCAACCCATATGCCTTCATTGAAAAGATGGAACATCTGCTGTTAAAACTGTCACATCGAACAAAGAAAATTATCTTATGTGGTGATTGGAATTTTGATACTCTTAAACCAAATAAGAGTTGTTTAGAACTCATAAACACACTAAAAAACTTCAACATACAAATTCATATCAACTTACCTACTAGACAGCAGGCATGTATTGACTTAATTGCAAGTAATGTGAAACACACCCGAGCTGAAATTCACTACTTGGGACTTTCAGACCATGAAACTGGGCAAACATTAACAATTAAAACTAATATTAAACGTCAGAGGCACAGTTGGTATGAGGAGGTAAGAGATTTTAATAAACATAATGTTGATAAGTTTTGCCATTACATATCATCACTGTCCTTTTCGGAAGTCTACGAAAAATGTGATGCAAATGAAGCTTTTCAGGAATTTCACAGTTTGTTTGCACTGATTTTTAATTTATGCTTTCCGATATTTAAAGTAAAAAAAACAAATAAAGTGAATAAAAATACATGGTTGACAAAAGGATTAAAAAAGTGTTGTATAAGAAAAAGAATTCTTTACCTAAAATGTAGGCAAGTAAGTGTTGATAAAAAGAAAAATGCTAAGTTTTACAAAAGATATTCTAATATACTTAAAAAATGCATACACAAGTCAAAACAATTAGTAAATCACAAATATATAAGCAAAAATAGTAACAAATGCAAAGCTGTGTGGCAAATCATAAATCAAAATATTGGCGACTGGTAGCGCCATCTACCTTCTTATCTACAACTAATCGCATCAACATGAATCGTTCCACGCTTGTCTAGTGCGAGCGATATCATATTTCCGTCCCTCTCTTTCCCTCTCCCTGGAAGAGGCACTGCCTTGCGCCTGATTTCGTCGCCGCGATCGTGAACGCGACGGACAGTCTCGAACATTCCGCTCGCTAAGAACGCCGTCTCGATACCGCTCCGCGCCGCGCCGCTGTAGGTGATTTACCGCTTCCACCAAGGAAAACCCGCTCGTGAGTGCTAGTGAAAACAAGCAGCTACATCACGAAAACACCAGGAGGAGAAGAAACGAAGAAGGCTGTATAAGGTAGGTGCCTTCCATCCTGGAAGTATCCTATACCCACTCAACACCTCCTCCCGTATCCATCTCCTCTTCCCTTATTCCTTTCTAGGCGACCCAGAACTCGCCCTAATACAGTCCATTTCCTTTTCCAAGTCGCCTAGAACCCTACCTTGGTTTCGGCACCACGCCATACCATTTTTTTTTTATCCATACGAGTCGGATTCATTTACGTTTTATACGTTATACCGCTATACCTAGGCAGTTATAGCACCTAGCTATACTCCTAATATATTCACATAACCGTCACATGGTTATTTCCGCCCGCATTAGTAGGTAAACTTTTATGTAGCTACCTACTTATTAAATTATTATTTCTGCAACTATCATAGTTGTCTTATAAATCTCATATTTCAATCAACTTTTATTTCCTCAGCTCTAAAGTGTTGCCTACTTAGGTAAAATAATAGATACATTAGATATTCTTATTTTGTTTCGTTCTCATTAGCTTATACTTACGTAAGCATGTCACAACAAAAGAAGTCACGCGTGTCGGAAGACAAAGAGATGACAATCTTAGAAGCGAAACGCAATATTTTATTTGAGCGCATCCAAAACATATATGAATGCTCAAAAACCGCATCTATGTCTGACGGTAATAGCGAAGCATTTCTCAGTTATTGTATAACAGTAGATAGTATTCGAACAGATTTTCATAAGTTGTTAGACGATTATAACGCAAGATTACTTTCTATCAATCCTGATGAAAAACCGAACTATCAGGCGTATACCGCATTCGAAGATCTCTATTGTATTATTAAGCGTATACAATCGCAATTGGAGGGTAAATGTTCAGCAGAGCCCGTTGCCCGCAAACCGAGATTACCGCCAATCGAGATTATGTCGTTTGACGGAGATATACGAAATTGGCCGTTATTCTATGCAAGTTTTAAGTCTACGGTGCACGATAATGGTTCTCTGACAGATGCTGACAGGTTGTACTATTTAATAGGTAAACTGTCACCGAAGGCCCAGTCCGTATTTGCAGGTGTCACACCCAGTGCTGAGAATTATCAGGTCATATTTCAGTCACTACTTGACAGATATCAAGACACGCGCGTCCTAGCGTCTACGTACTTTGACCAAGCTTTAAATCTCAAACTGTCCAGCAACGCGTCTGTCTCGAATTTCCAGCTGTTTATTGATAACTTCGTAACCGCGGTTAATTCTCTTAGGAATTTAAAATTAGAAGATCTTTCCGACTTTATGTTGCTTCAACTCGCTTTAAAAAAGTTTGACACTGATACAATTCGCGCATTCGAGATGACGGAACGCAATAATAAAATACCTACACTAGATAGTTTTATTTCGTTCATCAAAGATCAGTGTCGAATATTTCATAATACGCAGTCTGGTTCACCTGGCCCGTCTAACACTAACAACAACAAACAAAGGTTGAATAAATCGCGAAATAGTAATAATAACTCGGTCCCTAATCCACAATCTTACGTAACATGTTCGGAATCTAATAGTAATAATTCACAGAAGTGTCTGTGCAGTAATATAGTGCACGACCATTACTATAAGTGTCCTACCTTTAATGATTTAAATCCAATTGCTCGTTTTAAATGCGCAAAAGATAACAAAGCTTGCATTAATTGCTTAAGCATAAAACATAACGGCCCTGTCACGACCTTGCCGCTCTGAGCGGCGGCTTAGCGCGGGGCGGCGAGCGGTAAGATCAAATGTATGAAGACGTTCGAAGCACGCCACGAGCCGCCGCGCACAGCGATAACGCGCGCGTTTTTCTTGGCGCGAATGGCTGCGCGGCGAGCGGCGCGGCGGGCGGTGCGGCGAGCGGCGGGAACAAATATACTGCGACCGAGTCCGACGCCACGACTCCGAGCGGCACAGACAGCGTTACGCGAGGGACGAACTAGGCGGTTAAACTATTTGTTAAATATTTTGTGGCGGTAATGAATACGGAGACATTTAAAGTCGAAATTTTAAAACGGTTGCGTGTATGGATAGCAACACATCCGCTGTATAAATACAAACATGTTAATAAAACGTTGCGAGATGTAATGAAACAATGTTTTACAGAATGTAATGGTAGGTTTTAATATAAATCGCAAACATTAAAACATTGTGTAATGTACATATGTTTATATTTAGGTACAGACACAGCTACTATGAAAGTTAAAAGGTGATTTACCTACCTACTTAACGTAATCTACGTTGTGTAGGTACCTATTCAACGCCTCATTAATTGCGAATATGTAGGTACCTATTATTCCTTTGATATAAAATACTTGTAAGAAATGAAGATCCAATGCACAGTATAAATATGGAACAGTACGGAAACTACCAACAAACATTCAAAACGGCACACTCACACAAACATGCGCATCGACGAGACCCCTAAGCGGATCTCGCGGTGCTGTCAGTAGTGAGTGCCGCGTCAAGGCGTGTGGTCACGTTACGCTTATATCCGCGACCTTTTAAAAATGCCACGAGCGTATTGCGTAATATTCTGCTGTTTGAACTCGTCTTCATCAAAACCGGAGCTATCGTTTTTGAACTTCCTGCTGACTATGAAAGGGCAGAATGATTTATTGTTATAATCATAAAATTGTACTGGAGTTATAAGTCCGTGTGATAGATCATAATAAATTCGTGAACCTAACTCAAAACGTAAATCTAAGATGGCGGCTGTAATCGATTAGAAGTATCAACTTTTTCGTCCTGGGTGTCGTTTTATGGTTTTCGAGGGTGTTAAAGCCGATAGTGCTGTCAAAATGGAAATCCAAGATGGCGGCTGCAATAAATTATCAACTTTTTCGTCATGGGTGTCGTTTTCATGGTTTTCGAGGGTGTTATAGCTGATAGTGCTGTCGAAATGGAAATCCAAGATGGCGGCTGCAAAAAATTATCAACTTTTTTGACATGGGTGTCGTTTTCATGGCTTTCGAGGGTGTTAAAGCTGATAGTGCTGTCAAAATAAAAATCCAGGATGGCAGCTGCAATAAATTATCAACTTTTTCGTCATGGGTGTCGTTTTCATGATTTTCGAGGGTGTTAAAGCCGATAGTGCTGTCAAAATGTAAATAAAAAAGTATTCTTTTACAAAAATTGTATGTTTACCTTCCTCCCGAGTAGTAAAAAGTGGCCATCAGCTTGAATAGTTTTGTTTACCCACACCTTTTCTGATGAAAATGACAGAGAATATTTTGTTATGGCTTGATATCTCGAGAAGATTTGATGAACAGACCGCCTCAAAACTGTACTGTTTGTGAAGAACATTTCAATTCTATGGATATTCTAACGGGCACCTGTCGCAAACAACTTAAAACTAGTTCATTACCATCTCTTCATTTACCGGATTTACAAAAAAAAATGTAAATAAAAGTGTTAACCGAAGCTCCGAAGGTGGTTGAAATCTGTACAAAGACAGAAGAAAATGTAAAACTTCTAGCGACTGACAGTAGTCAAACTTCCAGATCTCTTTCATTGGACACGCCTCGGAAAAGAAAACTAAAATCCGATCTTTTAAAATGTAGAAAAAAAATATACCAAAAATATATTTGATGCAACCTATCTCATAAAACTGGTTTGCAACAATTTGATTACCTAAGACGTCCATTTCCAGGATCTTGTAGCTAAATACGAGCACATCATAAAATTTTATGAAAATGATAAACAAAAGAACGAACAAACAGCCACATAATATATATCCAGCAAATTTAAAAAAAAATGAAAGTTCGCTTTTCTACTCAATTTTTAGGTAATTCTGTTGCCGCTGGTAAATCCACTTACGTAGATTTTAATTATATTCAAGAATCCGGGAGGAACACTGCTTTACGTACGTTTACCGTATTTTACACACTCCTATTTTGCAGAGCTTAACTGACGCCATGAAATTACTTAGGTATTTAAATTTTATTTGTAAACTAGTTATTTCAATTCGATTGATTGATCACCACAGAAACAAATATAAAAAAAAAACAATATCAAAAAAGTGACAACCCTATTGCTTCAATGGCGCGTAGGTAATTATTTTATCAACTAGGCTTAGTTTCCATACTGTTCCATATTTATACTGTGTCCAATGTCGACAATTTTGTAGGTATACCGTATAGTTACACAAAGATATTTTGGTTATCGCCATATTTATGGGTAACTCCGTCGGCCCAAATACGTCCACATTTGCCGCTGCGTTTACCGCGGCTGTAGGGTCGTGGCGTGCACGACGCTCTGCCGCGCCGCCCGCCGCGACGCGCGCCGCTTAGACCGATCTCGTGAACAGGCCCTAAAACGAGTAATTGTTCCAGTAGAACGAGATGTCGCTTGTGTAAACAAAAACATCATTCACTGTTACATTTAGATAAAAATAACCGGTTGTCAAGTCAAGCCGCTGACCTTGACACACTCACGCAAGTGCAGACCACGGTGCCTTCGCCCTGCACGCCTCAGGGCGAAGTATCGTTGTGTACGACGTCCATTGCGCGGGCGACGCGCACGCGAGGACGGCACTCGCGCATCTATAATGATCCGCGCAGGGCCAAAACGCGATGTATGGCGTCTAAGACTGTTCTGTTGGCGACAGCGCAAGTTATCGTATATGATGTCAATGGGTCGCCGCACATGGTACGTTGTCTGCTAGATAGCGCATCTCAGACCAATCTAATAACATCGGAATGCTTCAAACGCCTCGGATTATGGAATAACTTTAAAAATACTAACTCAACCGTCAAAGGGATAGGCGGATCAGAAAGGCATTGCAGGGGTTCCGTAGATGTTAAAATACATTCGCGTTTTAATAGGGACATTAATTTTAACATTTCTTCGCTTATCGTGGAACGTATTACAGACACGTTGCCAAACGCTAATGTAGACGTAGCATCACTCACTCATCTCGAATCATTGCCGTTAGCCGACGCGGAGTTTGCGAATCCGGCAGGCATTGATCTTTTGATCGGAGCTTCAATATTTCCGCACTTGCTACTAACTAACATAGTTCGTAGTGAGCGATATGATTTACCGCCCGCTATTGAGACGGTACTTGGGTATGTGATTATGGGTACCGTACCTACGTTACATACTTCTCATTGTATTACGTCTTGTTGTTGTTCTGCTCTTCAAGAGATCAAGGTGGGTGCTAAAACTGTGTGTAAGATAAAGCACTAATTAGCTATGCTATGCTATGCTGCGCCATGCTGCGCTATGCTGCGCCATGCTGCGCTATGCTGCGCCATGCTGCGCTTTGCTGCGCCATGCTGCGCTATGCTGCGCTATGCTGCGCCAAGCTGCGCCATGCTGCGCTATGCTGCGCCATGCTGCGCTATGCTGCGCCATGCTGCGCTATGCTGCGCTATGCTGCGCTATGCTGTGCTATGCTACGCTATGCAATGCTAAGCTACGCTACGCTACACTATACTATACTACACATCCGCTTTGTATATAGATGACATTGCCTGTAATGTCATACCCGCTCCGCTAGCAATTTCGCTTTGTGAAGAGCTTATTCAGCTTTTCAAGCGAGGCCAGTTTGATCTTGTCAAATGGACAAGCAACTTTAAGGAGGTTCTCGCACGCATACCAGATTCTCATAAAGCTTCTCCAGACATTGAGTTTGAGAAGTTTGTACCGCATAAGGTTCTCGGTTTACGCTGGGACAAATCCTGTGATAGTTTTCGGTTTGACGTCTCACCGCCAGATGATAAGTGCGCCAAGCGCACTATGCTGTCCACAGTGGCTCGACTATGGGACATAATGGGTTTGTGGCTCTCACAATTTTGTACGCCAAGCTCTTGATCAAGGACCTTTGGCTATCAAAGTGTGAGTGGGATGCAACACCCCCTGACCATATTGTCGCCGCTTGGGGCCAGTTTTGTATTGAGCTTACCGCGCTCAATCAAATTACTATTCCGCGTCATCTTGGGTTGGTAGATGGATGTACCATCAACTTAACAGGTTTCGCTGACGCCAGCGAGCGTGCTTACGGCGGAGTCGTATATCTGCAAGTCCGCATTGGTTCTAACTACTCGTTGCAGTTAGTTTGTGCCAAGTCTAAGGTCTCGCCTGTTAAAACCGTTTCAGTTACTGGAGTTGTGCGCGGCCCTTCTGCTGTCTCAGTTGCTCCGCAAGGTTCAAGACACAGTTTTGCCCCACTACTCTATTAATAAATATACGCATTTTCAGACTCCAAGGTAGTGCTCGCTTGGATTCATTCTTCTCCTCATCGCTGGCAGACTTTTGTCGCCAACCGCGTTAGTAAATTGATTGAACTTGTTTCCGCTACTTGTTTCAATCACGTCGCGAGTTATCGTACTCGTCTTCAGGAAGAACTCTCCATAGATTATATTGACTGGAAGTTTATTCCACCAGCATCACCACATTTCGGTGGATGTTGGGCAAGCATGGTCAAAGTAATTAAACGCATCTCTTCAAAGTTATAGGTCAGCAGATCCTCTCTTACGAAGAGCCTTTAACTGTCCTTGCACAAGTCGAGGCACTGATCAACTCGCGTCCGCTTCCAACTCAGTGAGATCTAGCCTGAGGTTGGACCTACCTCTTAGTTTAAGTATTTAGTTAGTAGTTTTCGCTATTATTGCGTTTGTAGTTTTCGCTAAAGTTAATTTAGATTAATTTATTGTCATATCGCTGTCTTAGCCTATTGATGGGTTATGCGGTAGTACACCCAACGTAGCTAAGTTCAATTCTATTTTCTTTAAAGGCAACCCTTTAGGGCCGGGGGGATATGGTAGCGCCATCTACCTTCTTATCTACAACTAATCGCATCAACATGAATCGTTCCACGCTTGTCTAGTGCGAGCGATATCATATTTCCGTCCCTCTCTTTCCCTCTCCCTGGAAGAGGCACCTTGCGCCTGATTTCGTCGCCGCGATCGTGAACGCGACGGACAGTCTCGAACATTCCGCTCGCTAAGAACGCCGTCTCGATACCGCTCCGCGCCGCGCCGCTGTAGGTGATTTACCGCTTCCACCAAGGAAAACCCGCTCGTGAGTGCTAGTGAAAACAAGCAGCTACATCACGAAAACACCAGGAGGAGAAGAAACGAAGAAGGCTGTATAAGGTAGGTGCCTTCCATCCTGGAAGTATCCTATACCCACTCAACACCTCCTCCCGTATCCATCTCCTCTTCCCTTATTCCTTTCTAGGCGACCCAGAACTCGCCCTAATACAGTCCATTTCCTTTTCCAAGTCGCCTAGAACCCTACCTTGGTTTCGGCACCACGCCATACCAGCGACATTAATAATAATTTAGGAATAGACAAAATAGTATACAATAATCAGTTACATACGACTGCACATGACATAAGTAATTTATTTAATAATTTTTATATTGACTTGACTAATAATAATGACTTTAAATATAATATTGACGATATAAATGAAACTATGGACATGGACAAGTTAAATATTAATTCAATTTTTTTAAGCCCGACAGATCCAATTGAGATATTTAAATTAATTAACAATCTCAAAAATACAAACTCCGTAGGTATTGATGGTATTAACACAAGGATGGTAAAACTCTGTGCACCCTACATATGTGAACCCTTAAGCTTTATCATTAATATGTCATTTGAACAAGGTACTTTTCCCACGATCCTTAAAAAGTCAATTGTTAAGCCCTTATATAAAAAGGGGGAGTCAACAGAAATGACTAATTATCGTCCTGTTAGTCTTATACCAGTAATGTCAAAAATTTTTGAGAAGGCAATGTTGAAAAGGTTACACGACTTCGTGTTGAAGGAAACGATACTAAAACAAGAGCAATTTGGTTTTCGAAAAAACAGTAGTACTTCACTGGCCTGCTTCAATCTTATTAAAACAGTTACTGAATGTGTTGATGATAGGATACCTGTAACGACATTATTTCTGGACATGAGTAAAGCATTCGATTTTGTTGACCATAAACTTCTTCTTCATAAGCTAGATAAGTACGGAATAAGAGGAATCGCTAATGATTGGATTAGGAGCTACTTAAAGGACCGATATCAATGTGTAGAAATATCTAAAATAGAAAACAATAAAAAAATCACATGTAGATCGAATTACAAATTAAATAGATTTGGCGTTTCACAGGGTAGCGTGCTGGGACCATTTTTGTTTTTAATTTACATCAATGACCTACCTAATATTACCCACCACAAAACTATTCTATTTGCAGATGACACGACACTTATTATCAAATGTGACAATAAAGACACGTATGAATATGACATAAACTTGACGCTTAACAAGACAATTAATTGGCTTCTTCATAATAATTTAAAAATCAATGTAGATAAAACGCAAATGATTCAATTCCAAAACTATAGAAAACAACATATTGAGTTAAATGTAAATTACAAAAATAATAAAATACAAGAAGTAAGCTCTGCTAAATTTTTAGGTCTGATAGTCGATAAACACTGCAACTGAATATGTTTGCAACAAACTTGATCGATTCGTTTTTGCTATCAAACGGTTACGACAAACAGTGTCAACGGAAGCGGCCCTAAGTGCATATCACGGATACGTGTCATCGGTGCTGTCATATGGTCTCTTGCTCTGGGGGAACTCGGTTGAGATTGAAAAAGCATTTCGGGTGCAAAAGAAATGCGTGAGAGCTATATGTGGAGCCTGGTTTACTGACAGCTGTAAGCCATTATTTAAAAAGTTCAACATCCTGCCACTGGTGTGCATGTACGTTAGAGAAATCTGTGTTTTTGTTAAACTTTATCCACAGTATTTTAGTAAATTTTCTGCAACAGAAGGTAGAAACGCTAGGAATAAATTTAAACTTCTCCGACCTAGGTGTCACTTAGATATATATGAGAAAAATGTATATATAAAGGCCATAGAAGTGTATAATAAGTTACCAGATACATTTAAAGAATTACCACTTACTATATTTAAAAGGAAAATTACAACCTGGCTTGCAGAAAAATGTTTCTATACTCTAAATGACTTTATGACATATAGAGAAAATAATGTAACTAATTAATGTTAAAATTTCAATATGCGATCATAATACTATGTTTTGACTTTTACACTTATTTCAGTTGACATTTATATACAATTATTGATTTACTATTATAAATTTACAATTATACATGACATAAATTTTGACATTAATTACTTAATAAATACTAATAAGCAGAATTTAATTGGATAATATTATTGTATAAGTTTAAATATTTACGCACCATTGTTATGGTAGAATGTGAGAAGACTTTTATTTTACCTTAACACGACTATGTAACCACATTTCTTGTAAATAAATGCATTTCATTTCATTTCATCCTGGTCCCAGCTGTGGGTATGTTACTACATTTACTGGGTTAGCGTACTGCCCATCTCTCTACCTGCTAGCTGAGGCCGGCTGACGCCGCCTGCCTGACTCTATAGGTTGTGGCTTTCCTAATGCTGTTTCCCTTCAGGTTCCAGGTTCACCTTAAGACTCCGGCTACGCTCCTAGACCGCTACACTTTCCTGCATCGCCTTCGGCGTCACCTCTGCCGAAGAGTCTGGCCTGCCCTGCTCATCGTACTCGCACCGCCGGCGTCTGCCAGCTGAACCAACGGCCTGCGAGGATCTATCGCTACCCGCAGCCTTCGAGCAGCCTGCCTACACACTACCGGAGGGAACAGCGTGGGAGACTGCAGCCCTTAGTGTTCAGGCCAGTGTCGTGTTGTTGGTCGGTCATAATCGTGGCAAGGGAAGTGAGACAATACTCGGCAAATAAACGCATAGAACCTTTTGTGCGTTTTAATACCAGAACCCGTTACATAACCTTTCCGATGCAAGAAACGCAGTAGTCTCGATGCCCGGGACGAGCAAAATATGTTATTGGTCATAAACTTTTGGAGACAAAATATTTTTCAAGCTATCAACCTGCATGGGCTAGTTCGTAAATGTAGAATCATTAAGTAATTAATTTCAATTTTGACGTTTATAAGCGTTATGCGGCCTAGATGAATAAATGATTTTGACTTTGATTTTGATGGCTCACCCCAATCAAAGAAAAGCGACATAATTTGCCTATAGTGTTTTGTTGAGTGAGTGGGATAGACAGAGGTTAGAAGTCTGTTTGCCATTAAAGGGGGTGAACATACCTTTGCCTCCTCTTTCTTTTTTGAAGATGTTTTACTACTGAGTGATGCCTGTTCAGTATTAGTCACGTTTTAAGGATTCAGTTAGTTGTTTGCCATCAGAGAGTTGTCGCCCGTCATCTCAAGCCTTTGCACATAATTTCAACAAATCCCTTAAGTATAAGAACATTTCATTCGTCATGGAAAATAGCCAAAGTGGTACCCGTACATAAAGGCGATGAAAATACAATGGTTCAAAACTATAGACCTATATCTATTCTGTCCACAATGGTCAAAGTCTTTGAGTCACTTATATGCCCAGTGCTACAGAGTAAATTCAAGTCTTCGTTCACTATAACATGGTGGGATTTGTTATCCGTAATGGCAAAGATTTTCGTAGGCCAACAACTAAAATGTTATTATATAATACTCTAGTAAGGAGCATTTTAGAATATTGTAGCCAAATATAGAGGCCACATTACGCACATACATTGAACATTCTCTTAGGTTGGAGAGAGTACAAAAGAGTTTTTATTGCATTTATATTGTAAATTATGTGCAAAGGGCAATTAATTTACAACAAATACCTAAGTTTAGGAACATTTCATTCGTCATGGAAAATAGCCAAAGTGGTACCCATACATAAAGGCGATGAAAATACAATGGTTCAAAACTATAGACCTATATCTATTCTGTCCACAATGGTCAAAGTCTTTGAGTCACTTATATGCCCAGTGCTACAGAGTAAATTCAAGTCTTCGATCACTGACGGACAACACGGTTTTGTCCATTCGAGAACCACTTGTACGAACCTGGCGTCCTTTGTCGATGATGTGGTATGCGTTCTAGATCGACAAAGTCAAATTGATGCCATTTATACGGACTTCAGCAAGGCATTCGACAAAGTTACTCATAATATACTATTGCACAAACTTTCAAAATACGGTCTAACAGGTTCCATGTTCTCATGGTTTGAACAATATTTGAAACAGCGCAGCTTACTTGAGGGTTATAAGTGAATCTCATGAAATAACATCCGGTGTACCACAAGGCTCACATTTTGGACCTATTTTATTTTGACCTACATTATTTTATTTAACATTTTTATGAAGAACTTGCCTTCATGCTTTACAAACTCCATTCCTTATTTGTTTGCAGATGATCTTAAAATTGCAAAAGAAATACGTTGTCCTGAGCATGTAGCTGAGCTTCAATGTGACCTAGACAATAGGGTATTTGACTAAAAAAATCGAATTAGTCCGTCAGTTAGATTATCAAAAAATATTGGATACGTATTTTTTGTTTTATTAAATCGGTAAAAAATAACGAAGATAAAACGCATCAAAGATGGAGAAACGTCTAAGAGTGGGGGCTTGTACCGTCACTTGCCAGTAAAAAGTGTACTGGCAAGTGACGTCACACGAGTTTTCAGCGAAGTTTGTAGTCTTTATTTTTTGTTTACGTGACTTATTTTTTTTTTTTTTGGTGTCGGGTTGGAAAATCCTCATGGAGTCCCTCCGCCCCGGGGGAAGGACGAAGGGGACTGTCAGACTCTTACTGACTAAAAACCAACCCGTGTTCCTCATGTACCCGTGTGTCGGAGGGTAGGGATTCACATAAGCATTCGTCGCTACCCTCCGACGGCTATTGGCCCGCCAGATGGTCAGGCGGGCCCCGAACAAAACCCCCTTGGCGGCGGATGAAGGTGTTGGGCTCCGCCGCCAAAACTCTCAGCGGCCGCAGAGGATAGGGAGGACGGCAACGCAACACCGCATCTCCTCTTCCTCTGCGGCCCCACCGCGACGCAACGATGGTGTGCCCCCATTTGTCGCGGGAGATAGGGCGCGCGGCAACGCAACACCGACACGCCTCTCCTCCCGCGACCGCACCCGACTGCGAGGGACAGACAGAACTGTCCCCCGCACCCGCACCGTTGGACGCATCCTGCGCAGGCCCCGTCAAGCCCACGCGGAGCGTCCCCTCCTGGATCCCTCTTCGCTTCACCGCGGGTAACCAATCCACGGTTACTGAGCCTCCCCACCACGACAAGGTGGAGATCCCACGGGGGGGTTTGTTTGCGTGACTAAAGAAAATATACGTATCCAATCTTTTTCGATAATCTAACTGACGGACTAATTAGATTTTTTTAGTCAAATACCCTATTTTGCTAATTGGTGTGCTTCCAATGGCATGCAACTTAATTATAAAAAATGTTCTCATATAACCTTTTCTCGGAAACTGAGTCCAATTCTTGCTTCATACCATATTCAAGGTCATATTCTTTCCAAAGTTGAGACCGTAAGAGACTTTAGGGTATTATTGGACAGAAAACTTACTTTTTACCACACATTGAACAAATAATTTATAAGGCTTCTAAGATGGTGGGATTTGTTATCCGTAATGGCAAAGATTTTCGTAGGCCAACAACTAAAATGTTATTATATAATACTCTAGTAAGGAGCATTTTAGAATATTGTAGCCAAATATAGAGGCCACATTACGCACATACATTGTACATCACAGAAATAACTAGTAATAGAACGGTGACATGGGCGTGGTGCGCGTGTCAAACTATTGCACTATAGCGCATGTGTTTACACATGTTGTACAACTTTATTCTGCCTGACAATCAGCAATGGTCAGTTTTTATATAAACAATAACATAATTTCATTTTCCACAGCTACATCACACACACACATCGATAATAATTCCTTAGTGTCCCCTCACTATCTATACGTCACTGTGGGCGGGGGTTGCTGAAATGTGGCACGCGCGAAATGTACGCGATGACGTGACATTCACCATTCTATTACTATTTATTTCTGTGTTGTACATTCTCTTAGGTTGGAGAGAGTACAAAAGAGTTTTTATTGCATTTATGTTATAGTTCAAATCTCCATTATCAGCTGGTATCTTACAAGGATAGACTTAAACACTACAACATACAATCTCTCTCCAAACGAAGAGACATTTTGGATCTAGTATTTTTATTTAAAATAGTAAGAGGCCAAATTAATTGCCCGCAATTATTAAATAAAATCATTATAAATGTACCATCTAAATACCCACGCAAGGCAATAGTACCACACAAAGCTCCCTTCAGGAGGACCGAGTTCGGCAAATGGTTCTTGATACCCCGTATGCCGAGCCGATTGTTGAACAATTGCAGTGAAACAGTTGATATCCACTTCGACTCCCAAGACGCATTCCGTAAGGAACTCAGGAAATAAATAATACTGTGATATTAATTATTGTAATAATTTTAGAAAAACATAAATTGATGTTTTTTATGTTTAATTTATTTTTTGTGTATTTGTGACATTCATACTTATTACTTACTTAAGCAATTCAAAAATCTAATTTGTTATCTTAATATATAAAATCCTTGCGTTACTGACTGACTGACAGACACGCTACAGCCGAAACTATTGGGCGCAGGAAGCTGAAATTTGGCATGTATGTTCCTTGGGGACCGTAGGAGTGCACTAAGACGGGATTTCCCGAAATTCCCACGGGATCGGCCAAAACGGGTAAATTTAAAAAAAATGCAGGCGTAGCTGCTGGCGTCCTCTAGTTTTCTATATTATTACTTAGCTTAATTATTATTTCCATAATTGTGTCTTATAATTTAATTTTTATTTAACTGTTATTAGGTTTTTATTATGTGTTTTGTCTTTAATGTACTTTTGACTGAGTAGTAGGTACTTACTACTAAATTCATTGGTTGCATTGTCTTTATAAAAAAATATTTAAACTTTATTAAAATTTCATATTGTGACAATTAATTCTTAAGCTCATTTAATTTGTGCATGCAGTGGCTACCTTAAAAGATTATATAACCTGTACAGACAACTGTACAGGTTAATATTACTGTATATGATAGTTGTCTGTACACAACCAATAAATGTCAAACCTGTTGTGTATGTTATGAATGAATTGTTGTATAGTCACTGGTGGTCCTCAAATAAATAAATATAAATTCAACAATTAAGCTATAAAACCCAAAGACTTTATTTGAAACAGGCTGACATTCTCTGACATTAGCGTCTTCAAACAAACAAACTCCACAGCTTTACATTATTTAGTCAGGTTATTTAAAAAATAAACACTAAATAATCCAAAACATATTTTTAAACATTCTTGTTCGCTGTTCACCATAGGTTTCCTTAACGAAAAATAAAATTTGTAGAATGACCTTTAAATAACTTTCACCAACAACAGCCATTATTTCACAAAAACATGTTTTCTCTAGAACAAAACAGGAAACGGATACAAAACGTGTTTAGGTACAAAGCAATTTGTCTGTGCCTGAATAAAAGTTATATTGAAAATAAAGAAAGGAATGCGACATTTTACAGACAAATATTGCGACATCTGTATTTTTTTAAATTGATGGCTTTGGTTTAGTCTTCCTTACTTTAAGGGTTTAGTAGCGTACTCTTCGCTTGCGTTTATAACATGGAGGTTTATAACTTTATATTGAGACTAGGGGATGCCAGCAGCTACGCCTGCATTTTTTTTAATTTACCCGTTTTGGCTGATCCCGTGGGAATTTCGGGAAATCCCTTCTTAGTGCACATTAATGGTCCCCAAGGAACATACATGCCAAATTTCAGCTTCCTGCGCCCAATAGTTTCGGCTGTAGCGTGTCTGCCAGTCAGTCAGTAACGCAAGGATTTTATATATTAAGATTGCAAAGTTTTGTATCAGGGCTAGAAATGTAGCTGGAGCCAAAAAAAGAGCTTTTTTATATATAAGCAATGACAGCAACGTATTTTTATAGGAAAGGCACTAAAAAAATTAGTAGGTATTATCCAATGTTCTTAAAATATAGACGATCATGAATGTATGCACCATATATTAACATTGTAAGCGGTTTGATTACCGCGAAAATATTATTTATTTTTCACTCTCGTCCTCAGGTAGGTATCTACTTATCTAGGTTATGTACTAAACTACGTGGAGAAGTCGTGGTGAGACACCTAATTATAAAGAGCTACCAGAAGTTTTATAGGTACCTACTTAACAAATTTATTTATTTATTTTCTACACTAAACTGTGTACAGGTTGACTTAATGCCTTGGGCATTATCCGCCAGTCTACCTTTGAGCGGTGCTGAGAAACGTAGTAGGTGTATTAAATACTTACTATAATTATAAGATAGGTATAATAAATAATTCTTAAATAAATATACATGCATACACTATACATACATATATACTTACATAAATATATAAACATATAATTATACTACCTAAATACGATATATATGAAATAAATAATATATACATATAAGAACTAAAGGAAGAATACGTAAAGCCATACACAAATACAAAACGAAATGAAGATACAGATCCTATGACACATCCGCTGGTCTTGCCAACAAAAGCTCCTTTACCTTAGCCTTAAATTTGTACTTCGATTTGCACGTCCTGATTTCTAGAGGGAGGGCATTCCAGAGGAGAATGGACTGAACGAGAAAGGAAGAGTGAATAAGAGATATGTTATGAGAAGGGACAGTAAGAAGAAGATTATTAGACGATCGCAAACTGCGGTCATGGCTGGAACACAGATATTGAAAATGATAAGTTAAATAATTTGGGGATGAAGGAGACATAAGAATGGAAAAAAGGGTAGTGAGAGCACGCAAACTGCGACGATGACGGATAGGAAGCCATTTCAATTGGGAACGGTAAGCAGACACATGGTCATACTTGCGAAGATTGAAAACGAATCGAATGCAGTTATTGAGAAGACGATCGAGTTTGTTGAGAAGGTGTGCATTCAGGTCATAGTAGCATACATCACCATAGTCGATTAACGGGAATATCAAAGTCTGCACAAGCATTGTCTTGGTCTTGGATGGGAGCAAGTTCTTGAGGCGGTAAAGAGTCCGACCTTTTGACTCACCTGGGTCACTTGAGTTCGCCAATTAAGTGTGGCATCCATATGCCGCCCTAGATTTTTAACAACAGGATACCAATCTATGCCCGTGCCGTTGTATGTTATGGTTGGAACACAGGTTGTGTCTAATTTTCTTAATAAGCCTTGGCTGCCCAAGACAATGGCCTGACTTTTATTTGGGTTTACAGTCAGCCCAAACCTTTGAGTCCAATTTTGTATCTCAGCTAGATCCCTGTTAACCATGTCAATTGCCGAAGACAGGGACTCCACATTAACCTGGGTATATATCTGCAAGTCGTCGGCATACAAATGGTGAGAACACTGAAGATTTTTAGTTATGAGATTTATAAAAATGGAGAATAACAAGGGAGAGAGAATACCGCCTTCAGGGACACCAGCTTTGATGTCAGCCCATTTTGAGTATGACTCGCCAAGGTGTACCGACTGCTGACGCCCTCGAAGATATGTTGAGAACCAATCCAGAGCCCTGGGTGAGATCTTAAGATAGGAGAGAACTGATAAAAGGAGGTCGTGACTGACGGTATTGAAGGCATTGGAGAAATCAATTAGAACCAAAACCGTAACTTTAGAGTTTTCAATGCCGTCTCGAATATCGCCAGTCACTTTGAGGAGAGTGGAAGTAGTGCTATGGCCAGGTCTGAATCCAGATTGATATGGACTCAACAGGTTTTGACGGTGTATAAACCGACTCATTTGTTTATGGACACAGGCTTCTAGCACTTTTGAAAGGAAAGGAAGAATGGATATAGGTCGAAAATGGTTGGGAAGAGAAGGATTAGAGGTCTTGGCAAGAGGGATAACGTGAGCCTTACCCCACAAGGAAGTAAAGGAACCAGACTCAAGGGAGAAATTAATGACGTGGGAGATCGCCGGCAGGAGTTGGTCCAAGATGGTAATGACCATGCGGCGGCTGGTGTTGTCATGTCCCACGGCATTAGATTTTATGGAAAGGATTATCTTTTTGATATCACCTGAAGACTGGAGAAAATTGGAAAGATTCAATATCAAGTTGGGGTAAGTTATTTAAGTAGGTAACTGTCAGACACTTGGTCTGGTGATCCAAAGGAGTGGAAGAGGTAAAATATTGGTTAATATCATCCGAACCAAGTGTCAGACTGAAGTCACACCGTTGCTGCTTGCCAATACCAAGAGTTCCAAGGAACTTCCAGATATTGGCAGGCGATGTAGAGGTAATATTATTAAGAATGTGTCGGCGTTTGGCATTTCGCACCATTTGATTACACCGATTCCTTGCAGATTTGAAAAGCACCCAGTTTTCCTCGCACCGGTCCCGTTTATATCTTCTAAACGCCCGATCCCTACGGCGCATTGCCATACGAACACCCGCCGTAAGCCAGGGTGCTGTGGGATGCTTTAGTTTCACGCGCCTGACCGGTGCATGTACATCGTATAGACGACAAATAGTGCTGTTGAAAACATTTACTTTATCATCTACAGTGGAGGCAGAAAACATGTTGTCCCAATCAGCTTAGAAGCGTCCTGACCGAGTTTAGTGACAACCATACGACCAAAAGAACGCATTTACCGGACTTTAGGAGGGGATTTAGGAGGTTTTAAGCGGTAGGTAAAGAAAATAAGGTCATGGCGGGAAAAACCAGGAGCAGGATATTGTCCGTGAGATGTCACTAATTAAGTAATTTCGTTCTTCTTCCTTTAAAACTTTACAAATGAACTTGTTATTCACTCTTATTGAGGTAAAATTGAAAAATCTCGGCATTAATGTATATTATTTCTAACTGGAAGGTAATGTATAAAAAAAGTGTTTTTTTGCCAAATAAACTTTGACAGATAATACGGTATAAGTCCATAAAAATTACTGGTCTGTAGCTGCCTCAACCAGACTAAAAGTAAATAGGCATATGTAAATAGGCATAGGTAAATAGGCAATATACAAGGCAAATCTGTCTTTGTCGCGGCTAAGAAAAAGGCACCGTTTCATACGCCTTTCTATATTTATTTATAATCACTTTTATTGTCAACTAGATATGTCCCAGGACTTTTTCTTTGCTAACTGACGTTTGCTTTCAAATATGTAGTTGGTGCTTCTTTTTATCGGAATACCGTCGCAAGACAACTTGTTTCGCTCACTGATTGGTTTTGAACGTTTTTCGTCGAATTTGAATACGGGTACCATACGGTTCAGGTGTTATCTGATCGAAGGTGCTATACCGGGTGTGGGCAGATTGCTTGGTGCCCATACAAGGTTTATAATTACTTTATATGTTGGCTACCATATTACCGAAGGCGGAATTTCTGTACAGTTGGGGATCGACTTCTCAGGCTCATGAGACTCAAATTGTTTCTTGAGTTCGTAAAGCCGCTTATCTACTACTATTTTATTCCGATTTCTATTCGTTGATGACCATCCCGTTTACGTATGGATTGCTATAACCTATAAGGAACAGATAGTTCGAAATTCTAATTCACAAATTAGGTGTGTGGAAATGATAAATGTCTTTAGAGCGAAATACATAATGATTAACCTACGCGCGTAGCATTTTAAAAATTAAAAATGGCGTAGCACGCGTAACTGAGACAATGCGCGGGAAATGAGGTAACGAGGTAAATGAGCGGTGGTTGCCATGGCAATGGGTGGAAGTGGGTTGGAGGATCATTCTCACTAGTTCCACCAGCAATTAGTTCCATGGAACTAGTGAGACTTTTTTTTCTCAGTAGTTCCATGGACTTAATAACTACGATGGAACTACTGAGAAAAAAAAGTCTCACTAGTTCCATGGAACTAGTTGCTGGTGGAACTAGTGAGAATGATCCTGGTTGGAAGGTGCTGGGGAGTGACAAGTGTGTGATTAGGTAGACAGGTGACGGCTAGGGGAGAACACATTAGCGGGTTGAATGAAGGGTTGATGTGTGCCGGCTATTCGGTGCTGTGTGATTTATGTTGGCTTTTGATGGCGTTGCATTGATTTGAAACTTGATGTAATGTGGCTTTAGTCATACTGTTATAAACATTTCTAGAAATTAAATGTACGTTACTTTGGAATCACACTGTAGGCTTTTTTAAAATATTATACTACCTCGTCAGTTGCAAGCTTGCAGTTATGTTTGCGATCCATCCTGAGCGCTTAAGTATAATTAAGTTGTTCATGCCTGGACCTTAATGGAATAAGTTAGTTAAAGTACCTACTTCTGGTTTTACCTGGATATTCTATTAAGTAATAGAATGAGGTACAAATATATTGTTGGTATGTTACAGTAGGTAGTAGCTAGACTAACAGGTTTATTGCTTCCGAAAAACGCTCCGCCCCGCTATTTATCTAAAGGAACGAACTCGCCGTTAACTAGACAGCACGCTTCCTTATACATGCAGCAGCTCAACAGCCCTCAATTAGGCCTATTCTCGCTTGACAGCTAGTACCTAAGCACGCCGCTCCGCTCTATAACTTTAAAGTAAGAGCGATGAACTAGAGGCCCATCCCAGGAATTTCCGTCACTCATCACAGACCTTCGATGGCGTACCTACTGCAAATAACACAAAGCATACATTCATTATCGAAATTAAACTACAGTTTTATTGTGAGTACATTTAAGTCGAATAATATATAAATGTTACATATTATTTAGTATACTCCCTGTATTTCTTCTCTGTATTTAGACTGCCTCGTTGGTCTCGCGGCATAAATATGCGCGTGGGATTGGGAGGTCTCGGGTTCGATTCCCGGGTCGGGCAAAAGTGTTACTGGGTTTTTCCGAATACCCAGTAGCAGCCCGGAGTCTGGTGATATGCCCGATAACGGCAATAGGCTCACCCCCTATTACGTGGAACCTAAAAATTCATGGCGAAATGTGGGTGTAATATTACATCTCTGCCTACCCCTTCGGGGATACAGGCGTAAGACTATGAATAAAAATAAATAAAATTATTAAGTATAAGCCAACGTTTCGATTACTTGACAGGAACCGTGGCCACGGTAGACTGTTTCGTAAACTAGTTTAATTTCAATGTTTAACATTCGCAACCTCGAAAATAATACATTGACCACTCTAAAAACTTAAAATTAACTTCAAATGTGGTTTTAACTATGACTAGACCGGTAGAGTATCCAATTTACATGTAATGTTTGCACCGTAGTTCCATCTGTTATTGTCAGAAACTTTGCTAACTTCAAACTAACTTTACTAGCACGAATTGTATTGTAAATTTTGCATATGGAGTAAAACTGTCTTAGTAAGCCGTTAGTACGGCGAGTGATAAGCGAGAGGCAACTTCAGCTAGAACGAGTAAGAAGATTACTGTAGCACTGGAGTGCTCCTTTGAATTATTATGAGAATATTTATAAAGGACAAGGATGCCCACAGTTACGCCTGCAAATAATTCTTCTCTGCCCGATCCCCGTGGGAAATTTGGGCAATGCCTTCTTAGTGCAACCCAACGGTCTCCCAGGAACATACATGCAAAATTTCAGCTTCTTGCGCCTAATGGTTTTGGCTGTAGATTATCTGTCGGTCAGTCAGTAACGTAAAAGAATTTTATATATACTGACTAGCTTTTGCCCGTGGCTTCGCTCGCGTATATTCGGGGTTCTCTAGTTATAGTATGTCATCTATATTAGGGGTAACACAAATCTCCTTTATTGGGCGGATACTTCTATAATTCTCGTTTTATTGTTTAAAAAATATAACTGCAAAAAGTATTTATACATACAAACTAGTTAGTACTAAGAATTAGTAATAGTCAAAATGTTATCCGGTATCAGTGACGTTTCGCTAGAGTGGTCAATATCACGACTGCGATGGATTTGTCTGTCTGGTCAGAACCATTAGAATTAAACAAAATACTTGACAATCCGAATTTTGCGGACTTACACAAACCAATAATTTGTCTAAGTTTGGGGATATATGTTGTCGACTCGATTTCTTTATTTTTTAATGTTTTATTATTCAGGTAAGGTCATGATCGAGTCTACCGTACCTCTTGACGAAATTCAAGTCATTCAGTCGGTCGCTTCCAATGTGAAACATTCCAAAATCAACAACGACTTACAAATTAAAAGATATTTAGGAGGAGTTCAATGACATACACAAGCACACAATAAAAATACATATAAAGATAAACTAAAAACAACATTTAACGATTCGATTTGCACGAATGACGCAGTGGTTTAACCAGTCGCCTCGCCGGCGCCGTTTATAATTGCACTGAGTGTTGTGGATTCTGTCCCAATACGAGACAACACTTTGTGTGATCAACAAATTGTTGTTACGTATCTGGGTGATCTTTGCGTGGGTCGATTGAATGTGTACACAGACCCACCATTTTACAATTCATACCCGCGACACACAATTTATGCCTAGTCAATAGTCTTTCATAAAGAAAATAAAATAAAAGTTAAATGTTAACATACTCAAACTAATGTCTTCCGTGAGCATTAGTAAGAAAGAATTGAATGAGGGTTGTATGTCGAAGTCAGTCTTCGTGTTTCTGGTGCTCTTACACCAAGAGGAAATCGCAGCTTTAAAATATAGTCACTTGGTGCCGATAATCAAGATGCTATCTGGACTGCCCATCGTGTTGCTTGCTTATAATAGGTAAAACTATTTAAAGAAGCGTAACTCCACACAACACGTTAGGATAGCACCCAAACATAAAAAAGGCTAATATCCCATTGTTTACCTTCACTCAGGAAATCGGCAGGCAGAATGACATGAGCAAGTTACCTTATACATATATGAACAGAAACATTGTCTTTTGGGTGGACACTAGTGCTTCCTTGTGTTGAAAGGCTAGCCAAGTCGTACAATTTTGCACTTGACGTAGAACTGCATGTGTATAAAACTAGTCATACTAATGTTATAAATACGAAAGTTTGTTTGTCCTTCTATCGTGCAAAACCGTTCCTTTTTTGAAACATTGCAGTAATATAGCTTGAGCCAGCTTCTTTGAAGTTACACCGCACGTCGAGTAACTTAAAAGGAGCCGCGCGCGTCCTTCTGCAGATCCACGCACCGTGACAAGCGGGCTTTATATATTAGAATAGTACAAATGCTATCGCAAAAATCAACACCCACGGGGGCGAAGCTACGCGAATAAGCTAGTGTATGTATAATAATACTAGCTTTTGCCCGCGGCTTCGCTCGCGTAAATTCGGGGTTCCCTAGTTATGTGTGAGTGTATCATGTATCATCTATGTTTGGGGTAACACAAATCTCATTTATTGGGCTGATACTTCCATAATTGTCGTTTTAACTGTTTAAGAAATATAACTGCAAAAAGTATTTACACATACAAACTACTTAGTACTAAGACTTAAGTAGTACTCAAAATGTTATCCGGTATCTGTGATGTTTCGCTAGAGTGGCCAATATGGCGACTGTGATTTGTCTGTCAGAACCATCGAACTCACGAAAACACCGTACTAAGTGTAAGCATGCTATAAATATAAATGTACAGACCATTCCTTTAATGCATAATTACTGCGACTTGTATGCCACTCTCGGGGCGCCGCAGTCTTGAGTTAGCTAGTAACAGTTGTTGTACTTCAAGTTTAGAGTACACATAAGCTAGATTACTTACGTATGCACTAAGAACATGGATAGCTTTACTGTTTGAATATATTTTGGCCACATTTGGACTGCCTCCGTGGTTAAGTGAATAGCGTATGCGTCTGTTGATCGGAGGTCCCGAGTTCGATTGCCGGGTTGGGCAAAAGTGTCTGGTGATGTGCCTGGTAACGGCAATAGGCTCGCCCCCTATTACGTGGGAACTTAATATTCATGGCGAAATGTGGGTGTAATACTATACCTCTGCCTACCTCTTCGAGGATACAGGAGTCTATAAAAAAACATTTGGATTACATGTTATGAACCTATTGTTCCTCATTAGGATTAATTTTTGTATCTTTGGTGAGGTGTAGTATCAATCAGTGGTCTGGTAGGAATTAGACGTAAAAACTGTACGGAATCAAGTCTTCAAGGCGACGTCTTGGTGAATAGTTAGATGCAACTACACATCAGGGCAGTCACTGGGATAACACAAGGACGATGGTGATGACAGTGGTGTTGTGGCAATAGAATCAACAACCCGCGCTCAGCAGTGGTGAGACCTCGGCCTTTACACCGCGGCTAACATCAATGTCCTGGAATTCAACGATCGAACGGGAAAAGTGTAAATAAATTCTTTTTGCTCAAATATCTCTCTATGGGTTCGCGTTAAGTGTCTTGGAGAACCTCTTCTATCTACGAAATAATGGTAGTGAAAGCATAGTTCCCTGCCAATCCTTATGAAACTTCTAGCTTGACGCTTTCTACGCTTATACCTACGTCACATGTACGAGTATATAATAATATGACTAATCATTTTCATATTCATGAAAATCCTTCAAATATTTTTTACCGTAAGCCAGAAGCACAAAATTATAATTTTAAAATAATATGCTACGTAAGTTAATCTCGTGTTACATGTTATGTAAATTAATGTGCCTCATTATTTTGTGTATCATGAACACAAAATTATAACCGGGTTTTATTTCGTAATGATGTACTATCATGTAGTATAAAATATGTGAATTGTATTTGCGGAGTGTATATTAATTAGGCATTTACAAACGGGTTCGAATCTACGGCGCGCACCACTGACTTTTCGGCGCTATGTGCATATTGAATTGTTAATTAACGCTTGCGCCATGCCTTGGAGAGCACGTTAAGCCGTCTTTCCCGTCATGAAGATCTTCGACAGTCGTTATAGGGGGAAAACCTGGGAATATTTATATTCCTTTGGGTTGCGGAGAACACATTCGGCCCAATCTGGTTGTACTACTAGTAAGTGAACTTCGGGCTCCAAGACGAAACTGTTGGATACAATCGGGATATAGTTGGGAAGCAGATGATGATGAGTACGCAGTGCTCGACATACATAGAGCTACAAGCCTGTCCAGTAAACAAACTGTTATATTGTTCTGTCTACACCATAACAGTTTGTAGAACTCATAACGTGACTGTTGTCGGTAAAGTTTAGCAACGATTGATTAAGTCAGCACTTGGATGGAAGATCATCATCGACGGTTTCAGGACCAGAATCGTTACATCGGCTTTCTGGGGGTCCAAAAACTCTGATACCAGAGTTTGCCACACACCCACACGTAATTGAGATATTATTATAGATAGATTGGTTTTCTTTCAGTCACTTATCGAACACAGCGCTGCTAGTGCATGTAGTAATGAAACTAAAACGGTGCTCTATAAAGTGCCATTTTATCAAATACTTACCACTCCCATTAAAAAAACCCAGATACACTTATATTTAACTAAAAGTTACATGTAATATCGAACATTTTACATTGAAACTGATGGTCTACACTACAGTTCTTAATTTAGGAGTGACATTTCCAATAACCCTTTTTGTTACTGTTCTTCCTTTGCCCAACAGTTGAGGCTCCGCGTTGATATATCAGTCAGCTAGGCCAAGTAATTTTATATATCTAAGCTTTTAAACATTAAAGAATTTAATTAGTTCCTTTACCATTACTTAGCTTAACGACGTATTAAAAACTAGGTCTTATAAAAAGCCGCTTTCATCGTCTCAGTCGTTAAATTATGTTTTAACTGTGAGATACTAAAATGAGAATGTAGTTAGCTTGCCGCCCGGTGGACGACCGTAAGCCTGTATTACGGGACTGGATCCGTCGATTTGAAATCACAAGCCTAAATGAGATCGCTGTATTCAGCTGAAGAGTCTGAAATTCTTTTGAGTCCTGTTACATTGTAGCATTTTGTAACATTGTTTATTACTGAAACGAAATTAAGATGAATTGAATTGAGGAATAAAAAGCGTGCAGACTTTTACGTGGATTTGACTCGCTTAAGCACATTATTCCTCTCGCGATATTTTATTTACTTCAGAACTGGTAGCAGCTAAATCAATACAAAATTGCATCGTTCGACCTTTCTCACCGTTTAAAACCGTATCAACCGAACAGTTCTGTTCATTAGCAGCGAGCTTGTCACTGCTGTCTGGGTGATGTCTGTGTCCGATGTTTGTAATTTTACTAAGTCTAATGCGTGAAAGCCTAAAGAGAGTCCAATGGAATGTTGCACTGAGGATCTCAAGTTCAAAGCCACGGGGCTCGCATATCACAGACTTTTTGAAGTTATATGTTTTTATTTTGTTTTATATACCGTCACGCCTGTATCCCTGAAACGGTAGGCGGCGGTGTACTTTTACACCCACATTTCACACTATGATTTGATATTGATATTGCTTGCTAAACGGTGAAGGGAACAATCGTGAGGACAGTTTTTCATAATGTTCTTGAAAGTCATCTAAAGTTTATTTACCCATACTTGGCCAGCGGGGTAGATGGTGTTTTTGCAAAATTTCTTTACCACTGTAGATTGTCTACCACTAACAAGCAGATGACACAGCTCTACATTGGATAATCCATCCAACGAATATAGATACATAAAGCTAAGTCGAAATCAATCTTGCGATCATTGTCATCCACAAACGTAGACTTTATAACTAACGTTACTTAACCCAAGCTAACGTTAAGTATTGTAGTACTCCTTGTCCAAAGCATTCGAAGTCATAAAACATTTTTACGATTTTCCATCTATTTTCACCTTTTATGACTTATCTTTCTTCCATTTTTAAATCCACCGTAATACCGCGAAGCTATCATAAAATTAAAAATCATTATCGGTTTCTGTTCTTTAAATTAATGAACGACCAGGCTTAAATTATTAAATCCATAATCTATCTTGAAAGATATTTACTGATTAACCAATTTTCTTGGTCTGCGGTATTAGTTGTAGCGCTAAGACTTTGCTTAAGTAAGAAGTTCATTTTACACTGGCGGGTTTTAAGAAAATTGTATCAGAAGATCGGCTTGTTCGATGATTTAGTGGAAATGTAAAATCAGCTCTATTCTTATTGCAGATAAAGCGCAAGTTTGAATATCTGTATGATTTACAATAATGGTCCTTTGAAGGAATTGTCCAAACAAATTGTACTCTATTACTTGGACAATAGAGTTGTATAAAGCCTGTTTTGTTGTGGTGCATGTGCGACTGCTAATCGGCGTGATCAGACGCTTTCCATCCGTCTCAGAATGTCGATGGAAGATTAGCGGATTAGTGATGTGGCAAGTAGTGTCGTATCGTAGAAAACACTATTGAACTGGGCATATCGATAACTATTTTTTATGATAATTCGTGTGGCCTCTACTTGAAGTCAGAAAATATCAATTTTATATTTTTTGTATCTAACGAATCTAAATTTGGCTCGGTTTCTTAAGAAACCATAGATATTCTTACAAGGAAGATCGCAAATGAAAATTGTTAATAATTTAGATCAGGTTCAGAAATAGTCACAAAACTACTTACAAGTCAAGTCAATCACACTAGGTATAAGAAAACCATAGTCCTAGAACAGCACAGAACAACTGACCATCTTCTAGCTCACTGCTACAATAGAGAGGATTTCCTATAGCATTTAGCTGAATGCGTCTATAAGAGTCATTGCTGAATACTATCTATACTAATAATATGAAGCTGAAAAGTTTGTTTGTTTGCTTGAGTGCGCTAATCTCAGGAACTACTGGTTCGATTTGAACAATTGTTTTTGTGTCAGATAGCCCATTTAACGACGAAGACTAGGCTATAAAACACAACACTACTGTATTAAATAACGCGAGGTAAGCTAGTCAGAAAAAAGGTTCCAACAATATAATGAAATCAACTTTTATTAAAGCTTCACTCCTCTGTCAAATTGAATATTCGGTCAAATTATTTTGTAGATTACGTTTTATCTGAATAGAATAACGTGTATATCATAAGTGCAATCTCATCTGTTACTACCCAGACAGGTCCAAAACCTTTTCCGCTACAATTCAATTCAAAAGCTTTACATGTAAATTAGTTTCGCTCACAGGCCAAAGTTACAACGTCTGGAATTGTGAGTCTAAAGTTTTGTTGTCCCCGAAACATTCAGCTTTTTATACCTACGTTACCAGTTCAAAGCAGCCCAGTGGTGTACGTAACGGACTGCCGAGACGACGGTCGTGGGTTCGATCTCCAGGCACCCCAGGCACACATCTCTTACTTTTAGACACACATAACTGTATTAAAAATGTTAATTATCGCTCGCTTAATAATGTGCCCGTTAGATGACAATAGGCCCCCTATTACATTGGGATCGAAACATAACTGGCGAAGTATGGGTATATAATACACCTCTGCATACCCTTTCAGGGTTAAAGGCGTGAGGTTATGTTATGTGTGTTATTTTATCATTCAAAACTCCGTACAGGTATATCAAATTACCGATGCCGTAACTCGCACCGGTTTGACGTTGCTGTATTTAAGCCCAAATGGGTACATTGTCTGCACTTGACGGGTTGACAGTTCCATCAGGAGAGCAATTTGAGCGGTCGGTTTTTAAAAATATGTTACAATTTTCTGAGCTGTTAACGTTGACCGTTTGCTACGAGTAAAATACAGAATTTTTGAACGAAGATTGAGGGTTACTTTTAGAGTAAATGGTTTAAAACCGCGTAAGTATTCTTCAAAAAAATTAGTTTCCCAGGTATTATTTTTGGTTAGACTAGACCAGGTATTAGACTTGGCATAATGTCCATAACGAGTAGACTTCGGCTTGGTGATAGGCCTTGTGACACCCTATATAAATATTAGTATAGTATGAGGGAGGTTACTGTTTAAGATTGTTTTTTTCTTTTTCACTATGTTCTGATTACATGTCTATATATTACACACAAAACACGAAAGCACATTACTTATTATGTATATAGGTGATCAGTACTTGAAAACAAATTTAATTTCCACTTTACATAATCAACTCAAAATTAAAATCTTACGAAATTTTTACCATTTTACGTCTGCGAAGGAATACAACTGAACATTACTAAAAGGCAATTTGTGCCAAATGAGTATCAATATGATTCTTTGACGTCCCTATTATATATTAAGCTGTTCATGACATCAGATGTCGTCTTTCTAAGTTACTATTTAAGCAGGCTGCCTCAAGATACTCGTTAGCAGCGCAAAACTTGAACAGATATTATCTTTTCTGGCAGTGGATATGTTCTAGAGCAAAATAAAGACATTGGTAGCGCTCCAAAGTGCCTGACTTTATTGAGAAATAAAAATGGCTGAAACTTTAGCGGGTTTTCAGTTTTGGGAAGATTAGAATAATTTAAGAGACTCTAATTTGTAATCGTCTATGTTATTATTGCGATTTATTTCATTAGAATATTACAATAAGCTTTAATAAGCATATTATTGACCAGTATTTGAGATAATACCTAAGTTTTCTTTTCGAATCTGAAGTGTATCCTAAGTCTGAACATTTTTACGTCAGTGCATCTTGTTGCCAGATATTTAACCAATTCTTATCAGGTGAATAGAATCATTACACATTATGAAACAAAGCCCATAGCGTCTGTTTGTCTATTTGTTTGCGAAACTCAAAACCTCCCAAAAGGACTTTCATACAGTTTTTGTGTGAACTAAATAATTTATTGGGAAGGATTAAGGTGTATCGCAATCGGACACACCATGCGGATGATTCAGCATTAATATAAAATTCTCTTAATTTATTTGGATTGCTACATATCCTTTAAACAACCTTACGTATCTCTTCTACATTTATTAACATTTCTATCGATATAACTATCTGGCATCACTATCGCCGACAGATAACATTGGCGGGATGCTTCTGGCTACAGTTAAGCGGGTAATTTTTTTGCGAACTAACTCCTTATTGGCTTTCAGTAGCATATTAGCTGTACATCTGCAGTAATACGTACTGACATTTACGTCCGTCAGCGAGGAAGTAGAAACAACGTACGAATAAGTTTTATGTAGACTTTTTGGTTTTAGCTCTTCTTCTTGATATGACTGCATTCTTTTTTTATTCACAGAATATTGTTGACGAGATGTGCCTGTAATCTTAGGTCAAATAGTATTTGGCCCGTTTAGCGTACGAGTTAGGAAAATGAAATCTTATTACCGGAATTTCGATTGCATGGATGGTTTCATCCCTAGAAAAATAAATAAGAGTAGAAGTGCCAAGGGGGCGTGTCGGTGTCCGCGTGAAATGCACCCAGAGTACATATCGCAAGCAAATGGCCGTTGTCGCGAATTTGTACACTTTCGACCGTGATCGCGACAATTTATAAGAATGCCGTCTTGATCAGTGGTTTTCTGTAAAAACCGAAGTTTAAACCAAAATTTTGTGAATCACTTGCCATATGAAACTACAAGTATTTTACTATATTTGTCTTTAAAAACATGAAAAACAACACATCGTAAAATATTCCTTGCTGTTATTATGTTATTATTCTTTGCAAATCTCACAACGACTATATTATTTTTCAATAAATACATTGCTCTTTAACTACTACTTAAATTTGTCGTGAAGTGACTAGACAAGCAATGTAATCATGACCGAACGATACTTTATTAAGGGAATGCATCGTGTAGTACGGCCGCTACATCTAGCAACGAATTAGTGTACAGTTCTTTTGCATAGCACAACGATAGTGGCCGATGTTTTTGTGTGAGTAAGTTGAATGTTGCATGGTAGCAAATACACGCTATGTTCGATAGGATAAGGTTTATAATTGATTGTTTTGTAAGTTTTGATTAAAAAATGCGAGTGTGTGGGTGAAAGCGTTTTCAAGCTGCTTTTACTGATCTGCATGTGTAGTAGTAGCCGCGTGGTAGGGGCAAACTGGCGACACAGGTTTCCGATACATTTTCGTCTTCAGGGCATATCTCCTATTAATTACGATATCTAAGGTTTCATCCTTGCCTTCGAAATTCCTTCTTAAAATTCTTCTGTATTGATTTTATATTTTATTTTTATATCATTATTTTATTTTCATTTTACTTTATTTGGAAAACAAACAGTTTTTAATAACTAATTGAGTACATATTTTGTATAACTATCTACCATTTATACGTTTTCACATTTGTATATTTAGGTCTTGATCAGTATATCGGTATCTTATTTAAATATATCGACTTTTCAGTTATAGTGCCCGTTACTGAGTTCGTATTGGTGTAAAAGCATAAAACCTAGAACAATTGCGGAAATACTCCTTGCCTGTGGGATATAAAAAAAGTTTTTGGCCATGTCCTAGGACTCTTTTTGTGCTTTTTCTGGTGCCATTTTGTACTTGATGCCCTAAGAATTCACTGCACTGCCTGCAACTTAATAATCTCAAGCTTAATACTTGCAACAAGACTGCAAAAACTAAAGAGGCATTAGCCTTCTCAGCATTGTTTTTTTATTTTATTTTATTTTATTTGGAAAAAAAAACGATATTACTATATAATTATATGCTTAAGGTTTTCATTTTTTTGTAAAGGCATTTTCTTGTAAATTACTTATCGTAATAACTGCGACATTTTCCACAGATTACTTTTAAACATTGCTATTCTAAACGTGCTACAAACAAATAAGCTATCAGTTTTATTTGCAAACAAACATAATTGGGTACTTTAATATTGCTAGTTACTTGCTAATTAATTTGTTCGATTTTAATCTTATTTCGAGTTTGGTTATGTCTCAAGCGAATATATCATATCATTAACTTTAACTTTTCAATTATTTGTTTTCTAAATACGTGTCTTGGTAAGGCAAAAATATCAACATTTAAAAAAAATGTTGTATATGTGTGCAAGGTGTGTGAGTGGAGCGCGCGCACCGGTATTCGTTCGGTACGGGTCTGTAGCAAAGAGCGGGTAATCGCGCATCCCCCGCGGCGCTGAACCAGTCTGGGTACTACTAGTTTCATAACACTGCTTAAACCGATACAGTCTAGGTTATTATGCACTAAGTCATAAAGCATCATTGTCTGAAGAAGCACGCCGTCTTTCAAGAGAAAGCAAGTTGTATTGATCTAATAGGTGTTCGTAAGATGATCGGGTACGATGACATTTGTATTGCATTGTACGTAGGAACTTCTTTTGTACTTTCTCTATGGCCTGTTTGTACTTATCATATAAAGGATCCCATACCAAGCAGAGAGGTTGGACGTTTAGACTAGAGAGAACATGCCCGCCATATTTCCTTATATCGAACGTGCAACATGTAATGTCAGTTGGTCTTAGTTGGTTAATCATAACGTCAAATTACGCGTCTCATTTAAAGAGGCATAGACTCCTTACAGACTCATATCTTTGACTGCATTCTCTAAATAGCCGTGCTGTCAAATCCCATCATTAAGGAGTGATGGGATTTGACAGTGAAAGGAGATATCGATGTTTTTTGAATGAGGGATAAATACGGAAACAAACTATCGGACATGAATGTAAAACTGAATCGTACCCGCAAGCTTCGGCGTGGCAGTCGGTTGCACTCACGCCAACTGGGTTGTCAAAGTAGTTCACTGCTGTACTAATATTTACATAAAGGCGAATCATTTGTGCTGGCGGCTCACAAATCGGATTACCTACAACTCTAAAAAAATCAAGCAGTGTCCAATGTAAGCGATAGCAAGCAACGTGATATGATGCGACGCACACAAATTGGCAAAGCCTGCCGCATTAGCCAATCTGGTATAATTCGTACAATATTGTATAATCTAAGTGACAGTTTCTTAGCATCTCATCGCAACGCATCGCTCATTAGTTTATGAATACTTTTTGTCAATAGATTTCATGGCTAAAACGAACAATTAAACACGTGAACTTTTTTAGTACTGTCTGTCTGGCAAGTCTTTGCAAAGCACTGTCTGGCGTCAACAGCAAAAACTACAATTTCAATATTTTAGTTGTTTACTTCTACGGCTTACATATATCGACACATACTAAAGTTAGACATTTGACCAAAAATATTTATCGATAAATCATCACTGTTACAAACAACACTCGGTTTCCTGACTCTATGTTTTGTCTACTGTTTGCCTACCACGAGGCTGCTATAAGAGCGTGCTGCTAACCCAATCGACAGCTCTTTCTATCATACTGCATGTGCCATTAGAAAGAAGATATCAATCATAGCAACCGCTGTTGTTATTTAGTGTTACTTCTATGCCTTAAGGTTATATTTCTTTGATACCACGCAAGCGCATTCTAGCTGTGAGCGAATAAGGGTATAATATAAAAGAAGATAAGTGGAAGGTCGCACAAAATCAGAGGCAAGCCGCATAACAAAACTAAACATTTAAAATGCTTTTGTTATTATGTGTTCAGTATGGAGGTCCATATGTAGTTTATCATCAAATAATATGCCTAGGTCTTTTACATTCGTAACCCGCGTTAAAACGTTTTCGCACAAGGAGTAATTGTAATTTATAATGGTTTTGTTTTTGGTAAAGCTTATAGTGTGACATCTAGAAATATTTAGATTTAGTTTATTAAGTTTGCAATACTCTGTTAGTCTATTAAGATCATTTTGAAAGCTGATACAGTCATTGATATTCTTGATACTTTTATATACTTTTAAGTCATCAGCATACAAAAGAAAGTTTGTATCTTGAAAACATGTATATTTATGTCATTTATAAAGATAATAAAAAGAAGTGGGCCTAATATAGAGCCCTGTGGAATACCTGATGTTACCCTGACGCTTTCTGACTTATAGCCATTAACCACAACTACTTGACTCCTTTTGTTAATATACGAGCTGAACCATCATAATAAGTTGCCTCTGATGCCATTGAATGCAATTTTATTAAGAAGAATTTCATGATCTACTCTATCAAACGCTTTTTGGCAATCAGAGTAGACTGCGTCTACCTGTATACGTCTATCAATGTTGCAGAACAAGAAGTCTGAGTATAGGGCTAAGTTAGAGGTCGTAAAACAAAGATCTATCTTTGTTTTACAAAACCGTGCTGTTCGGGGATGATGATGATCTGTTTTTGTATTAATGGGTAGATGGCGGCATGAACTAGCCTTTCGAAAAGCTTGGCAAATGAACACAATATTGATATGGGTCAGTAGTTCTCTACCATATTTCTGGAACCACTTTTATAAACAGGTACAATGTATGCACATTTCCATAGATCAGGAAAATATCCCTCAGTTATACATTTGTTAAAAATTATATGCAGTGGTTTACTTATGGATTCAGCTGTATGTTGGAGGAACGCCGCAGGCAACATATCCGGTCCGGGTCCTTTAGTAGCATCTAAACACCTTAATTCCCGATTAACTGGGTTGATGTCGAAATAGAGATCATTTACAATATGGCATTGTTCAGAGATGTTAGCAGGTGGTGACCAATTAGGTGATAAAGTGGATGCTGCATAGACAGAGTGGAAGAATGAAGAGAACATACCACAATTATTTTCGGGATCACTTGAGGTTTGGTTTATGTATGATAAAGTCGATGGTATTCCGTCCTTAACTTTTTTGTTTGATACATATGACCAAAAGTGCTTGATATTTTTTGGGATGGAATCCTCTACACATTTTATGTATCTTTTGAGACATTGACTAACTTCTGTCTTGAATTTAGCCCTGAATAGTGGAAATATTTCGTAACTAGATGTGTTTTTATAAACTTTCCTTTTATGCCACGCTTTTTGTTTATTTTTGTATATTTGTATGAGTGACGGGCTAAACCAAACCGGATACTTCATTGATCTTGGCTTATTTAAAGGAACATGTGATTTCACAATGCTGTAAATTTTTTTTTGCCGAAAAACGGACGAGGCTCTGGCAAACAAAATATCCCAATTAGCGGCAATAGGCTCGCCACCTATTACGTGGGATCAAAACACTGGCGAAAAGTGGGCGTTTAATATGCCTCTGCTTACCCCTTCGGGGAAACAGGTGTGAGTCTATGTATATATGTATAAACTGAGTTCTCTGCTGATATATCTCTAAATAGGACATCCCATTGAATAATGTTCAGTTCATCATTTATATGTTGATAATTTGCTATAATAAAGTTGTATTTATTTAAACGTAGACGATTCATGGGAGTAGTACCATACCAAGCGGCGGATAATGGGCGTCTACAGGAACGGATATAAAATTTTGAGATTCGAAAGTAAAGCAATTACTTATATTAGTGATAACTAAATCCAATGTTCTAGTATGTGCATTTTGTATCGCATTACATTGGAAGGCGTTATGAATAGTCATAAAATTGCGTAACTGTTCGCAAACGGTAGATGTACCTTCACATATAACCAAATTTGTGTAAGATTGTGGCTCCCAGTTAGCTTCAGGGATATTATAGTCGCCAGCTAGTAGAAAATTAGCGCTACCACTTGTTCTTATTACGTCGTTAGTAATGTCAAAATATAAGTTGTAAGCGGCTACAGGTGCTTTGTCCGAGACATATGCCGCACCAACTATATAACATCCCGTCAATTCGGTACCCGGGAGTTCCACAAAAATAAGTTCCATATATTTTGCCAGTAATATAGATGTTGGCAATGTTACACTGCGAGGCTGAAGGTGTTTAGCGATAGCTATTAATACCCCACCGCCGTCTAGTTTTTGGGCAGAATTAAGATCTCTATCACATCTATAAGTAATGTACCTTTCATCGATAAACTCAGCATCATTTATGTTGCAATTAAGCCAAGTTTCAGTCAAAATAATTTTATCATATGCGTTTGACAGTATGTTAAATATATAGTTTGTAGTTTAGTTCGCATTCCACGACAATTTTGGTAGTACATCGTCAAGCTATTATTGTTAGTGGTCATTAGTAATATTTATTTTTAATGCTGTAAACTTATAATGTATATTGGTAAAGGATTGTGACTGTTCATTTGTATGATATATTAAAACTACTAGTTGCCACAACAGACAACGGTCTCCACACATCATTGCACCCGAAAAAAGTTCAAAACCTAAAGTACTAACATATTGTATGAAAAATACAGCAATGATTGATTCACTTGAGACACAACTTTACTTAATACAATTATAAAATTTAAAGAAAATATTGCAATTAAATTTAACTACTGATTTTATCTTTAGATGTACTAGAAGCCTTGATTTTCTTAATGTCTTCCAGAGATCGAATAGCCAGTACCGGAGTGTTGTCATTCTCTCTGACGAGTATAGTACAGTGTTTAGTCCAGATATATTTATATCCTTCCTTCGTAGCTGCCTCCCTCGTTTTATGAAAAAGCTGTTTGTTTCGGAGCGTGAGATGTTCGTTAACAAATATCGTATGTGACGTGCCGGGTATACCCAGCAAATCCGAAGTAAGCCCCCTTTTGAGCCTATATGCACTGATTATATTGTCACGAAGAAGTCTTGTAGTGAATTTTACGATTATGTTTTTGGGCTTGTTACTCTGTGCAGCATGAGGAACGCGATGAATGGAGACTATATCTTCTTTTTTAATGTTGCTGCCTAGTTTTTTTACACAAATCTCCAAGTATGGTAATAAGGTTCTCGTTGCGCTTTTCTGGCATGTTTGAGATCTCGATGTTACATTGCCTGGCCTGTTGTTCTAGCAAATCAATTTTAGCCTCAAGAGCTGTGACCGTATTGATAATTATATTGCTCATTAGTTTGGGTAGATAAGCTATTCACTTTGTTTTTAAGATCGTGATATTGGTTGGTGATAAATTCGCTGGATTCCTTAATGTGACTGACTTCCTTTGACAATTCGGCACATTGTGATGCTGTTTTAGATTGTTCGGTAATTAAAGATCCCAATTCTTTCTTTATTTCAGCTTTATATTGACCGAGATCGCTTTTTATGCTGCAAATATTCTGGTTAATATGTTCGAATTGACAGGTCATATCTGGACGCCAGTCGTTAAGAGTCTACATCAAATTGGATTTAAAACTTCAAACATACTAGTCAAATCATTTGCTGGTGTTTTGCGCTTTCTAGTGGTGACATTGGTAGGGATCTCTGTAGCTAACGGAATATCTGGGTTTGATAAACTTTGCTTATTCGGTGATGTAGGCATGATGCTTTATTGCTTTTTTTATATTAATTCACAAAATCAATATCAATAATCAACGTAGAAATTCAATAATATAATAATAATCCACCTATGAGTGATTGCTCACTGTGTAGTCCAAAGCGGTCTATAATTTCACGCCAGGGCGCTCAATAATCGTGGCCAAATGGTTAAGACACTCGCCTCACAATCCGCTCGACACTCAGCAGGCGCAAGTTCGAGCCTCACCACGGATTGGCTTTTTGTGATGTTTCTACAAATATTTCTACTATAATATTGTAAGTATCAGTAAACTTACGATCCTCCGTACTTGGGTTGTGCGAAGAGGACAGGAACACAATTTTCAATATGGAAGCCAAGGTATATGGGCACTCCCGCAAGATAGTAAGAGAGGGTCCGATATTCGGTGTACTTGTAACGAATTCCTCAAAGTAATTAATTAAATACTGATCAACTCAAAAGTGCGACACGTCCGCTCACAGCAATGGCAAATTGTATGCAAAAGTACTGATTGAAAGAGTTATGAAAGAAACCGACAAGAAAATATGGGATGTACAAGCGGGATTCCGAAAGGGTATGGGATGTACGGATCAGGTTTTTTCCTTGCGGAGCATAGCCGAAAAGTTTTTGCCCAAAGGTCAAAAGGTCTATTGCGCATTCGTGGATTTGGAAAAGGCTTACGATAAAGTGGTGAGGAATGAAATGTGGTCGGTGCTGTCAATTAATGGGGTGGACAGCAGCCTCATTTGAGCTCTGAAATCCCTTTATGAGGATTCTAGAGCTAGTGTGAAGATAAACGGGGCATACACTGACTGGTTTACCATCGAGAAAGGTGTTAGACAGGGAGGTGTAGCGTCGCCGTGTCTGTTTAACCTCTTCATGGACAGTTGTTTGCAAGATTTAAAACATAGTGACTGCGGATTAAGGATGAATGCGTTACTCGTCAAATGCCTCCTGTATGCTGATGATCAGGTAATACTTGCATCTTCAGCGGAAGAGTTGCAGGAGATGGTAACAATCATGCATGGTGCGTTAGAGAGGAAAGGAATGAAAGTGAATGTAAGTAAAACGAAAGTTATGGTTTTTGAAAAGGAGGAATGCTTTGCGGCTTGTAATGTTTTGATCGATGGACAGCGAGTGGAACAAGTGAATGAGTTTGTTTACTTAGGTACGTTGTTTACAAAAGATGGTTAGAATGAAGAAGATATTGAAAGAAGAGTTAATGCAGGTAATAGTGTGAATGGAGCTCTGAAGGCGTTTATGAAAAGTCAAAACGAGTCCAAAAAGGCACGTTTGGCTGTACATAGAGGGGTGTTAGTGCCTACCCTTATGTATGGTAGCAAAAAGTTGGGTATGGCAGAAGAGACTTGAAAGTAAAATAAATGCTGTAGAAATGAGAGCACTGAGAAGTATGTGTGGTGTGTCTTTGACGGGTGCGCCAAAGTTCACCTAAATTTTCAACTCCGATAATTGAAAATCCGAAAATGTTCTTCCTAACATTTTTCCTCCTAACAATCACAATTCCTAACTACTCTGTCTCTAATGTTCATAACTCCGAAGCATTCAACTTCATAATGTCAGTAGCAATAAACATCTATTATAGTTTTATTTGTTGTCCTATATTTTCTCAATATAACCATCTTTTACACTATTATTCAAAGTCATATCTTTTTTGTTTGGATTTATTTTTATTCATAGTAATCAGTATTATATACATTAATTTTGCGTAACTTCATTTTCACATAACATGTACAACATATAAGAATAATAGTACTATGGTACAAATACTCAATATTACAATGGTCAAGTTTCAGAAACGAATCGGTTGTATTAATAATTATTGATTTAGGTTAGAACTGTGACCACAACGCATGAGCTGAGCGAGCGAAGCGAGCGTGCCGCGGCAGCGGCCGGCGAAGTGCCAGAACCGAATCGGTCCTATAGTTATTGGTTTATGTACGGTTAAAACTGCGGTATAAACTCCCAGGCCATAAACATAACCGTAAATGAGTCGTGTTTTATGAATTTCGGTTGGAGTGTAGCCTTGGGGGCGCTACGGCGCGAGAACTTATAAAAAAATAGCCAAAAAGTATTATTTTTGCAAATCGTTTATTTTCTCAATTCTATCGTATAAAACACCTAAATATAAGGCTAAAAGAGTCTTGGTAAAAGTGTCATAATATATTTTTATTACACTTGGTAAATGTTTCTTTCTGAGTATGAGTTAAAATATTATGGTAATTATGTTTAGGGATAAAAGCGTTATGATAAAACAGTAGCAGTTTAAATATATTTACATTAATGATATTATTAATTACAATTTTCGGAAACATGAGTGTTATAAACATCGCCGTTTGCACTACAAATAGTATGAATGAAAACTTTAGTATGTAAAATTTTAGGCAGAGTGATCATTCGGATTACAAATCGTTAGGAAGAACAATTTCGGGTAAAAAACTTTAGGTGAGCCAATATGGACCCGTTCATTTAAAACAATTAGTATTTTTTCTTAAAAAAAATCGCTACAATAATAGGCTTTTCTCAAACTGCGTGATCTTTAACAATATATCGCTGTCTGAATGAAAATCGTATACAACACCTGGATTCCATTTTAACTGACCGATCATTGTAGGTACATAAATAAACAGCTGCAAAGCACTAGGTATATTATCTAGAAGACTAGGTAATTCATCAATCTAATAAATAGTACAAGTAGCGTAATCAGACAGATGGAGGTCTAAGACTAGACCAATCACGCTTAACACTGGACGTCCAACATATCTATATTCAATACAGACGGTAGTTCTGTACATCTGTCGATACTCGATAGGCACGCTCTGGGTCGATTTGACCCAAATTTCTAATCACGCACCGTGGCGGGCCGGAACTAATGTACGAATGTATTGTTCAAAATTACGGGTCTAATTGACCATTCTGTTGAAAAATTAGAGACTAGGTATGTCTTGATTAAAAAAAGATATAACTTATTGGCGACAATTCGCTAGTACGACTGTCGTTTTATAGATCAATAGATAGATATCATAATAGGTACTTTATAGTTCACTAGTTTATTTAATAACGACACGGTTATATGATTTTTTGTGTCTCTGGTTGATTCTTGTTCATCCAAATTTGTCTTAGGTACAAATCGCTGTTATACTACTCCGTTAAGAAAGTACCGGGAAAAGATCAATAATACACAAACTGTTTGTTATTCATCCAAATTTATTTTATCACCTTCAAAGTTAGCTCCTTAAGAAACGATACACTTACGCCAAAGAATAATCCAATCATCAAAACATTTTTTAAACGCTGTTTCCGGAATTGAGTTCAGTTCTCGCCGCGAATTCTCCTTTATGTCTTCTATCGATTGAAAACGGGTGCCACGAAGTGGTAATTTGACTTTAGGAAAGAGAAAGAAGTCGGCTGGAGCCGTATTTGGTGAATATGGTGGTTGCTCGATGGTATTTGTTGAGTGTTTGGTCGTAAATTTGTTCACAATGATGGCCTTGTGCGAAGGCGCATTATCGTGGTGCAAAATCGGAGAATTTACTTTCCACCGATCTGGCCTTTTTCTCCGCATCGAATCGAAAAAAGTCGAATTTGCTCTCTTAAACACCGTATAAATGCTTAAATAATATTCCTTATTTACCGTTTGACCTTCCGGCAAGAATTCCGAGTGCACAACACCGCGATAGTCAAAGAAAACACTCAACATGACTTTGACTTTTGTAGGAGTTTGGCGCGGTTTTTCTGTTTCGGTTCAGTCGGAAAGGGCCACTCCGAAGCTTGTTGACTAGTTTGCTTGTCAAACTCGTAAACCCACGTCTCGTTGCCAGTAACAATGTGTTTCATGAATGTTGGGTCGGAATTCACTCGTTCTAGCATATCCTCAGCGACTCTCGTGCCATTGAGTTTTTGGAGAAAATTCAGGTCTTTTGGGACTAGCCGAGCGGCAACATGTTTCATACCCAAATGATTAGTTAAAATGGTACGGATCGACTCGTGAGATACAGAAAGTTCGGTGACTATCTCTCTCAAGTTGAATGAGGATTTTCGGCCACTGTTTCCTTCACTTTTGCGATGTTAACTTCAGTTGCAGAAGTTGACGGCCTACCAGAGCCAGGGAAATCTTCCATCACATCTCTACCGCTTTAGAACGCTTTGTACCTACCACTCATGAGCACGAGTTTTTGATAAAGTCGATTCACCGTAAGCCTTCTGTAACATCATCGTTGACTCCGAACATTAAATTCCATTGGCGATGCAAAATTTAAGACAAACTCTTTGTTCGATGTTTTTGTCCATTATGATTTTTTGCAATACACACTAGATAATTATGATACAACTAAAAACAGCACTGTATTTTATATAAATAACAGATGCAGCTCAAACTCGGCGCCAAAATGGAAAACAGATATGCCAATCTAACAACAACAACAAAAAAAACAAAGATTTGAATTTGGAACCATAAACAAATAATACATTCCCGATACCACGGTAATATAATCTAACAGTATTGTAACTCGACCGTCTTCGTGAGTTATATACCTACCAGACGCGCCGCATGCGAGCTGCGGCACGATAGCGGCTGCGGGTACTGTAGGCACGGTCCGCCCAGTCTAATGGGTACTCTGCTCGAGGCGCGTAGGTATAACTCGAGTTTCGTGCGTTTGTATGGAGTTACAATACTGTTAGATATTATTACCGTGCCGATACTTTTTAACCCGCTTTTATTAGGTCGTCGTGTATGTAACCACAGAGTACCTTTGTACATAGGAATGTAACTAGCTCTGTAATGGAATCTAAGGTTATTAATTTAACCATCTTCCAAGGGTCGTAGACCCTTGGAAGATGGTTAAATTAATAATAAAAATAAGATATAATAAAGATGGTCGTAATGAAAATTGGCAGCTGTATGTAGTTCTGATGACAATACAATAATATGGTACTGTCGAACTGATCTGATGATGGAGCCTGAAGATAAGTACTGGGACTTCTTGATAGAAAATCATATCATAGCTGTTTTGGATGTTTAGAAAAGTCTTGTAATGAACTTTGACCACAATTTTCAGGTTTCAAGGTCTGATGATGAAGCCGGAAGATAGGCACTAGCATTCCATGATGGAATATCGTATCATAGTCGTGTTTGCACTTGTGAGAAAGGTCATGAAATGGACTTTGAACATGATCAGGTTTCAAGGTTATAACAAACCAATTATATATTGTAGACGACGCGACGCAGTGGTCTACTTAGGGTCCCGTACTTTTGCGGCTGGACAGGTGTATGTGGCCCTTAGTAGAGTAAAATCACTTAGTGGTCTCCAGATTAAAGAGCTAGATTGTTATAAGCTGACAGATTAAACACCATGCAATACAGACGCACTGCTGGAGATGGAGAGGATGCGGGCTCATTCGCCTACTTATAATAAATGTAAAAAAAAAAAATATTTCGATATCAAAGACCAAAAAGAATAAAATAAATTTTGTTCCAGCGCCCCACGCTTTTACAATTAAATATTATAATTAAAAGCACATAGTTTACACTTTAGCCTAGAAATAGAGGCAACTTGAACGATCCATAATTTATTTTTATGTTTTTACGTGCATTTATAAAAGCATTTTTTATAGTGTTTTTTAAACTATTAATTTATTTGACTGAATGTATAGTCACGTGTAATGTATTTGTGTAGATTTTTTCTACGGTCAAACTTAAATAGACTCTTATATACGACGCCACAGGTTTCGAAAAAAATATCATGACCTTATATAATATGTACTGTATTTTCTATCTATCTAAGAAGGTGGTAAGCTGGTTTGTCTACTAGGTACTTCCTCAGATAAATAAGTGGTATAAATATGCACATTATTAACACGATCTGCCACAAGAGAATATAGGCTCTATAGCATGACAGTTTACAAACATGAAACCAACCTAAAACCTTTAATTGTTCTGAACAAAAACCACAAACAATAAATAACCATTAACTACAGCAACCATAAAATTAATGCCCTGTGTGGGGAACGATTTTATGGCTTCCATTTAAATGTTTTATTTTTAAACGTATTGTTAAAACGTTGACATTAATATTGTTTTACTAAATCAATAACTCTTTACATGGTTCATAAAAATTAAGTGTAAGCTTCACAAACCCCTACGCTTTTACAATCAAATATTATAATTAAAAGCATAGTTTACACTTCAGCCCAGAAATAGAGGCAACTTGAACGATCCATAATGTATTTTTATGTTTTACGTGCATTAATAAAAGCGTGCTTTTCTAGTGTTTTTTAAACTTAATAAAGGCTTCCATTTAAATGTTTTATTTTTAAACGTATCCCGGACCACTGGCCTCCCGGGCCGGGCCCTGTGCAATATGGCGTCGGCCTACGGCTTCTCACAACTGGTGAAACAGCCCACCCGTATCCCAGACGTTGTGAGCCATGTACCCTCCTTGTTGGATCTACTTCTGACTAAGCACCCATGCGGTTACAGGGTGGTGGTCGATGCACCTCTCGGGTCATCAGATCACTGCCTTGTCCGCACCACAGCCCCCGTTGCGAAACCAGATTGCTCCAATGCGACTGGCTCCCGCAGAGTCTGGCAATATAAGTTAGCAGATTGGGATGGACTGCGGGAATTCTTTGCGTCCTTCCCATGGAAGCGGCACTGTTTCTCCTCTGACGACCCCGACTCTTGTGCTGACTGCGTCACAGAAGTGGTACTCCTGGGGATGGAATTATTCATCCCAAACGTCCACATACCTTTTGGCAGGCGCAGCCGCTCGTGGTTTAATAAAACCTGTAGGGAGGCTGCGCAACAAAAGCGGTCAGCATATATGGCCTGGAACGAGGCCAGGAAGAGTCGAAGTCCTTGGGTCGAGGAGAAGAAACGGTTATTCAACTCCGCTTCTAGATCCAGCAAGAAGGCTATTGCTGAGGCCAAGGCAGAACACGTTGTCAGAATTGGTGAGTGGCTTGGAAGATATCCCTCAGGGAGTCGTTCTTTCTGGTCGCTCGCCAAAGCTGCGCAAGGCGACTTCTGCCAGATCAGTCTCCCGCCACTGCGTAAATTTGATGACAGGCTGGCCCATAGCGCAAAAGACTAGGCTGACGTCTTGGTCCAACTATTTGCCTCGAAATCGACTTTGGATGACAAGGGAGCCACACCACCGTCCATCCCCTGGTGTGGGATCTCCCTGCCTGAAATCCGCATTACGCAACGTGTGGTCAGGCGGCAGCTCAAACTTCTGGACATCCACAAGTCGAGTGGGCCTGACGGCATCCCAGCAGTGGTGCTGAAGACGTGCGCCCCTGAGTTGACCCCCGTATTAACGCGCTTATATCGTCTTTCCTATAATGCAGGGTTCCATCTTCGTGGAAGATAGCCCATGTTCACCCTATTCCTAAAAAGGCTGACAGATCGGACCCGTCAAACTACAGGCCAATAGCGGTAACGTCCTTACTCTCCAAGGCATTACCTTGGAGAGTAAGCGAGTCATCAACAACAAACTCCTCTAGTACCTAGAGGATCGCCAGCTGATCAGCGACCGCCAGTACGGTTTCCGGCATGGTCGTTCGGCTGGCGATCTTCTAGTGTGCCTTACACACCGCTGGGCAGAAGCCTTGGAGAGTGGGGGCGAAGCTCTAGCCGTTAGCCTTGACATTGCCAAGGCGTTTGACCGGGTCTGGCACAGGGCACTTCTATCGAAGTTACCATCTTATGGAATCCCTGAGGGACTCTGCAAATGGATTGCCAGCTTTCTGGCTGATCGGAGCAATAAAGTCGTCGCAGACGGCAGCTGCTCCGAAATGAAGTCGATCAACGCTGGCGTCCCACAAGGCTCGGTGCTCTCCCCAACGCTGTTCATCTTGCATATCAATGACTTGTTGTCAATTGAGAACATGCATTGCTATGCAGATGACAGTACGGGTGATGCGCGGTACACCAGCCACCAGAATTTCCCTCGGAGCCAGGTACAGGAAAGACGATTGCAACTTGTGTCTGAAGTCGAGGACTCTCTAGGGTGCGCCTCCAAATGGGGTGAAAAGAACCTTGTTCAATTTAACCCCACTAAGACACAAGTATGCGCGTTCATTTCGAAGAAGGACCATTTCGTTATAGCGCCTCGGTTTCAAGGAGTACCCCTGCATATTGCCGAGAATATTGGGATCCTCGGCGTCGAAATATCGAACAAAGTCCAATTTGGGAGTCATTTGGAGGATAAAGCCAAATTGGCAAGCAAGAAGCTGGGAGTGCTGAACCGGGCTAAGCGGTACTTCACACCAAGCCAACGGCTTATGCATTATTAAGCACAAGTCCGGCCACATGTGGAGTACTGCTCACATCTCTGGGCCGGAGCGCCAAAATATCAGCTTGATCCACTTGACTCCCTACAGAGACGAGCTGTTCGAATCGTCGATGATCCCGATCTCACGGCTAGACGAGAGTCGCTGGAGCAGCGGAGAGACTTTGGTTCTCTCTGCGTATTTTACCGACTCTCTCACGGGGAGTACTCCGAAGAATTGTTTAATTTGGTACCAGGGTCACCCTTCTACCAACGTACCACTCGCCGACGCAGTAGAGTTCACCCGTACTACCTGGAAGCGTTCTCATCTAGTACAGTGCGCTTCCAGCGATCTTTTCTACCACGTACTTATAGGCTCTGGAATGAACTACCTGCTGCGGTATTTCCCGAGCACTATGACTTGTCCTTCTTCAAACGAGGTTTAAAGAGAGCATTACGTTCACGGTAGGCAGCGGCTTTGCTGTGTATACCCTGACATTAGCGAAGTCCATGAGCAGCGGTTACCGTTTACCATCAGATGGGCCGTTCGCTCGTCTCCCACTAGCCAATAACTCTTTACATGGTTCATAAAAATTAATTGTAAGCTTCACCCCCCCCCCCCCCCAAGGGATCTCCACCTTGTCGTGGTGGGGTGGGCTCAGTAACCGTGGGTTTGAGGTACACCCACGGTGAAGCTAAGCGGGATCCCGGGAGAGGACGGTCCACGTGGGCTTGAGTGAGGCCTGCGTAGGATGCGTCCCAAGGTGCGGGTGCGGGGGACAGTTCTGTCTGTCCCTCACAGTCGGGTGCGGTCGCGGGAGGAGAGGCGTGTCGGTGTTGCGTTGTCGGCGTTGCGTCCCGCAACCAAATGGGGGCGCACCATTGTTGCGTCGCGGTGGGGCCGCAGAGGAAGAGGAGATGCGGTGCGAATGCGGCGTTGCCGTCCTCCCTATCCTCTGCAGCCGCTGGGTGTTTTGGCGGCGGAGCCCAACAACTTCATCCGCCGCCAAGGGGGTTACGTTCGGGGCCCGCCTGACCATCTGGCGGGCCAATACCCGTCGGGGGGTAGCGAGGAATGCTTCGGTGAAACCCTACCCTCCGACACATGGGTACACGAGGAGCACGGGTTGGTTTTTAGTCAGTAAGAGTCTGACAGTCCCCTTCTTCCTTCCCCCCAGGGCGGAGGGACTCCATGAGGATTTTCCAACCCGACACAAAAAAAAAAGGTTAAGCTTCACAAAAAGAAAATCTGTATACTTACATAAAATTCTTGCGTTACCGACTGACTGACAGACAACGCACAGCTAAAACTTTAAGGCACCAGGAGCTGAAATTTGATATGTACAATCAAACAAGTTCGTGGTCGATCAGTTTTAAAAAAGTCCTTTAGCTCGCTCATAGAGTCGAGGCACACGCACACTAATACAAAACCACTCCCCCATATTATGTTTGACTAGGTAACTGAAAGCGACCATGACTTCCTAAACGATTTTCGCCTTTATGGTGTACTAGCGTCAAGTTTGGCCATTGTCGCTTTAGGGGTGCACTAAGAAGGGATTTTCTGAAATTCCCATAGAATAAGGCAGAAATGTTTAAACTAAAATAAAATGTGCTGGACATCCTCTGGTTCCTCCTTCTAGTTATGACTATATTTCCCACTTTAATTTAAGTAGGTCTCTGAAATACAGGTAAAAATTAAACTGTGTACAGTCAAACAAGGCGGCGGTAGACCAGTTTGAAAAAAAAAATCCCTTGGGTCGCTCATAGAGTCGAGGCACCCTAGAAACTGGTTTTGTATACGAGGGTCAATGTGTGTTTAAAGTAGCACTGGAAGCGACAATGGCTTGCTAAGCGATTCTCGCCCTTGTGGTGGTCTAGCGGGAAGTTGTTAGATTGTACCTAATATCTCGTATATATACCTAAATAATCGTTTTTAAGGTCATCAGAAAACTTAAAGCTGAAGATGCCGGCACATTGCACGGATTTTTATGATAAATCGTTTAGTGTCACTGCTGTTCGCCTATGGAATGCACTCCCATTACATATAAGACAGGCTCAGACGGTAACAAGGTTCAAATCCTTAGTCAAGGATCACTACCTATCACTATGATATTTCCTGTTCTAATATAATTTTAAGTATTATTTATGTATGTGTGTATGTATGTATGCATGTATGTATGTATGTATGTATGTATGTATAATTATTTATATATGTGTAGTATATTGTTATAATATTACATAAATGTATATATTTAAAGTATTTATCATCCTATTACTGGTAAACTTACAACTACCATTTCAATTCTACCAATAATATCTCCATCCAAAGGTTGCCTGGTAGAAATCGCTGTTAGCGATAAGGCCGCCCTTTGTACTTTATTTATTATAAAATTCCTGTAAATGTTCTTTATAGTGTTCAATAAAGTATTAAATAAATAAATAATAAAATCTCTTTCTTCTTAAACGATAATATTTTGCATGAAGCAGCCCTAGATTGATATATAGAATTGAGGCAGTGACTCCAATAGTTTCGTTCGTGCGTTGTCTATCAGTTTGCCAGTAATGGCAGTATTTTATCTATACAATTTAACAATATTAAAATACTTTCAAACGCAAACACTATACAACTTATAACCTGCATAGGCAAAACTGGATCCGAACTATAATCTTCGTAGTTATTTCTTATTATATTGATTTCAAGTTCTGACTTTGCGCTTTATAGAGACCGTTGGTCGAAAGCGTATACAATCTTAATATATAAAATCCTTGCGTTACTGACTGACTGACAGACACGCTACAGCCGAAACTACTCGACGCAAAAAGCTGAAATTTAGCCTGTATGTTCCTTGAGGACCGTAGGGGTGCACTAAGACGGGATTTCCCGAAATTCCCACGGGATCGGGTAAAACTTAAAAGAAATTCGAAAATATGTGCATGCAAAGCCGCTGGCGTCGACTATATAATAAATAAATTACGACTTTAATACTGGCTCAAACTGCAAAGAAGTAGTATTTCTAGAACCAAAGATGTTTAATACTAAACAGCTAATATTTACTGGGCATTTATAAGTAGGTATAACCGAATATCGCTCGGGTCTGTACGGGGCCCCATCAAGATCGCTGGGGTCAATTAAGTCAACCGCACCGGCGAGTTAGTGCCGAAAAACGGACAACGCTCTGGAGTAAGTGAGAGGAATCTCAGAGTTGGTAGCTCAGATGGCCGTCGCTCCCGCAAAGGCAAAACCGTCACATAAATAAAACGAACGAACAACCAAGGAAGAAATGCGGGTAGGGCACCGCCGTAAAACAGTGCGCAAGAGCCTTGCTCGACTCTTGTGGCAAGTTAGCCCCAACACGGAAGATCGCCTCGCATCGTGAAATATTGGCCACATCATCGTCCTAGCGCAGTCCCGGTTACGAACCCAGACCTTCGCCATAGAGCTCCGGATCCGCTGATCTATATTATATACTAGCTTTTTAATAAGGTAGAAAGTGGGTTAGTCTCGTGTAAAAGCTATATTACTGCAAAAATTTATCGAAATTCGTTCAATACTTTTTGAGTAAAACAGTAATAAATATTCATCCATTTTCACAACCTTTCATATAGTAAGATAAAAACCAATGACTGCATACTGATTGAGTATTTACGCATTAAACAAGATTCTAGGCAATAGTAGCTGGGAAATATGTGATTGTTTATTTTATTGCTTTTGTAACACAATACAGATTGTTGCACTGGTTTTATAAGCTGCGTTTAGAAAAATATAATGTTTAAAATCGGTTTATGAGTTAAATAGCTAGTTAAATGAAATGCCATTCGGTAATTCCTAGGATTTACGTCCTTGTCGTATCGAATTAAGAATAAAAATTGTTACTACCCTATTTCGTACCATGGGTCGTAAGAGGCGACTTAGGAAGGTATACGAAGCAAATAATATATAGTGTCTGTGAAGAGACATAAAACTCAACATCAAACCCTATACCAACACGTCGGGCCAGCGTCGGCTAGGTCCAATAGTGGACTGAGAAAGGCTATAGAAACTGGAAAGTAGAGATCATTGCACCAGCGTTTTCATTGGAACACCAAGGTATTGCCAAAACTGTCCAAGCTAACAATACCCAAACTAATCGAAACGAGTCCGTGCCGGATCAGTTGTACCCCCCTCTAACCTCAGTGACGCTGCGGCACGCTGCGAGGAGTTACGCGTGTGGTCGTGTTTGGGGCGGTCAAAATCTTATTATCGACCCGGAACAATTTGATATCAGTATCATTCTATTCATATTTGTTTGGGTGCAATGGTATAAAATATTAGAAAATTTATTTGTGATTTCATGATATTCCATACAATTTTGTCTAGTTATTTCCATTTACATTAATCTGGAGGCACGGTAATGCCCACGCCAAGTCGAGCGCGAAGCAACACTGCTGTACTATCCTTTTCTGGAACCATTCCGCTGCATTTTCAGGCCCCTATATCAGAATCTCTGGTCTCTCGAACGCTGAAATTTTCGTCATCTAGTAAGCTATAATCACACACTAGAAAGCCAATCCAATTTCAAGATGGTAGATCATTTAGTTCTAAAGCTAAGCGAAAGCAAAGTTTCGCATTTTCGACACTGACACACTGACTCATGGGTCATCAAAATAGAACTGGTACTTACATTTAGCCTAGACCACTAAAATTTGGTACAGATGTAGAGTTTAACACCCGCATGTAGGAAAAACTATTAAAACTAGGATTATGGAAGATCTGGACTACCTGGTTACCCTGGTGAGAAACCGTAAGAGCATACCCAAACTATTAGCGTTATCGACCGACTGTCTTTGCAAAGTTTAGTCTGCGTAATGCGACTCTACTTTTAATATGAATTTTCTGCAAAAAGAAGTGAAATCCCACCAAAAACATTTCGTAAAAATAGCCAAGTCTCGATGCAGCTGCTTGTTTATCTCTAAAAAGTTATGAAATCTCTAGACAAAGTTAAGCCAAGTCCAAGGTTTCTTACTGCAATTTCTTTATTATTATATTTTAAATTATGTGACTCAGCCGTTGACCTGTAATGTGTTGTGTAATGCTCAAATATTGATCGCATTTTTTCAATATCTAGAGCGTGAAAAAATGTTCAACGGTTGTACATTTTTTATATGTTAGTGGGTACAGTTCAATGGAATAAACAAAAAAGGCATTGAACATGTCCACGAAATACCCTTCATTACTATAGTTTGTTTGCTTGTTGTAAGTGTATGAGTATTGTTTATCTCGCTTCGTATGCCATAATTGAATCATATCGCTAATTATAATATGTCACCTTGATTGGACCTCTAGAACAAATTTCTCGAAGTCCATTGACAGCAACCTGGTGATCCAATGATGGTGCCCATGGTTCAAAGAAAGTAACAGCCCAAGATTTAGTTTTCTTAACTTCTACCAAAAAGTATAAGCACGAATTGTTTGTGCGTTTGATTATTATGAATAAGGGTCATACGAAATAAAAATAATAAACTGCTTTCATTTTATCACTTATATTTTTAACATATGTGGTCGCAAAGTTTGGTGGTCCACTCATAGCAACCTTCCCCCCTACAGTATAAAAAATGACCTCTTTTTCACGCAAGAAAAAAAGATTTAGGTATAGAAAGAAGTGGAAAATGGTTTATTACTTACTAGCGACTCACCCCGGCTTCGCACGGGTACAAAATTATACATATAAACCTTCCTCTTGAATCACTCTATCTATTAAAAAAAACCGCTTCAAAATCCGTTGCGTAATTTTAAAGATTTAAGCTTTTTTTTTTGTCTGTCCCTATGTATATAGGGACAGAAAGACAGAAGACAGACTTTGTTTTATACTATGTAGTGAAATAGTATGTCTTGCTCGTGCAGTGCAAGTATATAAGTGAATGAATGAAAAATGTAGGAGTATGTATGAATGGGAAGTTCGCAATTTTAATAATTAATAACAAAACGTCAGAGTCAACAAACTATTTATGGCAAAAGCCGAACATTCATGTTCCTATTATTTTCCACTTGTAAAGTTTCTATCAGATAGACATTTGGGTTATTATTATGTAGAAGACTCTACATACCAAGAATTATAAGGAAAAGCTAAAATTGTTGGTGGTTAGATTTTCCAGTGCCAGACTCCCTACGATAAGCATTTCAGAAATGAATATCGCTATCCCTTTGGATTACGGAGGTCAAACGGCATTTGCTCTATGGTAACTTAAATATTTATTCTAATCTGGGGGGCGATTCAGAATCTTTCGATATCTCATTCGATTCCGTTAATTGTCAGACATTCGAATCCGTTAATTGTCAAACGGGCTACCTAAATTTTTGTCAAAACTATCGCATATCCTATCAATTTTATGCATTCAGTATGAAGTAAATTAATAAATAAACCGATTTAAATGAATATTTGTTCAAAATATCTCTGATAGGCGGCTAAAAGACGAGGACAATAATTTGACATATCGTACGTGACATTCTGAATCGGCCTGCTGGTTAGACTGTTAAGCGGACTATGTGCTTCAAGGCATAAATCTTGGATGCAGCCGGGATACCGTTAGGCTAATGATGATGACTACCTGAACTGTATTGTCTACGCAGACTGCCTCTGTTCAGTGCGCTAAGCCTAAAATACTGCAATATAATGTAGGTACATAGCAAATTGTATCATAATGTATAACAGTACCTACGTAGAGCTGGGTATGAAAACGATTCCTCATTATCAGTATAATTTCCCATATCAGATACAAAATCTGTGTCTCATTAGCATTCAGTACTGACCATAATGTGTTTGTAATCGTTCCACAAATAATTACATATATCAATTATTAGTACTGTTTTCAGACTAAATCAGTGAACTGGAAAAACTGCGTTTTATGTCATTTGTTTAAAAGGTATCTACTAGAACATTTTTATTTTTCAGACCAGAGTATTTTAAGTTGTTAAACTAATATTAGAATTTGAATAGAATTGGTAAAGAGCAAGTAAAACTCTGGAAACGATTGTCGAGGATCTATTAATTGAATAAATTAACAAAGAACTTTAATTTTACGGTCAAAGGTTTTATACCAACTTATTTTATTTTAGAATATTAAAAGTCAATTATATTCGTATTAAAAGTATGCTATATTTTAATCAGAAGTAGTTCGGCCACATGGTCGAATCACATGGTGAATAGCAAATATGCAGTTAATTTGCAAGGAAACAGTGTTTATTTTGCTGGTGTTAATATTTTATGCGCCTACGAAGTCTGGCACGCCAACCTCTGTAAGTAATTAAAGAAAAACAAAAAACCCGACTGCATAAAAACTAATTTTAAAAAATACTTGAAAATATTAACTTAAATAAAAACTAAAAAGAAAGAAACAAGCCCAGAAGTTTAGAAGTAATATGCAGAACAGAACGACTCACAGTCGGGGCCCCTTGGGAAGATTTGATTGGTAAAATTTGAATCGGCCCCGACTGTGAGTCGTTCTGTTCTGCATATTACTTCTAAACTTCTGGGCTTGTTTCTTTCTTTTTAGTTTTTATTTAAGTTAATATTTTCAAGTATTTTTTAAAATTAGTTTTTATGCAGTCGGGTTTTTTGTTTTTCTTTAAATTATTTTTTTTATTTTATACTTTTTAGTTACGATTCATTGACTTCGTTATAAGATGGTAAATTTCGCAATCGAGTGTTTGTATATCGTTTATACTTGAAATAAAATCTTAAATCAACAAGTATGAAAATTAGCGAAAATTTTTTTTTTGTTAAACATCTTTAAATCGTTATATATCCTAAACTATTATTTAAAACGAAAAATGATAAAAGGAACCTAAAGATGATTTTAAAATACCTATTCAACGACACCCCACTTGACATAGTTCATCGACTTTAATTTTTTTCATTTTGACAATATGGCGACTGGCTGTCGCTGTGGTGAATTTTGATTACTGTCATGTCTTTAGTGACACTCGCAAGGTTAAGACGAATCGATTGACGTAAGAATCATCAAAATCGGCCTACGCATTTGGTCTCTAGAACGCCACATAGAAACAAACATACATACATACATACATACATACATACATAGACTGATAAACACATTACCCTCCTTTGCGTCGCGCAGTCGGGTAAAAAGCTTAGTAGGTATATTATAATTTATTTTAATTTATTTATAGTCTCACGCCTGTATCCCCGCAGGGGTAGGCAGAGGTGTAAATATTACACCCACATTTCGCCATGAATTATTAGGTCCCACGTAATAGGGGGCGAGCCTATTGTCGTTACCGGGCACATCACCAGACTCCGGGCTGCTACTGAGTATAAGGAAAAACCCAGTAACACTTTAGCCCGACCCGGGAATCGAACCCGGGACCACGGAGGCAGTCATCATTATAATTGATATTAGAGGAACTAATTTAAACTTCTGAACGACTACTTTCCACTTTCTACTTTCTGAACCCGAAACAATATTTTTATTACCTACACTATTTTCTTATAACCCAATAATATCATTAATGGTGTTTCTGTAAATGAAAGATTTAAAATAAAAAAAAGCAAAACAAGGTGTCGGGAAACGAAAAATGTATTTTATTGCCCTAATTTAGATTTATTGTTTGCAGATGTAGAAAGCAATAAATTGAGAATAATTAATAATATTCAGACTAATACCTTGTATAACTTTTATAGGATTCGACAAAAAATTAAAAACTATGCTTCAAAAATAGGTGATAAGATTTTACTAGAAAATGAGTTGTCCAGTGGGCGGTTTCAGATTAGCGAATTTTCTGCGCGTATACGGTCGTTTCAGCATACGCGCTTACACGCGCGCTACATTACGCGCTTCAAAAAACCAGACTCACGTAAACGGGCGTGTTCGCTCGAAACGGTAGTAAAGTTTGTCAGTGTCAACATGGATTCTGACGGCTAGTATATGAGCTTAGAAGCGCGTCAACGCTCGTACGAGTTGCGCGTGTGCCAAAAGGCGCGCCTATACGCGCCTACATGCGCTTCCAAAAACGAGCTTATACGCGCGTATAAAACGCTAATCTGAAACCGCCTGACATGACATGTGTGCTTTTCAGGGTCCCTTCCGCTCGTACATAAGTTTAGTCAGAAAATGCGAGAAACCGACGTACCCGTGGCACCCGAACCCCACTGTTACGCTGGATGTGGAGGTATACAATCATTCCACCGAAGGACCCTCGCTACGGGGAAGCTTCGACGTACTTAACTATACTACAGGTTTTAAGGTAAGATCATTATTATTAATCAGTAAAGAAAGATATAAGATATACAGTATTTTGTTTAAGGGTTCAAGGCTTGGTCCTGATGAAGAAAGGTTTTATTCAGGGAATCAACATGAAGAAATATATATTTTGTAAGAAAATGGTTGGTCGTGTGCGGAGCCGTTACTAAGCTAAGAATCGTTTGCATTGCGTCAATTTTTGACTGCACGCTTGGCGTAGTGGTTTAAGCGGCCGTCTCGCCGCTTGGCACCGCGCCGAATGTTGTGGGTTCGATACCCACACGAGACAACACTTTGTGTGATCCATAAATTGTAGTTTCAAGTCTGGGTGTTTATTGTGTTCGTTAGTTGTATGTTTGTAAATTCCTTCGCGACAGGATTTAGTCCAAGTGCGAATGTTGTCTATTAAAAAAAAAACAAAACCAAAAAAAGCACATTATTATCGGTCCGTTAGTTTAGAATAGAGTTTGAGATGTTAATTTGAGTCTAAATATTTCACTTTTGAGCCTTTAAAAATACTATTAGTCCAAAAGTTATATTTTAACGGAAATTCCTCCCTATTTAGCACTGCGTCAGGTGTTATGGGTTCGATCACAGATAGAAAATGACAATAGTTAGAATTAATTCTAAAATGTTTTGACCTCTTCTAGATTAAGACAAAGAGTTCAATTTGGGAGAATGGAAAATGGAAGACGAACTTCATACTGGCGGACAACGGGTGCCGTGGCTCGCTTCTACCCTTCTGGATGAACTGGCTCAATATCAAATTTGACAAGAACAAGTGTGCCTTTCTAGAGGTAATCAACGATCTTTGTATCTGTTACATACATACATAGTCTCACGCCTATAACCCCGAAGAGGTAGGCAGAGGTGTATTTCTACACCCACTTTTCGCCAGATATACTTTAGTTCCACGTAATAAGGGGCGAGCCTATTGCCGTACCGGGCACATTTCCAGACTCCGTGCTGCTACTGAGAATTTCGTGACAGAAAAACCCAATAACACTGCCCGACCCAGGAATCGAACCCGGGACCCCTGATCCCACGCGCACATTTATGCCGTGAGACCAACGAGGCAGTCGTATACGGTTTGATGTCGAGTTTTCCGTCTCTACGCAAAGATGGTATTTGCATCGTGTCCGTTATAAGAGCTTTATGGTACTATTCTGAACCACTATTCTGAACCAATGTGCCGACTGCAACTGACGAGAGAACGTGCAGCGCCTGCATCAGTTTGTAGTAACTGCTCGCGGCTGCATGCAGTTTGTCGCAATTGTTCGACCGGTTTGTATATCTTTATACAAAGTGTCCTTCGAGCACTGCGGCAGCAGTATGTTCAGTTGGCGTAACGAATACAAATTGAGACCCATATCTATCTTATCAATTTCTAAGCGTGATTACTGGGAAGAAGTCCTTGCCTTGGTGAGTTGGTAAGTAAGCAGATATTTAAAAGTTATTGAAACATTAAGAAGTCCAACTTACGCCCGACCGAAGTTACGCTGTACGCTATAACGTCAGTAACTCAAATAGCATAGCAGGCGTAATTATGCCGAACTTCGGTCGCGTAACTTCGACATAGTGTATTAAGACACTAAGATTAGAATGAACTGGCCATTTATGGTTCTCCCTCAATCTGTAAAGATATACCTTCGTAGCAATCTAATAAGGAGAGCTAAAGTGGTCTTAAACTCAAATATTTACAGTCGCAGGTCTTGCGCTCCTTAGAAATGCACCCTTATTAACATCATAAATTAGTAATTGCCTGCAACATCGTCTGCATAGAATATCTAATTACAAATTCAATTAAAACGCCTCACGTCACGCTCGGCGACTTGTCTTGCCTGGTAGACACCAGGTACCGTATTTAAGGTATTTCGTACCTAGTATTCGCTTGAAATTCCAAATTCCATGAGATATAAGGTGGACGCTTAGTAGTGATTGCCTAGTGGAGATACCAAAAGACTGAAATGCCTCTGCATTTCGGTCTTTGGTATCGAATTGTAGTACGTTGGGATATCTGAGATATATGTATATGGGAGGGTAGGGAAGGCTTTACTAGACTTTACTTTACTAGACTATGGCTGCCTTGTCCCACAAGGCTAGTAGAGATACCAAAAGACTGACATGTAGAGGGTATCAAATTCTAACTAACGAGCAATGGCGCGCACCACTGAATTTTCAAAATTAGATGCGTATCATCTATATATCGCTTGCACTTGCCTAGGGAAAGTCAGTTAAGTCATCGATGCCGGCTGTCTTGAAGATCTTTAACTGTCGTTATAGGGACTTGAATTGACTGTAAAATAGTATTTATCAACATTAGCCCGAATATAAACTATTCCACTGCTGCGCACAAGCCTCTTGTCACTATGAGAAGGGTAAGGCCACCACGCTGGCAAGTGCGGGTTGGCAGATTTCACATATCTTTCGAGAACATCATAGAGAATTCACACACATGTAGGCTTCCACAGGATGTTTTCCTTCACCGTTTAACAAGCGATAATTAACAATTTGAAACGCAAAATAACTTCGATAAATAGTCATTGGTGCGAGACCTTTTGCGTAGTAGTCTGTCGGTCTCTCCACTAGGCTATCGTTGCTTTTTTAATAATAGATAATAGTTGTAGGATAAAATTATTTATTGTCATGTTGCAGTGCCGAGTACCCTTCAACATAACGAACACGAACAAGCTGCACCACCTGATATCGAACACGGCGGAGTACGGCCGGCTGCTGTTCGTCACGGAGATGGTGCTCATGGGCAAGCAGTTCAGGACCTTCTTCTGCCACGAGTACGAGACTATTGTACAACCTATTTAGAAGAAATAAAGCAAGAAATGTTCCACGAATTTTGTTTTATTTTGTCTCCAGTTTTGTGTTTTTTAAGTATCCGTGCCAAAAAAACTAAACACAACAAGTGTTAAGTTTTTTTTTTTGCCTGTCTGTCTATCTGACCCTTTATTTCGGTCACCCGTAGACATACAGGGTAGAAATTAAAACTATATTCTTAGGTCTACCCTCCCAATTGAACGTAATGAGAAGATACGGCTGTGTAAGCCGGAAAAACGCATACTTCCATTTTTTTTATATTGAATCAAAATATAAGTTCTCGTTCAACGGGTACTTAATACCTATTTCCCGTTGAATGAGAACTATGAAATTTGGCTACTAACATCATCATATAGTAGAATTATGTGGAAAATCTGATAACTACACATTTATTATTTAATGAGTGAAGTGTGCATATGTCAAAGCATATTTTATTTAATTTTATGGTGCATTCTTTCTAATTTATATATATGTAAAAAAATACGAGTCAGACTCGCAGTTGTCCGGTTTGTTATTATATATTAAAGATTTAACGTTTTTGATTTACTGTCTATACATATTAGAAAATTAGGTCCCCAGCGTGTCGCGTCAGTCAGTATTAACGCGAGTAACTCTAAAACTACTGAACCGATTTTTGTATGGTTTTCACCAATAGATAAAATGATACTTTAAGTGTGTGGATTGTGTTGACATACGTTTAAACGCTCCAGTTAATTTATTCAAATAGTTGATCTAAAGTGTCAGTTGAAGATTAATTTTACGATAAACCTGTTATTAACTTGTGTAAATGCATTATGTACTATGTGACAGTGATTTTTAATAACTATTAGTATCAATAATAGCTAATACAGTTTCAAAGTTAAGATATAAACGATTATTATATGTGTTTATAAAAAGTGCGCGACGCGAACGCGTAAGTGCCGCTGATTACACGGCGCTTAAGCCCTTCTACTCGCGGCTGCGGTCCAAGCATCGCGCATTTAAACTATGACTTGTTGTTTTGTTGGAGTTTTGTGAATTGTATCTTTTAAATGAATACCCACCGCCTGGATACATACACTATTATAATTTAACTACGCTGAATATAAAGAATGGCTCCTAATCACACTTGCGCTGGTTGCAATATAACGTTGAAAACTAAAGATTTCTTGATGTGTTCGCTCTGTGCAAAGAGGTACGATTTACTTTGTGCAAACGTTTCTGAAAAACGATTCAATCATAGTATGAGTAAAGAACAAAAAAGTGCATGGAAATGTCCAGAGTGCGTTAGTAAGTTGCCAAAAAAAGGAAATACAAACACGCCTGTTCGTTTGGGGGCTAATCCCACCACCTCACCCCATTCCGACTGCTCAGACTCTACTATCCCAATAATCGATTCACCTACTTGTTCAAACATAACTTTTAGAGCAAGTAAGCAAGCTACTAGTCGCGAAGAAAGAGTCACTCTTGATAATATTAGAGAAGTAATCAAGCAAGAAATGATGGCAATTGTTAAACTTAAAGTTACTGAGGAATTGAATGTTATTAAGCAACAGTTATCGTCGTACCATGATTCCATATCTTTTATGAGTGCTAAATTCGAAGAACTAAAAACCTGTGTTGAAGAAAAATCCGTCACCATATCAAAATTACAATCTGATAACGAAGTTCTGCAGTCAACGGTTAATGACCTTTCCGCTAGACTCGCGATAACTGAGCAGCACTTAAGGGAAAGTAATCTCGAGATTAATGGTCTACCGGAGCATCGTTCGGAAAACCTAATTAATGTGGTTACACAATTAGCCAAAACTATTGATTGTCCTATTCCTGAACAAGACATCTTCAAAGCCACTCGGGTTGCTAAATTAGCCAAGGATAACCAGAGGCTTCGCACAGTTATTGTGAAACTCCGCAATTCACGTCAGCGTGACACAGTGCTTGCTGCCGTCATGAACTTCAACAAGAAAAATCCGAATGACAAGTTGAGCTCTCAACACCTAGGACTGGGTGGCCCTCGTGCCCCAGTGTTTGTTGCGGAACACCTAACACCAAGCAACAAAGCCTTACATGCGGCTGTACGAAAGAAGGCAAGAGAAACGAATTACAAATTCAATTGGGTTCGTAATGGCCGCATCTATGTGCGTAAGGACGAATCAAGCCAAGCATTACTTATTCGGAACTATGACGGTTTAAAACTTTTAATTTAAATTAGTTCATATCAACTTTTGGCAATGTTGTGGTGTATTGTTTTTCAAATTCAACAGTTTAGAAATATACTACCAGAATGTACGTGGAATTTGCACTAAGACTGTAAGTGTTTATGAAAACATACTCAAATCTAATTATGACGTAATTGCCTTTACTGAAACGTGGCTCAACTCAAAAATTTGTAACAATGAGTTCATAGATTCTAGATACACTGTATATCGCAAAGATCGTTTATGTAGTGAGAGCTCCAAGAAGGATGGTGGGGGCGTACTAATAGCTGTTTCGCGTGATATCCCATCAGTTCGAATGTCTAACTGGGAAGGCGATGGTGAAGATATTTGGGTCACTTTACATTTAAATATTAATAACTCTTTAAAAAAAATTGCAATTTGTACAGTTTATCTGCCCCCTCCTATCGTCTTGAAGTCTCTTAATAACTTTCTAGATTGTGTGAATAGTGTGATGAACACTGTTGATGATGTTATAATACTGGGGGATTTTAACTTACCTTCAATCAAATGGTGTAAAAATAAGAACTTTAATTATGCTGATCCTATCGACTTTAACAGTTCTCTGGGTTATTCACTTATTGATTTTATGTCCCTCAATAATCTTCATCAATTTAATTGTATTAAAAATGTCGATGACAGGATATTAGACCTGGTTTTATCCAATATATCCACGGTGAAAATAGATGAGCCCCTGGGTCTGTTATGCCGTTTAGATAATAAACATCCTGGATTATTAATTGTTTTGTCAGGTTGCGGACGAGACCAGTTTCTAAAACCCTCAAATAATAACCAGCGATGTTATTTTAAGGCTAATTATGAAGCTATACGTTCTGAACTTAAAGGTATAGACTGGCACGAGCAGTTCCAGGGTTGTATTGATGTAAATGCAATGGTTTCAGTATTTTATGACATTATTATGGCGTTAATTAAGAAATGTGTTCCTACGCGTAACAAAATTAAATCTAGATATCCTTCTTGGTTTAATTATTCATTAATTAAGAGGCTAAGGGAAAAGGAGAAGACAAGACAAAAATACCGACGATACAATAATCCCATGGACTTAATAGCGTACCAAGCTTTGAGAGATCACTGCAATAAACTATACCGCGCATGTTATGTACAATATAAGCATAATATAGAAAATAACATTAAAAAGGATCCTAAGGCTTTTTGGCGATTCATAAAAGACAAGAATAAGGGCTCATCGCCCATTCCATCTCAATTGTTTAGTGATGATAAGATTGCGGATACTGGACCAGATATTGCTAATCTATTTGCTTGCCAATTCGCATCCACGTATAGCCTTGTTAATTACATAAACTATGATCTGAATTTCTCTAATCAACCTGCTTGTGATAAATGCATAGCAAATATTCACATAACTGAACGTGAAGTCGTCACTAAAATAAAAAAACTCGACATATTCAAAGGAGCGGGTCCCGATTATATACCCGCCGTTTTTGTCAAACGCTGTGGAAAAGTATTAAGCCTACCCCTGTCTTTGATATTTAATCGCTCGTTACGTGAAGGATGCTTTCCAGACGAATGGAAGAAAGCTAGAGTAATTCCGTTGTACAAGAAAGGTGACCCATGCGATGCTAATAACTATCGGCCTATAGCCATCTTATCTTGCTTTTCTAAACTGTTCGAGTCTCTTGTTTGTCCTATCTTAACTAGTCATGTAGATCCTTTGTTATCGCCCAATCAACATGGATTTCGAACTGGTAGGTCAACTGTCACCAACTTGTGCTGTTTTGTATCGGACGTAACTGAATACCTTGATAAGGGTCTAGAAGTTGATGCGATTTACACAGATTTTGCCAGCGCATTCGATAAGGTGAACCATAAGATCCTCATACGAAAATTAAAGCACTTTGGCGTAACGGGCTCCCTACTTCACTGGTTTCAGTCATATTTAGCAAAAAGACTTCAAACAGTTTCTGTCAACGGCTATTACTCATATTCATATTATGCGGCTTCTGGAGTGCCACAGGGGTCTCATTTAGGGCCTGTTTTGTTCTCTGTATTCGTAAATGACATAGCGTCTGTAATACAGAACTGCAAATATTTACTATTCGCAGATGATTTGAAGCTCTATAGACCTCTTCTCTCACAAATTGATAACGTTCTTATTCAAGACGATTTAACTCGAATAGAGACATGGTGCAACATTAACCACATGCGTCTTAATGTGGATAAATGTTATCACCTTAGATTTTCCAAAAAGAGAAGTCCAACAGAATCTAAGTACAGAATAGGAACAAGTGATTTGCAAACTGTCTCTAAAATTAAAGATCTTGGGGTGATAATGGACGGGGAGCTTCGTTTCACATATCATATTGACGCGGTAGTAGGAAAAGCGGCCCAAATGCTTGGTTTTCTGAAGCGCAACACAAGGGGTTTTAGGCATGCACAAACCCGGATTACGTTGTTTAATGCACTAGTTCGCAGTCACTTAGAATACGGATGCATAATCTGGAGCCCCTCTTATGCCGTAAATTCCCAGCGACTGGAAAGTGTTCAACGCGCATTCACACGTCACCTAGCTTTTATCTCGCAAGGCATCACACATAGATGTAGTTATACCCAACGGCTGGCATATTTCGGGATGTCCTCCTTATTCAATCGACGCAAGCTACACGATGTGCTCTTTTTACATAAATTACTCAACAACAACATCAATTGCAGTGATTTAATGAACCGTATTCGGTTATCAATACCTAGTAGGCCACCTCGCCATCCCATTAGTAGATTCTTCTGCCGACCGTCTATACGAACTAATCTCGGCCTTAATTCACCAATAGTCCGTGCTTGCAGTGAATATAATGTGTTCAATGATAATGTGAACCAGTTGGATATTTTTCACGATTCCCTTGTAAATTTTAAGAAAAAGATACTGCAATCCTTCGCATAACTGATTTCAATTTGTATGTTTCATGTTTTGTTTAAAATTGTTTGTTCCATTTTCGTTTTTTTTTATATATTTTGTTTATTGTATAAGATGTCTACAACTTCAGATACTTACCTAAATGTATAGTCAACATCTCGGTGCATAATGTACATGCCTATTTTAGTGTATGTATAAGAACTAGTTTTTTAAGGTACTCTGTTGTGTGTAATGCTGTATATGTATACTGTTGGCGTGTCTAAAATAAATAAATAAATAAATAAATTCCTGAGAAAGCTTTAGGTGTATAATATACACAGTGGTAGTCGCGGGTGAAGTGTAGTAACATTATAATTGAATAGTGTAGCTTAGGATTTGCAATGGTTTCTTTTTGTCTTTGTGATCCCCCTGGTGTCCAGCAATTAGTTCCATGGAACTAATTGCTTGTGGAACTAGTGAGAATGATCCGTCAGTTAAATGTTACATGACTAAACTACTTTTCTGGCATTATTGAATAAAAGTATCTAGACGATAAAATATATTTGAAGATGTAGGCAGTCTACTAATAAATAACATTTATTATCATTAGAAGAATAAAGGATCTTTAATTTTCATTATGTATTTAATTAAAAATTATATTAAATTAACACTGTCTGTTTTAATATTACCATATAATAAACTGTGGCGATGAAAAATACATTTTTCCGCTAAGAAATATGAGTTCAATTTATTACGACCATAGTATACCCAAATGAGGAGAAATATTTACCGGTATAATGAAACAGCTGGAATTCATTCCCTATACTACGACGCCTAAACGCCTCCTGCTTTATGTTATTTTCTTTATAAATATTTTAATTGCCTCATTGGTCTCGCAGCATAATGACTGCCTCGTTTGTCTCGCGGCATAAATGTGCGCGTGAGATTGGGTGGTCTCGGGTTCGATCCCCGGGTCGGTCAAAGTGTTACTGGGTTTTTCCGTTAGGAAATTCTTAGTAGCAGCTCGGAGTCTGGTAACGTGCCCAGTACGGCAATAGGCTCGCCCCCCTATTACGTGGGACTAAATTAAATCTGGCGAAACGTGAGTGTAGCAATATACCTCTACCTACCTCTTCGGGGATATAGGCGTGAGACTATGGGTATGTATATAAATTTTAGAAGTAGAGTTATACGTTTAGTTTTAAAAAACGTCCCTAATAGCAAACATCGCTTATTGTAGAGCTGGTTTTATTCTATACAATACAAAAGTTAATAGCCCTATATCCTTTGTTTCGTAGTCAGTCGTCTAGCGGTTGTGCCATTGGTAAACGATCTGGCGATCTAAGTCAGTAACAGCAAGATACTTTCCTTAATATGTTTATACAGACGTAAATAGATCAGACTTTCAGTAGTAAAATATCGATGCCTTGCTAATTATATAAAAAGTACGAAACATTCGTATATTTCAACCGTATCAGTTTCCCTTTACCCTACCGCATCCAAAAATAACATATCATAACTTCACGCCTTTTATTCCGAGGGGTACGCAGTACGCAGAGGTGTATTACACACCTACACTTCGCAAGTTATGTTTCGGTCCCAATGTAATAGGGGGCGAGCCTATTGCCATCTACCGGGCACATCATTAAGCGAGCGATAATTAATTTATAATGCACACATAACTTCGAAACGTCAGCGGTGTGTGCTCGGGGTACCTGGGGATCGAACCCGAGACCATCGTCTAGGCAAGAATATTTTAATTATTTTTTAAAGTACAATTAGAAAATAACACGAAGTCTTAAATAATAAGATCTAAACGACTGCCACGCCGAAGGCCGCTGGTCCGATTCCCGCTCAAGTCAAACAGTCGTATAAAATCTTTATTATGTATTACAAAACACGGCACTGCAAGACTTACATTAGTCTTCGTATTAAATAAATGAAATTGTCTATTATTTTAGTGCATTTAACACAAAGTATCAATAAACAGTATAACAAAACAAACAAATAAAACCATGTGCACCTATTTCAGAGAATAAAATAAAAATATGAAGTACCCTCACATTCTCCCAGAATAATAGATCGATCTTCTCTGGTTGCACGAACAGTTCTTCTAAAAGGCAATATATCATTCGGAGTATGGTTCATTCTATTCCTTAGTTCACGAGAGGATACATTGAAATCGAATGCATTTCAGTTCACTTTTAGGTTTCAGCTTAGAAATTGTATCGTTGCAAAATTACATTTCTTTCAAAACACTGGAAGAATTTCCGAGGGATTTTAGGATTTTATTTTTCCAACGACAGCAATAAACTTTAGGTACCTTTTGTACTAAAAATATGTTTCGCCCACTTAATACGTAGATGTGGCACATATTTTTAATTTATAAGGTTTTCTAACATCTTTTATTTACCTCCGATGTCTCGACATGGGTACACCAGTTGTGTTCACGAAATTGCTTAAACATCGTAATAGGTCAGTTTTCCGCTCCAAAGCAGTCCTTCTACGTCACCAAACCCGATCCAAATTGAACTGCGGCCCTCCCTAGTTCATTTGCGGAAAGTAAAAATATGCAGACAAGCATAGTATTTCTATAAATCGGGCAAGGTTAAAAGTAGATTGGTACCTATTAACGTCGTTATAAGTTGCAAATTTCTTCACAAAATGTACACTCACATGTTGTTTGTCATCATGCGATGCGTATGATGACAAAAACATGGTAAATTGATTAAAAAAAATACCTTGACTTTACTAATTACTGACACTATTTTCTTTTTTAAGGCCTAAGCTAGGGTTTTTTTGTAAGCCGAGGTGTAATATTTCACCCCCCTCCCCGTGGAATCTCCACTTTGTCGTGGTGGGGGCTCAGTAACCGTGGCTTGGAGACCCACGTGGGCTTGTTGGAGGCCAGCGTACGATGCGTCCAAGGGTGCGGGTGCGGGATTAGTTCTGTCTTTCCCTCGCAGTCGGGCGCGGTAGCGGGAGGAGAGGCGTGTCGGTGTTGCGTTGTCGCGCGCCCTATCTCCCGCGACCAAATGGAGGCGCACCATTTGTTGCGTCGCGGTGGGACCGCAGAGGAAGAGGAGATGCGGTATTGTCAGGTTGCCGTCCTCCCTATCCTCTGCGGCCGTTTTAGTGCCTGCGGACGGCGAGCGCTGGGGCTGCTCCCCGTCCGCCAAAAGGCAACGAGGCAGCGTGGTGTAAGCTTTCCCATGGGGCAATCACCGATCCAAATAAGGTTTAGTTATTACCAAAATAATATATCCATACTAACTTCATACCTACTTTCATGTATAATCGCAAATACAATATTTCTAACACCAAACTCCTTATTTCCAAGCCATTGAATTCTACCAATAGTTCAGCCTTTCACGAAAAACACAGCACCAAAGCTTACAGTTCCTAACATATATTTTACCTTAATGATTTTACAATCAGTGCCTCCGGTTTTCCGAATTTCAGTAACATTGATACGTTCCAATCACGTTAGTCTGCAATCAAGTACAATGCACTGCTGCGAAATTGAAATGATACCGGGGGGAACCACACGTCATGGTTTGAAGAGACAATCTTAATTTCGGACGTAATGTATTGGTTTTGCTTTTGCCCGTTTTGTTTGCAATTAATGGAGATTGGATGCCTTTTTATTATGTAAACCAAACTTATCTCTGTAAATTGGTATTGAAGACTAGGGAACTGGCAGACGTCAACTTTGACTGCAGCGCCACTTACAAGACCCAGTTATTATTATAATTTCAAACGATCCATGAACCTATTGAAATATACTCACATTTTTATCTAAATCAGCCGTTTAGGAAGATTTAGGCTACAAACACACAGAAGATGTATAATTATTTGACGACCGGTTGGCGCAGCGGGAGTGTAAGCGACTGCTACGCCGAAGGTCGCGGGTTCGATTCCCGCTCAAGTCAAACATTTGTGTGCATGAACATGGATGTTTGTCTTGGTCTGGGTGTATCTATGTATAATATGTGTATGTCTGGGTGTATCTATGTATAATATAATATGTATTTACAAAAAAAAAGTATATATGTATGTTTATCCATTATCTAGTACCCATAGTACAAGCTCTACTTAGTTTGGGACTAGATGGTGTTGTGTGTATGTGGTAGAATATTTAATTTAATTTAATATTAAAAAAGTAGTAGTAGTAATTTATAAATAAAGCAGATTAATCAATTGTTCAATTTGTTTTTTATTTCTGGTTGTTTTTAATTGACTATGAACTTATTATTTGAAATTGAATAAAAATATCTAGTGAGGCTTTAATTAATCATTTTCACGAGCTGACAGATAAAGAAAACATTCACTCATTCTCTTTAAAATCAAAGTAGTCACTTTATTTATTTATGCGTTTTCATTACTTATTTTTATAAAATGATGGATTGCTTATTTTGAATCCATAATACTTCTTTATATTATAACATAACCCTTACATACGACAGATACTGAGTGGTATTCAATACTTCTGTCATTTAAAATCTGAGTAATATGTTGAGTCCTTTTTGATAAATTCGTCCCAAAAGGTTTCTTAATAAGTATATTATTTATCACGTATTGTTTATAATGGATGAAAGTCTAGTCTATTCTTTATTATATTGTAAAGCTGAAAGTTATGTTAATGCATCGTGACAAGTTGGTTGTTTATTTGTTTGAACGCGCTTATCTCCTACCGGAACTACCTTGCCTATCAGTTCAAATTGTTTATTTTTATTGCATAGTCTATAAAACTCTATATCTCGACAAAGGCGTGATGTTATATGCCTATGATAAGTCACGCTATAAATAATAATAAAAACGCGTTTATAAACGCGAACAGTGTCAACGTGTAAACGTCATTTCTAGTCGGCTATCGAGATTTTAGGCCTTCAGCTGCTAAAGGTATACAAATACCAAAAAGGTGTGCTGGCATTAAACTTTAATTGTTTCGACAGCATTCTAGTATCACGTTTTCAAGTTCTTGCAAGCTGAACCTGTCATTATTATACCCCCTTTTCGAAAAAACTAGTTCAATTTCAATAATTATATTACAAAGTACAGTCCCCCTAAACAATCCATCACAGTGCCTCTAGCTATCGCGAGCTCAACAAAGGATCTGTTCTAGCTCGCTGTTTACCTGCAGACCGTCCGCTGACGCAGATTACAAACATTTGTTTCTCTCTATTCACACAGACAAGCACATTTTCTCTTATTGAATTTCTATTTCAGTGTACCTACCCTAATTTTGTTCACTGATTTGAAAAGAATGTATCGAGAAAGGTTTTCCGGGCAAATGAATATTTTGTATCGGAAGTAGGTTCTGTTTTATGCTTAGTGAACATTGATAATATGTGAGTGGCTTGTTGGCCGTATAGTGAAATGATAGGCTTAAAGGGAAGTTTTAAGATTGAGGCAGTAGAGCGTAAACTTCGATTTCTGGGTCGATCAGGGGTAAGTACATCAAACCTACAAGTCTTTTTGATGAAAAGATACAAACCTCCTCAGAAGCTAAAAATATTTGATGTCCTGCTTTATTCTTTCCCTCCCGCTCTATCGACGTGAATTTTCCCTGTAAACTTTTATAGTACGAGATCCCGCGACAAATTAGTGCACTCATCGAGTTTTCGCTAAAAACCAATTTTTTATGTATATTTATGATTAGGAGACATAACATAACATAACTTCACGCCTTTTATCCCCGAAGGGGTAGGCAGAGGTGTATTACACACCCACTTTTCGCCAGTTATGTTTCGGTGCCAATGTAATAGGCGGCGATCCTATGGCATTGCCATCTACCGGGCACATTATTAAGCGAGCGATAATTAACGTTTTTATCACTTCGAAAAGTCAGAGGTGTGCGCCCGGGGTATCTGGGGATCAAACCCGAGACCATCGTCTCGGCAGTCCGTTACATACACCACTAGGCTTTCGGAAGATATAGATGATTAGGAGAATATAATATTAACTAGGTTGCCTATTAAAATGTGGCCGCAAGTATTTTATTATTTATTTAATAAAATATCGTCTACATCAATGAATCCTTATATACATTGCCGTGATGTAGACGATATTTTATTTAAAAACACAAGTGAACGAAACTTTTTCCCAAAAATCAATAACTAAAAAATTTTTTTAAAAGTACTTGCGGCCACATTTTAATAGGCATCCTAGTAAACATATATTCTCCTTATCATAAATTTATATAAAAATTTGGTTTTTAGCAAAAACTCGATGAGTGCACTAATTTGTCGCGGGATCTTAGACTATTTTTAGTCAAAATCTATTTTTTGCTTTAAACCCTTTCATCCTCTTTCATCTATCACTTTTTTATATAAGTATGTCATTTTAATTGTCAAATGTAGTTTGATAAATTATGTTTACAGTCGTTTACAAATATGGTAAAAAGTACGACGGAAGAGTTCACGAGGTCCAGCGAGAAGCCCAAAGGCACGAGGAGTGTGAAGTCTGTTAGGAGTACTAGCCAAAGTACACTTGATCGGCCGGTGCGTAATCTTAATATATAAAATCCTTGCGTTACTGACTGACTGACAGACACGCTACAGCCGAAACTATTGGGCGCAGGAAGCTGAAATTTGGCATGTATGTTCATTGGGGACCGTAGGGGTGCACTAAGAAGGGATTTCCCAAAATTCCCACGGGATCGGCCAAAACGGGTAAATTAAAAAAAAATGCAGGCGTAGCTGCTGGCGTCCTCTAGTATCTTATATAAAAGCACGGATGGGCCTCCCACAAGGTGGGACCATCATAGACCTGATTGGGATCACGTTAGAAGGATGGATGCGAGCAGCTAAGTTCGGTATATGAGGCTTCGGAGGGGAATATGTCCAACAGGAGACGACTATCAGCCATCAAGCCGCATACTATTAATATTTTATACAATTTATAAATTATTTTAGATTCACGAGTAACTTTGTCAGTTTCATACGCTGCTGAACTACAAAACTGGTTTTAAACAAACTTATACCCCAATATACAATAAACTACTTTTAAACTCACCAATCCCAAATCTGAATTCCAATCCGACGAAGCCCAGGGCTCAGCCAATACGCCATATATTTACCAGTATGCAATGAAATATATGCAATATATTTATTAATTTCCTAAATTCAGAGTAGGTCGGCAACTGAAGGCTTAAGACATACGTCACTCAAGGCCTGGAGGCATAACCTTTCAGAGTCAGATCGAATGTGCTTACGATTCAAGTTTAGTTTAAAGATATTTATCCATGAACATTTGACGTATAAACCTTGGCATGAAACTTATTTTGTTTTCCACAAAAAACGTAGCTGCGGTATCTTTTCATATCGTTGTTCAGACTTAGTTTAAATCAGTTGTAAGTAGTTTAGCGCGTAGAATGACCTGCGCCTAATACTTCTCTCTTTCTCTGCTCACAACGTAAATATGACTGCATGTATGGCGGTGGTTTAAGCGGTCGCTTCGCTGTTAAGCACTGCACCGTGTATTGCGGATTCGATTCCTTTAAGACAACACTTTGTGTGATACAAATTGTTCTTTCAAGGATGGATGTTCTTTGTATCTGTAGATTGTTTTAAAGTTACCAGCGACACACAATTTATTCCTAACTAGCTGACCCGGTGAATTACGTACCGCCATATTGAATATTTTGTTTTAATTTTTTTATACAAACTTTCTCCTGGCAGTAACAAATAGAAAAGACAGATTTATCCAGTCCAGTGCAGTTGTTTGAGAGTTATGTGCGTACACGCATTTCGGTGATTCATTTTTCTTTATATAGATTTGAAGAATAGTATGTTGTCAGGTTCCATTACACTTCGTGGTGCACAAACCAGGATGTCACTTCGAGAGCTGCTGCGGCATCTGCAACCTGTTCCCGGGCGTGCTCCTGATAGCCTTCTGTCAGGTGCTGGTCGGCTCTGTACTGCTGACTATCATACTCACCAGCGGACCCGCGTATGACGAAATGCATGAGTCAACAGGGACGGAATGTAAGAAATACATTTATTTGAATATTAACTTACCTACGATCAATATAATCGATTTTAAACTTTCGCGATTTGTGTACCTATATCATATAAAATAATTTAGAGGGTCTTAGTCGCGTAAAATGATCTTGTTTAAGGTATAAATACCTATTTGTTGCCAACATTTCGATCGTCTTGCACCGATCGTGGTCGCAGAGTGACTACCGAAACGACGGTACAGATGACCGAAACAGCCGCTAAATAATTTTGTATGACAGTATCAAAATGTCACAAAAATCAGCACGAAGTATCTAACGAGATCCCAGTTTCATCATGGCCACCATCAGCTTCAAGAGCTTCAGTAACATTTCTTACCAATTGTGATTTGTTGTTTTTAAATGACATCATTGATTTAACCCATACGTGTACAGTCGTACCTACATGTAGTGTAGATTAATTCTCTCGGAATGTTAGTCGTGTTAGACCATCCCTCATACGCTGGCCTAACGTAAATTGACATTAACACAAGAACAACCGAGATCTCTACGTCAAATATAAAGGTTTTTCCAGGTGTATAATTAATTGTGTGTAATTTAGTAGACTAATGAATATAAAATGTTACGAAAAGCTTCACTTAATAAAAACTTACTATAGAACTACTTGTGTACCTTATTTTTAATAAAGAACTGCTCCTTAAATTTTGTTTGTAGCCCTAAAGGCCACAAACTTTGTAAACATAAACTCCTCGTGAAAAATATTTATCATTTATTTTCCTATCTTGTACTTTCAACGATAGGTTATTTTACGACAACGAAAAAATAAACTTTGATTAGGCTTGCAAAATTATTACATTTCAGTTCACTTTAACCTGTCTATTCAAATTAGATAAAAAGGGTATTCTCTCGTTTTCCATAAATTCATTTGCACTAATATTGTTTGCCATAATCATCCCCGATCATAATATTTACTTGCACTATTATCATTTATACTAATAACGTTTGCCTTAACAACTCAACAGTAATAACTTTTATTTGCCATAAAATGACTTTCTATAACAACATATATCATAATAATTAGTTTCCATAAGTAATACATCTCATAATCGACTATTGACTTAATCAAAATTTGATATAATTATGAAAATAATTCATAATATTGTTAGGTCGAAATTAATTATCGTTAACATCCCGACTCAGTGCAATCCGACTCGGATAGGTTAGGTTAGGGTTCTCTTTTGACCCTTAACCAAAAATAGGAGCCCTGCGAAGCACGGCTCCGTCAACTTAGTCCACATTCTTCACACTAGTTTAATAAACTGAAATTAATTATCGTTACCACGCCGACTCAGTGCAATCCGACTCGGATAGGATGGGTTAGAAGACTAAGGCGGGAGCTCCGCTTCGCTTCGGTCCCGCCTTAGTCTTCGTAGTTTTTTTATTAAACCACCCAGAAGTAGGAGCCCCGCGAAGCGGGGCTCCGTCGAGCTTAGTTAATAGACGCCATATGAGGTTTAGTTTTAGGTTTAATTGTATACTAAATTATCTTTATTTATATTATGGTGAATAAAAGTTATGGAAAATGGCATTATTGAAAACGAAAATTATAGCAAATACATTTATGGATTTAAATAATTATGACACTTGATCGATTATGACCAATGGAATTAGTGAAAGTCATTTTATGTTATTTCACGATTATGGCAACTGAAGCGTTATTTCTAATGAAATGATGGCAAATACCAGTATGGCATATGAAATTATGGCATTTTAAATTATGGCAAACATTAGTAAACCGATAAAAAACTCTTAGGTGTTTTATCAAAACATGCCTTTGTATGTCATTTAGCTAGCCTCCTGGCTTGATTTTCCAATCTGCCTTTGATTACCAGGCCCAGCTAAATGTTCTTGATAGATGTTATGTTTCATTTACATCGTAATTAATTTTAAATGATCAACATTTAGAAACACGGTAACATTTGGCAACATTCGACATCTTTTTGAGATACATTGACTTTGTTGCTTTGTTATAAAATGTTATGCTCTAACTTTTTAAAATGTTTGCGCTAGAAAAAGTTACTGCTGCAGTACTTAGTGCGGATGCACCATTACAAAATTTTGAAATGTGCCTGGTCATGGTCTATTGATTCGGACTCCGTCTACTAGACTTCTAAACATATATGGCAAAATAAAACTTAAATTTAATATACTACTCCTTCAGGAGAACTGTTTTAATATAAAATTCTTGTTACAGTTATAAGTGCAGCAACTGGCATCGTTCTGAGCGGCATCACCGGCGCGGGCGTACTCCTCATCGTCGTAGCCCTCACTGAGAACTGTCGCGCTATGCTGGTATGCTTTCTAGAATTATGTTACTAAAGGGTGACGGAATCCTATAACAAGACGTTCGTCCTTTCGTAATTAATTAGGTAGAGGCTTTTCTATGAATGATTTTCCTTCGTAGATTTCCATTAAAAATGAAGGAATAAAAATATAGGAAATTTTCCGTTAAGCTTTTTCTGGTCATCTGCTGTAGTTTATACACTCTTTACAATTCAACTGTTACTCTTCAATATATCGCAATATAACAGTACAGTTTTATATAACACTAGCTTTTGCCCGCTGCTTCGCACGCGTAAACTACGATTAGATAAAATATTGTGAACAAACACCCCTACCCTCCTCAAGGTATGTATGTTACATGCTAAATTTAACCTTCTTGCGCCCAGTGATTTCGGCTGTAATGTGTCTGTCAGTCAGTCAGTAACGCAAGGACTTGATATACACAGATTGAAGTGATTCCATTGACAAAATAATAGTTTTTACACAAACTCTGCATCCCTTTTCCACCCTCTTAGAGGAAAATTTCCAAAATAAATGTCTTTGTGTTCGCTAACTTCATTTGCGGATCCAATAAACAAAGTATGAAGTTAATCCCTTGAAGGCATAAAAGGTTCTATGCAAGTTATGACTCCCCTTATTATCCACTTAGGGTAAGAATTTCCAAAAAGACTTTCTTAGTGTTCACTAACTTCATTTGAGGAACCGATAGGTATACAAAGTTAAAAGTTAATCCATGGAGGGAATAAAAGTTTTATACAAATTCTGACAACCAGTTTAACTCCTTTAGGGGAGGAATTTACAAAAATCCTCTCTTAGTGTGCCCCTACACACGACAAGAAAAATACATGCTTAAATTCATCTCCTTGCGCTCAGTTGTTTTGACTGTAGCATGTCTGTCAGTCAATCAGTTACGCAAGGATGTTATATACAGACAGATTATACAAATAAATAATATTTGACTGCCTCCGTGGTACAGTGGATAGCGTATGCGAGGTCTAGGGTTCGATTCCCGGGTCGGGCAAAGGTATTACTGAGTTTTGCCGAATTCTCAGTAGCAGCACGGAGTCTGCTAATGTGCCCGTTAACGGCAATAGGCTCGCCTCCTATTACGTGGGACCTAATATGCACATACCTCTGCCTACCCCTTCGGGGATACAGGCGTGGGACTAAAAAAAATAAACAAACTGTCTGTAATCTCAAAATAACTGTATTGGATATAATAATAATATTCTTTATTGACGTAAAATAGGATCAATTACAATAATGAAATCCCTGATACCTGCGCTAGTAAAAACTGTGTTGCAGGCATCAGTGTCTTCCCCGTTGTGTTGCACCATAATACATCAATAATTTAGACGACCTAAATAATAACCAAAACAATAGGTACGCGATATTGTTGCTAACCCGTTTCCAGTACCCCATGTTTTATTTAGATTGTTTTTCTGTCTGTCTATTTATTCTGGGTAATCTTAAAAATGGCTGAATCGATTTAGATGTATATTATACTAATGGTTCATGAAAACTCTCGAACAAACTATGAAAATTTCATTTAGGCGTAGCTGCTTACAAAAGCTAGTTAAAATTAAATTAGTCAAGGATTTCGTAGCAGTATACATTTGTATATCTCAGCGACATTGTAAAAAAATGTAAAATAAATTATCCAAGTTCCAAAACTCTTTCTTAGTATTTTAGGTTAAAGAAATGAGAGAAACCTTGGTCAGCAGTTGGACAAAGCAGATAACTGATCCCCCCCGTGGGATCTCCAACTTGTCGTGGTGGGGGGGCTTAGTAACCGTGGATTTGATTTTCTCCCACGGTGAAGCTAAGCGGGATCCCAGGAGGGGACGCTCCACGTGGGCTTGCGTGAGGCCTGCGTAGGATGCGTCCATAGGTGCGGGTGCGGGGGACAGTTCTGTATGTCCCTCGCAGTCGGGTGCGGTCGCGGGAGGAGAGGCGTGTCGGTGTTGCGTTGCCGCGCGCCCTATCTCCCGCGACCAAATGGGGGCGCACCATCGTTGCGTCGCGGTGGGGCCGCAGAGGAAGAGGAGATGCGGTGTTGCGTTGCCGTCCTCCCTATCCTCTGCGGCCGCTAGGTGTTTTGGCGGCGGAGCCCAACACCTTCATCCGCCGCCAAGCGGGTTTCGTTCGGGGCCCGCCTGACCATCTGGCGGGCCAATACCCGTCGGGGGGTAGCGAGAATGCTTAGGTGAAACCCTACCCTCCGACACATGGGTACATGAGGAGCACGGGTTGGTTTTTAGTCAGTAAGAGTCTGACAGTCCCCTTCGTCCTTCCCCCCCAGGGCGAAGGGACTCCATGAGGATTTTCCAACCCGACACAAAAAAAAAAAAAATACATCAGGCACGATGAAAAAAGTCAAGTAAAGAAATTTTACATACAAACTGGGATCCCTTTTTGAACGTCACGTTTTAGTGGTGAATTCACTAACGTCACTTGAGGAACAGATATACAAAGTTTCAAATTAATCCATTGAAGTTTTTTTTTATATTACAAAATGGGACACCCTTTCTTACCCCACAGGGGCGTGATTTCGAATACTCCTTTTTTGGTGTTCACTAAGTTAACGTCATTTGAGGAACCTATATACAAAGTTTGAAGTTAATCCAATGAAGGAATAATAAGTTTCATATACACTTTGACCGCCTATCTCACCCCCTGAGGGTGGGAATTAAAAAAAACTAATTCTTAGTGTTCACTATCGTCGTTTAAGGAACCAATACACAAAGTTTTAAGTCAATCCATAAGAGAGATAAAAAGTTACATACAAACTTTGACCCCCTATCTTACCCCCTTAGAGGAGGAATTTCTAGAAAAATAATTCCTAGAGTTCACTATCGTCGTTTGAGAAACTAATATACAAAGTTTGGAGTCAATCCATCGAAGGAATAAAAAGTTGCATACAAACTTTGAGCCCCAGTTTTACCCCCTTAGGGGTGGAATTTCCAAAAATCCTCTCTTAGTGCTACCCTACACTGCTCCAAGAAGATACATGCTAAATTTCATCTTCTTGTGACCAGTAGTTTCGGCTGTAGCGTGTCTTTCAGTCAGTCAGTAACGCAAGGATTTTATATATTAAGATGACAAATGACAAAGCATAATATGTCGGTCAGTGGATTGCCCAATTTCATAAGTAATTGCATAGGTACTTAAACAGTCAAATCCGTAAGCGACTACATCTACTCACAATCAGATAGATAATTTGGACTTTTATTTGTTACTAGCCGTTCCCCGCGGTTTCACCCGCGTCCTGAGGGAACTACTTCGCGTACCCGAAAAACCCAAATATCTTACTTTTTTCTAAATATAGCCTGTATTACTCGCAAATAATATAGTTTTCTAATGGTGAAGGAATTTTTAAAATCGGTCCAGTTGTTTTTGAGTTTATCCATTACAAACAAACAAAAATACAATTTTTTCTTCTTTATAATATTATAGTGTAGATTAGTGTAGCAATACAGCGTCCATTTATCAATCTTAAGTGTTTCGAAGACGAGTGTTAATGAACTGGTTCACATATTATCCGTGGTGTCTTGTTCCAGATTTACCTCCTCGTTGCGACCATGGTTTGGGTATGTCTTACTAGTCTAGCAGTGACCAAGATTGGGCGAGCTTGTGTTCGATTTAAAGACGGTAAGCATACATGCATGTTTTTATTTTAAACTAGTCGACGCCAGCGGCTTCGCACGCACATTTTTTCGAATTTCCCGTTTTGCCCGATCCCGTGAGAATTTCGGGAAATCCCGTCTTAGTGCACCCCTACGGTCCCCAAGAAACATACATGCCAAATTTCAGCTTCCTACGCCTAATAGTTTTGGCTGTAGCTTGTCTGTCAGCCAGTCAGTAACGCAAGGATTTTATATATTAAGATGATGCAGGGACCATTTTCGCATGCCTATTGAGGGCGAGATATGTTAAGGATAAAAAATATTGTAACACCTTTGTAACCAGATCTCTGCGAATAAAGATTTCATTTCATTTCAAACGAATCAAGATTTCATTTCATTTCAAGTCTATCGCAAATCGGTTTTGAGCGGAGGCCACGCCTTCATAAGCGTAGTATTGAGCGCCCTCTGGCCAGAAGGACCGATAAAGAAGGTGGCTACATGGTAGTGACCAGCCACCCTCCTTAAGTTAGTCAAGACTCGATCTCCCGTTTTTGTTGGCTTGATAGCAAAAATGGGCGATCGTGTCTTGTGCCTTCGGGGAGATTGAGCAGTGGACTGCAATATGCAGATGAAATGAGATAAAAGGCGGCAAACGAGCTTCACCTGCCTGGTGGCAGCGAATAAGAAATAAAAGGAAGGAGAAGGTGAAGCTACCTTTTCCCTATTCGATGGCAAACGGACTTCTGCCTCCCATCCCACTCACTCAACAAACACTTTAGGCTACGTATGTCCATTTTCTGTGATTGGAGTAAGCCATTTATGCTGATAGCTTGAAAAATCTGCAAATATTTATGAGTATCATTTTCATAATTTTGCTTTAGATACCCGGGATGAAAACCTAGAACTAATCAAATGGAGTCATAAAACTGCTTCCTAAAAACAAATAATTTCTGGCATTAAAGTGTCACTTTTAATAAAATTACTTATTAAGGCAATAAGAACTCATTCATTCCGTAGTCTCTGCCTACCCCTCCGGGAAACAGGCGTGAGTCTATGTATGTATGTATGTAAGAACTCATTACAATTGCCCAGAAGACTGCTTGAGTTTATACGCTGAGAAATTATTAACTATCTTCCGGACTTGAGATTTTCAACGTTAAGGCACCGACAACTGCTATTGAGTTGAGCTGTTGCTGTTACTGTCGGATTGTATACATAAGAAATAGAAGCGCGACGACGACGGGACGTTCAGAACTTTTTACAAACCACAAAATAAATTAATTACAGAAAATATATTGATTGGATTAAAAAAAATAAAACAGTATTTCGTTAGTATGTTGCTTGTTGAATATTTGTCAAAAAATCAGAATGATTGTAGGTATGTATTTTAATATGGTTTTTATTCGTTAAAATATTTTTTTAGATGTATCTTTGTGATTTTTTCTATCGATTAAAGTTAGTTAAGATTATGTTTTCAACACACTACTTAACTAGATTATATCCTGAAGAATATCATATATTTTTCTTAACTGCATTGAATCATATACTTTAAAGCATTATTAAACTCGCGTTTAGCTCTTGTAGTCCCCTTAAAATGGATTTAATTACCTATACAAATTACTTGCAAAACTGGCATAGTTCTATTTGTTAAAAGTTCACGTGCCGGATCAGTTAATTATAGAGTCAGTGAAGGAAATAAACCCAGAATATTAAATACATGATAGTTATTTTTTTACCATTACTATTCTGTGGTGTACATGATTTTGAAAATTAAAGCGACATATCCAAACAGCGTTCTCTGCATTGTAGCCAAGTGCCTGCTCAGTAGGCTATAATATACATGGACAATATTATTTCGAAGCATCATCAGGGAAAAAGAAATAGGGAAACAAAACATTGCGCATTGAATAACAAAACCCAACCGTCTGCTCGAAGTTTTATTCATAAAGGGCCTTAAACGACACAATTTAGTGACACTGACACTAAAACAACCCCGAGGGCTCGTACAAATAACATTCCTTTTACACCGAATAGGCTATTTACATAAATATTCTGTATGTTTCAGGTATTGTGTTCTCTATTGGTTTTCAATGGTTACGTATCAAAATAGGGGAAAATCTAAAGAAAATAGGCAATTTTGTCGTGTACATTTATATTTTTACTTTTTATAGGTACATACATAAATACCCACTAGTAAATTACTGCCGCATTATATTCGAACAATATATCAAGAGGTTGGGTCTTTATGTGTAACTAGAGGACGCCAGCAGCTACGCCTGCATTTTTTTTAATTTTCTCTTTTTGGCCGATCCCGTGGGAATTTCGGGAAATCACGGTCCGCAAGGAACATACATGCCAAATTTCAGCTTCCTGCGCCCAATAGTTTCGGCTGTAGCGTGTCTGTCAGTCAGTCAGTAACGCAAGGATTTTATATATTAAGATAATCAAAAGATTCGGTAAAAGATACGGTAGTTAGAAATAATTTTGCATAATTATACTTGCCAATGACCAGCATGCATAAAATGGCACTAGCTGAGCGCGTAGTTGTACCCGCGTTATTTAGGGCTACTGCTCGCCATCCGTGGCTCATAGCGTGATGTTATAATTATGATTATAACCTGTAGCATTCCTCGGCAAATAAGCTATCCAACAAAAAAGATTATTCAAATCGGACTAGTAGTTCCTGAGATAAGCGCGTTCAAACAGCTTTATAAAATTGGCATAGATTACAAATAAGATAAAATACTCAGGCATTCACATATTTTATACGAATTTCTGTTGTCTCTACAGAAATAATGCGTATAAAGTCAGTAAAACAGCCAGTAACAACTTATTAAGAAGCATCCACTCAACGTTTTTTTAATTTTATATCTGCAACGTTAACATTTCAATTTTTCCATCTCTCTCGGATTATAATTATTTTCGTTTGCGAATGATACAAAATTTTGTTTTCGAGATTATTATACGTATCCGTTTCCAATATGTAATTGAGTAGGGCTGCGTGGAATAAATGTGAGGTTCTGCCGATGTAAATGTCTGAACGATGTCGTACGGAACAGACACGGTGCTTAATATAAATGTATTTGGGAGCTTGTATTTTATGTATCAATATTCCTGCAAAGAATGTAGGTTGCGAATGTGAAGTACTGTAGAAGGTTTGAAGAGACTATCTTCGATATCAAAATGCTTTGGGTGGTATTGGTACTTTTTAGCACAGAGTGGTGACTTGGCTTTTATATTATAAGTACTAAAAAAGCAAGGACTAAGTATAACACAGACCTACATGGCTCTTGACTTGGCATAGGTATTTTTAAGAGTATTGAAGAAATAAATAGGTTGTTATTTTTTATAATTCGGCATTTATTCCTAGTCATAGTTTTTCACATTGTTTTGTTTTGACATTGTTTTTTTTTATGTACTTTGTTTATATTTAGAAATTGTATAAAGTGAATATTGTAAAACTCACTTTAGATTATAATCTTGTGCCTACCTTTAATTTAAAAGCATACAATATGTATGATAATTATGTATTTTGTGTTTTCTAAAGCCAATGCTCTGTATGTTTTTAGTTGGTAAGCCTTAACTTATATAAATAAATAGAAAATAAAAAGTCTTGATAGATTTTACAAAAATAAGTTTTTCGGCTTCATATAAAAATACGCAGTTAAAGCTATGACTAAACATATTACTCGACTATAATTTTTATGCTATGATTTGTTTAGACTTGTGACACTCTAGTACTCTCTACACGTTAGTACAACTCATCAGCTATTAATCTATTCGAATAACAATATTCATTGTATACATACAAATCAGGAATAGCCACATAAATTTAATATCAAGAAATATGATTAAGATTTTATTATACTTAAGAAAACATATTTCCTCATAAGCTACATGGCGTGCTTACAATAAAACTGCGGAGAAACTCTAAAACCTTAGGAAACGTGCGACACACTACAAATTCCTAATTAAAACCTTCAACTTCCAAACACCAGTTAGGGCGTCAGATGCAAAGGAAAATATGCTTTGTAGTCTAACGAAGGCGCGAACGGAAGACTGCCCACAAGCACTTCAATACCGTCATCATTAAATTACGAAATCTTGCCCATTTTCTCTACAGCTAAGGGAAATACACTTGACCTTAATTTTTCTTTAAACCATTAGTGCAGAAACAAGGCGCCACCTTTAAAAAACATTTTAATCTACTCAAATGCAGCTTATATTGGTCAACTTCAAATTCTATTTTGTTTATATTGGCTCCATAGTTGGAATCGATTTACCAATATTTTAAGCTTTGGATTCTACTACGTTTGATTGCTCTTGTCCTTATGTTATCAACGTTTCGTCAATTAAACGTTAATAAATGGCTCTGGTTTTACTTATTCTTTATCTTTTCAGCACCAAAAATAAAAGACGAAAACCACAGGATGGCAAACTTAGCATGCGTCACCGGTCTACTTACATTCCTTGGCTCTGGTGAGACATAATATTTATTACTTCCTTAGTTTATTTGTATGGTCATGATAACTTCTGTAATACTACAAACATACATACATACATAGACTCACGCCTGTTTCCACGAAGGGGTAGGCAGAGGCATATTAAACGCCCACTTTTCGCCAGTGTTTTGATCCCACGTAATAGGTGGCGAGCCTATTGCCGCTTTTCGGGATATTTTGATTGCCAGAGTCTCGTCCGTTGATCGGCAGGTGTACCACTTGCAGGTGAGGTTGGCTTGGCACCCTAAGTTCTTGATGGGAACCATATGCACCACTTCTGCAATACTTTTATGTATAATTGCTATTACTTTTATATGATTATAGAAAAGTACTGGTATTGTGTTCGAACTGAGTATCAATAATTGTATCAACATTTTATGTCTTGAGGTATCTATTTACCTTGTTTGACCTGACGGCAGCGAAATCTCAGTTGGAAATCATTACCTTACTGGAGTATTATCTTTTCCATCTTTGTTCGCCAAGCAAACTTATATTGTATTCCTACAATAAGACACGAACTTAGAGTCTTTCAAGAAACGATGTGTTGTCACGACGAATGGTCTTTACCACCTTGATCTTGCGAAATACAAAAGTATTAGTTACGTTGCAAAATAATTATAAAAATCTACCGACTGCTATCACTGCAGTCATTATGGATGTATGTCCGCTCAATCTTCGCTTAACAGGCTATCTTATACACATCTCAAAAGCTACAGATAGTTTTTCATATGTGAATAAAGCCAACGACCGGGACCGGGATCTATGGCAGAATGTGGGGTTACCTTTGCCCAACAACGGGACAGTTATTATCATCATCATCATCCTCTTAGCGTTGTCCTAGTTTCAATCTGGGGTCCGCTTACTAGTCTAACCGGATTTGGCTGAATATTAGCTTTTCCACAGAGCGACTGCCTGTCTGAACTCCGCAACCCGAAGGCATAGCGATATTCCATGGTTTAGACTAGTGTCAGTTTATTAAGAAGGTACTGACGCCCTGTAACGACTGTCAAAGATCTTTATGACAACCGAGATTGACGGCTTAACGTGCTCTCCGAGGCATGGGACAAGCGATAATTAACAATTCCATACGCACATAACTCCTAAAAGTTATTGGTGCGCGCCTAGGATTCGAACCCGATACCCTCTGCATGCCAGTCTGTTGGTATCTCCACTTGGCTATTGCTGCCTCAACGGGACAATTATATTAAAAAATAAAACAGACACACATAACATATGATAAGAAGCAGGTAAGCGGTGATGAGAGTGCACCGCCATTATACTAATTAAAATCGATGGCTGCCACTTATTGCACGCACTCTCTCATTACTGACGTATTAATATTAATCTTATTAAATTTGTGAAACCTATGACGGATTTAAATGACGTGGCATTTTGAAATATTATGTTACCTACAAGCAGCGATAGCTGAGTAGAGAGACCGACAGACTGCTACGCAGGGGGTCTCGGGTCTAAATCCACGGTACGCACCTATGACTTTCTGGAGTTAAGTGCGTATTAAATTGTTAATATCATGAGGAAACCACAGCATGTCTGTGAGTTTACCATAATGTTCTCGAAAGATATGTGAAGTCTGCCAACCCGCACTTGGCCAGCGTGGTGGACTATGGCCTTACCCTTCTCATAGTGAGAAGAGGCCCGTGCCCAGCAGTGGGACAGTATAAAGGGCTGATGATGATGATGTTACCTACTAACTGCCTCTGTGGTCCAGCGGATAGCGTATGCTTCTGCTGAGCAGGAGGTCTCGGTTTCGATACACGGGTCGGGCAAAAGTGTTACTGTTTTTTTTTCCGAATTCTCATTCTGGTAAAGTGCCCGATAATGGCAATATGCTCGCCTCCTATTACGTTGGACCTACAAATTCATAAAATAGTATAACGTTGGTGTAATACTAGGTACACCTCTGCCTATCCCCTTGGAGGATACAGGTGTGAGTGAGGCTGTAAAAAAATGTTACCAACAGTTTTTTATCAGTTACTGACTTCTGATGGAATGATGAGCCAGCAGTTTCATGAGTTATTTTCACATAATCTCTTTTTGTTTTTACCACGCGTCTAGTCGCCTCACAGACCACATCGCTACACCCATTTAGATCCCGTTTGTTTTTCATTAGAATTTTGATCCGAACAGAGGGCCTAGACAAATGGCATTATTTTCGCATTCGCTTCTCATTACTATTTTCGCTAACGCTTGGTTGTCATGGTAACATAAGCAATTTGTTCTTCGTTGACCGCGTGACATATCGAAGGACTATGTTAGTTCAATACAGTTTTGCACTTAGCGAATAACGGCATCGCTAATTGAAGCCCACTTGTCTACAGGTTCAGATAGAAGTGTCCCGATCTAGACATATATAACCACTGACAGTAGTGGTCTATCTTAAACTCTCGCTACAAGAGGTCAGCCGCCGCTAGCTGGTGGTCTCCTTAACCTGCAGGCAGTGTAGCTTTTTATGCGCTCAGTGTGATTTCTTATCGCCCGGTGGGGGCTTCAAGGTGATTTTCCACCAGAGTGGCGAGACGAGACTAGGCGAGAAGAGAATTGAAATAGCACTGACCCTTTTCCACAAAAAATTGCCATCGCGAGCTCGCGCGTGACCGCCGCCGCGCCGCCTGTAGGCTTCATTAGATAAAGATATAGGTACAGTGCTGTTTGAGTCCGTCTTGCAATACACAGTTACACACGCAATTCCTATCGCGAGAAGCGTGTTTCTGTTGCAAAGTTAATTTATACTCTATTTCAGAAGCAATACGGTTCATTTTTACACAAACAAATATTTCAATTCACGCCTCGCATGTTCTCGCCAATTCACACTGTTTTCCACCAAAGATGCGCTGGGAGAGAATTGAAAATTTGCCATACAAATTTCAATTCTCTCCTCGCCTCGCCTCGTCTCGCCACTCTGGTGGAAAATCAGCTTTAACGAGCCACTTTTGCGTCCCTTCACGGTCTGCGCTCTGTGCCTTTATTTTTTGGTGTTGGGTTGGAAAATCCTCATAGAGTCCCTCCGCCCTAGGGGGGAAGGGCGAAGGGGACTGTCAGACTCTTACTGACTAAAAACCAACCCGTGTTCCTCATGTACCCGTGTGTCGGAGGGTCGGGTATCGCCGCAGCATTCCTCGCTACCCCTCGACGGGTATTGGCCCGCCAGATGGTCAGGCGGGCCCCGAACAAAACCCCCTTGGCGGCGGATGAAGGTGTTGGGCTCCGCCGCCAAAATACCCAGCGGCCGCAGAGGATAGGGAGGACGGCAACGCAACACCGCATCTCCTCTTCCTCTGCGGCCCCACCGCGACGCAACGATGGTGCGCTCCCATTTGGTCGCGGGAGATAGGGCGCGCGGCAACGCAACACCGACACGCCTCTCCTCCCGCGACCGCACCCGACTGCGAGGGTCAGTAGAACTGTCCCGGGACGCAATCGACGCAAAGTCAAGTGCAAAAATATATCCAACAATATTTTGCCTATTTATTTTCCATGTACGAATAATTAGTAATGCTTGCTTCTCCATTCCAGTGTGCTACTTCTTCTCCATCGTGGTGGTGTTCAGCTTCTACCACTTCAGATACGTTCGGCGAGCGATCCTGCTCCACGAAAACGAATGCGAATGATTCGGCCACCGCACCATCTTATTCGGCCCCCGTACCAAGTCATCTGGCCTCGACATCCCTCTATTATGTTATACGGCTTCGGCGTACATCCCCCGGCAAGCTTTAAAGCTTTTCAAATTAATTAATATACCTAATGAGATATTTATAAAGCTATTTTATTTTATTGCCGTTATAAAAAACACAAATTGCTGTGTATTAGGTATCCGGGGTAACCGCAGCCGTACTGTATTTTTATGAGAACGTTTTGGGTGTAGGTTTAAATATACATATATTTTTTATTTTTTTCTTCTCTATAGATCGTTTAGAAAATTGTTATTACTTAGCTAAAAGTAACTTTATGTTCGATACTCCTGGAGGCAAGTGACATTCTTTCTTGCAAACACTCTAATGAGCAAAAGCATTTACTGTCAATTTGCTAGTATAAGAAGTTCGTAATAATGGCTGCTAAAACACACTCGTTTGTAACATTCAGCATGAATGGGCCGGCTCGACCGGGGAAGTACTACCCTCTCACAGAAAATGTACGTAAAGTAACAATACCTAAACTCTTGCGTTTCATTTGGTGAGTGAGAGTGCCGGAGGCCCTATCCCCTATTCCTTCTCCCTCGTCCCACTCCTCATCCTATCCCCTTTCCCAACCCCAAGGGGCGGCAACGCACTTGTGACTCCTGTAGTGTTACTTATGTCCATGGGCGGCGGTAATTGCTTCCCATCAGGCGATCCGTCTGTTCGTTTGCCGCCTATTACTATAAAAAAAATCACAAGAATGCTCAAAAGTATCAGCACCATAAGGGACAATAAAGTCCCACACAGGCGGAGTTATATAAGCGAAGTCTAGTTAGCTGTATTAAATCAATATCTATAATCGTTTAGTATTTTATGGAAAGTATGCATCCATTTTCAAAGTCTTTAGTAGTAAGATGTTGCTTCGATCACAAAGTAGGTATTGGTAATCAAAGATAGGTATATAAAAACTATAGATGCGTTGCCCGCACACTGAAATGGCAAACTGAAATGAAGGCAATTGCCGCCATTCCGTTTAGTTACGCGCGAACCTGTGTTGTGATAGTATCATAGTACCTACGCTCCGTAACAATAATTTGTGAGTAACAATTAAAAAAAAAAAAACAAGTTATCTCCCTCTAACAACAGGTGTCATAGTAGTATTTATTTACTTTCTCTTTCTTTATTCATACAAGATATTATTTGGTATTTGTAGCTGTTTTTTCAGAGTCACTTTGTGGGAATATGACGTGTCTATATTATACTACGTCATTGTTCGTAATCTCCAAATTGAAAAGCATTCCTCATTCAAAGATACACACAGCCAGTAAAAATAATTTACTGTGCAATTCTTACTCGAAACGATACAAAATTAATTATACTGACTGACTTATCATCGCAGAGCCTAAACTACTAAAGCCAGAAGGAGCCAGTCACTAAGGAAGAATTTTTAAATAACGTACAGTCAAACAAGTCGGCGCTGGACCAGTTTAAACAAAATTCCCTTGGCTCGCTCATAGAGTCGAGGCACACTAGAAACTGGTTTCGTATACGAGTGTCAATGTGCATGTAAAGTAGCACTGGAAGCGACGATGTCTTGCTGAGCGATTCTCGCCCTTATGGTGGTCGAGCGGGAAGTTGTTCGACTGTACATTAACGTGCCATAAAATAAAGATTTAAAGTGAAGCCGTGGGTGACTGCTAGTTGTATAACTTATATATTTATAAAAGGAACATGGGCAAAAATGTATGGTCTCCGTCTCCATATACCAACACACATGGAACTGATGCCAATGTGGAACTTAAGTATCCACTATTTTATTAAAATCCTTCTTTTTACTTAAATCCGCGGCATATGTCAATAAAAAAACAATTTATTATTATTAATTAACCTATATTTTCATTTTACACTTTTAAGTTATTTTAACATTATGGTTATATTACAGTACAAAACATGATTTAGTAACGATACAAAATAAAAATAATGTATTTTGAATCATACAATTACATTTAAATAATTATGATCAAATAATAAGAAAATAAAAAAGCTAAAGTTGAAGATGTGGGAAAAAAGCTGCTAGCCTTAAATGGAACTGGGCAGGCCATGTCAGCCGTATACATAAGGATCGTTGGGCGAAAATCTCGACACTGTGGGTGCCAGAAAATGGTCGTCGTTACCGGGGTCGGCCCCGAAAACGATGGCGACATGACCTAGACGCCTACCACAAGAGTTGGCGTGAGATTGCAATCGACAAGAGAGCGTGGAAAGATCTGGGGGAGGCCTTTGCCAAGCAGTGGGACAGTAGAGGCTAAAGAAAAATTTGAAAGTAACGAATATAAATGAATGAATCATTTAAATTCATTGTCTTCTAATATTCATTCTTACAATACTCATAGTAGGCAAATAACAATAGTAATAGAGTGTTAATATTACTGCTCTATTTTTATATACTATATTGACGACCGGTTGGCGCCGCGGGAGTGTAAGCGACTGCTACGCCGAAGGTCGCGGGTTCGATTCCCTCTCAAGTCAAACATTTGTGTGCATGAACATGGATGTTTGTCTTGGTCTGGGTGTTTCTATGTATAATGTGTATGTATTTACAAAAACAAAAGTATATATGTATGTTTATCCATTATCTAGTACCCATAGTAAAAGCTTCTGCTTAGTTTTTGACTAGATGGTGTAGTGTGAATGTGATAGAATGTACCATATAATCGATTTAATGTGTGCACAACTTCCTATAAAAGATAAATGAATAGGTGTTTTACAATTAATCGTCAATTATGCGTAAACGAAATATTTGTTTAAACGTTAATTACTATGACAACCCAATGCATTTGGGCAACGTCGCCATAGTAAAAAAATATCATCTTGCCAAGATGTGTCGATTGGGCTACATTTCATTTCTGTTGATGGGTGGGGACGATTCCGCCCATTGTCCTTTGATTATTGAATAGACCCTAGAAACAGGTAAATCATTTAAATCAACATAAAACAATGGTATCAAATCTATACATAGGTATGTCACAGGAAACATCAATATTTGCCACGCAATTTATGACCTTTAACAAATTCAAACAAGAGGGTTATTGAGCTATATTTGTATTTAGTTAAACGTTACTTGAAACACCTCTAATAGAAATTGGTTTAGTACCACGTCACCATCTATTATTAGAAAATGAAATAAACAGAAATTTCACTACACGATCCTCTTCACACATAAATATTTATTAAGTTATAATTAATATATATTCAATATATGTATTATAATGGATTCATAACACACAATTATGTATATTCTGAACGCCGAAAACTCCTTAATTTCCAATTTTGTTATAACTTTTAGCAGAGGTTTAGCAAAGTCCGGAATAGTTTTTGTTGGACCTTGGGTCTCTTAATAAAATTACCAACTTTTTGCCAAAATAGTTTCATACTGAACGAGATGTTCACGTAAACTAATCTGTAAACGCTTATTAGCTTTCGAACTTTCAGGTTTTTTGGAAACTAGTCGTGTATTCGGGTACCGTGTCGTGCTCTCAGTAACGTCCAAACTGATTCGTCTGATTACAAACTAAGATAAGTTTTTAACTTGTTTAAATCCCTGAAATGTATTTAGCGACGATCAAAATATGTTGCTTATAGAGAAACGGGTCTCCTAACTAGAGGGAGGATCCTCTGACCAGAATAGGTGATCGTGCCTAGAGCACAGCGGTTCGATGGATGTTATTGAAAATTTGTATACTTATACAGCAATCTCGTCTCGTAAATTCAAGGAAATCAGATTTATACATAGAAGCACATTTTCTATGGGCGCTTTGAAGACAAACTTTCTGCGACTGAAATTGCCACTTGGCGGCGTGGAAGTAGTTGGTGGCCCCAGTGTAAGAGCTAAAGAGACGGAAGTCCCCCCAATGTATCTTAACTACGAGAGCAAGAGAGACGGATAAACGACTCCAGCGCCGCCAACTACTAACTAAACTGGGAGCAGACCCCACTTGGAATCGGCACGCGAAATCCTTAAGGTCTGCGGTTCTATGTAAATCTGAGTTCTTTGTCATTTTGTCACTTTAATAAGTTATAAATCATTTTATTATTACTATTATTATGGGAATATAATAGGCTGTTATTACATTGAGTCATGTCACCTGATCAGTATAGTTCGGTGCACAAATCTACATAATTAGATAGAAACAGGATCGCATAGATTTCTCGTCATCAATCCATGTTCTATAAGGTCATAGCAAAATAACTCTTATATCTGTGGAAAATAGTGTCGAAAATACTTCACCCTGAAAGAGGTGCTATGTTTGGATATCTTTCTTTAATAACTTTTGATGTCAATGTAAACATGCTGGTTAACTGGTACCAGCCCATTCAGTAAAATACGAATCCAGAATGGCAACTAGAGCCACATTCATAATCAGCTTTAGAACTACCTTTTACAGCCTCCCCGTCACAACGGCTGTTGTAACCCATGCCGAAAGATCGGGGCACAAAACAAGGTACATACATATGTCGCCTTAATTTGCATCAGCGAATCCATTAGATCAAGATTATGTTTAAACCTCAAAATATTGAAAGTTTTATAAATTGCCTACATGGTGCCTACATTAAAGTCAAGTCCGTAAATATAATATACTGGCAAACTTAATATACAGCAAAGACATATGAAACCAGCGGATACTGTACGTCGAAAGTGTAAGGTGGCGGCGTGTGCGAACGTGATAGGATAATATTTGCTAGATAAATCCAACTGGGGCGTTCAAGAGCTTAAAACATACGCCACTTTCGATCGGGTTTGGAAACGGGAGATGTACGATGGATATAGTTTTGCATATTTGCGAGCTATTATCGTACTAGAGGACGCCCGCACCTAGGTCCGCACTCTTTTTAGGGTTCCGTACCACGAAATGAAAAAACGGAACCCTTATAGGATCACTTTGTTGTCCGTCCGTCTGTCAAGACCCTTCTTTTCAGGAATGCGTGAAAGTACCAAACTGAAATTTATACTAAATACTCGAATCTACGGTTCCATAGAACTGTAAAAAAATCTAACTTCTAATCCAACGCAATCAAAAGATACAGCCGTATATGTTGCAAATTGCACCATATTTTCAGAATCAAAACCTAAAGGGTACTTCCCGTGAACTCAGAATCTTGAAATTTGGTACGAAGCAACGTCTTATATACCTCATAAAGGAAAAATTGCGAAAACCGTAAATTTTTAGTTACAGCATATAAAAAAATATTTTTAATAAATTTAAAGTTACTACCCCTTTCTCTTGAACGCGTGGTGGTATTAAATTGAAATTCATATCAAATACTCAGGTATATAAACACCGTAAGGCTGCAATAAAATCAAGCTTCTATGTCAGCGCAATCAAAAAAAAGAGCAATATAAGCATATTTTCAAACTCGCGCCTACTCGCAAGTGAATCAAAACCTACAGGGTACCTACCGTGAACTCAGAATCTTGAAATTTGGTACTAAGTACTGTCTTATATCACATATTAAGGAAAAATTGCGAATACCGTAATTTTTTTAGTTACAGCATATAAAAAATATTTTTAATAAATTTAAAGTTACTACCCCTTTCTCTTGAACGCGTGGAGGTATTAAATTGAAATTCATATCAAATACTCAGGTATATAACACCGTAAGGCTGCAACAAAATCAAGCTTCTATGTAAACGCAATCAAAAGAAAGAGCAATATAAGCATATTTTCAAACTCGCGCCTACTGGCAAGTGAATCAAAACCTACAGGGTACTTTCCGTGAGCTCAGAATCTTGAAATTTGGTACGAAGCAACGCCTTATAGCACATATAAAGGAAAAATTGCGAAAACCATAAATTTTTAGTTACATCATATAAGAAAAATATTTTTAATAAATTTAAAGTTACTACCCCTTTCTCTTGAACGCGTGGAGGTATTAAATTGAAATTCATATCAAATACTCAAGTATATAACACCGTTAGGCTGCAACAAAATCAAACATCTATGTCAACGCAATCAAAAGAAAGAGCAATATAAGCATATTTTCAAGCTCGCGACTACTCGCAAGGGAATCAAAACCTACAGGGTACTTCCCGTGAACTCAAAATCTTGAAATTTGGTACGAAGCAACTTCTTATATTACTTATAAAGGAAAATTGCGAAAACCGTAAATTTTTTGTTACATCATATAAGAAAAATATTTTTAATAAATTTTAAGTTACTACCCCTTACTCTTGAACACATAGCAAACTATACTCAGATATATAACACCGTTAGGTTGTAACAAAATCAAACTTCTATGTCTACGCAATCAAAAGAACGAGCAATTTAATAATATTTTCAAACTCGCGACTACTCGCAAGGGAATCAAAACCTACAGGGTTCTTTCCGTGAACTCAAAATCTTGACGTCTTAACGTCTTATATCACTTTTAAAGGAAAAATGCGAAAACCGTAATTTTTTAGTTACAGCATATAAAAAAATATTTTTAATAAATTTAAAGTTACTACCCCTTTCTCTTGAACGCGTAAAGGTATTAAATTGAAATTAATATCAAATACTCAGATATATAACACCGTCAGGCTGTAACAAAATCAAACTTCTATGTCTACGCAATCAAAAGAAAGAGCAATATAATCATATTTTTAAACTCGCGACTACTCGCAAGGGAATCAAAACCTACAGGGTACTTTCCGTGAACTCAAAATCTTGAAATTTGGTACAAAGCAACGTCTTATAGCCCAGATAAAGGATGCGGAAGGCTGAGGACCGTGTGCTGTGGTGAGTGTTGCCTATGGTGGTGTGAGGCCTATGTCCAGCAGTGGACTGCGATAGGCTGATTGAGATTGAGATTTCAAATAATTACATAGTCTTCAAACCATTTTGCTAATTATTCTGTACTTTATAAGTATTTTTGTAACAGATTTCTAATAGTCACTAAAAACTTAGTAAATCAATAATTTTGATAAAAAATCTTACCATCATTCATCAGCAGACTTTTGCAAGGCTGCTGCAAGGCTGGTATAGGTATTTAAGTTATATTATAAAATAAGCGATATATGTTAATATAAAATAAAGGATGACTGATTACAAACGACAAAGACCCCTTTTTCTTTAATTTATACTCCTCCAGCTTTCCATACTGTAATATATGTTATGGATTTCATTTGGCAATAAAAAAACCATAACTATGACTGGTGAACTTTTACTTATATATCTACAGGTTTGTACGGAACCCTCGGTGCGCGAGTCCGACTCGCACTTGACCGGTTTTTTTAATTTAATTTTTTCCTGATCCCGTGGGAATTTCGAGAAAGCCTTAGTGCTACGGTAAGGTACATAGGTGCTAAATTCCAGCTTTCTGCGCCTAATAGTTTTGGCTGTAGGGTGTCTATCATTAGGCAGTGACGCAAGGATTTTTATATATACAGATAAGTCACTGCTTCGTGCCTCCGTAGTCCAGTAGATAGCGTATGCGTCTGCTGATCGGCAGGTTTCGGGTTTGATTCCCGGGTCGGGCAAATGTGTTACTGAGTTTTTCCAAATACTCAGTAGGAGCACGGAGTCCAGCAATGTGCCCGGTAACGGCAATAGGCTCGCCCCCTATTACGTGGAACCTAAAATTCATAAGGCGAAATTTTGGGGTATTCCTGAAAGCGCAACCATTTTTGAGCGCAAATAAAAAAGCGCATCTACTTTATTCCACAAAGCGCAACCATTAGTTGCACTCATAAATTAAATTTTTTTTTTTTTTTATTCCACTAAGCTCAACCACGTCGAAAAGTAATATTGAATAGTGAGAGGGCATGATAGATGCATAAAGGACTTCTTATCAATAGAATTTTGAAATCATATGCCCATTTTTTATTTATTATGGCGATCGTTTCCAAAAGTACCAGGATAACAGAAATGAACAGAGGTTGTTTATAGAATCTAGTAACAAAGGCATCAAGCAGTAAAATGTTTTGAAAAGTACCAGGGTAACATAAATGAACAGAAGTTAGTAGCCTAATAAAAAACCTTTTTTTTGTCATGAATCAGAAATAAGGCAATGCATGGTATAGGTAATCCTCATAACAATTTTAAAAGTAGTAGTGTGTAATTCGATCCCAAAATACCTTACTAAATTAAATATGTAGTAAATAAAAACAGATAACCTCTTTTCACACTTAGTATTGTTTAATCATCAGGTATAAGAGGATACATCAAATGACAGTTTGGGTAATAATCATAATAAGAACAATATAAAATCTAAAATATGAAAGGTGTTAACTAAATATTTATTAAAAATCACAGATGGTTTTTATTATCACATTAGAAATTGTGTATTAGCTTAATATTAAGGTAGGGGCAAGTGCGGAACATGTGGACACTTTCCAGAATTTGGAATAAAACATTTTTAATATCCGAATTAGTTGAGTTTTATTTATCTTTGACATATCACAAGTCTTAGGAGATAATCAGCCTTTCTTAAAATAATATTCTAGTCTCAATCTCACTTATACTTACGAAAATAATAAATTATTTTTAAAAACACCATATTTGTCCACAGGTACAACAGACGTTTGTACCTATGTACACTAAAATTGTACCTAGGGAGGGTGTTATACCTAGGGACGGTTAGCAATTATTAGACCATAATGTCGAAAATAACAATTATAGACTTCTAAAAACAACTTCAAACAAACTTAAATATACGCTTTAATGCTTATTTGTATGCATTACGACACTCTTCGTACAAGTTTTGAGTAGATTCATCGCTATCATCATCATCATTATGGATAACGAAGCATGCCATGTAAATGAAACCTTCACCGTCATCATCAGACTCAAAGTTATCTCTGTGCTCTTTCGGAACACAACAAATATGATAACTATGATTGCAAAAACTACATTTAAGCATTTGGTTTCTATATTTGGAGTAAATTATACATTTCATACATTTAACAAACTGTAACTTTTCTTGATGAATTATATTAATCTGTTTGTTGCCGTACTTCTTAGACTTTTCAGTCCAAACTGCGTTGGAAGGACCAGGTTCAGAAAGATTATTAGCCAGCTGAGAAGTTGGATGACTTTTAGAGCAATTAGCATCAACTTTGGTAGAATTAGATGGTGATAGAGCTTTAGCAGCTATCGATTTTTGGCGAACTTTTGTACTTTTTATTTGCTTCTTTTCAGCCTTTTTAGTGATTCGTCAAGGATCTCATCTTTCTCTGGCGTGTCAGTCAAAATTCTGGTTCTGCCGGGTTTTCTTCCACGTTGAACTCTCTATCTAGGACCAGCTTTATCAAAGGGGCGAACGGTTTCGGGCGTTATTTGTGGATCAATAATCTTCAGTGGAGCTCGCAATATAGGTCTGATTTGATTTCAGCCGATCATCATTCTGGATTAACAATGTGGGTTTTGGGACAGCCAGAATAACAGAATCTCTAACAAGTGCGTTTTGATCCAAGTTGTCTGGGTAGGTTTGGTTGGAAATCTGGTTAGACAAATCTAAATTTACTATTGGTGTTACTTGGTCACTTCTGGTTTCTTCGATGTTAGACTGATTTTGATTATCGGACTGGTTTCCAGTTAAGTTTTGGCTTGGGTGTGGACGATCAGTTACATATGGGCATAAAAATCTTCTTCTGAAAATATGTTTCTATTGTATGGAAATATACCTGAAACCTCGAAGCCTTTTACTATATTTTTGTCAAATACCTTCCTTACATCATTTTTCAATAGCTGTATATTATTTCTCAAATCATTGGTTTCGTTCAATTTCAAATATTTAAAAATGGTTGACTTCGGTAGCCCATACTTTTCAGCAACTTTTCTAATCGAGTTACCACTTTTGCCTCCTTTACGGCTTCCGTGAGTGTATCGGGACATATTACTTTTCTTTTTACACCAGTTTTACTACGAGGCACTGAAAAAATAAAGAAAACGGCTAATAAGATTTTATAACTACACATTATGACAATTTTGTACCTGTGGACAGTCCACAGGTCCACTCATATTTTTGTCCATAGGTACAAATACTGACATAAAAAAACTGGTCAAAGTTTGAAATAAAAACAGACTTATAGACAGGGAAAAAAGCCCTAACTATGCTTTAAATAACACAGATCATACCATAAATATAAATAAACGAATATCGTTAGTATTTTCACAATAAAACTCATTGAAATAAATTAAAATAACTTACTTTTTGGTGCAAAATTCTTTCTTTGCCGGCACATTCACAACCACATAGAAAACAAAGATGGCACCACGTCAAAACTGTCAACCATAGACAATGCTTTACGGTCGCGTTCAAATTAGAATTTTAGCGATGTTATTTTGGTCGATATCGATTGTGTCCACAGGTACAAGTGTCCATAGGAACAGCACATGCCCCTACATAAAATCAGCCTTAATCGTTATCTCAATAAAACAATTTTAAACTAATAGTATTTAGTAAAACAGTGAAACATTAAACTTAAATATAATAATATATAACTTATATTTGGCCGCGTCTCAGCCAGCATGAGACTGTTGTGACAAAAAAATCACAAATAGTTGTCTTGACAATATAAAAACATTTAAAACAATAAAAATGGTATTGTATTTTAAGCATTATACATAATGAAAAATGGTTACAATATATATATATATATATATATAGAGCCACTTGTATATTCATCTAATTTACTGTTAATTAACCTATTTCTTTCTTGGGCATGGTTTTATTTATCAGAAATGTCCATTTGTAATCTTATATCAGCATAATTATCACAGAATTGCCGCAGATACCCTAATAGTTGTGCTAAATTTACACCACGCTTTCTGTTTATTTTTAATAATGTCTGAATAGTGTGACTCTACAAAATTAATACTTTTATTATTTTCACCGTAGGATGAAAATTTATTTTTCCAAAATTTATGCTCTGGCCATTGAGAAACCATGTAGTCATTGAACTTTGTAACATTTTTATCTTGTGGGGGGTGGCTCATTATGTAAATCCAAGCATCGTCTAAATCATTTTCGGGTATAAGAGGTAACTTAGTGCATAAGGCAACATGTTTTCTAAAAATACTATTTTTAGAAAGACCTAGTTCCTTAGATTTTCTCTGTAGCGCTTGTTTAAAATGAAAATAGCACCCACTCGCAAGTGCATTGGGGAATACCTCTAGAAAACCTCGAACTGCAGCTTCCTTAAAATCACTTTTAAAAAAATCTACATTCATGTTAGGCACAGAGGCTTTTAATAATTGAACGGGCAACGGGCGCACAGCAGCAGCTCTGTCCTGTGGTCACTGCTCCCCGCACCGCACTCTACGCCCCGCTGCATTGTATTATTTTTATATCCATCAAATGTCATAAAGTATTATACTAAAATGTCCTGTCTTATGATGAACTATCGATATTTTCCGTTAGTTATTAACCAGCACTATTGCACCTTGATATTTAGTTGCGCTTAGTGGAATAAAAAAAATTTTTTTTTTGAATTTATGAGCGCAACTAATGGTTGCGCTTTGTGGAATAAAGTAGTTGCGCTCAAAAATGGTTGCGCTTTCAGGAATACCCCGAAATTTTCGTCTAGTAATATTAAACAGCTCTGCCTAACTCTTCAAAGATACCTACCTACGGGCGTGACACTAAAACAGTCATCTTTCTTTATTTTCTCCGATATGCTTTTGCTAATCTAGGCAGCGAGAGCCATAAACTGCTACACAGACGCACTCAGAGTCAGACTCACGACGAACCCATGCCTTGGAGGGGCACGTTAAGCCGTCAGTACTGGCTGTTATGAAGATATTTGACAGTTGTAATGGGGAGTCAATAGCCTTGAATATGCTGACACCGATCGTAGACATGTAATTCCGTTGAGTAAGCTTCAACATAACAAAGCTGTATTACAAATCGCAGGTGGAAAGGCAGCATAACCATTATAAGGGTGGTTTCTACCACCATAAGCATAAAAGAAATCAAGTTCTTATAAGCAAGAAACCCCATTACAATTAAATAACTTACATATTATTCTGAGCTAGCAAACTTTCCTTCACAATATTACCTTTGACATTGATTCACCAAATACTAGGCGAGTAAATAATGAGTCTGAATAAAGTCAAACATTAATCAGCAGTGATCCACTGGTTGTTTGATTCGGGGCGAGCACGCGAACGCAGGCTAAATAGCGGTAATGTATATATCCCTGTAATGTGCTCGGTATAAGCCCTCGTAATGATAATAGCTGTTTTAGTATAAAAGTAATGAAGTCCCGTAATGACTGGGCTGTTAGTCTCGTGGGTAGTAAGCGCTTGTTGGCGCTCGATTGTAGTATTATTTTTATTCGTTTTGACGGTTATGATGATGATGGTAAGCAATAACTGCGTGTCTCTCATATAATATATGCTTATGTTCTGGTAATATTACGGAAACCATGCTGAGTAAATATATCTATATCTCTGCCTACCTACGAAGAGGTAGATAATGAAGAAATAAGAGACCTTTCTCTTATTTCTTGAGACCAACCAACGTCTTGTCCTCAACAAGAGGTTGGTTAAACTTTCGGTAGTTTCCACTCACCGAGCTATCTGACATGCAAAAAGCAGTTAAAAATTATTGTGGCAGAAGAACCAATAGGTATTTGATACCTACAATCATTACAATTCTGTGCCTACAATATATAATGAGAATGATTGACTTCGAAATGCTAACAGGAATGTAAGTAAATTGGGTCTGAAATTAAAATGGAAAAATCACTTATTACTGATCTCGCTTTAAAATTGGGCATTAGTTAAAATAAATGGGGAACTGCTAGTATTTAACTTAGTAATATGCCACTGTATTTCTCTCGACATACAAATCATGTTAATTGATAACAATTTATATCATTGTAACATAATAATAGGTAGGTATGTATGTAATGTAACTATCTAGAGGACGCCAGCAGCTACGCCTGCATTTTTTTTTAATTTACCCGTTTGGGCCGATCCCGTGGGAATTTTGGGAAATCCCTTCTTAGTGCACCCCCACGGTCCCCAAGGAACATACATGCCAAATTTCAGCTTCCTGTGCCCAATAGTTTTGGCTGTAGCGTGTCTGTCAGTCAGTAAGTAACGCAAGGCTTTTATATATTAAGACTAGAGGACGCAAGCAGCTACGCCTGTATTTTTTTTTAAATTTACCCGTTTTGGCCGATCTCGTGGGAAATTCAGGAAATCCCTTCTTAGTGCACCCCTACGGTCCCCAAAGAAAAATACATGCCAAATTTCAGCTTCCTGCGCCCAATAGTTTCGGCTGTAGCGTGTTTGCCAGTCAGTCAGTAACGCAAGGATTTTATATATTAAGTTAAGGTGTTGGTTCAAATAAATACATTTTTTCATTTTTCATTTCATTCATGCGAAATTTTAGGGTTTTTGAAAACCAGTCGAACGCAGCAGTACATACATTGTCCCTTGCACTCATATCCTCAGAGAGGGTCAAACCAAAAAAATTGTGTAATGAATCAGCAGGGCAACATCGGGATTTTGTATGCGATATGTGGAATCCCAACCGCAAAAAAATTAAGGACTGTATAAGCATTAGAGAAGCAAATCTAAGAATATTTAACTAATTTACTGCCCACCTCGATGAAAGAAGGAATCGAGGACTACTCAAACCTGGGAGAAAAGGGGACAATACGAAAATATGCTTTAGAATCGCCAAAACAAATCGTGATCCTAGATTATTGCTTATTTTACACAGTTTGTAAACACAAAGAACATACTTAAACACCTCCCCAATTAAAACTAAAACCCCTTCAGATACAACGCCGGAAAATAATCCCCGAAAATGTCCGGCGCCGTTAATCCGAGAGTCCTAAATTAAAAGGCATTTTCTACGTGGCGTTCGCGTTGGCACAAATCTTATATCGAACGTCGCAGCCACATAAATCACAATAGGGTCCGCCGATAAAGATTTGTGACTACCCCTGGTACCCTAACCCTTATAATCCGTATTTTCTTTTATTGATAAACGTCGCCATTATTATCAGATTTTTACTTGATTTCGCTTACAATAGGCTTTGGGAGAATGTTTTACAGGTAGGGATTTTGAGGCTCCGTTTAATCTGTTCTGATTTTCGGATTACATTTATGGAATGAGATGTTATAAGCAATTGACTTATAATATTATTTGCGCTTGGTGGGACTAGAAAAGAAGCGTGTAAAGAAAGTGATAATTTGAGGGGAGTTGTAGATTAGTACATGTTTTTCAATAACTTCTTGCAGTTGTCTTATCTTTAAGCAGGATTCAAATAAATGAAATCACCTTCTTACCATAATCGTGGCCGAAGAAACAAGCCGCACAGGCTGCACAGATCAACATCTATACAGTTAGTAGAGCCTTGCTGATTTCAGCATAAATGGGCCGGTTCGACCATGGAAGCACTACCCTCTCACAGAATACCGACTTACAGTAACATTATCTGTTCAGCTTTTCTTTCGGTGAGTCAGGTGCCAGAGGTCCCATCCACTTTTTGGTATTCTTTTTCCGCTCCTCCTACAATTCTTTTTACAATCCTAAAGGGCAGGAAAGTGCTCGTGACTCCTCTGGTGTTGTTTGTGTCCATGGACGGCGGTAATCGCTAACTATGAGGCGGTTTGTCAGCTCAATTGCCGCTTATTACATTAAAAAAAGGAATTAGGTAAGAAATGAGCTATGATAGAAGAGCGTCTATAGTGACACACGCATTCAGTGCAGCTACATACACAATTCGACCTGTACTGCAGTGCCTTGTGCTATGATGTGCCAGTGTTTACAAAAAAATGTGTTTATGTTACACCTCTGGCTACCCCTTTGAGGATAAACGCGTGAGTCTATATTTCCGAGAGAAACTTAAACAAAACAAACACTTATAAACTTTCTGTTATCTTAAAAATCATCTAAATTCCCACCATACTAAATTCAAGTTATTCGAGCAAAATAATAAAGCTATCACTTGGTGGTCTATAAAATATTTTTCGCGGGTTGTTCAATAGAAACTATCGCCGTAAAAGTGTGCCGAGAACATGTGGTGCCTCCCTGTCCGCCCTCCCCTCCCCCTCAGAGGTTATGACATCATAAACACGACGCTTTCAACGGTACTCAAAAGTTTGTGTAACAGATTTCAGTGAATGGTACACGATACTGGAACTATTGTACACACGTACACAATTATAGATTTCAAAAGATTTAGAGCCGGCAGCTGCCCAGTAATAGTAGGACACAATGTTGTTCTAGCATAAAAATGGGAATAAGTACATGTAATTTTGAAACATACAAAGTATCATCTACCTGCCTATAGGAGAACTATAGGTGTGTCGGTTTGCGCCAAATGTATGTCGGTTTTCCAGGGCTCCTATATTTAATCGAATAACTGCCATTCTACCATATAGAGGGACAGGATGCCAGAAGCCCTCCGCTGCAGGAAAACCCTCACTGAACGTTGGTAAGTACCATCACATTGTAACACAACTGCTGCTCCCTACACCTCAAAGGTATATCGCTTCACGCTTGCTAGCTCCACAGCACACCCTCACGCGCAACAAATTGCAAACTAAGCAGGTCCTACTTTTCACAACTTGACCGGGATTTGCCATGAATACATACCATTAGTTAAATTAGTAGATGTAGTATTTATAAATAAGAAATTGTTTAGTTATTAAATCCAAAACTGTTCTCAAGCAATAGACTATTTATAGAACACACTCGCACGAGTAGGCGTAATGTATATAATCTAACACCGGAACAAGACCGAGTCTACAAATTTACGTACTTAAAATAGCACAAATACAAATGTAACGTTAAAATAGCAAAACTATGAAGGAGTTGACGAGAGAGACAGCTGTCGCGCGGTCAGTTGAAACAACTGCTGTGTATGCCATCAATTATGAAGGGGCACGGATGCACAATTAGGAATTTATACGGGCTCTGTATATTGTGGAAGAGTGGGCTGTACTTAGAATGGTACATGTGTAACGCTTATTTATTCTGCTAACTCGCTAAGCTTGTAATAATTTGACATACACAAATTGACGCTTCAAATTACAAATTACTTGTTTTCAGTTGGCCCTCGAGATATTTTCCACGTGCCATCGTCGTCGTTTCGTGAATTCGATATTACTACTCTATTGAGCGCCATGATCACGAATGTACTGCATCCGGCTATAAGTAGTAAATCAGTATCTTATCTTAAAATCGAAGATAGGTACGTGTTTTAAGTCCCGAAACGCAGTGCTAATCTCCTGTCTGTTATTTTGGGATCTAGTATATAGTGGTATTATTCATATACATTTTTAGCCCTAGTTTAATTTTAATATCTGTAATTTATTAAGGTATTCATCATCCTCCTAGCGTTATCCCAGGTAGCGCCCTGGGTCCGCATTCTAGTCGAACTGGATTTGACTGAATATATTTGCTTTTCCTCAGATCGACTGCCTGTCTGACCTCCGCAACCCAAAGGGATAGCTAAATTCCATGGTTAAGACTAGGGTCAGTTTATTCATAAGTACTTACTCGGCTACTCCCCCATTACGACAAAAATATTTTGCGTGACAGCCGGAACTGACGCGACGACGTCTAAACGTGCTCACCGAAGCATGGGGTATTCAATAATTTACAATTCAATACGCACATAACTCCAAAAAACCATTTGTGCGCGCCGTGGATTCGAACCCGATATTCTCTGTATGGCATTGTATTGGTATCTTCACTACGCTACCGCCAATTAAGGAAGACATTATGGTTAAAAAAAATTACTATAGGTTTCATAAAGTGTCATAAAATTATACTAGGTATGGTTAATAGATATTATCCTCATTCATGTCTCCCGGAGCTCAACCGCAGAATAGTTTAGTTACGTTATGTAGTTGACTGTATAAACTGTCTATAATCTGTATTACTTAATAACAAAGTTCGCATGTAGCGGTCACCGTCCGTTCACATAAACTGCTTAAAGCGGTATCAGTTATAGCTCAATAGCAGTAGTAGTTTTAGAACTACTATGTAGATACAGGCTACATTTTTCATTTCTTGTTGGATAGCTTTCAGCAAATACTGAATAAATAAATATACTAATAAAATGTACAGAAAGTCAGATAATTACATTATGTATTCAAGTTCAAATTCAAATAATTTATTGCAAAACTAAGTGTAGGTAGGTACAAAATCATATACAGTAACAAGTGCTTAAGACTTAGCGCCCTTTGCAAGTGTAGCAATATGTCTTTAGAAAGTAGGTTTCCGATATTTACAACCTACATGTGGGTTCCGACGTAATTTAAAATATAATATGCTCAAATGCCGTATATGGAAAACCGTTACAGGGTAATCCGAGTGGTATCAAATGAAGAGCTTTTTCAGTGAATAAATCCTGCTTTAATAACCCATTCATAGGTATTTTGTTTAATCGTCAGCTAAACGAAATGGTGCAAATATGTCTCGGCATCAACCAGAGAGGTTCAGCCCAAACGGGCCACCGACCAGTACCACGGTGTCAGTCGCGTGGCACATCTTTTGGTATCACGCAAACGAAGGTGGTCTAGCTTGATCTGTGTGTATATGCATAGAGGTTTTAAGTAATAGTCACTACTGACGGCTTATCGTGGACACTAATGGTAGCCATGCATATAGCGGTTTACTTGCGGTAGTCAAGACTTACACACATGTCACAAATAGGTATACTGAAACGCGTGTTGCAAGATAATTATTTTAATGTCTACCAAAACCAGTTACAGTAGGTATGTAGGGTTACATTGAGTAGCGAGTAGACGCCTCTCGCTACATGTCTGGAGCAATGCCATACAAAACGTAATAAAAATCATCGTAAACAGCTTGTTGTCAACCACCGGTGACTATGTGTGTGCGCGGCGCCTATATTTCAATCATAGACAAAAAATATAGAGACTAATAAGCACAACACCTTCACAATACTGACCATTTACAGAATCGTAGAAGGAAGATGCCGCAAGTAGTTATACCGGAAAAGAAAAAAAGCGTTGTGGCTGTCTTTTTGTTCTATCTTCTTAGCGTATGAGTGTGCGCCAACTCTGATGTCCCTATCCTAAAGCACAATAGCGCGCTGATATAAATACCACAACCAGAGGTTCTATTCCGTTTTCTTTCTCCCACGTCCCATTTCTCCTTATTCTTTTTTCTATTTCAACGGCCAGCAACGCACTTGTAACTTCTCTGATAATATATAAATCTATGGACGACGGTAATCGCTTACCATAAGGCGTTCCGTCCGCTCATTTGCCTCTTATTACTCAAAAAGGCGGTCTCCCATCCTAGTGCTGGCCTCTGTAAACTTTGTCGAAGTATTACGATCTACAAGTCAAACAAAGAGCTCTTTTTAACCGACTTCAAAAAAAGGAGGAGGTTTACAATTCGTCGGAATCTTTTTTTTTTTATGTATGTTCCCCGATTTCTCTAAGACGCCTGGACCGATTTCGAATATTCTTGTTTTGATTGAAAGAGTATACCTCCTAGTTGGTCCCATGATCATCAGGTCAGGATCTGATCATGGAATCCTGAGAAATCGAAGGAACTCTTCAAATTTTATAAGCACACTTGAAGCGATTTGACCGTAACAACCAAATGCTGTCGAGTTTGGGCTCGTTTGAGTTGTCTTTTACATGGACTTTGATGCTAGATGATTTTCATGGTCTGATGATAGAGTTGGAAGGTAACCAAGAGATCTTTGTGATACAATAACCCTATCTCATCGAGGTTAAGGTCGTTTGATTCGTCTTTACATGGACTTTGGTACTGGATGTTTTGCAGAGTCTGATGATGGAGCAGGAAGGCTGCCATGGGATGTTTGTAATACAAAGATGCAATCCCATTGAGCTTGGGCTCGTTTGATTCGTCTTTACATGGACTTTAGTGCTGAATGTTCACCAAACTCTGATGATGGAGCAGGAAGGTAGCCATGGGATATTTGTAATACAATTACGCAAACCCATCGAGTTTGGGCTCGTTTGAGTCGTCTTTACATAGACTTTGATGCTGGATGATTTCCATGGTCTAATGATAGAGCTGTAAGATAACCCAATATTATCGAGTTTAGGGTCGTTTGTTGGTCTTTACATGGACTTTGGTACTGGATGTTTTCCAGGGCCTGACGATGGAGCAGGAAGGTGGCCATGGCATCTTTGTAATACAAAGACGCAATCCCATTGAGTTTGGGCTCTTTGGATTCGTCTTTACATGGACTTTAGTGCTGAATGTTTACCAAACTCTTATGATGGAGCAGAAAGGTGGCTATGTAATACAATAACGCAATATCATCGTGTTTAGGCTCGTTTGTTTTGTCTTTGGTATAGGATGATTTCCGAGATCTGATGATGGAACTGAAACGAACGTGTTTAGGCTATTTAGTTGAAAACAAAAAATACTTGAAATTGCCAGAAACGTACAGGTCTACATTTCAGAATTGAGGCACGTAAGGAAGGCCTCCCCATCATGTACCACCTACACTATCCTATGTACCACCTATTACTATTTTTTATTAGAATACCACTAAAAAGCAAAAAATAAAAATTATTTTTAAATAAAAAAAAACCAACTTCAAAAAACACTAAGGAACTAAAAAACAAAAAATAATTGGTTTTGGAACAAACATTTTTGAATTCGGTGCCAAGCCCTCACGCAAAAAGTTACTAAATTACAAACTACCTATTCCATCAACAACGAAAGTTATATAAAAATGTGTAGAAGTTTTATAGTCAGATCAGAAATACTTTGCTTGGCACCGACTCCAAAAATTTTTGCTCCAAAACCAATTATTTTTTGTTTTTTAGTTCCTTAGTGTTTTTTGAAGTTGGTTTTTTTTTATTTAAAAATAATTTTTTATTTTATGATTTTAAAATTTCGAATCCCTGCGGTCAAACCATATAAATCAGCTTATAACATAATACTATCAATTCAAGTTTCCAAAATTTTCCTCAAAATGTCGACGTACCTTCATAATCTTACAGGCTACCCGACCATAAGATGAGCATACGCAATAATAAAGAAGGGCAGACTATGATCAATCACTATTTGTCAAGCCTCACAAGCCTGGAACACTGTCCCTTCCTGATAAACCTTATGTCAGAGGGGCTAGTGCGAGTTTCGTTAAGAATTAAGCTTTCGTCACGTAAGACTCCTTTGGGGTTGCGATTGGCCCGCACTGAACCTTCAACCAATCAGAACGCCGAATGCAATGCAATGTCTCATTCTCGAAAACTAAAGATAATTTCACACCAAGCCCACAGGAGGCTGAGTCAAGATGCGCGTCAAATTCTCAAGACAAATTATCTCGAAGCGGTGTTATAGTGTGGAATATTTATGTCCCGTTTTGCTATAATGATTTATAGAAATTAAAAGGATTTCTCTAACATATTACAAAGGGAAAGCCGGTATTCCGTTACGTAGGTATTTTAAATTTGCGTTAAACATTTCGGCGGTTATTTGAAGCTGAAAATGTGTATATGTTTAAATACGAGGAATGATCGTCGAAAGTTAAAACAATTATATTTTGTAATAAATGTTGAAATAATTATGTTGGTATATTTAGCCAAATTTAAAGATATCTAGCAAAAGCACAAGCAACAGTAACGCAGGTTTTAAGGTTGCGTAGTTCTAGTAAGTGAACGTGACAACTACAAGTTGACATTGATTATAGAAGATGTGGATCTGTGCTGTTAAGAATCGGGTGAAAATATGTGAAACAGCTCCGTAATCATTAGGCCCATTTCCACCGCAAGCGGAGCGGACTCGTCAATAACTAAGTTTCTTTGTGGAAACGGAAACCTATTGCATGAAACCAAAGTCCGCTCCCCTTAGCCTTCTTGGGCTCATTACTCTTCCGCAATGGATATCTAGCTTTAAAATGACCACCAATGCGAGTTTATCACCTTTCCGTGACTTTTTTCAGTAGGCAAGATAAATAGCTTCTTACAACTTTTAACCGAAAATCTTAGAAACTTGAAGTGCTGAGGAAGTACAGTAACTACCCGTAATAAAGAAATATCGTACTCATCAATTGGAAGTATATATCCTGTGGTTAGAGAAGTATAGACTCACGGGAAATCACAAAAATTACGGAATTTCGTTTCTTCAAATATTATATCATATTGTTGTAAGTAATGTTTATAGTTCTCTGTGTTTCACCACGTATTACACCTGGTGAAACAAAGAGAAGTATAAACATTACTTTTAAAATTGAGTTTTGTTCTTACTTGGCCGCCACCTAATGTCAGCCAAGTTCATATTATGTTAATTATGTTAATGTAATAGTGGCCAAGAAAGAAACTGCAAATCCAATGTTCTAAGAAATATTTGTACTTTTCTATAAATGAATAAATTTTAACTATAATTTTCTTACTTGAGGCTGAATCTTCTCAGACAATCTTGTGATATTACCTACTTTATTTACAGAAACTATAAAAAAGTTGTTTTAATTAGAAAACACACGAACGTATAAATCTTACAGTGGGATATCATACATACCTACCTACTTGTCTTGTTAATGAAAATTATCAACGTATTATTAACTTATATCTTTGAATTTTACAGTGTCTTGCTTTTGCTTCGTCATCGCATTCGCAAATTACAGTTTGAAAAAGCAAACCAGTATCTTAAAATAAAACAAATAATTCGAATAAACAATTTTGGCACATATTATTTTCATTTATTTATTTGTCTTTTCTTCATGTTTATTTACATTGTATTGCATATCACTCTTAATATAAAATTGTAAAGCTTCATTGAGTGATAAAGTATTGTCCAAGTAGTACTGACATTCTCGACCTTCAGAATTGTAGTAGAAGGATCCTGTAAAGTTAAAGTTGGTATATTTACTATTATAGTTATTAAGTATTTCATTTATGTAAATGTTAACAAAAATTATACTTTTAATCAACACTTTACACACATTTCAAACCAAATATTTGTAAAATGAGCTGTTCTATTATTGAATGCCTCCAACGTGGCCTAAAGAGTCATGTCCAGAGACAAGAATCAGGACCGATGGCTTTACGAGCCGTTTAAGTCATGGTAGCGGTCTGGTATAAATGCCAGACAAGGGGTCGCCCATCCAAGTTTTAGTATAATACTTTCCTTGACAAAACCGTTCAACTAATGTTTTAAACATTTTGGGGGAGAGACAGTCTAAATTCTCGTATGGATTTTCGCGTTTAGAACCCTGGTTACAGGACCAGTGTGAATCAAAAAAATTATGACTTATGACGACGTGGACATCACATAATTACCAGTCCTGCTCTTGTTTCCAGTTCTCTCTTCGAATGTTTGAGTTATACAATTCTGAAAACGTAGTTCACAAAGATTTGGAAATTCCACCAAGCCGTGCTTATCATGTCGTGTGCATACAGGGTGGTTCAAGTCTCTGTAAACAAAAAATATAATTATAATAAATGTCACTTTCGCTACAACAGATTTAGTTTAGAAGTGAGGCGGTTACACTACTATGCAGGAGTGACGAGTTCGCGTGACGTGTTATAGGCACAAAATGAAGCATGAGCCTAATGGTCGCTAGATATCCGACCAGTAGGCGTCGAGGAGACAGCGCTTATTATATATAATCGGGGCTCGCCAAATTACAGGCCAAGATCACCGTCAATAGAGCACAGCTGTAGCCTAATAAAGCAGCTTTTAGCCTTGTAAAGGCAGCTTTAGCCTGGTGGAGATACCAATGTACTGCCATGCAGAGAGTATCGCTTTCGAATCCATGACGCGCACCTCTGACTTTTCGAAGTCATGTGCGTATTAAATTGCTAATTATCGCTTGGCCCGTGCCTCGGAGGGCACGTTAAACTGTCGGTACCGGCTATCATTACGCCGACGACGGGGAGTCAATACCCTCAAAAAAACTGATACTGATCTAAACCATGAAATATCGCTATCCCTTTAGGTTACGGAGGTCAGACGGCAGTCGCTCTATGGAAAAGTTGAGATTCTGGCATAACTGGTTAAACCAGTAAGCGGACGTCGGGCTCCAAGGCGTGTGAGTCTTGGATAACGCTGGGACGATGATGAATGGAGCCCAGCTGTACTTAAATAACAATTACCATGGATCATCAGAAAAAAGCAATATGGAAAGAATAACATACAATCCAGTGATGCATATCTGGTTCGCGTTATAACACATTTGCTCAAACGCCGGTAACTTCTGCTTTGCCCCGGCTGCTATCAACTTTGACCACAAGAGCTTTATCTCAGGGTCCAGCACTTCGTCAAATGAATAAAAAGCTTCGTCTTCATAATCATAGTCTTCATTAGAGCTCGGTGAGTTCGAGTCTATCGCGGCAGAAATATAAACTGTAAAAGAGGTTTTGAATATCTATATAAATAAAAATGAATTACCGAAATGTTTGTACGCGCATAACTTACAAACGTCTGCACCAAATTGGAAAAAACTTTCTTTACTGTGCTTTTTATTGTCAGAAGAAGGGTTGTATGAAAAAATAATAGCATTTTTTTAAATCATCATCATCAGCCTTTAACAGTCCACTGCTGGACTAGGCCTCTCTTTTGAAAGGAGGAATTGGCCTACTATACCACGCTGGCCAACCGGGTTGGTATAGGGTTTGTATCAAGTTTTCCTTCTCTTACAGTGCTGTTCTCTGCATAATATGCACCCTCTATCGGTTCTTACGACACCCATGAGATGATATGGGGTGGTGACAATTCGTATTCTTAATCCGTTACAACACGGACGTTTTGATCTTGAATAATTGTTTTTTTTTTTAATAGTAGAACGAAATTCGCTGGGTCAGTCTGTAGCTAGTTACAATATAGATAGGACAACTCGCACACGGTCATCTGATCCCAAACTAGGTAGTGCCCGTTCTACAGTAACCAGATAACTATAACATGTGTGATGATTTACACAGAACTGAATTAAATTATCGTGCTCATTACACATAACCCCCAGAATATTTCACTTGTATGCTTATTATCATTTGAAAGCTTATTGGTAAAGTATGTCGTTAATTTGTGTTAAAGATTAACATTGTAATTCCATTTATCTTTATATTTTCCATAATTTATTTTTAAGAGTCATGGAATAAAAAAATTGTATGACTAATCGCATAAGATTTTTTTGTCATACTGTGGTTAATTAAAATGGAATGTTCGGAATACAAAATAATATTTTTTTTTCGGAAATATAAAAATTTATATCTCTTTATTCCGAAATATCAGGTTTTTGAACAAAACAAACCTTTGTTATTTATGAACCTGGATTATCAACACGTGAATATTGAAAACTATCACAAAGCTGAAATATTGGAATGAAGTATTGAAAATATTTTTTTGTTCAATAAACTTGAAACTGTTCTGCGTATTCGTTTTCAGGATTTTCTTTTTCAGATTATGTGGTTGAAATATCACTCTGTATTATTTGCTCTTTTTGAGTCTGTGCTCATTGAGTTTGTTTCATAAAAGTCGTTTCAATGGATTTATTGTGTATCAACTGCACGGTTGGCGTAGTGGTTTAAGCGGTCACCTCGCCGCTTGACACTGCGCCGAGTGTTGTGGGTTCGATTCCCACACGAGACAACACTTTGTGTGATCCATACATTGTTGTTTCGAGTCTAGGTGTTCATTGTGTCCGTTGGTTGTATGTTTGTAAATTCCCTCGCGACACAGGATTTATTCCTAGTGCGGGAGTTGTCTTTAAAATAAAAAAAACTTCTGCTATTCCTATCCTTCATGTTGCATACAGCTATCTTTGCAATCGAACGCAATATGTAGAAATAGGACGCATAAATAATAAGCAAATTTTGACACAGTACAAATCTCCACTTATGTTTAATAGGACAGGTGTACCTCAAGGTAGTATTTTGGACCCCTATTGTTCTTGCTATATATTAATGATTTGCCAAACGTCACAAAACATAAGTGTGTACTGTTTGCTGACGATGTATCAGTCATAATACCTAATAATTCAAAAGACGATCATGAAAAAGAAGTATATAACACACTTAATCAAATACTTCAATGGCTAAAACAAAATGACCTCAAAATCAATTTGACGAAAACACATTACATACAATTTAAAAATTATAAACAAATTCCTGCTGAATTAAATATAACAATTGAAGATGTTGACATTAAAGAAAGGAGTAATATAAAATTTTTAGGACTGACCTTGGACGAACACTGTAACTGGAAGTTGCACATTGACGATATATGTAGCAGGTTGAATAGATTTGTATATGCATTGCGACAGTTAAAAAAGGCTACAAATGAATCGGTTGCTCTTACTGCTTATCATGGACACGTTGGGTCGATATTAAGATATGGCCTTTTAATGTGGGGAAACTCAACTAACATAAATAGAGCTTTTATACTACAAAAAAAATGTGTTAGGGCTATTTGCAGTGTAGGACCCTTTGAGACCTGTAGGCCACTTTTCAAAAGATTGGGTGTACTGACTTTGGTTTACATGTACATATTAGAAACAGGTTTGTTTGTAAGAAATCAAAGCAACTTATTCACTAAAACTAGTGTAAATTGTAAATATCAGCCGAGAGATCCAACAAAATTAAAATGGGAAATGAGCAAAACAAAATTACATAGTAGCAACAGCTTCATGATGATAATAAAAATTTACAACCATATACCAAAATTCATCAGGGAACTACCTACTACCACGCAATTTAAAATAAATTTAAAAAAGTGGCTCATAGATAAAAGTTTCTACACAATCAAAGAATTCTTAGACTACAAATGAATAAATAAGTAGGTAATTAATATCGTACATACATATTTAAGAAATACATCATTAAGCTGTTAACTATTAAAAATTAGGTAATTCATATTTAGTAATATCTCGTTACAATTTTTGACATTAAGATTTTGACATTATATTTTGACATTATTGATTATTATTTTTGAATAATATTATGAGTATTATGACTTAATTTATATGGATAAAAATATAAGAAATATTGTTATATAATTAGAATTAAATGTTAACATGTCCTTGCATGTAAGATAAATATGATTATAAACTTATCCCTACAATATTCGTATGCCTGATAGAGGTGAAATGTGAACTGTAAAAAATATGAACATCTATTATGTACCATTTCAATCGAATATAGTCATTTCATTTCATTTCATTTCATTACAATAACATTAAAGATAAAATATGTAAAACTAGCTTTTGCCCGCTGCTTCGCACGCGTAAATTACGATTACATAAAATATTTTGTACACACACCGCTACCCTCCTCAAGGAACAAACATGCTAAATTTAACCTTCTTGCGCCCAGTAATTTCGGCTATAATGTCTGTCAGTCAGTCAGTAACGCAAGGATTTTATATACACATATTGAAGTGATTCCATTGAAAAAAAAGATTTTACACAAACCCTGAATCCCTTTTCCACCCTCTTTGGGGAAAATTTCCTAAATAAATGTCTTTGTGTTCGCTAACGTCATTTGCGGATCCAAAAAACAAATTATGAAGTTAATCCCTCGAAGGCATAAAAAGTTCAATGCAAATTATGACTCCCCCTTTTATCCACTTAGGGTAAGAATGTCCAAAAAGACTTTATTAGTGTTCACTAACTTCATTGGAGGAACCAATAGGTATACAAAGATTGAAGTTAATCCATTGAGGGAATTTATGAAAATTAAATGCACATCAGGGACGATGGAAAAAAATGAAGTGAAGGAATTAAAAGTTTCATACAAATTGGAAATCCGTTTTGAACTCCCCGTTTTAGTGGTGAATTCACTAACCTCAATTGAGGAACCGATATACAAAGTTTCAAGTGAATCCATTGAAGTTTTTTTTCATATTACAAAATGGGATATCCTTTCCTAAGCCCCATAGGGGAGTTACTTCGAAAATTCCTTTCTTGGTGTTCACTAACGTCATTTGACAAACCTATATACAAAGTTTGAAGTTAATCCAATGAAGGAATAAAAGGTTTCATACAAATTCCGACTACCCTTTTTAACCCTTTAGGGTAAGAAATTCCAAAAAGATTTTCTTAATGTTTACTAAGGTCATTAGAGAAACCAAGATACAAAGTTTGAAGTCAATCCACTGAAGGAATAATAAGTTTCTTTTAATACACACTTTAAACACCTATGTAACCCCCTGAGGGTAAGAATTTTCAAAAAGCAAATTCTTAGTGTTCATTATCATTGTTTGAGGAACCAATATACAAAGTTTAAAGTCAATCTATTACAGGAATAAAAAGTTTCATACAGACTTTGACCCCTATCTTACCCGCTGAGGGTTGGAATTTTAAAAAACTAATTCTTAGTGTTCACTATCATCGTTTGAGGAATCAATATACAAAGTTTGAAGTCAATCCATTAAAGGAATAATAAGTAACACACTTTGACCCCTATTTTACCACCTGAGGGTATGAATTTTTAAAAACAAATTTTTAGTGATCACTATTGTCATTTAAGGAACCAATATACAAAGTTTGAAGTCAACCGATTAGAGAGATAAAAAGTTACATACAAACTTTGACCCCCCTATCTTACCCCCTTAGGGGAGTAATTTCCAGAAAAATAATTCTTAGTGTTCACTATCGTCGTTTGAGAAACTATTATACAAACTTTGGAGTCAATCCATTGACGGAACAAAAATTTCATACAAACTTTGACCCCTAGTTTTACCCCCTTAGGGGTGGAATTTCCAAAAACCCTCTCTTAGTGCTACCCTACTCTCCCCAAGGAACATACATACTAAATTTCATCTTCTTGTGACCAGTAGTTTCGGCTGTAGCGTGTCTGTCAGTCAGTCAGTAACGCAAGGATTTTATATATTAAGATTATATGTAAAATAAGATGACGAACAGTGGTTTAAACGCTAAGCAGTCACTGAGTGATCTAGGTTTGAATACCACACGTGAGATCTACTACGTATTTTTTCTTTCGAGTCTGGGTGTTCTTTTGATAAATTTTTTTATGTCTAGCGAGACAAAATATATATATTTAGTAGGGAAACGACTTTCTAAATGAATATACCTTAATGAAAATAGTAAAATATATATTATATAAATACCGTTCATTGCAAAGAGAAGCAACAACAGATGTCTGCTAAGCAACTCCATAATTCACAGCTATGATTCAACTGTGTGCGTCTCAATTAATTTAGATGAAGGTACTTATCAGTACAGATCTTTACGATAATTGACAATACATCCACTCTGCTTATCAAGACATTAGATCTCATAAGCGGTATCGCTAATGATCAACTAATTAACCCTACGTAATACCTCGATTTTATTCCTCTAAATCGCTCTTATATACGGATAACTCATGCTCAGTGGTTCACGTATTACATTCATACATACATACATAGACTCACACCTGTTTCCCGGAGGGGTAGGCAGAGACTACGGAACGCCATTTGCAACGATCCTGACATACCTCTCTTGCTTCATTCACTCCCATCAAGTTTCTCATGTATGCTCTTCTGTTTAGGGTACTTCTGACCTGTCCTTTTTTTAGGATGTCTCCGATCTGGTCAGAAAACGTCCACCTAGATCTTCCCCTTTGTCCTGTCCCATTCACACTTGCCTTATTTATCTTTTTTGTCAGTCCTTCGTCATCCATCCTCTCCATGTGCCCAAACCATCTCAACATGCCTTTCTCGATGCTTGTCACTACATCTTCTTTGACCCCACACCACTCTCGTATCACACAATTATTTACTCTATCGGTCAAAGACGGGTCCATATTGGCTCACCTAAAGTTTTTTACCCGAAATTGTTCTTCCTAACGATTTGTAATCCGAATGATCACTCTTCCTAAAATTTTACATCCTAAAGTTTTCATTCATACTATTTGTAGTGCAACCGGCGATGTTAACACTCATGTTTCCGAAAATTGAAATTAAGTAATAATATCATAAATGTAAATATATTTAAACTCCTACTGTTTTTTATCATAACACTTTTATCCCTAAACATAAATTATTACCATAATATTTTCACTCATATACCCAGAAAGAAACATTTACCAAGTGTAATAAGTAATAAAAATATATGACACTTTTACCAAGACACTTTTAGTGCTTTTAGTCTAATCCAATGTACTCTGTGGTCTAATCTATTTATCTAACCAGATTAGAAGAAATATTTAAGTTTCCATAGAGCAAATGCCGTCTGACCTCCGTAATCCAAAGGGTTAGCGATATTCCTTTCTAAAAAGCTTATTATAGGAAGTTTGTCAATGGCAAATCTGTGAGCGCCAACGATTTAAGCTTTTCTCTATTTTCGGGATGAGAAGGGTCTTCTACTCAAGAATAACCAAAATTCCTATCTGATAGAACCTTACAAATGTTAACTAATAGGTTTAAAAATGTTAGATACACTTTCATACAAAGAATTTGTTAAAACCAGTTTTGTTATCACTACATAGTATAAATCTTCTGTCTGTCTGTCCCTATGTATACTTAAATCTTTAAAACTACGCAACGGATTTTAATGCGGTTTTTTTAATAGATAGAATTATTCAAGAGGAAGGTTTGTATGTAAAATACATATATGGTGGCACGAAGTTCGCCGGGTCAGCTAGTTTATTATATTAAAATTGCTAGCTTCATACTCAGACATTCATTGATTCATTTATTCACCTACTTACACTGCACGAGCCAGACAATACTAATACCTAATCAACAATTTTCAACTTGTTTCTGTACCTTAATATTTTTTCCTTGTGTCTTTATAGCTTTAGTCCACTGTTGGACTTAAGCCAACGCTGGCCAGACGTGTTGGTATAGGGTATGATGTTGTATTTTTTGTCTCTTCACAGACACTATATTATTATTTGCTTCGTATACTTTCCTAAGTCGCTTCTTTCGATACCTACGGAACCAACTGGGGTAGTGACACTTTGTTTTTATGGCCGGCAATATGCTGAACTGGCCTCCTATTTTTATGCAGACGACAGGCGTGTACTAATTTATGCTTATTTTGTAATATTTTTTTCACATTGTGTTTTTGTCATGCCCTTCGCCTGTTATGGAAATAGACACATTTTTCTTTCTTTGTATTCTTAATCCGTCACTGCAAGGACGTTAATCTTAGGAATTACCGACGGGCATTTCATTAGCTATTTAACTCACAAACCGGTTTTAAGCATGATATTTTTTCCAAACGCAACTTATAAAGCCAGTGCAACAATCTGTATTGTGTTATAAAATCAATAAAATAAACAATAAGATATTTGCCAGCTATTATTTCCTTGAGCCTTGTTTAATGCGTAAACACACGATCAGTATGTAGTCATTGGTTGAACTGTGTATCTTTACTATCTAGATGCGAAAGTTTAAAAGTCAAAGTCATATTGAGTGTTTTCTTTGACTATCGCGGTGTTGTGCACTCGGACTCTTCTTGCCGGAAGGTAAAACGGTAAATAAGGAATATCATTTGAGCATTATGCGGCGATCAAGAGAGCAAATTTGACGAAAAAGGCCAGATTGCTGGAAAGTAAATTCTCAGATTTTGCACCACGATAATGCGCCTTCGCACAAGGCCATCATTGTGAACAAATTTTTGACCAAACACTCAACAAATACCATCGAGCAACCACCATATTCACCAAATACGGCTCCAGTCGACTTCTTTCTTTTTCCTAAACTCAAATTACCACTTCGTGGCACCCGTTTTCCATCTGTAAAAGACATAAAGGAGAATTCGCAGCGAGAACTGATCTAAATTCCGGAAACAGAGTTTAAAAAATGTTTTGATGATTGGATTATTCGTTGGCGGAAGTGTATCGTTTCTTAAGGAGCATATTTTGAAAGTGGTAAAAAGAATTTGGATGAATAACAAACAGTTTGTGTATCATTGATCTTTTCCCGATACTTTCCTGACGGAGTACTATACAATACAATAGACAATTTGGATGAACAGGAATCAATCAGAGACACAAAAATTCATATAACCGTGTCGTCATTAAATAAACTAGTGAACTATAAAGTACCTATTATGATATCTATCTATCGATCTATAAAACGATAGTCGTACTAGTGAATTGACGCAAATAAGTTATACCTTTTTTAATCAAGACATACCTTTTCTCTAATTTTTCAACAGAATGGTCGATTAGACCCGTAATTTTGAACAATACATTCCTACATTAGTTCCAGCCTGCCACGGTGCGTGATTAGAAATTCGGGTCAAATCGACCCAGAGCGTACCTATCGTCAGATGTACGGAACTACCGTCTGTATTTGATATAGAAATGTTGGACGTCCGGTGTTAAACGTGTTCGGTCTAGTTTTAGACCTCCATCTGTCTGATTACGCCACTTGTACTATTTATTAGATTGATGAATTACCTAGTTTTCTAGATATAGTGCTTTGCAGCTGTTTATTTCTGTACCTACAATGAACAGTCAGTTAAAATGGAATCCAGGTGTTGTATACGATTTTCATTCAAACAACGATATCTTGTTAAACATCACGCAGTTTGAGAAAAGCCTATTATTGTAGCGACATTTTTTTTGGAAAAAAATACTAATTGTTATAAATATACTTATAGGTACACAATGATATGATATAAAAATATATATACCTTGTAAACCTTTTTAAATCTGAACTAAACTTTTATTTCGCCTAGCACCTTACAGTTCAGGACGAGACCAGATAACAATGCAAACTTGCCAAACTTGCAGCAAGTTTAAATCAAACTTGCTAGTTTCACTGTGACAAACTTGCATGAAGTTGGTTTTTCAAAGGATTTGGATGACGACGAGCACAGGTTGGTGGTCGGTCGACCTCCTAGATACAGCAGGAGATGCTCGACGACCAGCTGTTTTCGGACCACCAACCTGTGCCTTGTACCTGTGCAACCTTTGAAAAGCAAACTTCATGCAAGTTTGATGCAAGTTTGTCACAGTGAAACTAGCAAGTTTCATTTAAACTTGCTGCAAGTTTGTTGTTATATATATTGCTGAGAAAACTGGCAAGAAATTCAACAGGAGTTATTGGACCAACGAGGCGACTTAAAATGTAGACGTTAATTTGCATTAAGTCCACAAGTAATTTTTAACTTACCTTTACTCTTACCAGCTGTTGCTCTCGCCACGTTTCTCTGAATTCTACAACGATCTGACTTTGAAACACCCCAATCAGAAAGCCGAACGCGATTGAATACACGCGGCGCGGACAGTAACGTTGCAAAAGTCATACTACGCTCCTATATCTCTCACTTTAAGTTAAAACCTTATGTTAAGGTGAAAAGTATTGAACCCATTTGAGCTGCTAATTGCGAGTCTTCAAGCCTTCGCAAATAATACAACCTAAAAAATAAACCTTCAATCAAAGCCTATGATTTTTATGTGATACAAATACCTTATTCAAGTGTATTTAATTAGATTATAGTCTTCTGATCCTTAATAGACCGTAGACCTTACTTTTAAGGAGGTCTGTACGTAAGTATATATAACATTTTTACGTTACTGACTGACCGACAGACAAGACACAGGTGAAACTCCTGGACAAAAGAAGCTGAATTTAGCATGTAGATGTTTTGGCCTTGGGGAGTGCAGGAGAGCACTAAAGAAGATTTTTGGAAATTCTTATCCTGAGGTGGCAAAAAGTCCAACGGAGGTGGAGCCGCGGCCCAGTCTACCTTTTATAAAATAAAGGGTACCTTGTATGTTAGACTTGATGTGTTTCTCATGTTGCTCTAATTTATGCAAAATCTTCGTTTATATTGCTAAACCTGAACGCTTCTGAATTAGAGCGAGAACATGTTGGCCATGTAATATGAAATGTGGACCGTTCCACGTTGAGGTCCTTATATACCGGGATATAATAGTACTTGTGAGCTTGCGAGGTAGTTTGTAGTACCCGTTATTTACTTACCGCAAACATCTCGGGCAGGTAACGTTTCAAGACGAGATTAACTGCAAAAGTTGTGGAACTAGCTCTGTTGGTATATTAGTGTAACTACACTTTACTAAGTACTTTCTTATTTGTTCACAAATTTATTTCTTGTCATTTTTAGGGCTCGTAAGAATCTACAAGAAATATTGTTTAGCGGTTAATATCTCAGAAACAATAGGTCTCAATGTTGCGTGGCTATATTATCTGGCAATTTCTCTTCGTTTCTGTTGTTGCGCTGCTAAAGCATTCAGATACATTAGTTTGCGATACTGATTTGATATTCTGCCAATCGAGTGGGCAATCAGCCCCTGAATGACAGTAATCCCAGAGGAATAATCGCCGATAAACGCAGTAGTAAATACAAAATCTGAGCAAACACTCAAACAATCGCTGTAAAATGAACTGCAGAACAATTTGTTATTTGCATTTTTAACAAACCTTTTACGAATATATCTTTTGAGAACATGCATTGTGATTTGTGGAGAGCATTAGAACTGGAGAGACGGACAGGTTTCACTGTCTGTTCACGACGTTTTCCTTTGCCGTTTATTTTAAGAGCCTTTATCCCACTGCAGGGCAAAGTCTCCACTCTTCTTCCATAGGTCCCTAAATTTGCCTTCCTGGAACTAATCCTTTACCGTTAACCAAGCGATACCTAATTAACAATTTAATTCGCACATATTACCTTCGAAAAGTGATTGGTGCACGCCGTGAAGTTGAAACCGAAACGGCTTTGCGGACCACATTGTCGGATTCTCTACGAGGCTATAGCTGCTTCTATATGTTTGGTAGTTAATAAGAAAATCTTCTCATTTTTACAGGCCCACAAATTTAAAAAAAGAGGGATGTTGTAGGTAGCTCAGCGTCCGTAAATTATTCCGACTGGATTAATTTGCTCAAACAACTAGATCATTGTCTTGTCCTCGTTCGCGAAAATACAAGGGAGGCTTTATTTAAGATTGCGAGCTTTGTTAGACATTCGTATGTTGCGTGCCAGTTTAATATTCTGGCAAAGATAGTTTATTATTTGAGAACAAAAGGCTACATTTTGGACCTGGATTGAATTTAGTATTTACCCAGGCCTTATTCGAAGGTATTTGATGTAACACATAGATTAAATTTTTTTATTTATATACTCACGCAAAAGCAGCGATAGCCGAGTGGAGAGACCGACAGACTGCTACGCAGTGGGTCCGAGTTCGAATCCACGGCATGCACTGATGACTTTTCGGCGTTATGTGCGTATTAAATAGTTAATTATCGCTTGATAAACGTTGAAGGAAAACATCGTGAGGAAACCTGCATGTCTGAGAGTTCTCCATAATGTTCTCGAAAGACATGTGAAGTCTGCCAACCCGCACTAGGCCAGCGTGGTGGACTACGGCCTTACCCTTCTCCTAGGGAGAAGAGGCTCGTGCCTAGCAGTGGGACAGTATAAAGGGCTGATGATGATTCTCACGCCAGGGGGAACCCCGAAAGGGTAGGCAGAGTTGCAATATTACATGCACATTTGGCCATGTTATGAATTTTAGGTCCCACGTGATAGGGGGCGAACCTATTGCCGTTACCGTACACATTGTCAGACTCCATGCTGCTACTAAGTATTCGACAAACTTACTAACACATTTGCCAATCATCTGAGGGGTATAATTATGCTATCCATTGGACCAGACAGGTAGTTACACAGTTTTAAAGCAGTTTACTTTCATTTCATTTGGTTTTTGTAAAAATAATACACTAGGTAAATTGCGTTACTGCTAATAAAGCTACCACAGTATTAAGAAATGATTTAATAATCTATTTTTTTTTTTTTTTTAAAAGACAACTCCCGCATTAGGACTAAATCCTGTGTCGCGGGGGACTTTACAATCATACAACTAACGGACACAAGGAACACCCAGACTCGAAACAATAATTTATGGATCACACAAAGTATTGGCTCGTGTGGGAATCGAACCCACAACACTCACGCAGTGTCAAGCGGCAAGGTGGCCGTTTAAACCACTACGCCAACCGTGCAGTCAGTTATTTTGTTTGTTTCTTTTTGTAGACTCACGCCTGTAACCCCGAAGCGGTAGGCAGAGGTGTAATAAATATTACACCCACATTTCGCCATGAATTTTTAGGTCCCACGTAATAGGGGGCGAGACTATTGCCGTTACCGGGAACATCACCAGACTCCGTGCTACTTCTGAGAATTCTGAAAAACCCAGTAATATTTTGAACCCAGGACCTCCGATCAGCAGTCGCATACGCTATCCACTGGACCACGGAGGCAGTCAATAAATAATACACTAGGTAAATTGCGTCACTGCCAATAAAGCTACCACAGTATTAAGAAATCATTTATAAATCTAGTGTTGATTGCTCAGTCATGAATATATCACTAAACCTAATTGAAAATCCAGTAAATTATATCTACTTAAAAGTAATTTGATTCATACTGCGATTAAGTTGACAAACAAAAAAACACATCACGAAAACATAATCTTATATATTTAAGTATTACATTTAAAATTATTGTTCCTTTTTATTATATTTGCCATTTATCCGCAAATCACCCAGTCGAACGTTTGTAAACAAACTTTTAAATAAATACCTATTATTATGACTTTTTATACGATGAGGAAAAGTTCTTTATTCTGATTTTAAGCTAAGAATAGATGCATAACGAGTTTGTTTATAAGGTCACCTATTAGTATGGATCTACCGAATTATTTTAAACTGGCTTCTAGTCTCGTAACTCCGCCTCTAAGACCTATGATGAGAATAGGTACCCTATGTGTTATTCCAGTTAACTTTCGGGGCGGTTTAACAAAACAAATAGTTAGATACTAAATATACTCAACCCGAGACTTGGAGGTTCTAAAACATTATTAAAGTTTTTTGTAGGTTGTTATTTCTATCAACTCGACATAAGTGCCAACGAGTTTTAGATACATAGACAGAAAAATCGTTATTGTAAACCAGATACATGTTAGAGATACAATTACACAATTTAATTAAAAAATGCACAATAAGCGGCTATATCGCTAAAGGCAATTTCAGCAAAAAGCAGCGATAGCTGAGTGGAGAAACCGACAGACTGCTACGCAGAGGGTCTCGGCTTCGGATCCACGGCTCGCACTAATAACTTTTCGAAGTTAAGTGCGTATTCAATTGTTAATTATCGCTTGCTTATCGGTGAAGGAAAACATCGTGAGGAAACCTGCAGGTCTGAAAGTTCTCCATAATGTTTTCGAAAGACATGTGAATTTTGCCAACCCGCACTTGGCCAGCGTGGTGGACTATGGTCTTACCCTTCTCATAGTGAGAAGAGGCCCGTGCTCAGCAGTGGGACAGTATAAAGGGCTGATGAATGAATCCTTGAACAACATTTTAAACAAATGTTGCCCAAAAATTGAGCATTAAACAACGTATATGTACTTCAGAACTTACGGAGTATATTTATTTAATCTTAGGAAGGTAAATTCATATGTGTATTACTAGACGCTTATAACAAGCATATATTTAGTACTTGTTTTATAGTAAGGCCGTCTGTGTACCAAATTCTTTTCAGAACCAGACATTTAAATCGTTAGACATAACCTATATACAGGGTGCTTCAGAACCCCCCGTCTGATCAATGAAGGGGTTGTAGGGTAGAGTAAAATGATGAGGGATTTGTCATTAATTCACGGAAATTCGAGATAAAATTTTCCCTGGTAAATTTAATTAACTTAAAATAATATCATATCAGATTACCCATGGCAACACTGAAGAATCATAAATCGTAATAACTAGGTATCTACCTAAAGTTCATAAAAGGTCGTTGAGTGCATCGGCCGCCGCCACCGGCGGCCGCGTCTAGTTACCTAATCCTTTGACAAAAGCCGAACGTCAACTTTACACGTGCCATGATTTTAGTTAGGTAGGTATACCCATTTTATTTATGAGTTTGTTGCAACAGCTGGTTCATTGCATTATTAGGTAAAACGGAAGGTATTGTTTACGTTGTTTGTTTGTTTCGTAAGAGTGCGTAGCCAACTTTGGTGTCCGTGTATTCAGACATTTCAGATCACCCGAAGGCCCACGACATGGCCTTACGATTCTTAGATTCAGTTTTACGTGCCTTCTGAGTACGTGGGCACCCATCCAAGTGATGACCTGTGCAACCGTTGCTTAACTTTGCCAAACTATTACGATCCAAAAGCTTAGTCACGCTATGAGCGCTGCAGTATTTACGGTATTAACCAATTTTTTAAATCTTACTTAGGCAGGTTACCTTTAATTCCGAAAAACATCAACTTGTAAGCTGCGTACGACGATCATGCTCCACATGTCGACCGTAAAGGTTAAGACACTTACGGTACCTTTTCATCAAAGGTAGGTACCTATTTGAAAGCACACTAACTAGCACACTGTAGTTCACGAGGTGGTGAAGCCGTGGAACAACGCGCTCCGACTGCACTGGCAGACCTCGTGGTCCAGCGAACTGTTCCTCCTTATCACTACGTGCACCTGCATGAATTGCATTCACTCCTACCTAAACACATCGAAATGTTAAAGTATTCAGAGTTTGAATACGACCGACGACGTAACTATTTCACAACGTAAGTTATTCCGGAAGTCCGAACGAAACTAATCCTAGGGCAAGACTGAGTGATCAGTAGGTAAATTGAAGTCGTAAATTAAACTAGCCAGCTAGGGATGTAACCAATGATATTTATTGGAGTTCTGTTTTTATCGATATGTTATTATTGTCCCCGTACGAGATGGGCACGTATCCAACGCAAAATTGTTGTTTCTTTTTAAATTATTGTTATAACATAAAAATGATGTAACTTTTTTATTTGATTTAGGTTACCGAAATTCGTAGATCATAGTCTTTTGTCTATGATCGACTAAGTTCTGTAACACAAAAGTATTATTTAAGTCTTGTTTACGTAATGTGTCGATATCATAATATCATTAATGTAATAATTCTTTGAAAAATGAATGTTGTGTCACATTTCATGTTAAAATTTATTAAATCGACATTAGCTGCTATCGAACGTAAACATCTCTACCGCGTTTCGGTATTGTGTCGAGCGGCTTTTTATTAGAATCATAAAGGATACCGCCGCTGAGTGGAGTGTTGCTAGTTTAGGGAATTTTCCCTAATTTCGGGGTAATGTTTCTCGTTAATACTATACTAAGGAAATAAATTGTGAGGTTTTATGAAGACCTAGATTTTTTGTATTATTTTTCCTAGTATGCCTTACAAGTCAGTAATATGTGGTTTCGGTATCGGACAGGGGTATATGAAACACACTGTATGTCATACGTTAAATAAACCATACATAAGGCAGACGAAATCGTGTTATTGTTAGGAGCAGTGCGCTCACTCTATCCGTCGTAGTAGCATTGAATTAAAACGTGGATAGTTTTTGGAAGCGCAGGGCACAGCTAACGATTTAAAACTCAGTCCAAATACGTACAGTCGTTTTTGTGTGATAGAATAACAAAGCTGCGGATTTGGAACATTGACATTTATTACAAGAATTGATTACGCAAACCTAATATAACAGACAGGTGCGGTTGCCAATGAATCATAAATCATTTGATAGCCTACTTAATGAAGATGTTAATCAGAATTATCTTGTATATGTGGGTCTCTGCTCTGTATGCCACTTATTTTAAACGGCTGACGTTGATTAATGTTTGTGTTTTAATGGGTTCTAAATGACTTAGATTTACAAAAGGCAAGTACTTTATGAGATGCTGAATATTATATATGTAAAGTCGCAAGGTACTAGTCCATAGTCTTTGATAATTATATACTCAAAATATTCTAGAATGTGTGTGTGTGAGTGTGTGACATTGGACTCTATCAAATGGCACGACCGCATATGGTTTGGGTATTTAAGAAGGTTTCACGGTGGTTTAGGTTAACATTCGTATCCATTATGACACATAGCGCTGATACACCTGAGCATTCACTTGTAACAGAACAGCGAGTATTCGCCGTTTTATGTTTTGTCGAACTGAACATTTTCACGATCATTCTAGCGAACATTCTAAATTCAAACAGTCCGTAGAATATAGAAAAATATAGGAATCGCACTACAACAGCAGTTTTACCCAATATGTTTACTTTACTTTCTCTTATGAATTCTTGCTAGAGTAAGAGTAAGATACATAAACAAATGACGTTTTGTAAATAATAAAATGCAGATTTTAATTTGAAGCTGTTTCTACGTTCAAATTTATTTATCGATAACAAGAGTTTATCAACATTCTATTGAAATTACATACATACATACATATACTCACGCCTTTTTCCCGTCGGGGTAGGCAGAGACAACAGAACGCCACTTGCTCCTATCCTTACAAACCTCACGCGCTTCCTCTACACTCATTACTCTTTTCATACATGCTCGCCGGTTGCGGGTACTTCGGACCTTTCCGTTTCTTAGGATGTCTCCAATTTGGTCGAAGAATGTCCGCCGAGGTCTGCCGCGACCGACTTGCCCACACACATTTGCCTTATATATCTGATTCGTCATTCTTTCTTCACTCATTCGCTCCACGTGTCCAAACTACCTAAGCATTCCTTTCTCAATTGAAATTAATTCTGAGTAAACCAAATATAAGAGCGGTTTCAGATTAGCGTTTTATACGCGCGTATAAGCTCGTTTTTGGAAGCGCCTGTAGGCGCGTATAGGCTCGCCTTTTGACACACGCACAACTCGTACGAGCGTTGACGCGCGTCTAAGCTCGTATAAGCGCGAGCCGTCAAAATCCATGTTGACACTGACAAGATGTCACTACAGTTTCGAGCGAACACGCCGATATATGCCCATTTACGAGAGACCGGTATTTTGACGCGCGTAATGTAGCGCGCGTGTAAGCGCGTATGCAGAAACGACCGTATACGCGCAGAAAAATACGCTAATTTGAAACCGCCCTAAGGGTATATTAAAAACATTATCGATATTTTACCGATATTTATTCTGAGTAAGCCCTGCTCTAGTCAAGTTAAATTTAGTGACAAGCTACGAAAATTCTTCCCTAGATTAAAATCATAGGTCAAAGTGAAGTAAATGTATTGGGTTTAACCGCCTTTGTAGCGCGAATCCTATGTATTATCTATATTCTAAGGCTCGCCCGAATGTTCGTGAGAATGCTCGCTAAAACACACTCATTTGTTTTGTAACATCGCGAGAATGCTCATTACAGGTGAATGCTCAAGTGTATCAGCGCTATAATAACATACTGCTAACAAGGAAACCACAGAAATAGATAGTTCAAAATAAAATATCCTACTGACTCACATTTATGAGCAGTAAACAATTACTGCCATATCAAATGCAATGGTATGGTTGAAGAACTTATATGCCTTTTTCCATAAAGTCTAATTTGTTACCTTGACCTTCTCTGAATATTATAGCTCATTTATGTGATCGTACTTCTTCCTGTAACTGCATCCCCATAAGTAAGTCAAGCAGTGTTAAATATTTAGGTGTATATATTGACCAACATCTGGAACTGGCATAAACGCATTGACACACTCCAATGGGACCCGCAAACTTATTTATGTCTTTAAAAAAATTACAAAGATGTGCTGACGTGGATACGTTAAAATTTGTGTACCTTGCTCTCTGCCAATCGATCCTAACGTACTGTATACCCGCTTGGGGTGCAGCCGCTGAATGCTATTTTATGAGACTCGAACGTGCACAAAGAATGGTCCTTAAAGTTATTTTCTCACGGCAACTAAGACATTCTACCATTCAACTATATGCGGAATCGAAGATGCTGACGGTCAGACAGCTTTATGTTCTTATGTCGATTCTGCTTAAGCACTCATCTCGTCCCCTTTCGGAGCCAATTGTGTAGATTAAAATACATCTTTTCTCAAGACCCGCATAAAACTTTATTCGCGAAACGACACTATTACGTGGCCAGTACTAAACTTCATAATAATATAAATAGGGTACTTATAAATACATACTAAAACAAAATTTCAGCTAAAAATTACATTAAAAAAATATCTCCAAAAACTTACCTTCCGTGTTACCGAAGAACTTCTATAGGTTAATTAACAGTAATATTGCTTGAAAAATGATACAAATAGTGCGTATAAGAGTATTATCATATGGATACGCTCATAATTATATACACACTTACACACACACAAACATCCTTATACACACCCTTTTCACACACATACACTAACACTATACACAGTTTATAGTTTATAAGATTTCAAAAAAGAAATCGAAATTCATTAAACCAGTCACTTTTAGATTTAATTGCACAAAAAATAAAATAAGATAGGTTTCTCCATTTTCCTAACGTTACTTGTTGTTAAAAAAAAAAAAATCTCACTTGTTAACACTTCCAAGAGAATATTGATTATTTGTAACCACATGTGAGGCTTAAATATATCAATATAATAAATATAATAATATTAATGTATCAATCAGAAGGTAACACTGGCTTCTACGATACAGTTACATACTTAGTTTAGAAGTCAGGGTCTCTATCTTGTAAATATATACCATACGCCATATATTTTGTATTTAGTTTAAGTGTAATTCTTATGGAGTAATAAACTTATTATTATTACACACAATTTCACATTGAGCATAAAACATGTACTTGTATGTGGGTAAGGCCACAGTAATTAACCAGTATTGCCATACTTAGCTTTCTTTTTGTAGTAACATTCCAATCTCGGGAATTACCAGTTCAATCTGACAGTGTGAATATGCTGACATTGTAAATAACGGTGCTACGACAAAGTACCGCAAAGTTAATTAAAATTGACATGTTAATTAATTGTATGATACTTTTACTTATTTTTAGATCGTCTATAGACGTCACCAATAAAAAAGCGGTAAAGAGGCATACATCCAATTAAGCATACAATAACTTGATTCAGAGGCACCAAACTTTAGTCTGCGAAGATTTATAATATGTATAGCATTCAAAGATGCTATAAATATCAAGTATTTGCTCAATCAATTAATCGTATATAGGACTCTTAGAATCCTACTATAAAACTGAGTGGTGGGCTGATATCTACCAACCGGAACCCGAACGTATTTTTAACTTCTGTTACTACTAACTTACTTGCGCCACAAGAGTGAATCACGCGGCGATTATAGTAACGTCCTGCGAATCAATGAGATTACTACTTGTGCAGGAATGCCTAATTAATTCATCTGTCCTCAAAAGATAATTATATTCAATATATATGAACCTACGTAGCTCATATCATCTCATTAAAGAATATATCGAGAAGACGAAACATAGAAATCGACATTCGTTTTAAATATCGATAATATAATATTCTTTATAAAATCAATAAATCTACGCACTTTATAGGTATACCTACTCATTATCAAATTATGTTTGACTTTTTTAAAATCAAATATATTTTTGCACCATATCAGTTTCTTTCAATGCTGAAAATTAATCAAAGCTAAGATGTTTTTCAATTAACATCGTCATGGTCGTAGCGTATCCCAGTTGCATCCTATACTTTCACCTTGGATTCCGAGGTGCCTTTACTGGTCAAATCAGACTGTCTGGCCTTTGCAACCCAAAGGGATGGCCATATTCCTAGGCTTAGAGCAGTGTTAGTAGTAGTACCTATATTTAATGCTAGTGATTCCTATAATGACTGTCAAAGCTCTTCTTGACAGCAGGGATCGACGGCTTAACGTGCTTTCCAAAGCACGGAGCATATTACTTACATAATAACTTTGAAAAGTCGGTGGTGCGCGCCATAGGTTTGTACCCGATGGCATGCTATGGCATTCTGTTGGTATCTCTACCAGGCTATCGCTGCCTCTTGTAATGCTCCTGCTACAGCTGCGTCTTGACGCGTCAATTAGCGCGTTTATTTAGGCGCTACGTAGATGTGGCCAACATTTTAACGCGTTAGAATACAAATTTCCAACGCAAAGAACTATGGCAGAATTTGATCTGGGTTTCTTGTGACGACCTTAAACTTCATATGAACAAAACAAATAGTTATTTTTTCTACGATTTTTAATATTTTCACTTTGTCTCGTTAAAGCTGGAGTATTTTATGATGATAAAAAGCATTCCAATTGATTACGAATACTTTATTATTTGATTGTTGCTATAGAAAATGGTGTGACAGGAATAGACGTGAGTGCTTTATCCGTATCGATTATTAAATAAGTAATCGATACGATCGACCCTTATAGAGTTGGTTTGGTTTAAAATGCAGTTATTTAATATTTAATCAACATTATATCATGCATGAGGAATCTGATGGGAGTGAATGAAGCAAGAGAGATATGTCAAGATCGTTGCAAATGGCGCTCCGTAGTCTCTGCCTACCCCTCCGGGAAACAGGCGTGAGTCTATGTATGTATGTATATCAATAAGCTAATATTTTTGAAGCAAAATAACGTTTAAATCAAATAAAAAACGTCACAGCATCATTTTAATGTTGTATCGATTTCACATAAAATCGATTTAAAATGTGCAGCTCTGCTTTTGTCTTTGGCTGTGACAGTTAGATTAGTTTTGAAGTCATTCTGACATATGTCATTTGATAATTCAAACGTACCTACCTACATTGTTTAACTTTCATACTATACTTCTGTGATACTATAACTTTCCTTTTACCTACATTGTTCATTCTTAACTAAAAATTCAAACACCGATATCTTCTTTTTCCACCTTTCCTGAGTGAAAATAGAATCATTTATAGACTCTGTTACTTACGCCAAATTTTTTGATATATTTTTATTACTGTACGCTTCAATTTAATTTCAGATATTTTGATGTATGGAGAGAATGGAGATCTGCCATTGTCCTTTATTAACGCGTTAACCAACGCGTTATTGTCCATTGCCATTAACGTTAACACTAACGCAGGTGTAGCAGTAGCATAAGAAACTATCGTTAACACAATAAATAAAAATATATACTACTTCGATACGGCTATTGATACTACCCATTATAAACAATAAGGAAGAGAAATATTAATATTTTGCCTTAAATGAAAAGTAGCAATAAAATTATATGAGTCTAGAACATCTAAAGACCTTGCTGAACAGGTCATCTTAATTTTACCCGAGATGGGGAGGACTTAGCGTTATCTTCGGAATAACTTGTTTGCTTATAGTGCCATTTTGCTATTATGGCTTAACCTTTTTTTATTTGGAATATGTGTCAAACCAGATATGATCAGCAGTTGTCACGAGTGTGCTGTAAGTTGTTATGATGGTTTTATTAAAAGGCCTACTAATCCAGTTAGCGGGTCTTAGTCGCGATAATGTATTTATTTCAAGGCATAAATACTTCTGTTATTCTCCTACGTTTCTACCGGCTTGTCTAGAGTCCCTCCGCGACCACAACCGTTGCAAGCCGGTAGAAAAGTAGGATAATAACAGAGGTATTTATGCTTTGAAATAAATACATTATCCTGACTAAGACCCGCTAAATAATATTGTGTGATATATACAAATCGCGAAAGTTTAAAATCGATTAATCCAGTTAGTATCTTAGTACGAACTACAAACACAATTTACACCATTCTCAGAGATTAGATATTCTTAAATAGTGTCGGTATTACGGAGAAGTATCCAGAAAATAATCATTGAGCTTTTGCTTTGAGTGGTTATAGTCATTTAAGTTTTCGTCTGATACAACTTTGTCCGTGTGGTGACGGATTAAGAATACGGAATGTCACCACCCCATATCATCCCATGGGTGTCGTAAGAGCCGACAGAGGGAGCATATTATGCAGAGAACAGCACTGTAAGATAAGGAAAACTTGATACAAACCCTATACCAACCCGTTTGGCCAGCGTGGTAAAGTAGACCAATTCCTCCTTTCTAAGGAGAGGCAGCAGTGGACTGTTAAAGGCTGATGAAAAAGAAATCTTTTTCAGATACATTGAAATCGCCTGCATGTATTCTATCAACTTTAAAATAACGGACAAATACCTTTTGTATGAATGTCCCGCTGTTTTGGCATAAGTTATATCAGAAGTAGTCGTGGGATTACTGACTCTTTACGTTTCTAGCCTAGCCATCTTTATTTTAGCCTCTGAACATTCCTCAAAACGTTGAAACATTATGAAGAATATTCAAGGCACTTAAGTTATATAAAAATAGTTATTACAACAGATTTAGGAAGTCGGCATAGGTTGAATTTACGCCTATTGTATGATTCCTCGTTAAAAATCATAATTGCGGTCAAATGTTTAGTTCCATAAGACACATGAATAGCAACAAAAAATAACAGATTAATTTAAATTCAATAACAACTATGATGACCGGCTAACAGGTTTGCATAAGTTGTAAAAATAAATCTTTATCATCTATCTCTTTCACACGTAAGTAAATTTTCCATTCATCCTTTTCTGGCTTGGATGAAGAATTTTTCCTTTATCATTTGAGTCGTAACAGGCGTGTGCGACGTCCGCCTTTTAATTCTATAGTGACGTGATATTTGCGAAGCCTTGAAGGTTCTTTAAAATGGTAAGCAAGTGACAAACTCCGGGAAGGGCTAATTTGTTTATTATTTTGTTTTAGTTCAAAATTGGTGATGAGTGTAGTGTTGAGTGAATTTTGGTGATGATTACAAAGATGATCAACCGGTTTATTGTGGTCTGTTCTTCGATAAAAGTGTAGGTGATCTAATGGTGTTTACTTAATTTTGTTCTCCCCAACACAATTATGTATAAGGTCGTGAGATCAAATTCGTGAAGGTATGCCTTAATGATGGTATTTTTTTAATTTTGTTACGAAATTAGCGCAGATATAGCATCATAATAAAAGTAAACAAAGCAAATAATTAACTTGTTTTACTAGGACTGTAAATTAACTTTTCGGCCAACGATCGGTAAGTCTCGCATTCAGTTGCCAGACTGCGCAAATTCTGGATACAATTTTTTTAAATTTTCTAAAATGGTGCTTAGTATTTAATTACGTTTATGCTACACATGGATGTGTAGCATAAACGTAATAAAATAAAATACTAACTTTGAACAGTTCTTTGCAGTACCAAAGAAAATGGGAACATCTTTCGCAGTGTCAACTTTGTGCTTATTATGATAATTTTGCCTTTTTAATAGAATGCATAAATAATAAAATTTGTCATACGCGGAAATTGATACCAGGGTCTCTAGATTACACGAATAAGATTATACAAGTGCGAGGATACACATCAAATCACATAATAAATTAGAAATATATCGACAGATTTGATTGACATAGCAGTATAAACTGTGGCCTCGCCGTCAAACACTGCGCCGAGTGTTGTGGGTTCGATCCCCATCCGAAATGAGACTTAGTGTTCGTGTGTTCCACAATTTACCTGACTGTTGACTGAATGTTTGTTAAGCTCCCCGTAACACAAGATTTTTTCTTAATGTGGGAGATATCTTTTATAAGTAAAGTAAAATGTTGAATGAATAATAATATATCACGAATGATTAAAATGAGGGATACGTAGAAATTTTTTCGACAGTGACTACGTCTTATCTATATCTATATCTCGTATCTTATGTATATCTATAGTATAGCCGAAGAATTTTGGTCCAAACGATGGAATACCCCTATATGTTTGAATTACAGAGATCAGACAGCAGTCCCTCTTTTGGAAAAGCTGATATTCCGACAAAGCCACTAAACAACATAACAAAAAAAACAGGACGTAGACAAACACACATATCAATAAGGACGGTAGAGTTGATACTTGAAATACTATGTCCATGACTGTTTAGGCTTTGTAGTGACGTCAAATATCTAATATATGTATTTAATTTGCACAGTTTTAGTGGAACAACAAGTGAGAATCTGCGCATACAAATCGCGAAAGAATGAATCATAGAATAGCGCAATTATGCGCAATTATAAAAATTCATCATTTTTCTGTCATCTAAACTCAGCTTTGTGTGTTAGGTTATAGCGAAATATAAATAAGAGATAAAATAAAATAACTAAATATTAAAATAACAGAACTTAAAAGTTAAGAAAATATTATTTGTTTAGTATTGTACTCTTTTTTTAGCATTATATGATACAGGCAGGTAAAAAGCAGTGTACACTGTTTGGTGAATCGATCATCGATGGTTTCATGTCTTGATAAGCTTTTTAGCACTGCGCCGAGTGTTTTAGGTTCGATCCCCCCGAAACAACACATTGTGTTATCCAATTTTGTTGTTTCAGTCTGGAGGTCTGTCCTCAATACTTTCAATCTTGATACCGAATTTAACCAACAGAAATTTTGCAATAAATTGCAATAATATTATGAGCTATACCTTTTTATTTCCGTACAGTAAGTGGAAATCACTGAAGAAATGAATCTTCTGGATGTAGTCTAGCATTTAATTCCTAAAACAAAAATAAAGAAGAATACCTAGGTTGTGATATCTTCGAAGGAACATGACCAATCATAACACTTTAATAAGATGGAACTCATTTTCCATTTCAGATCAGAGCTATATGCTGTTTAGCAGCTATAGTTTCGGTAGTATCCGCCCAGAGAGCATCTGAGCTTCAGTCGCCATGCCCTGAAGTATTTATGTATGAGCCTTCGAGGTCAGGTGAGAAGTCTGGCTCCGACTCTGAGAAGTGGTACGGGGTTGTCAACCTTTCGACGGATATTACCCTTTACGCGTTGTGGCTAAACATCATACTGGATAACAAGGCTGACATACTTGGAGTAGGTGATTTATTTTCATGCATTTTACTTATAAGTATATTTGTTTCATTGAGGCTTTGAAATCAAACTACGGTTTACGAATTCTATAGCTGAATGTTAGTAATAAAGATATTCCATTTAAACCTAATGATCTAGAAACGAAATTAGTTTTATGCATATGTCTTGCTGTTCGTAATACTATGGCATAGTTAAGCATCGTTTGTGATGATCAGCACTTGCTCTGGGAATCTTTAATTTTGTTACAGTAGGGCCCTTACATGCTGGACGTGGGTGTACAAAAGAATAAAAATTCTACATTGGAGGGCAACGGCTGGCCTATAATTTCCATAACCAGACTAGTTTAGGTGCATTATCATACGAAAAGATGAGCGAGAAAAATAATATGCCATCAAATACTCATTTATATTATTTATTTCAGAATTGGGTAGGTGAAGTAACTACAGAAGACAATTACAATTTTAAAATTGAAAATACAAAAATGACAATATCACCCGGTTCACCTACTGCTGTTCGTTTTTTTGTTCAATACAATACTGGAAATGCTATGCCAAGACTCCAGTCTATTCTCTTTAACGGAAGAGAAATATGTAATAAAGTTACCACTCAAACTACAGAAGATACCTCAATTTACGGGTCCAATAATTATGACATTAATAATGGAATACCCACAAGATATGATAAGGTTACGACAACAGCAAGATCTATAACAACAACTAAGACTAAGAATCATTACATACAGAAAACCACCACAAAATCGAATTATTGGACACAAGCTAAAGTAGAAACCACGCAAGCAACAACAACAGAGAAACTTCAAACCAAATCGGAAAGCAAAGGCAAATTGACATCAAATATTTGGAGCTGGGTGGCACCACAGACCAAAAATACACAGGAAACAAAAACAGTAAGCAACCAAGAAACTAAGAGTAAAGATCAAACTTTAGCCAATAACTCGCAGCCAAAGTCACAGTGGTCTCAAAATAAATCAGAAAATAGTAACAGTAAACAAACATCGAGTTCAGAAACTCAGAGTGTCAATCGAGCTCAATCTGGTCAAGAAATTAGACAGCAATCAATAGGACAACTATGGGCTCAAACGAAAGCGACAAACAATCAACAAACAAAAGCCGAAATAATTCAAACCACTACGGAGCGTAATAAGCAGGCAACATATGATAGTACTACGTATTCAAAGCTTCAAACATGGTCAGCAGGCAATGCAGGCAATTACCAACAAGTGGTAACAGAAAATAACCAACAAGTATGGTCTCCATCAAGGGTGGAAGGCAACCAACAAACAAAACCAACAAACACACAAACTAGAACCGATGGCAGTTATCAGGCGACTTCTGGCAATCAATATTATTCCCAATCTAATACAGGCAATAATCAACAAACTACAGCAAATAATGCCGCTGGAAGTTATGTAGACAACTCGTATGTAGAGGCGCAAAATACGCAACAAAGAAAACCAATTGATGCATTGCCTATTAGAGATGAAGGAACGTTACAAGACAGACCTATAAGAAGAAAAGAATCCTCGAATACCTATTCGTATACACAAGATCAATCCAAAGTAGTTAACGAATATACAGATTCTAGAAAGTAAGTATGGAAATGCTTCTCCATCTTTAATTTTTTTATGACATACTAGAAGATCATTTGAGAGAGTGAGACTTAATAATAATATTCGTTTATTTGGCAGTAATAATGACAGGACCGGACTCAGTGATAGAAATCTACAACAACAATCAAGTCTAAATGGACAGCAATTGACTGTAGCTAGACCAACTACTCCAGCAGTTGTAGTGCCCATAGTGGAGGGATATTACAGTGACACTCTAGCGTAAGTTCTTAAAATCAAATTACATTAACCTATGCAGAAACTTTGAGGAAAATATTTAAACTATAAAAAGGCTCCAACCGTTTTTGTCTATAATCAAACTTTAAATGTTTGTAGATGATTTACAATAAATTGCATAACATTAAATTGCTAAGGTGACAGCGCAGCGATAGCCTAGTGGAGATACCAACAGACTGCCTCGCAGAGGGTATCCTCGGGAATTCACGGCGCGCACCAATGTCTTTTCGGAGTAATGTGCGTTTTAATTGTAAATTATCGCTTGCCCCATGCATCGGAGAGCACGTAAAGCTGTCGGTTCCGGTTGTTATGAAGATCTTTGACAATCATTATAGGGCGTCAGTACCTTCTAAATAAACTGACACTAGTCTAAACCAAGGAATATCGCTGTCCCTTCGGGTTGCGGAGGTCTGACAGGCAGTGGCTCTGTGGAAAAGCTAATATTCAGCCAAATCCGGTTAGACTAGTAAGCGGACCCCAGGTTGAAACTATGATAACGCTAGGAGGAAGAAGAACATTAAATTTCTAAGGAAAGCTTGTCTTATAAACTTGTCTTATTTAAAGGTTGCCTTTAATAATTTTTCGGTGATATGTCAGTCAGAACAATACTTTTATATTATACTAAACATATAAAATATCGACATTTCAGGACTGAAGACGAGGATGATAGTGACGATGGTTTAGGTCTACCTATCTTTATACCTAACTACAGACCTGACGTACGTACTGTTACAACTTTACTACCTTGCTTTATAACGGTCTAATCAGTTTGCATGTTTGTTATAAATCTCACATTAAATTGGAATAATAAGTTTTACTAGATACAATACGTATCATGTGTAATATTACATCTCTGCCTAACCCTTCGGGGATACAGGCGTGAGTCTATAAAAACAAATTCGTATCAGATAAAGCGCCAAGAAGTGTAAGGTATCAATTTGTTTCCAAACCAAGTATTAGGGGGTTACAATTATTAATCGAAATGTTGCTTATCCTCAAGTTTAACCTTTTGTCTAAAAAGCAGAATCTAAATTCGTTTTACTCTTGTATATTCATATAAGGAAAAATTATCAAAAGAATATTTGGCTGAGTTACTGGTTTGTCCACATAAATACTCAATCTTAATTTTTCCTCAATCTATTATTTATGTTATTTAATTGCAGAATACATGCGGCAAAGTGACAAAGAAGCCCCCACTATATTTGCCTTATGGATCCACAACATCAGAAGGACAATGGCCATGGCAGGCAGCGCTTTATCAGCAGAGGGTAAGAATTAAATCAGTATGATTTATTCATCTTTCTTCATCGATTATACAGTGCAGGGAACTTTTTAGACAACATATTTTGTTATGTTGTTTACATTATTACATACTATGTTTACTTTGTATTTTTTAAGTTATTGTAAGAATAAAGATAATTATAAATACTCCTCCATCTCAAGAAAAATAATGAACACTGCAAGTGAAAATAGTACCTACTCACAATTTTCGTAAAGACATTTTTATTTTATGCAAAAATTGCTATATTATTTTGTAATAGTAAGCTATTTGTTTCGTTTACTTTTAGACGGTGGACTTCAAGTATATCTGCGGTGGTACCCTGGTGTCTCACCGCCACATCCTCACAGCGGCGCACTGCGTCACCAGGAAGAACTCTTTGCGAGTGGTGAATCAGAACACACTGACTGTCTACCTGGGCAAGTTCAACCTTAGGACTTCAGTAGACGGGGTGCAAGTCAAATTTGTAAGTATTTCTTGTATCTCGTACAGGCCTGACATTGATCACGTTAATTACAGACATGGTAATTTAAGTCCGGTGAGCAGGCAGCAATGGAGTAAAGAAAATAATAATGGTCCATTTCTTGGGCTCGTACTAGCTTTGTAATAATGTGTTATTAATGAAGCTGTTGGTTGCTTTCACGGCAAATGAAACAATTGACAGCGACACAGGATTAAGTCCTAATGCGGGAGATGTCTTTAAAAAAAAACTATGTAAGGCATGTCTGAAAGGCTTTTTAAATGTTTTCAAATATGTGCAAACCACTCAGCTTTTTACAGAAGCCACGTGGCAAACTACATTTCGTGTACTGAATAGAGTTACTGCAGAACTGGAGATGTATACTAAACGGACTGATATTTTCAATTAATTTTATCACTAGACTTCGCCCACGGCTCCATTCGCATGAATCATTGGCTTGAACCTTTCTCAGGAATTATACCTACGATCTATTAGTGCAAGCTGTAGGTTTGGTAGTTTTTGGATTTTAATATTCAATATGTAAATCCCAGTTTTTACTATGTATATTCCAGTTTCCATAAAAATTACTACCTGTAAAATTGAAATATCATAACTCTTAACTTTTTGCACTGTAAACCAAGGAAGAGCGGAGTTCATTACCACAAGCAAGTATTTGTTTAAAAAGGACCCAAAATGATATTGTTATTGTTGATTGTTATGTTATTGAAATAAACCTTTTTAATTTTAATTTAATTATGAAAATCTATACTAAGTATAGATTTTCAAAATAATACCTACCTTCATAAGGAAATAGCAGTCTTAATTTCCATTCTAACCTGATTTAAACCACATCACAAAACGCATAATTCAGTTACCACAACAGCTATCACAGTCAATCAGATCCATGTTAAACTAGATTAGCACCCTTTGTCTTTGACTTTCAGTCTCAGTGCAGTTTCAATCGTGACAAGTCTAATTGATTGTGAGAATTCTCCCCGTCTCATGTACATTGCTAATTTCGTTCGAGCCGATTGATCAAACCCATTCGATCCCATTGTAATTACAAAATTGTATTCAATTTGATTCGGTTCAAATGTTATTGGAATTCGGAAGTTGTGGCCCAAACCCAATGTTTTAGTTTTAAAAGTTGATTAAGTGGCACTTGATTGGGTTCGTCTATAATTGTAATATTGGTATGGGAACTTTAGGTAGATTTTAATTGAATGATTTGTCGAGTTATTATTTTAGGGTATGGTTATTTATATTTTGGGTTGGGATGGGTTGAGATTTTCTGTTTTGTCAATAGGAAAAGGAAAACTAACCTCTTATATTTAACTAGATTTCCATATTTTGATGAGGAGTGGTGCTAAACTACTGTTTGAATATTGTTTAAGGATTTTACAACGTCCATTATTTAATAGTTCTACGCTTCTTTGACTAGTAGAGAAGTGCCTGACATACATATGTATGTCAGGCATTTCTCGACGGTATATGTATACCTGGACGAAAGTTTTTTTTGAAACTTAAAATTATAATTTATGCCATATCATCTAAAATCTCTTAGTTTATATTAAGCAAATATGTAATTTCAGGTGAAAAAAATAATACTCCATCCTGAATATAATGCTACAACGTTCAGTCGAGACTTGGCGATCCTGGAACTTCGGGAAGCTGCTATGTTTACCGACTGGGTGAGGCCTGCCTGTCTGTGGCCAGAAAACCGGATTGGTCACCGGCATATCATAGGGAAGAAAGGATCGGTAAGCTGACAGATTTTTTATATTTTGATAACGTTTCCTTCTTAAGAAACCACAGCGATGGCTAATATCTATTTAAATCTACATCAAACTTTAATCTTGTTCCTGAAAACAATAGTGTGCGTATTTTATTTATTTACCGTACTACAGGGGGGTAAACTTAAAAATATACGTTTTTTTAAAACAATTACTGTCCAACCTGAAATTCTAGTATATAACGCTGCGTGTATAACGCTGGTATAGCGTGGCATAGACACAAATTGTATCCAGTGGCCGAACACAGTATGTCCCTTCTATTTGGCTGAGATGACGTGATCATACGCCAGTCTGTCCGTATACGCACTTTGTGCTCACGTATATGTTGATCCATTGTCTAGTACCCATTGCACAAGCTCTGCTTAGTTTGGGACTGGATAATGCTGTGTGTATGTGGTAGAATATGATTATTATTTTCTACAAATACTATACTGACGTCAATTTTCCTGTTGGGATAGGCAGAGACAAAAGAACGCCACTTGCTTCTAACTTTACCAACCTACCGTGCCGAGTATCTAAAGGGGTGAATGAAATAAGATATAGATAGCATGTCACCATTACTAGAATCCATTTCTATTTGCCTTGCACCTAAATCTTAATATATAAAATCCTTGCGTTACTGACTGACTGACAGACACGCTACAGCCGAAACTACTGGTCGTAAGAAGATGAAATTTAGCATGTATGTTCCTTGGGCATCGTAGGGGTGCACTAAGACGGGATTTCCCGAAATTCCCACGAGATCGGGCAAAACGGGAAATTCGAAAATATGTGCGTGCGAAGCCGCTGGCGTCGACTAGTATTAAATAAAGCAGTAATTTCATAACTCCGTTCAATTTCTTAGACATAACACTAATTCTACCCATGACAAATAGAGACAATATAACCCTGACCACAAGCTTACGCTCTAGTATTGTAACTATTGTAAGTCACAAAGGTGACATTGAAGCAGGAGCTTATAGCACAAGAGGCTCTGTGGCTCACCTCAACAGAGACGAGGGGTTAAAAGATAAATGATTCCTTTACTCTTAGATGACAGCTCGGCAATATACTAGTGAGTGACGTCTCTCAGCTCTGGGAATATTGAAACAAAGGTTATGCAATGATTTGTTCTAGTGGTGACGTATTAATAGGAGTGAAGTTTGTTCGTGACTACATAGATACTTACATATATACTATCCTACAACTGAAAAGACATAATTAGTTGTATATAACTTTTATGACTGCACGTTTGGTGTAGTGGTATGAGCGGCTGCTTCGCCGCTTGACACTGCGCTGAGAGTTGTGGGTTCGATCCCCACAAGAAACAACGCTTTGTGTGGTTCATAGATTGTGAGATTGAAGTCCCCCGCGCCACAGGACTCAGTTCTAGTGCGGAAGTTGCCTTGAAATTTACTTGTTTTAGTTATAACTTTTAAATTTCCTCATCATGATAATGAAAAGCGAGAATGTGTTTGCAGGTTGTCGGCTGGGGTTTCGAAATGACTGGAGCGCCCAAAGCAGAACTAAGTCTTCTAGAAATGCCAGTGGTCGACCAGGAGACTTGCATCAGTTCCTTCACGGAGTATTACCAGAGATTCATATCTGAGTACACATATTGTGCTGGATATACCGACGGTAAGATTTTAAATTTGTCCTCGACTTATCTAGTCGCCTGCTACCTATTTTTTTCCACATGCACACAATACCATCTATGTAGTTGAGTCAGAATGCAACTGTGCGAAAAGAAGAAAGAGTGTACATTTGATAATTGTTACATCCTGCGTTACACAATTTATCTATCTTTACATTTTGTTATTTTCTCTTCAGATATTGGTTATTTTTGGCATATATTTTCTTTACTTACTGCTTACGTATTTACTGCCAACCCGCACTTGGCTGTAAGAGACTATGCCCTGAGATAAGGGCCGTATCCAACAGTTGGATAGATTATAAACAAGGCGAACGATGTTTTTTTTTTATCTATAGTCTCACGCCTGTATTCCTGAAGGGGTAGGCAGTGATGTAGATAATATTACAAACACACATTTCGCCATATTAATAATTCGTAGGTCTCACGTTATAGGATGCGAGGCTGTTGCCGTTACCGGGCACTTGGCTAAGCTCCGTGCTGCTACTGACAATTCGCAAAAACTCAGTAACACTTTTCCCCGACCCGGGAATTGAACCCGGGACCTCCTGCTCAGCAGACGCTTACTCTATCCACTGGGCCACGGGGGCAGGCTGATGATTGCTTAAATTTCAAATTTCATTGCTTCTAGGTTCCACAATATGTAACGGTGATAGCGGTGGAGGCATGGTGTTCAAGCGAGGCAGTACTTGGTACCTCCGCGGTCTTGCGTCCCTCTCCGTGGCACGACCCAACGAAAACCGATGTGATCCGAACCGATACGTCATATTCACAGATTTAGCCAAATTCTTGCCCTGGATCGAAGAACACGTTGATTAATTTATTTGGAAATAAAGTTAGCTTGAGTGTATTTTTAGTATTTTATTAGCGATGCCCTGCGAAGCTTTGGTCACGATCTGTGATAAAAAAGTTGTAAAGAAGAAGTATCTTTTAATAATACTATTTCATTAATTTAATTATTTTTTATATTATGTTGCATAGGATTGCATATATGGTGCATAGGATTGTGGTGCACACCAAGAACTTAGGGTCCCAAGCTAACCTCACCTGCAAGTGCATAGTTCACCTGCCGATCAACGGACGAGGCTCTGGCAAAAACAAAAATCCCGTTAAGCGGCAATAGGCTCGCCACCTATTACGTGGGATCAAAACACTGGCGAAAAGTGGGCGCTTAATATGCCTCTGCCTACCCCTTCGGGGAAACAGGCGTGAGTCTATGTATGTATGTATGTAATTATTTTTTGGATCGTACGGTGAGTAACACCTGAAACACAAAGCATCACAAAAATAAGTGAAATCGAAATCTCATATTATTATATAAACAACATTTGCTAACATAAAAAAGAAACAATAGGCATTTTCTGAATATTTTATAAATCCTATTATGTTTAATGGATTAGTAAAGATTTTAAAGATTTTTATTTTGCAATGGCTGACATTAAGAAAACTAATAGACATATTCTAAATCATTTATAAATCATATTATGTTTAATGAATTACAAAAGTTTTTAAACAAATCTTACTTCCTCTGATACCTCTCACAATAATAAATATAAATGTATACATGTATTTAAACCAGACCCGAGCCAAAGGTTTTCGTTCCAATTTATAAATGCAAAATAAAGTAAAAAAAACTTCAGTTCAGAATTTTTTACTGTCAAATCATTCGAGATATCAAAAACTTTTGACGAACTGATGAGCAACTCATCCACTTCGTTTAAAAGTAAGTTAGTGACGTGATGGTAAGTATTATATTATAAGTTAGATTGATCGGCCGAGTTGGTAGGTGAGTGTGAAACGAAGCTTTGAATTAATCTTGCACGGTATATTGGACGAGAGCACGACACGACACAGAAGATACATTGCATTTCCATCTAAGCTCTGCATCAAATGCTGTTCTTTAAAGCAAGACATTTTAATTCATCTTAGTAAAAGATCACAACACGCTAGCGAGAGAGCAGTAAGAACAAAATAACCGCTTCTCAATGAAAATTCCAAATCAGTCGAAAGCTCGCAACATGATCATCATGTGGTAACAGGGTAAGGACAAAATAATGGCTTCTCTAAAAAGCTGTTATGGACACACATAACTGAATCACCGATCAAACGGATCAGTAGATTTGAGCGGTACCAAAACTTTATATAATAAGTTTTTTTATAGTCTCTCGCCTGTATCTCCGAAGGGGTAGGTAGAGGTGTAATAGTTCACCCAAATTTCGCCGTGAATTTTTAGGTCCCACGTAATAGGGGGCGAGTTACCGGTCACATCACCAGACTCCGTGCTGCTACTGAGATTTCGGAAAAAACCCAGTAATACTTTTGCCCGACCCGGGAATCGAACCTGTCGAGTCAGTCGTAGTAGTACAAAAGCCTATTGCAGTAGTATACTAAGTTATGACATAAATATCACTGTGCTCACGGATGTACACATTTAAATATAATATATTTAGCATACTTTACCACAGCACTTTAATATTATAAAAATCAGCTACTTTTATTGAAAAATCTGGTTTATTCATTTAAGAAAGTAATAGACACAAAACATTCTTATGAGGCAAACCTGTGGTGATGAAAATCTATGAATAATGTAAGCATGTTGCGGGATCTCAAACGTGATTTTGTTTCGTCTGCCTTCAGGCTAGTTGTTATGTGCGTGTTTGTTTACCTAAACGTGTCAACAAGGACATTTTCTCCTCAGCACTCACTGTTTCTATCACGAGAATATATTCGTGAGACATAGAATCCAAATGGCTATACAGCCTATGACATGATCTTTTATATCTTCATGAACAGTATCTTGCGTTCACAAAAACAATTTATACTATGTGCATAATGGGAATAATGTATCGAGATTGATAGTGCAGACAGTGGTATTGTTGTTCTTCGTCACAGATGAGAGAATTTCTCAGATAGAGCGCATTCGTCCAACTAAGTGTGGCACGGTGACAGCTATGTGTGCGTGACCTTTGGCGACTGGCACTGTACGGACACGCGCGTCTATGTGTGTGTAAAGTTGCCAGATTATGAATAATCTTCCAGTATTTTGCATATAGTTATGTAATATTCTTATATTCATTTGCGGTTTTGAAGAATTTACCATGGATTTAATTAATGCTTTTATAAATACATTTCTTAAATGTAGGTACCGAGTTAAGTTTTAACTACTTCGTAAATCTTAAATCTGTATATATGTATAAAATCCTTGCGTTACTGACTGACTGACAGATAAGCTACAGCCGAAACTACTCGGCGCATGAAGCTGAAATTTAGCATGTATGTTTCTTGGGAACCGTAGGGGTGCACTAAGACGGGATTTCTCAAAATTCCCACGGGATCGGGCAAAACGAGAAATACGAAAATATGTGCGTGCGAAGCCGCTGGCGTCGATTAGTTGAGAAATAAATAGTATGTATGTACACACGGCACCAAGTCAAGCTTAACAGTTGTTGTACGATTTTGATACTTATTCCCTACGCCATAAGTATGTATGTACACACGGCGCCAAGTCAAGCTAAACAGTTGCTGTACGAATTCGATACTTATTCCCTACGCCATAAGTATGTATGTATACACGGCGCCAAGTCAAGCTAAACAGTTGCTGTACGATTTTGATACTTATTGCCTACGCCATAAGTATGTATGTACACACGGCACCAAGTCGAGCTAAACAGTTGCTGACTGCTGTACGATTTTGATAATTATTCCCTACGCCATTAGTATGTATGTACGTACACAGGGCGCCAAGTCAAGCTAAACAGTTGCTGTACGATTTTGATACTTATTCTTTACGCCAAAAGAACGGTGCAAAGGTCAAAGTTTATAAGCTTGACGATTAGTAGGGTGTACACGAATATTTGGATCGTTTGGGGATCGAACTCAAAACAATATTATGTAAGGTATATACTAATGGAAATTGAAATTCTATTACTATATTTATGAGAAAGAAGATATATCTACAATATACTTTTATAATACGGTAATGTATTTTTCATAAACATGACAATCATTATCACATAATCAATTGACAAGTGCATTTTCCCTAATTCAGGCAGAACGGCGTCGACAAAAACTGGCAACACTTACATATTTCTTGCACAAATACGAATTTTATCGAAATTAAATTAGGAAACAGTCAAATTATCAATAGTTACCTGTGAAAAGATATTCCATTTTCCTGTTTTTGTTTTTAGGAACAACTTTTACAGTGTTTAAGAACGCAAGACGGCATTTTGAGAATTTAAAAGTTGAAGTGATCGTGACGCGTGAACTGTACGATGCGTCGTAGCGCACTGAGACGAGTTTGTATTCGCTTTTCAATTTTGTATTTGCTTTAGTGGCCGCACGCAACTGTGCCGTGCGTTCCATCTGATACTAATTCTCTCATCTATGTTCTTCGTAATAAACAAATAAGAAAGCGGGTAGACTTATTTACTTGTTCGTAGCTTTCATCCACCTGCAATACGTCAGTACATCCGCTATCACGACGCTTAAAAGAGCGCCGAAATATCGGATACTCAAAAATAAAGGTACGTGGCATATATCCCGAAAGACAGTTTGGAACTAATTCTTACTCAAACTCGTTCGCTTTACCTTTTACCTGTGCTCTTTAAAACCTGTTTCAATGTTTACTGTCTATCTTTTAGCAACAAAATTTAAATGCGTATTTGCAGTATATTCAGAAATTAGGTATTCTGATAAAAAGTCCCTTTAAATCACATAGAAGAGCTGCTGTGGTATTTTTTGTTAGAATAATTTCACACACATTCGGCCTGTAAGCTGTAGTGTGCAAAATATCCCTAATGTCTCTCTGTTATGTGTGCTGTTTCTCTGTTTTTACATTCAGTAACCGAGAAATAACAATCAGGGCTCTATTCAGCATTATAGAGTCGGGTCACAATTCTTATTTTTGTACTCTTTTGGGTAATGTCTAGCTACTCTAATAATATCAAACAGGCGGTTAATTTGTGAAATCTAAATCTAATAAATTATTTTACATCTTTTGGAACCGCCGTCATCTCACACTGTATCCGCCATACATCCATCACAAACAAGCTTCAATAATTCCACAACATGCCAAACTATTTCACTGATCAGACACATTTGATATGACGTAACTTGCCATGTCGCTTCGGTTCTATGTCGTAGTGCTTACTGTGAGGAGCTGTCGAACACTGCCAGTGCAAGTTGGTAACTAGCAGGTAACGCCTGATGATTAGTTGTATCTAGCGAGAAGTTACAAACTTAGTTCAGCTGGTCCAATGTTGCAGTTGGATGCAGCAGATAGACTTTATGTTTATTGTTCTCTAGATCTGGGTCGTTTGTTAATTCCTAGCAAACATACAACAAGATATAAGTTCGACTATTTTGGTTCTTGAAGATAAATGGAATGTAAAGGTATCTTGGTAGTTACGTGGAATGGTTCAAAAGTTTCGAGTCGGAAGTTTCTGGTGCTGTATCGAGTATACGGAATCAGTTACACACGCAAATAGTTATTACCAGTAGGTAGGTAGGTTTTGATAAAGATAAAATTTCAATAAATTACGTCATATGATATCATTATGTATTACGTGTAGCTGTTATGGTTTATCTAAAGAATAACTAGATATCGTTACGGCAGGACTTTGCTGAACTCCCTACAATAATACCTTTGACAATATTAAATGATACTGTTAAACTACAATATTGCATAATTATAGGTTTAATTAAAGATTTATTCATAAACTGTTAGTAGTATTATCTGTATATATAAAATCCTTGCGTTACGGACCGACTGACAGACAAGCTACAACCGAAACTACCCGGCGCAAGAAGCTGAAATTTAGCATGTATGTTCCTTGGGGACCGTAGGGGTGCACTAAGACGGGATTTCCCGAAATTCCCACGGGATCGGGCAAAACGGGAAATACGAAAATATGTGCGTGCGAAGCCGCTGGCGTCGACTAGTTCAATATAATTACGAAGTAGTGACAGGATCTCTAGTTCCAACCCACGATCTAAATTCGCCCTGGTTCTTGTCAGTAACAATGTTTGGCTAGTATCCTTGAATAATATATTGAAACTAGTGCTACTGGTTGTTGGTCAGATGGCATTGGAAAAGCGAACGACATAACATTAGTTCTGTTATATCGTGTGGGTGAAATATTTACACCTCTGCCTACCCCTTCGGGTATACAGACGTGAGACTATAAAATAAAATAAAATATCGTGTGATACTGAGCCAGGCCCTCATTCGCTCCAAAGCAAATGTGCTACACCAATCTTAGATAGGAACCGAATTAATGCTAGATAATGTTGATTATCAGACATGATATAAGCACGCTATGGAAGTAAAATTCACAGGTAAAGGTATGTATTTGGGACTAGTACCATCCATATTCCCACTCACAGATCACCCCACTACTGTATTCTTTGTGTAGTCAGATTCATCAATGGTCACGATTATAACGAGTTTTGCCTCTCGTGAAGCCCCTGGGATAGCTTAACACAATCAAACTGCATGATTTCGACATCTTTGATGTGAGTCCGGCGATAGTGAGTAGCGACTTTTTTGACAGCTATGCAGATTAGGTGCTTTATTGTTTCATAATTATTTAATAAGATTTTTTTTTAATTAAGTGTGCACGAAAATAATTTGTTTTGTTGTTAATCGTGAGGACCCGTAATTAGCTGCATGTCACATATTATGTAAATAACTATTATACATTGTAAACGCTGTAGGTCTTCCATTAAATAAATAAATAAATAAACTGTTTTGGACCTTGCATAATTATTTTATATAGCATAATATACATTGATTAATGTTTCCTCCTTTCAAATGTGAATACTATTTTCTAGTGCTTAGTATAAAGATCTTATTTAGGGCAGTGCTAATTAAGTACAGCATTCACCGTATAATATGAAAAGAAATACATTTCAAAGGTTTTGAGATGTTAATTAACTCTGTGCTAAAGCTAAAGAAAGTAAAAAGTTGCGCCGACATATCTGCGGTTCGCGATCTTGTTAATCTTTTAAAGCCTATTTTAAGCCTCTATATTTATTTCGCCATGGTTTTATGACTTTACTTTCGTTGTTTTATACATTTGCTTGTTCTTTTATTTCTTTAAAGAGAGGCATACGTACTTGATGAAGCAGGGAAACAAAGTTTAAGGTGGAAAATTTAAATATAAGTGTGAAATTGGTGCACTGATATGTTAGTTTTTTGGGCTTGGCGTGTATTTGTCAGAAGACTCAATTTTACTTTTAAGGTGTTTAGAGGAGTTTTGTGTTAAGCTAAATCCAAATTGGTGAGATCGTAACTCCTCTTCTGAGGCTGCCATCTTAAAAATAGTGATACAAACAAAGATATATAAAAACTATAGATGCGTTGCCCGCACACTGAAAATGGCAAACTGAAATGGAGGCAATTGCCGCCATTCCGTTGTGACGCGCGAACCTGTGTTGTGATAGTACGCTCCGTAACAATAATTTATGTGTAATAATTTAAAAAACAACTAAAATTATCTTTATCTAACAACAGGTGTCCCCTATATTAGTATTCATTTACTTTCTCTTTCTTTATTCATACAAGATATTATTTGGTATTTGTGGCCGTTTTTCAGAGCCGTTTTGTGGGAGTATGGCGCGTCTATTTATAATACGTCATTGGATACAAATGGTTTTATGGTTTATCTGGCAAACTATTGACTACATAGTAAATTTGCAGAACACGTTTCATTGTAAATTACATTTTCCACTACTGATTGCGTAGCATTTAGTCGTAGAACCAAAAATAAACAAGTTACAAACGAAAACCGATTAAAAGGATAATTGGTAGCACTGTATGGAGCCCGTACCCCGACTGTAGCATTATGAACTATACCTGGTTTTGTTACCTTCATAGAGTAGTTTATTTAATTATTTTATTTATTATAATATTTATGAATTCTCTTGGAGAAAAAGATTTACGAGTAAGTTGTCTTGATAAAGGAATCAAGTGAAAAGTTGGCAAGTCTGTTATTTTTATTAATGTCTAGAGGATGCCCGCGGTTACACACGCGTTATTTAAGGCTACTTCTCCGCTCCGGTCGCTCATAGCGCGATGTTATATAGCCTTAGCCTTCATCAATAAATGGGCTATCTAACACTGAAAGAATATTTCAAATCGGACCAGTAGTTCCTGAGATTAGCGCGTTCAACCAGACAAAGAAACAAACTCTTCAGCTTTATATATTAAGCATAAGATAAGACTACACTTCGGCCGCGGCTTCGCTCGTGAATTGCACACCTAAACCTTCCTCAGGTTTTGGGCATTGTAGACAAACTCAACGCGAGATACTTCTACACAATAGGTTATGCAGATGATCTAACCATTCTCACCTCGGGTAAGGTAACCAGTGCAGTGTACGACCTCACCCAACAAGCCCTACGCATAGTAGAGTGGTGGTGTAATGAGTACGAATTATCTGTAAACCCGACCAAGACCGAACTAGTTATGTTCACACACAAACGCGCGCTGGGTACTTACCTACTGCCCAGGTTATTTAATACAAAGCCTAAGCTGTCTACCGAAGTTAAGTACCGGGGTGTCACTCTGGACAGCAAATTGACATGGAACAGCCACATGGAAAATAAGCTCAATAAAGCCAGCATTGTCTTCTGGCAGTGCAAGAAGATGATAGGCAAACGCTGGAGCCTATCCCCCAAAATTGTCTTATGGCTCTATAAGACAATAATATATCCGATGATAAGCTACGGCGCAGTAGTGTGGTGAACCTACCTAACAACGGCCGCCAACAAGCTTCAAAAGCTTCAAAGACTTGCATGCCTAGCGGCCACGGGCTGCATGAAACCTACACCTACAGCGGCACTCGAGGTGTTGTTGGACCTGCCTCCATTGCACCTGTTCATACATACAACAGGAAGCTACGATGTCTGCGGTTCGGCAGCGGCTAAGAGCTCTGAAGCTTTGGAAAGACACCAATACACCGCACACTAGCAACTTAAATACACTCTTCAGAGAAGTTCCTCTAACACAAGCCATTGGCGACCGAATACCGAAACAATTTGTGTTCGACAAGAAATACAAAATCCAACTGTACGAGGATCTACAAACTACTGGTTTTTATCGCAACCTGGAAAGAAATAGAACCAGGACCAAGCACAACCAGTCCCCGATTGGTATCGAAACATAAAGGCAGGCCAAGGAGGCTCTTCCTGCAGTAGACAAACAAGTCCTCCGGCTGTCCAAGCAATAACTTCGGACAGTCGCGGCCGCCTATACAGGACACGGATCCTTTAATAAGCACCTATTTACTATAGAAATCACCGACAGCCCGCTGTGCATAGCCTGTTTGGCAGCAGACGAGACGGCAGCCCACCTGCTCCTCGACTGCCCTGAGGTCTCACAGTACAGGCAGCAGCACCTGACCAGACACAGCACCTTGAGGGAAGCAGTGGGCCACATCATGAGCCTGCTGGCCTTCCTTGAAGAGCTGGGGTGGCTCGAATGACAAGACCATTCCCACCCGTAGGCAAAATACACGCCAAGACGTGGAGTTGCGGAAAACAGCCCGTGCCATCAAGTATCAAGTATCAAGTGCCTTCCTCAGGTATCGCACTATCTATTAATGAAAACCGTATAAAAATCCATTCGGTAGTTTTTGAGTTTTGCATCAAAACAACTTCCTCGTGTATCTATTTTCTTCTCAATATTTGACAGCACAGAACTGAGTTCAAACCTTCGCGATTTGTATATGTACATCATATAAAATTAACTTATTTAAGGTACAAATACCTATTTTTTTCGACGTTTCGATCATCTTGCACCGATCGTGGTTGCGACCACAGCGATTGAAATTTCTGAAATAAATAGTTATCTATACCTTAAATAAGTTAATTTCACGCGATTTAGACCAGCCAATTTTTTTTTATGTAGGAGAGAACTGTACTCCATTTTCCCATACGTCAAGTCATTGTTGTCCTGAAACACATGTCCTGCTTAGAATAAAGTTTCCTGAAACAAATTTGTTGTAACAGATAAGTAGGTAGTTATAGGTAAAATAAAAACCCGAAATGTTGGTCTCATTAAAAAGGCAGGTAGAATTAATCAATCTTTTTAAATTCGTCTGAAAGAAACGATTTCACAGATTAAAAAGTTTAGGGACAGGCTAAATTGGACTTATAATTTAAAATCGACACTTTAAGTAAATTAAAAAGTATCGGCGAAACAATCTACAAAGCTTACCTTTAGGCGAGCCCATTTATCTTTATAAACTTAAATATTATTTTTTAATTAAATAGATGGCAGAAAAATGTCTTGGAAGCTTTGATTGATAGATCTTCACCGCTGTTTTAAAGAAATTTATATAATTATATCGTTTATAATAAAATATACCTATTGGTTGTTTTTTTCAACGTTTCAACGTTTTTAACAATATCAGGATATTCAAATGGATGTGTTATCTCGCTATTCAGTTCTAAGATCGTCATGAAATCTGGGATCGAAGGCTTAACGTGCTTTCCGAAGCAAGGCGCAGCAAAAATTCACATTAGTTGTAGGTACTAAAGGAATATCAAGGTAAATAAAATCATGTTCAAATAAAAATAATGTGTATGCACATCTCTGCTAAGTGGATTTGATAAAGCTGTTATGCATTAAGCAATATAATAGAAAGTTATTGGCTATATAACAATGTAACAGTGCGCTACAAAGCTATACGAGCCAAGTAAAATAACTGATAATTCTTTACTAGAAGGAACTTTAAGCGAAACCGCAGAGCAACGCTTGTCAAAAATAACTTCATCAGAGTCCTAGTATCATAATATTCGCAACTAAAAATGAATGTTAGTAGGTAGTTTGCGGCGCTTAACGCCAGTCTCATTAAGTATTTAACTTAATGGAGGCGGGTGTGTAGTTGTGCACGTCTGCGTCAAAGAGTACGTTAGGTTAAGCTGCTTATATCAACCAACACTAATGTGCTGTTCATTAACTGTTTTATGTTTTAGCTCATAATATATTAAATAGATAGACAGATTTAGATTGTCAGTCAGTAGGTGTAAGTAAGTGCTAGACTAAGAGGACTTAGTACTTTTTTAAGATCCTCATCTATCTGGCCATGAGTCTGGTGCTGTGTGAGAGTTTACAAACATTTGATTCAATAACACAAGGTATATATAGTTTCGATACAACAATTTGTGGATTACGCAAATTGTCATCTCGTGTGTAAATCTAACCCATACACCACACGACAACAATCCAGTCAGTTCTAAACGACGAGGAACTACTTGATTTAGTAGTTCCTACGTGTAGTCGGATAGTACAGAAATAAAAGGAAGACCTCATATTGTATACTAGAGGACGCCAGCAGCTACGCCTTCATTTTTTTTAATTTACCCGTTTTGGCGGATCCAGTGGGAATTTCGGGAAATACCTTCTTAGTGCACCCCTACGGTCCCCAAGGAACGTACATGCCAAATTTCAGCTTCCTGCGCCCAATAGTTTCGGCTGTAGCATGTCTGTCAGTCAGTCAGTAACGCAAGGATATAAGATTTTCGGCTTACCAATCGAAACATTTCATTGGGCTTGAAGCCAACAAGTGGACTGTTAGTGTTCATTTGTTGGACAGTGAACCTTATTAAAGATCTGAATTTATAATATAAGTATCGAAGAATAAATGGCAACCTAAAATTGGTCAAGCACACAAAAGTTAGCACGATACACAAATTAGTCACAGTAGCTTTTCCTGATTTTTGTGTAACCAAAAACGTAAATTGCGATGACCACAAACTTTTCATATTTCATGTTTGCTGCTCTTTGCTTTCCCAAAAAATGGAATGTCAAATTCACCAAAAAATATTTACGTAGTATTTGTATACTCTTTGAAAAAATATGACGGAAACATAGACGTCATATTTTTCATTAAAAACCGTACCGTTTTGTGTTGATTATTTTTGTGAAAAATCAAAAGGTATAATAAATTCAAAATGCAAAATTCACCAGAAGTAGAGTTCAATAAGTTTATCTTTCAAAATTTACTGAAGTATGTGCCTGATCACTTGATGAACAATTCTCCTGCCAGAGGCAATGACGATTACAATGAGACGATGAACAACAGTTCGGCTGCAAGTGCCAGATTCTGGTATGCCCACAAGCCAGGCCTGGTGAGGAGATTATGGCCTGTAGCAGTTCTGATCGGTCTACTCGAAGTCATTGTTGGACTGCTTGCCCTAATGGTAGTGGGTCTGTATCATTGTGAATACGACAAGATGTATAACACTCAAATATCAAAAGGTAATGAATTATTCTTCTTTTTAAAAATCAACTTCAGCACTAGGAATAGATCCTGTGTCGCGCAAACTAATAATTTTTTTTGCTGTTGGTAAAGCGTCGAACTAACGAAAGATAAAAATAGTAGTAAATAGGTAATAATTTATTAAACTACGCCAATATTTCTACTGCCAACATTCTTAGTCATTTTAAAGCTTACTGGTCTACCTTTAAAGCTTAAGTGCTAGGTCGAGGATGTATCAAAATCCTTTTATAGATTATATTGTTTACAAATAACGACAGGAGACCACAGTCTCGGAGTGTCAATATGGGTTTCGCCCTGGTCACGGCACCATGGACCCAAGTTTCGCCCTCAGGTCGAAGAACACGCCTCTGCATCTTCTGTTTCTAGACATGCAGAAGGGGTTTGACTGTGTGCCGCGACAGATGATCTGGTGGGCGCTAAGATCCAAAGGTGTACCAGAAACATATATTGACATCATCCGAGACATGTACTCCAATTCCGATTCCGTAGTTCGGACTGCTGTTGGCGACACAAGAACCTTTCCCATCACCGTCGGGGTCCACCAGGGTTCCGTCCTTAGTCCGTACCTATTCAGTGTCATATTAGACGTACTGTCGGACAGCATCAAAGACTCACATGAGCAGCCCCCGTGGCTGCTCATGTATGCTGATGATATCGCGCTGGCGGATGCAGACAGGGGACGCTTGGTGCGGCGTGTGAATGCGTGGAAGGAGTCGCTTGAGAACGGCGGTCTGAAAATAAACGTGGCGAAGACCGAGTACTTGGCCTGCAACAGTACTGATCCCGCGTCAATTCGTATAGGCGGTGACATTGCCCAGCGAAAGGACCTGGTCAAGTACCTGGGATCAGTACTGCACGCGTCTGGTGACATCGATTGCGACGTCAAGGCACGCATTTCGGCAGCCTGGGCCAAATGGCGTGAGGTGAGCGGTGTCATTTGTGACCCCAAAATGCCGGTTAAGCTCAAAGGACAGGTCTATAAATCCATCATTAGACCTGTCCTGTTATATGGCTGTGAGACGTGGCCTGTGCTTGAGCGACACAAGCAGAGTCTGCGTGTCACGGAGATGAACATGCTGCGCTGGATGTGTGGTGTCACGCGGAAGGACCGCATTAGGAACTCCCGCATCCGGGGTAGCCTTCATGTCCGTGACATTGCTGACAAACTACAAGAGTGTCGTCTACGCTGGTATGGCCACGTCTTACGTCAACCGGCATCTTACGTGGGTAACAAATGTCTTGCCATGCTACCTCCACCGGGCCCCGGTAAACGGGGAAGGCCAAAGAAATGCTGGCTTGACGTCGTAAGGGATGATATGCGTGCCAACCAACTAACCACCAGGGATGCTGAAGACCGTGCGAAGTGGAGGAGACATAGCCGGAAAGCGGACCCCGGGCTCCAAGGCGTGGGTTTTGGAGCGCAACCGGGACAGCGCTAGGATGATGATGATGATTGTTTACAAATAAAAGACGGCTTTATACCCAGCCGCAAAATGCACTGGGAATAGTTGAAAAGAGAATTTGAGTTCTCATTATGTCTTCTTCTTTCTCTTAGCGTTATCCCAGTTTCAATCTGGGGTCTGCTTACTAGTCTAACCGGATTTGGCTGAATATTAGCTTTTCCACAGAGCGACTGCCTGTCTGACCTCCGCAAGCCGAAGGGATAGCGATATGCCATGGTTTAGACTATTGTCAGTTTATTTTTATTTAGAAGGTACTGACGCCCTGTAACGATTGGCAAAGATCTTCATGACAACCGGGACCAACGGCTTAACGTGCTCTCCCAGGCACGGGACAAGCGATAATTAACAACTCAATACGCACATAACTCCGAAAAGTCATTGGTGCGCGCCGTGGATTCGAATTGGGAATTGGAATTGAGTTGTCATTATGTGCAAAATAAAATTGTAATCTGGCTAGGAAGTGAGCCATCTAATTATTTTGTAACTAAAGACTTGTGAAACTTTACCCTTACTTAATTAAGCCACCAAAGTAATACCGAGTTCATTTTATCTTTTTGTAGTAGTTGGATGCAAAAAGCTTTCAACTTTCTGGGTGGATTATTACGAGCGTTTTATACGCGACTTTGGCTATGCATAATTTTGTGATATCCGTTTCTCACGGGCTGAGAGCATGAAATAGATTATATTTGCTTACGTACAGAGAGGTTTCCGTCAGTCAGACAATACTGGCAAACAATCTGGTAATGTCTTGAAGGTTTTCTGAACACCGCAGTGTTCCAATGAGAGTGAATTATACTAGTTTACACTTCTGTATTGCAGATTTTACTTTACAGCTTGTTTTATGTTTTTCAGTGACAAGTAATGCGTCCTTTTTTGGCTGCGTTGCCTTAATTTGTAGTGGATTTATGCTGTTGTTCGCACTGCTGATGGAAAGTCAACGATATATACGAGTAAGTTTATGCAACTGACGTTTTAAGGTTTAACTTATACGATTGGGCTTCATAATTTAAACATTATCATCATCATCCCAGCGCAGCGTTATCCCAGTTATATCCTGGAACTTTTTGCCTTGGAAGCCAAGGTCCGCTTACTAGTTCAATTGACAAAATATAAGCTTTGCCACAGAGCGATAACCGTCTGACCTCCTCAACTTAAAGGTATAGGATATTCCATGGCAAACCCTATACATATAAGTTTTAATACTTTCTATTTTCAGCTTCATATATTCGTGTCCGTGTTTGTGTGCGTGTACATGTTTATGTTGGCTTGTATGAAGATACATTTTGCTCTTCTGGCTATCGAAAGAGGTAAGTTTACCAAAAGTACTAAACAAAATATAAGGTACTGCATTCACACGAGTAATGATCTATTGGATATATAACAAGAAGTGATTAGATTGCGGGCAAATTTGCGTGTACGTGTCATGGTTTGCCGCTGAGATCACTGTACTCATGGGCTTCGCTAAGGGGAGGCAGGGGGAGTACAGCTGTCTCCCCCTAGTGATTAAAAACCTACAATTAATACTTTTCTCAATACTCTTGTCATTTTCCATATCGACATGGCCATCGACTGGCGACGCTCTTGACTGTACTAGATTGCGCGACGCCTGCGATGCACAAGAACGATGCGCTACACTTTACAAATCCGCGTGTATGACTGCGCCTAAGGATTGATGTTTGTGATTCTCATCATCATCATCATCATCAGCCTTTAAAAGTCCACTGCTGGACTAGGCATCCCCTTTGAAAGGAGGAATTGTCTTACTATACCACGCTGGCCAAACGGGTTGGTATAAGGTTTGTATCAAGTTTTCCTTCTCTTACAGTGCTGTTCTCTGCATAATATGCTCCCTCTGTCGGCTCTTACGACACCCATGGGATGATATGGGGTGGTGACATTCCGTATTGTTAATCCGTCACCACACGTTTCTAATTCTAGGCTATTGTAATATATTGTAGTACTAAACGTAACATTAGGCCTCCCACAAGGTGGACCGACGATCTGGTTAAGATCGCGGGAAGCGGTTGGATGCGGGCGGTTCAAGATCGGTCTGTGTAGAGAACCTTGGGGGAGGCCTATATCCAGCAGTGGACTTCTCTAGGCTGACATGATGAAGAGTATACCATTGCATTTGTAGAATTTGACAACTACGAAATCGGCGTTATCAAGTTGCAATAATACTGCATAATTTATTTGACGATCCTTATTCAAAGTGATCATGCACTTGGGAAATTTGCTTGAACAAAATAAGCACTATATTGTATTTTTTTGTCTCTTAGGAAACTCCAGTAATATCAAATTTTCGTATTATCACTGTTCAGGGGCAAATAAAGTAAAGTTTTAACGACACAATATTTTCTTGGTTATGAAATATTGTAGCAATAGTCACATTTAGATGTTAATATACAAAGATAAAATTTCGTAATGTCCAAAACCGTTATGTTTTTTTTGTTAAAGTAAGTGATATAAAAATTAGATAATATTGGTAGGAATTTCTTTATTGCTCTTGGTTCACCATATGGTCAGCGGTTCCAGCACTAATAGACATAGTAATGCTGTGTGGTAATGCTGTGTTAGCAAACAACCGGAATGTTATAAAGGAAAAATAAATCAAGTGCGCATCTGACTCACCCATGAAGTGTTCCCTAGTAGAGGTATCCACTTAACATACCCATTATCTACACCTAACAAAATACCATTATCACTTCTTTTGCGATCGAAAATATCTTTGTTTTCTCTTACATTACAATTTCTATTGCACTCAAAGTTACGTGGGTGGGTGGTTGTTGGCTGCACAAAACCCACTTGTATATAACGGATGAAATAAAAAAGACAGTTCCATGTATGGAGAGCCCCTCTTTATAGATTATCTTGATGTTCAATATTGACCCAAGAATTCCAGCAGTAGGTATCTTAGTTATGCTTTTCTTCTATAGAATCATACGCTGTTATCCAAGAAGCTACCAAGTACAGTATATTCCTGAGTACAGCCTGTCTCATCGGTATTGCCACATTATTGGGATCAGGTGAGCATTTAACATTATAATTGTCAATGTTAATTTCAGTAATGATTTTAGTTTAGTTTAATTGACCTTGCTTTAGCTACGCATACATATAGCTAGAGGACATTAAAAAGTCAAGCATCGCCTCTAGTACTTCAAGTATGTTAAAATCTTTGGCACAAATTACTATTATTTTTATTATTTATTACTATTCGGTTTTAAATCTCAAAATTACTTTCAACGCCATACTTCTTCTTCTTCTTCGTGGACAATACAGAAATCACAAAAGTTATTCCAATACTCAATCTGTAATACAAGTGGCAATTTGTACTTTCACACCTCACAACGTGCTTTTATACCGGCGAAGTGTGGCGCAGATTGGATGGGAAAGAATAATTGAAGGATGTTAGTTGTTCGGCAAGATTTCTATCCGCGTCACGAATCATCATTATTATCTTAGACTTAGGTTTGTCTCGGTCGCATCCAAGTATTTTTACCTTGGAGCTTGTAGTCCTCTTGCCAGTCTACTAGATTCTGCACAATATTAGTTTTCCACAACGACTACCGTCTGACCACCGCAACCCAAAGGTATTGCGATATTCCATGGCTGTGTTTAGTGTCATCAAACTCAATACGAGATGCTCATAACGGCTGCAAAAGATATTCATGAATGATCTCATGTGCTTGCCAAGGTCTGGACTTCTGGAGCAAGTAAAAAAATGTAAGTGTGAATGAGAGTGGATGTGCGGTATGAGGATTGAAATATTTGTTTGTATACAATATTACAATTTAATACTGGAAAAAATATTACTTACCTATTTATTATTTTGTAGAACGGATACGCAATCATCGGACAGTGGTGGTTTTGACAAATAGGGATTTCAATCTACGTTAAATGCATTCACATCATTTATCTCCCCCCCCCCGTTCAAAATAAAACGAAGAATTATAATTTATATTATAAATTTGTTTCAGTTATTCACTTCATTGGAACAGTGACTGTGTTTACATACTACAATTTGAAATATTTACCTTAAATCTGTGAGAGGTTTATCACACAACAAAATTTATAAGTATGAAGCAAGAGGACTCTTGGAACATCATTTTGCTACACGGTAGAAGGCAAAATGATTTGATGTTGTAACTTACATTTTAGTGAAATTTTTGTATTTGGTTATTTGAAAGTTTTGGTAGATGTCATCGAGTTTTCGCATTCTGTTAAAGTGCATGTAAAATTGGATCTATCAAAAGTGCATGTAATGTAATATAGCTCAATCTGGTGAAATATATTTATAAAATTTAAAAATTAAGAGTAATCTTAATAATAATACAAAATTCTGGTGAAGATAAAAATTTGGTGAAGATTAAGTATAAGAATATAAAATATTGGTACAAAATTAAGTAAAGAAAGTACCTAAGGAACGAATAGTAAGTAATGAATGAAAAATCTGGTAAAAATTTACTTTTAACAAGGCTTTTCAATATTTATTAAGAATTTTTGGTACAAATATAAATTACCCAACACGAATATTAGATAATAATAGATTATTATTTAAATCTTAAATCTTATTACAAGTATTATATTGTACCTAAATCGCAATTTTTGGTGTAGCTGTCACGTTGATTGCCTTTGTACTATATGGTATAAATAAATTTTCTGTGGCACTTAGAAATTAACTAGCTTGCACAATAATTTCAATATGATTATGGATTCATGAACAGGTTATGATGTGACGACTATTGATATTAGGCTCTTTGTACTCAAGGCTACTACCAAGCGCTTTAATCTTTTGCATTGTTTATAATTGTCGTGGAAATAATACCTGTGATAGTTCGTGTGATAAAGCTTGTCCTGTGTGCTACATTCAGTCAGTAAACGATTTTATAAATAAAGTAAATATTTATGCCAATTTTGCGTTTATTTTCCCATAACTGTTGGTAAGATAGTCTTTCGGTTAAATGAGCTACTGTTATTCACTGTTATCTATAACTGCACCGTTGGTGTAGTGGTTTAAGCGGCTACCTCGTCGCTTGACACAGCGCAGAATGTTGTGAGTTAGATCCCCACACGAGACAACACTTAGTGTGATTCATAAATTGTGGATTCGAATCTGGGTGTTCCTTGTGTCCATTAATTGTATGTTTGTTAAACTCCTCCGCGACACAAGATTTAGTCCTAGAGCGGGAGTTGTCTTTTTAAATAGAAAAACAAAGTTACTGACTCAGTATAAACCACATAAATGGTTGATATAGTTAACTCACAAATCTATATAATATAATATTATCAAAATGCAATTATTAGTACCATAAAGACTCCAACCAGATCGAGTAGGCAAGTAAGCATTAAACATCGCAATGTCTGCTTTTCAGTGAAGATAGCTATGGCAGCGAAACTATCCTAGGTAACCATATGTCCAGAAAACCGGCGGGACACAACCTGGTACTACCCCTACTTACCCATACCTTAAAAACCATGATTTGGTATCCTACTCCAAGGCTTGCTTGATTTATAGAGGTAACATTTCTATTGAGGCACCAGCATGTAAATTTATTAAGCATGATTCAAGTTCTCTCGAAAGTTATCACTACGTATTGGAATACCATGAAATATTTATCTACACTAATATTATAAAGAGGAAAAATTTGTATTTTTGTTTGTAATGGATAAACTCAAAAACTACTGGACCGATTTTAAAACTTCTTTCACCATTAGAAAGCTACATTATCTGCGAGTAACATAGGCTATATTTTATTTTAGAAAAAATAGGGGTCCGTCAGGACGCAGGTGAAACCGCGGGAAACGGCTCGTGGGATATAAATAAAGAGAAATGACGAGAACTTTCTCATCTGTGTGGTCACATAATATGAAACTGGGAATATATATTATTTAAAAGTCTACTGAAAACTAAAACTATAAATTTAGAACAAGCTTTCTCAATTCATTTCCTCACAAAAACCAGTTGATCCAGAGGCAAAACAACTGGCAAGTAAGAACCGCAGACTGTGGCGTAAATAAATAATTTAGTTGTTCAGTCCAAATGCCCCTTGTTTTAATTATGTAGGCTGTAGGTGTCCGTGATATTAGACGTGTCACTGGATGTAATAATAAGTTGCTATTGTAACTTTGGGAAGATCAATAGCACATTCGCCAACCAAATATTTGGTGTAAATTTTAAAATATTTAAGATGTCATAGTATTCTGCCAAGAGAGGACCTTGTCGGCTTTTTAGTTTATCACATTTCTAGATCGAAGCTTAAACAGTTAGTAACGGATTAGTGGTAACAGCATGCATTTTAACTGAGTCGGCAAATCCGTGATGTTAAACAAATTGACAAATGGCAGGTACTTGCCCAGTAAGTAGAGAGTTAGTAGAGACCTCTAGTAAAGAGGAAAGGAATGAAAGTGAATGTAAGTAAGACAAAAGTTATGGTTTTTGTAAAGGAGGAATGTGTTACGGCTTGTAATATTATGATCGATGAACAACGAGTGGAACAAGTGAATTAGTTTGTATATTTAGGTATGCTGTTTACAAGAGATGGTAAGAATGAAGAAGATATTGAAAAAAGAGTTAATGCAGGTAATAGAGTGAATGGAGCTCTGAAAGCGTTTATGAACAGCCAAAACGTGTCCAAAAAGGCACGATTAGCTGTGCACAGAGGGGTGTTAGTACATGCACTTACATATGGTAGTGAAAGTTAGGTATGGCAGAAGAAATTTGAAAGTAGAATAAACGCTGCAGAAATGAGAGCACTGAGAAGTATGTGTGGCCGTGTCTTTGAATGACAGCGTAAAGAATTGTGATAAGAGAGTGTTGTGGTGTAAAAGAAGATGTAGTTACAAGCATCGAGAAAGGAATGATAAGGTAGTTTGGGCACATGGAGAGGATGGATGACGAAAGACTGACCAAGCAGATATATAAGGCAAGTGTGAATGGGACAGGACGAAGGGGAAGACCTAGACGGACGTTCTCTGAACAGATTGGTGACATCCTTAAAACAGGGAAGGTTAGAAGTACCCTAAACAGAAGAGCATGCATGAGGAATTTGATGGGAGTGAATTAAGCAAAAGAGATATGTCAGGATCGTTGCAAATGGCGTTCCGTAGTCTCTGTCTACCCCTCCGGGAAACAGACGTGAGTCTATGTATGTATGTATTTACTTGCCCAGTTTTTTTTATTCAGGGTATGCTCACGACAAATACATACAATAGTGTAAAACACTTTTTACAATCACAAGAATTCATTGTATTATGCAGTTGTATGCAGAAATCGTTGTATCACAAGAAATCGTTTTAACCCTTAACATGGCAGAGAAAAATATTATTGAGTATCAAAATAATTTTTATACAACATAATATTTATAACCCACAGATGCCTAGAAAAATAGAAAAAATAATCTTATGCAGGTAGTTTAAAAAAAACCACATGTATCTTGTGGGATACATTGCCAAGAGGCCTTAAAAATATATAATGATTTCAATGTATCTCTAAAGATACACTGCCAAGTTTTATATAACTTTGCTGTAGAATCATATATTATAACAAAAAGGAATAAAAGATGCATTTTCATATAAAACAGTATAATTTATTAAAATATAAGTTGACTAACATGAATAGAACTTCTTTCGTAACAAAAATAACAAAATCTTCTTAGGTATGAATTTCTACCTGGCAGTAAGCATAGTTTGAACCGCATTTCATACACGTGACTGTGGTCTGATCTAGTACGCAAAACTTGCATCGACTCTTGGAGCCAAATGAAGTGAAATAATTATATCCATCAAATCTAACATCTGTAGTCGGCCTGGCAGTACAAGGTATCGTTTTCTTTGGTACTGGTGGCATAGAATTTGATTTATTTATTGGTTGCAACCTCCCAGAATATAGCGGCCCTTGTTCCGTAACCATATAATTATAGTAACAAAATCTTTTCAGGTTCAGTTACTTGCAATTATTCGAGTGTCAAGTCCCCGATTTAAAATTTAGCTCAACACCGGGTTTGTACTACATATGTACTATTTGTTCCCGAAACAAGACATTTATACCTCTGAATGTGATTAAAATACTTCAAGATGTCCCTGGGCCCGCGACTTTGATTGTCAAAGTGGCAGGACGATCTGAAACCGCTTCACAAGGCCAGGCAATTGACACCCCAAGGATTAGTACTACATATGTACGTGTTTATACTCAATGTTCAATACAATTGGAAGTGCCATAGTTAAGTTGGGTGATTAAAACATTGGTCCCCCCAAATTGATGATTTATTTTATCGCTGAATTTATATGAAACTCGTAAGCAATTGGGCAAATTCAAATGTGGAATCGTAGTACGTCTTAAGTAGGTACATGAACATGTGCAATTTTCACATTCTTAAACTAAGTACTTACATCAAAAAATTGTGGTGATATTTTCTACATGGCTGACATTAGGTGGCGAGCAAGTGAGAAATGGAAGCTTATTTTTTTTTTAATAATGGTTACTCTTTTTTTCAAATTAATAACATTTTATCACTTAACATGCAAGGATATGGAATATAAGTAAGGAGTATGTTAGGTCTCTTGCTGTGATAAAAATTGAAGTAGGCGATGTGCGAGGGTGGCATAGATGAAAGTAGAGAATCTTGAGCAGAACTTTCTTCACCATTGGATGATTGATTGGGTTTTGGCACCAAAGCAAGAATTTGTTTAGCTCTCGAAAGAACATGGAGCTTTATTACCTATAAATAACAGAAAAAACGGTAAACTTTTGGAAGTGTAATAGGCTTGGCAGTGTGCACCATGGGATACATCCCTAGTAAATATAAAGCTGTTGGGTACTTGGCGGTGTGCACGGAGAGATACATGCAGTTAAAAATCCAATGAAGCCCTCCACCAGACAATTTTGTGTACTCCAAATTGATTATTTTAGTAGAAAAACAATAATCATTTATAATTTTAGAAATAAATGCATGAAATACATACAAAAAACATTATTTTATGCATATCACTCACCTGTATGCGCGGGAGCATGGCGTCGATCGATAATGAAATAATTCTGACAGCTCACCAGTGCCGACAATTTGAAATAAAAAACTCTGAAATAAGAACTAAAAAACTAAAGTAAACGTTTACATAAATTTATTCTGTTTTAACAAAGAAATGTTCGGTTTAGAATTTTTCAAACTTTGATGTATCTCTAAAGATACATTGCCAAGAAAAGGGTTAAGTCGTAATGCAGAAAATGCTGATCATTTTCCCTTCAACTACAGGAGATATATATTAATATAAATAGCATACCTCTGCGTCACCCTTTAGGCTAAACGTGTCATTCAATTTACGGCCAACATATAAATCCCTTTTCTATTCAAGTACAGCCCTAAAGCACGTAAGTGATAACAGGAAAAGCAATAAGGAAGAGCATAAAACTTAATTAACAGGTCCCTTAACAGACAAGGTATCTGAAATTAGTAATATGGCGGCAGCCTTGTCGTGAAGATGTCGTAGCAAGTAACAATCCGAAGTATTTGGGATTATGGAGACGTTGCCATGTGTCCTTTGTCCGACCCTTTGTCTCACAAGATGTTGATAGCTTTATTTGGAAGGATAAGAGGATTCGGATTTGTCGTTTTGGTATGCTTAAAAATAGTGCTTATTTTTATATTTTGTATTATTTGGCCATTTAAAGAAGTGTAGAGGTCTTTGCGGAAATGCGCTGGTAAATGGTGTTGTTATTGGAGTAACATAGCTATAAAAATATGGGATGAATTATAAAGTATGGTATTTTAGTACCCTTGTTCCTACTTGAAGGGTTTTCCGTTACGGAATGACTGATAGACAACGCACAGGTATGGGGCACTAAACCATCTATCGTACGTCAGCAAAGGCAATCAAAACGGCCTTATTGCGCAAGCAGGGTTCGCGGGATGTGATGAATATAATTATAAATACAATTCCTCAAGTACTTTCGTCGTACTGCAGTCCACCAGGCACAACCACCTAGCCTGGTCAGAAGATCTTCCCTCTAGTTGGAGGAACACCACACCCTTTCCACAATGTAATAAATGGAAAATAAAAATATTAATATTGCCCATAAGAAGTAAGCACTCAATTACAAAGAGTAAAGATAACATACATACATAGACTCACGCTTGTTTCCCCGAAGGGGTAGGCAGAGGCATATTAAACGCCCACTTTTCGCCAGTGTTTTGATCCCACGTAATAGGTGGCGAGCCTATTGCCGCTTATTGGGACATTTTGTTTGCCAGAGCCTCGTCCGTTGATTGGCAGGTGCACCACTTGCAGGTGAGGTTGGCTTGGGACCCTAAGTTCTTGGTGGGAACCCTATGCACCCAGTAAAGATAAATATGAGTAAAATTGATTCGAATCACACGCTTGTTTTGTGACAGGTGTCTGACCACAATATAATATTTCTCGTATTACCGCTGAGAATATCTTCATAAAAATATCTTTAATACTTTTGGGAATTAATCCGATGATCCGAATATTCGAGATCATGAATATGCAGGCAGTCACGGGACCATCGAAGATAATGTTTCGCCGTGTATTCTTTCTATTATATTCGACATGGTAAAAACCTTGACTTTCTCATGTAACCCGTGTGTCGGAGGGTAGAGAATCGCATAAGCTTTCGTCGCTTCCCCCCGACGGGTATTGGCCCGCTTGATGGTCAGGCGGGCCCCTAACAAAACCCCTTTGGCGGCGGAATAAGGTGTTGGGCTCCGCCGCCAAAACACTCAGCGGCCGCAGAGGATAGGGAGGACGGCAACGCAACACCGCATCTCCTCTTCCTCTGCGGCCCCACCGCGACGCATCGAATGGCGCGCCCCCATTTGGTCGCGGGAGATAGGGCGCGCGGCAACGCAACACCGACACGCCTCTCCTCCCGCGACCTCGCCTGACTGCGAGGGACAGACAGAACTGTCCCCCGCACCCGCACCGTTGGACGCAACCTGCGCAGGCCCCTAAGCACACGCGGAGCGTCCACTCCTGGGATCTAAGAAGCTTCACCGCGGGTGTCCAATCCATGGTTACTGAGCCCCTCCACCACGACAAGGTGGAGATCCTACGGGGGGAAAATGTGGAAGGCTTCACGATTTTACGTATCATCCTTGCGCAGGGGCCATGCTAATCTTCTCTGTATCGTTCCAATTTTAGTATATGTACTGCCGAAGCAAGTACGACATGGTAAAAACCTGAATTATCGAAGGTATCTATATATAGGTACCTAGGTCTATGTATTTTACAATGTTCATGAGGATTTATCAGTTATCCAAGCTGAGCACATATATTTATTATATTTATAACTTAGCTGAAGACAATTTCATTTACAACGAAAAATGTTCTTCCGGCTGATGAAGTTTTGTGCGGCTACTATATAACACATGAAAAACGCTGTGAAATGCAATCTCTCAATATACGTCCATATCTATGTATATTAGTTATTTAAAATTTAGTGGAAGCTTAAACACTGTTGTACCTATTTACAAAGAGAAATTCAAGTACATACATACATAGACTCACGCCTGTTTCCCGGAGGGGTAGGCAGAGACTACGGAACGCCATTTGCAACGATCCTGACATACCTCTCTTGCTTCATTCACTCCCATCAAGTTTCGTAATTTGGATTTAAGTGAGTCGCAGAACATTTTGTAAGCCGTTGTCCCATTCCTGACTGAGGTCAACGAGCCCTCCGCAATTACAACTATTTTGATACCTTGTGCCAAAAAATTAACGTTTATTTACGAATTTTATTCCAAAGCTGGTTGTTCAAAGTTTGTTGACCTTCAGAATTATTTTAAGTAACTTATTACCTTTCAAACACTTGATCAGCTGAATGGTTTATATGTTTTTAGATTCCTGTAAAAAGTGTAGGTTGCCATGAGGTTTCCCCCCTGTGGGATCTCCAATTTGTCGTGGTAGGGGGGCTCAGTAACCGTGGGTTGGACACCCACGGTGAAGCTAAGCGGGATCCTGGGAGAGGACGCTCCACGTGGGCTTGGGTGAGGCCTGCCGCCTGCGTAGGATGTCGGTCCCTCGCAGTCGGGCGCGGTCGCAGGAGGAGACGTGTGTCGGTGTTGCGTTGCCGCGCACCCTATCTCCCGCGACCCAATGGCGGCGCACGATTTGTTTCGTTGCGGTGGGGCCGACGAGGAAGAGGAGATGCGGTGTTGTCGAGTTGCCGTCCTCCCTATCCTCTGCGGCCGCTGGGTTTTAGTGCCTGCGGATGGCGAGCGCTGGGACTGCTCCCCGTCCACCAAAAGGCAAGGAGGTGGCGTAGTGTCCGCGGCGCCTCCCAAGTAACTTTGAAAGATGGCGGATGCAAGTGTAATGCGTGAAGGGATTTAGACGGATGATTGCGAGATCATGTCGAGACGGCGCCCGCCAACACCAACGGCGGGCCAATCCTGAACGGGGTCGCGGCAAAGTATGCTATCTGCGAATCGCGTGATCCCGCCAACATACGGGACGTAGGGACACCGTGGTGGCTTTAGTGGGTATGCCCTGGGGCTCAATTCTGCTATTTTAGATGACATCGACATCATATTTTGAATGGAATGAGATTATATTTTGAATTGACTCAAAATCGGTATTCTGCTACACAATGTCATTCTATTCTAATTTCGATATATTCAATTTAATGTCAAATATCCTGACATGAGTAGGTATTGCCATTAATGAAATAATTAACTTTATTGCTGGTAATTTGATGTTACAGCGTTGCCTATGATTTGTTTTTTATGTAATATAAAGTACGCTCTCACATTTTATTTCAATTTAACAGTTCCTTACGATCTGGTAGATGTTTCGGGAAATCTCTTCTTAGTCAGGGACCGTAAGGGTGCAGCATACGGTCCTCGAGGAACGTACATGCCAATTTTTAGCATCTTGTGCCCAGTAGATTCGGCTGTATATTGCTGTTAGTCAGGGAATTGTGAATGAATTTTATATATAAAGATGATACTACCTAGCAGTGCAATATGGCAGTCTATAATACTAACCAGTACCATTTTAGTAAATGAATTTATTCGTTGGATTGTGAGAGATTTTTTGATACATAATCAATAATGTTACGTACGATTTGAAATCGAACATTTAAAATATGGGTGTTTTGAAAATGTGTATTTACAGTTTGACGTTTGTCTTTGTACAAAAATATATTTAGTAGAATACCGTTTATGTATTGTTCAACTCTCAATATATTCGCAATATCATTTCAATGTCTATTAATTTAGGAGAATACCATTATGACGTAAATATGACACTGACATCATATCGAAACTGCATTTTGAACAAATATAATTAGCAGAATTGGGCCCCAGAACTCCAATCAACTGTTAACACGAAGCTCGTTCACCTGTGACGCACAAACACGTCATCAACACATCTCTCAAACGACAAATGCCAGTCAGTCTGTTTGTATAGCTTCATACGTTCACAAGTTATCAGCTACGGCGTGTATGATTTATGTATGTATATCTTTAGATATAGATACGTATTTACTGTCTAGCGTGTTAAGAGCAAGTAGACCTTACTGGAGAATTTCTACAGAGGTTCAAACTGTTTTTAAGTCTGTTAAAAAATAAACATACGTGCTATATACACAATTCATGGCGGAGCTGTAAACTATTTTTCACAAATGTTATATTTTTGTGTTTGCCTTCCAGTTCCGTTTAATAAAGACGCTAGGCTAGACTATTAACTGAACGTCTGATTGAGCTAATTGGCTGCGACATATTCATGTTATACCTACATATATTATATAGAGCGGCGATAGCCCAGTGGTGTACGTAACGGACTACGAGACGATGGTCTCGGGTTCAATCCCCAGGTACCCCGCACACACCTTTGACTTTTCGAAGTTATGCGTGTATTAAAAATGTTAATTACCGCTCGCTTAACAATGTGCCCGGTAGATGGCAATAGGCTCGCCCTCTATTACATTGGGACCGAAACATAACTGGCGAAGTGTGGGTGTGTAATACACCTCTACCTACCCCTTCGGGGATAAAGGCGTGAATGTATGTATATTTATAAGATACGTACCTACAGGAATCATGACGCTTTGAAAAGCGCCGAAATGTCTGATATCCGAAACAAAAATACAGTCAACTTCAAATTGTGCTTAAAACCTCAAAGTTTTTGCTGAATCTTGTACATATAATATTAACTTTTTGGTTATTCACATTAAATTATGAATGATGATTTAGGTAAGGTTTTCTTGTCTAGAAATCTAACATGATATTAAGCATAATAATAAGTTTGGACAATGAAACCATTCTGGATCACGTAGGTGAATGTTTATAGACATAAGCTGTAGCTGACAGTAACTCGTATTTATCTCGAAAATCGATTAAAATTAAATTATTATTTTATTATCTCGTTAATCTTAGAAATAAATAATTTCGGAGTCTTCTATCTAATAAAAATGTAAAACTGAAATGTAGCACTAGACTTATTTTTCGTAACATGTCCGAACATTATACACTTACTAAATTACAACCACCACCATTTGTACAACCATTCCTCTTGGAACAACGATTGTGTCTCTACTTACGCGTCTGAACATCAAAGAACATCACACCCTTATGAGTACGTTAAGCTAAGTTAGCGGTACGTCACAAGGCGTGTTCTGCTGTGCGGTCTACACAAATGGATTGAAGTAATTTACTCGACGCCATTAGGCGGGTCCACACAGAGCGAGCAGCCTCGCGAGGCTTTTGCCGCGCGAGGAAACGGCCCCCGAACGAGCGCGGCCACAGAATAAAGCCGCGTTCACATTTATCGGTCGTGATCTCTCGTGACGGTCTCTGTTGTAATTACTTGCGGTTCACAATTGCCTGTTGCCGTCTGTCGCGACCGTATGTAATCCACCACCACAAAATGGCGGATTACATATTTTCCACAAATACCTCAATATGGGTATCAAATGAAAGGGCTTGATTGGTAGAATAGAGCTCACTATGAAAAATCTAAGATGGCCGCCACCACAAAATGGCGGATTACATATTTTTCACAAATACCTCAATATGGGTATCAAATGAAAGAGCTTGATTGGTAGAATAGAACTCACTATGAAAAATCCAAGATGGCTGCCGCCACAAAATGGCGGATTACATATTTTCCACAAGTACCTCAATATGGGTATCAAATGAAAGGGCTTGATTGGTAGAATAGAGCTCACTATGAAAAATCCAAGATGGCTGCCGCCACAAAAAGGCGGATTACATATTTTTCACAATTACCTCAATATGGGTATCAAATGAAAGGGCTTGATTGGTAGAATAGAGCTCACTATAAAAAATCCAAGATGGCTGCCGCCACAAAATGGCGGATTACATATTTTCCACAAATACCTCAATATGGGTATCAAATGAAAGGGCTTGATTGGTAGAATAGAGCTCACTATGAAAAATCCAAGATGGCTGCCGCCACAAAAAGGCGGATTACATATTTTTCACAAATACCTCAATATGGGTATCAAATGAAAGGGCTTGATTGGTAGAATAGAGCTCACTATGAAAAATCCAAGATGGCTGCCGCCACAAAAAGGCGGATTACATATTTTTCACAAATACCTCAATATGGGTATCAAATGAAAGAGCTTGATTGGTAGAATAGAGCTCACTATGAAAAATCTAAGATGGCCGCCACCACAAAATGGCGGATGACATATTTCTTCACAACAACCTCAATATGGGTATCAAATGAAAAGGCTTGATTGGTTGAATAGAGCTCAATATTATAAAATCTAAGATGGCCGCCACCACAAAATGGCGGATTACATATTTTCCACAAATGCCTCAATGTGGGAATCAAATGAAAGGGCTTGATTGGTAGAATAGAGCTCACTATGAAAAACCTAAGATGGCCGCCACCACAAAATGGCGGATTACATATTTTTTACAAATAGCTCAATATGGTAATCAAATGAAGGGGCTTGATTGGTAGAATAGAGCTCACTATGAAAAATCAAAGATGGTCGCCACCACAAAATGGCGGCTTACATATTTTCCACAAATGCCTCAATGTGGGTATTAAATGAAAGGGCTTGATTGGTAGAACAGAGCTCACTATGAAAAATCTAAGATGGCCGCCTCTACAAAATGGCGGATTACATATTATTTTCCACAAATACCTCAATATGGGTATCAAATGAAAGGGCTTGATTGGTAGAATAGAGCTCACTATGAAAAATCGAAGATGGCTGCCGCCACGAAATGGCGGATTACATATTTTTCACAAATACCTCAATATGATTATCTAATGAAACGACTTGATTAGTAGAATAGGGCTAACTATGAACTAACAACAAAACTAAAAACTTGAAAATAAAATAAAAATATTTTTAAGGTTTTATTACAATAAAAATATGTAGTTAGGTTTTGTACCTACTATAAGCTAAAAAATAATTCGGTAAGTCCTAGCTACCAGATCGCACCAATCTTGTCATCAATATGGCGTATTGATCAGATAAATATAAAATCGTTTGGCGCGTGAAATTTCGATCAAAATGTTTGCTCTGGATACCCTGCGCCCAACGATTTTATATTTATCTGAACAATACCCCATATTGATGACAAGATTGGTGCAATCTGGTAGCTAGGCCTTACCGAATTATTTTTTTAATAAACCTAACTACATATTTTTATTGTAATAAAACCGTTTAACTTAAAAATGTTTTTATTTTATATTATTTTCAAGTTTTTAGTTCTGTTGTTAGTTCATAGTGAGCCCTTTTCTACTAATCAAGTGGTTTCATTAGATAATCATATTGAGGTATTTGTGAATAATATGTAATCCACTATTTTGTGGCGGCAGCCATCTTGGATTTTTCATAATGAGCTCTATTCTACCAATCAAGCCCTTTCATTTGATACCCATATTGAGGTATTTGTGGATAATATGTAATCCGCCATTTTGTGGTTGCGGCCATCTTAGATTTTTCATAGTGAGCTCTATTCTACCAATCAAGCCCTTTCATTTGATACCCATATTGAGGTATTTGTGGAAAATATGTAATCCGTCATTTTGTAGAGGCGGCCATCTTAGATTTTTCATAGTGAGCTCTATTCTACCAATCAAGCCCTTTCATTTGATACCCACATTGAGGTATTTGTGGAAAATATGTAATCCGCCATTTTGTGGTGGCGGCCATCTTAGATTTTTCATAGTGAGCTCTAGTCTACCAATCAAGCCTTTTCATTTGATACCCATATTGAGGTTGTTGTGAAGAAATATGTCATCCGCCATTTTGTATCGGCGGCCATCTTGGATTTTTTATAGTGAGCTCTATTCTACCAATCAAGCCCTTTCATTTGGTACCCATATTGAGGCTGTTGTGAAGTAAAATGTGGCCATCTTGGATTTACAGTCATAAAGAATATATTATGTTGTATTGTTATCAAGATTAAGAGGGTGTACCAAATATCAGATCAATCTGTCATCAGGAAGGGGGTAAAATTCCAATTACTAAATTTGACCCAAACAAACAAATAAACAGGTCAAGCTAAATAAAACCGTTTAAAAATGTACAACATACATACATACTTTCGAATTTATATTATTAGTAGGGATTACTATGTTCGAGCGAGGCACGAAATAGCGTCCAGACCGCGGCAAAACAAAAATCCGAACTCGATGGCTCGGCCGCTCGGTCGCTCGCCCGCGGCGGCACACGCGCTTGCCTCGGCCGGGGCACGTCCACACAGAGCGCGCAGCCTCGCGCGCCAATTCCTCGCGAGGCTGCGCGCTCTGTGTGGACGTGTCTAATTCGGTAGCTCGCGCGCACGCGGGCGCCCGGCCGCGGCTGCCGTGCCATTTCCTCGACCGAGCCACGTCCACACAGAGCGCGCAGCCTCGCGAAGCATTTTCCGCGCGAGGCTGCTCGGTCTGTGTGGACCCGCCTATTCGCGAACCGCCCCTACTAGCAAATTGGTTTAAAGTTACTAAACTTGCTGCTTTTTAGTGGTTCGTGGTGTAAATAATAAATGGGAGATACGAACATAAAATTTACTACGTGTAGGTACATGCCGTAAAATGGTATGTTGGACTTTTACAAGGATGGTAGCTTCTAACCTCATATATAGAGGCATTTTATAGGTCTGGTATTCAATAACCTTTACATAGAATAGCTAAGCTACGCAAAAATCACCTCATTAAAAAACAAATTGAATATTGTACTTGTTTTTTATTTACAACGGCAGCTTTGCGAGTTTATTACAGAAGTCAATCAGATGTAGAGTATTCTTACTGTGATAAAAGCGAAGGTTTGTGACTATGAATTCGTTTGTGAAAGAGAAACTAATCATACATTCATGTAAAATGTTTAGATGTTAATTTATCTTTCACACAAAAACAATTGAACAGATTTTGATACAACGGTTTTATGCTGTTATACAGCGTATACATCAAATATCACAATGCACCTTTCCATCACCCTTTGACTCGATAACTGACCCAAAGCCACGAGCAGCACTACAAAGTTGTAAGAGGAATATGTATGCTACGACTACTATAGAAAATGTTTCGTTAACAGAAAGAGACTCTTTCTGTTAACGAAACATTTTCTATCTCTATTCTCTATCTATGAAATATTATGACGTGAAAATGTGTGTCGTCGTTCGTAAGACTTTTATTTATTTTATTTATGTATCGTCTCACGCCTGTATCCCCAGAGGTGTAAATATTTCACCCACATTTCGCAGGTGTCGTAACCCGGGTCGGGTAAAAGTGGGTTTTTCCGAATTCTCAGTAGCAGCACGGAGTCTGGTGATGTGCCCGGTAACGGCAATAGGCTCGCCCCCTATTACGTGGGACCTAAAAATTCATGGTGAAATTTGGGTGTAATGTTACACCTCTGCCTACCCTTTCGGGAATACAGGCGTGAGTCTATAAAAAAAATATGTTAAAGCCGAAGAGTTTGTTTGGTTGAACGCGATAATCTCGGGAACTACTGGTTCGATTATAGTTTTGTTGTATATTCCATTTATCGAAGAAGGCTATATTATACCACGCTACGAGCCGCGGGGCACAGCAGTTGTAATAAATAACACGGGTGCAACCATGGACTCAGCTAGTTTTCTATAAAGCCAAACTTGAATAAGAAAGCCATTGACAACTTAGATTATATTCATTCAATATTATTTAGCGGGTCTTAGTCGCGATAACTTACTTATTTCAAGGCATAAATATCTCTGATATTCTTCTACGCTTCTACCGGCTTGCAACGGTCGTGGTCGCGGAGGGACTGATGTCAGCTCAGCGCCGTCCTTGTGAAGCGCGTGTTTCGGCAGCTACCCTTACTTGTTTTACATTTTTAGTTCTATCCGCACTGTCGGTACTTATATATTAGATGAAGTTATCATGAAGCTTATGGGCACGGACCTCTCCCCACTATGAGAAGTGTAAAGACTTTAGACCGCCAAGCTGGCCAAGTCCGGGTTCGCAGACTTCACATGTCTTTAGAGAACATTATAGCGAAAACTCAGAAATGCAGGTTTCCTCATGATGTTTTTTTTGTTCTTTTGAACGGCAACTTCCACTCTAGGAATAAATCCTGTGTAACGGGGAAAGTTATAAACATACAACTAAAGGACACAAAATACATCTAGACTCGAAACAACATTTTGTGGATCGCACAAAGTATTGTTTCGCGTGCGAATCGAACCTGCAACACCAGGCGCAACGCCAAGCGGCGAGGCGGCCACTTAAACCGCTACGTCAACCGCGCAATTTTATCAGTCAATGTTTTCCTTTACCAAATAGGAAACGATAATAAAATTAAAAATTTATTTAAATAACTGCTTATAGACATTGTTTTGTTGTTAACAGCAACGTTAGCCGAGTGGAGAGACCGACAGATTCTTACGCAGATGGTATCGGGTTTGAATCCACGGCACGCACCAATGACTTTTCGAAGTTAAGTGCGTATTAAATTGTTAATTATCGCTCACTTATTGGTGAAGGAAAACATCGTGAGGAAACCTGCATGTCTGAGAGTTCTCCATAATGTTCTCAAAAGACATGTGAAGTCTGCCAACCCGCACTTGGCCAGCGTGGTGGACTAGGTATGGCCTTACCCTTCTCATAGAGAGATGAGAGCCGTGCCCAGCAGCAGCAGGCTGATGACGATGATAGACATTGTTTTATCGATAACTCAAAATTTTTCAGTAATAAAGTTAGTTTTTCGTATAGGTTTTTCGATATGCAATGTACGCAGGTAGTGCTATGAGCAATCAAAGTAAATTATTTTTTATAGCCAAGTTATCTGTCAAAAATTGTCACCATAAGCTACAAGTGCTTTGTAAATATTATTAGCACTACCTACAGTTACATAATAATGTGACTAGAAGTAGCACGCATACATCACACTATCTAACCACTCGCAAGTATCAAATATCGAAGGCACTTCAGAAGACACCACCTTTGTTCCGTTACCCGGGTTTCGTTCACCCGATCGTACACGGATACCATACTCAAAACTAGTAAGTGTTTAGTCTCGAGTAGGTAAACATATTACTATATACTAGATGAGCCCGCGGTTACACCCGAGTTATTTAAGGCTACTGCTCCCGTGTCTCAGCGTGATGTTATATAAATGGGAAAATTCTTTCAGTGTTAGATACACTGAAGGAATTTTTAAATCGAAACAGTAGTTACTATTTCAGATTAGCGCGTTCAAGCAAAGTAACATAACATAACATAACTTAACGCCTGTTATCCCCGAAGGGGTAGGCAGAGGTGTATTACACAATCACTTTTCGCCAGTTATGTTTCGGTCCCAATGTAATAGGAGGCGAGCCTATTGCCATCTAGCGGGCACATTATTATAGAAAAGTCAAAAGTGTGTGCCCGGGGTACCTGGGGATCGAACCCGAGGCCATCGTCTCGGCATGCAGTCCGTTACGTACACCACTGGGCTATCGCAATTTCAAGCAAACTAATAAACAAAAAAAGAAACTCTTCAGCTTTATATTTATTAGTATTCGATTATTGGATATCCAATTGATTACATATCGTACATACATACATACGTAGACTCACGCCTGTTTTCCGAAGGTTACATATCGTAGAGATTCCAAATAATTATAACAGCCGTATTTATGGAGTGTCTCACTGCTAGGCATGGGTCTCATCTCATTACGAGAACGATTACACCATAGTCCATCTTCCTGGATAAGTACGGAGCAGCAAATTCGAAACTCTATCTTTTAATTTTTAAAGTCAGGATTCTGGGATCATTTAGAACAAAGCTTTGTGTGTTGAGCATGATGCTCGATGCTTCGGTGTAATTAATATAATAAATAAGTATGATACGTCATATTGTTACCATAGTACAAGTTCTGCTTAATACGTATGGAATCCGACGTGTGTATAAGATGTCCTAGCATATTATTTTCATTGTAACAAACCGCTGTAAACAAGATTACAATTAGGTTTCGCTTATGAAGGCAGAAACCTCAGGCAAGCAACCGCGTACTAAATATCGTTTCATCAAAGCCCCAGTAACTCTGAGAACCAATAGTAGTACCCACCTTTTGAAAGGTAAGCCTTATGAATGGCGTCGAATGAAAGGCCCTGCACACACACATAAGCAAGTGCGAGAACATCATTAAGGTAGCTAGTACACGGTGCATGTAGCTTGAGCATGTTGAGGCACGTGCGCGGGTTAGATATGTGCACCGTAAATATATCGTTTAAAAATTGTGCGGGTCTAGCGACTCGAGCATGTACTTACCAAAGCGAGCCACCCGCGCAACTAATTCGCGTGCTCTGTGGCGCACGAGGGTCACTCGCGCATGTTTTCGTTCGTCTTCCAGCTAATTTAATAATTCCGGCAAAATTATATTTTTAACATATGATTTTAAAAGAATTTTCGTTCGTCGAGACATTTTGACGCGATTCAAGTCATAAAGCTACCGCGCGAATAGCATGCACATGTAGCTCTTGACCACGAACAAATAACTTGTACATACAGCTTGCGCAAGTAGCCCATGTCTTTACTTGCTCCAGTTATTTGCACCATGAACAAGTACAAGCGAGTAACTTGAATAAGTAGCCTGCGCATATTACTCACGCGTGTAACCCGCACCTTTACTTGCTCCAGCTACATGCACCGTGTACAAGCACCCTAAGAAACTAGGATTGACACAACGTACCACAAGTTTATTCAATCGTAGACAGGGATGCTTGGAATACTGAAGATGTATTGAATGTAGATGTATTGAAGATGTTGTTCTATATGTGTAATTGTGGATCTAATACTATATTATTGTAGGAAAGGAAGAGTTGATGTTTGTCCGCGAGTGATGATGATAATAATATTAATTTATTGTTTTGAAAATGCCTTTTACTTAGATATACATAATAGAACTTATAACAAAATATAGAATATACATGGTGCGATGTCTAGACGAGGCCTTATACTATGTGAAACATTTAAAGGTAGACTCGCGCAAAAATATTTAATACCTAAATGTGAGATTTTAAACCAAACAAACAAATTCCTCAGCTGTACAATGTACATCAATCAATCATCGTGAGGAAACCAGCATATCTTAGAGTTCTTAATAATGTGCGCGACCTTTCGCGCGTGAAATCTGCCAACGCGCACTTGGCCAGCCTCTTCACATCAGGAGAAGGGTACCCTTCTCCTGATGTGAAGAGGCCTGTGCCTAAAAAAGGACTGACGATCATAGAAGCATATTCGTATGACTTTATGATACAGGTATCTCAATTTTGTCTAAAACTTTTGCCGTGTCCAGTCAGTAACAGGTTTACATTTTGCAAGAGATTTTATTAAATGGAATCCCACTTCGGTGAAGTAGTCTGTTGCCATTTTGTTTTTATACCTATGTTTCGGTGAAATCAGGTCCTACATTTAGTAACCGTGCGTGGACGTTTTATTCAGCTTTTTCATAGCTCAACTAGAAGTCACCCTGTAGTGCTGACTAATTCGACAAAATATCTAAAATCTACTAACGAGACCACTACTACTACTGAATTTTACTTAGTACATACACATACATACATACATAAACTCACGCCTGTTTCCCCGAAGGGGTAGGCAGAGGCATATTAAACGCCCACTTTTCTTAATACTAATAGATTATTTAATCTTAATAGCTATTCTTATTTAGAGTATAGATTCGATGCTTGGTACTTAATACGTTAGCTAATTATTTACCCTTTAAACATTATATTGCACTGAACAACACCACAAACATATAATCTTACAGATTCTAAACGCCCGCGCGACCCCAGTAACGGATATATCGCTGCTTTGCGAGAACAACGTGACATCTCGTACAAACGTTTCTTTTTATATGAAATTCGGAACCGCCATTTCGAGTTCTATTGTATTTTTTACAGAAACGCGATATTTATAATGCCTCCTCTTCACTAATCGCGAAGTTGAACGAAGTTAGACGAATAAGATAGTGTAGAGAGGCACTTCGGCTCACCTCGTCAAACTTTACCTCGCCGCGGGTGACTTCCATTTGTTGTCGGTTTTTGCGCCCGAGTTAAAGGGACCGACGCACTTTGTGTAGCGTTCACGAAGTACCTCTCTACACTACTCGGCCGATTTCAGTACTTATCATTGATGTAGGTTAGAATAGTGCGCGTAACACACAGTGGTCACAGAAGTAAATGATGTTGTTCCTGGAAACTCTGCAAACAGAGACAGTTATTTGAGACCCGAATGTCGAATATCCTATAGATAAGAAAAAAATTGAGCGTCTTTTACAAACGTGCGCAGGCTATCGGCACCACAGAGAGAATGAGCTCCTCGCGAAGTTGAACGAGTGACGCACTTCGGACTTTAGCCAAAGTTTCTAGATTACTTCGCCGAGGAACTTCGCGCGTAGTGTAGAGGAGGCAATTCTTCTTTTCACATATAGTGAGATATAAGTTTTTAAATCATTATTATTTTAAAAGTTGTTTGTGTCCGGGCTTAATCGTTTTGTCACGTTATTAAAAAAAAGGTAAGTAGTTTTCGTTGTGACATATTAAATTATGTTTTTGATAAATCATTTTAAAATAACAAAGAAACGAAGTGGTGGTTCTTACATTATCTATCCCCTTATTCTCGAAATCCTTACGTTTTGTATATTGAATAATATGCCTTAATGTCACGTTAGACATGCAAAAATATAATCAACAAGCAATTGTAGTCTTCAGAATAGTTCAGGATCCAGGAAATTAATCCCATTGGAGAATGTCTTTAGTACACTGCAGTACGATATAATGGAGATCAATAGCAATTGCCGGTACCTCAGCCATCTCCGCTTTGTCGAAGACATAACAATAGTGACAGAATCTCTGCAAGACTTGCAGACCATGCTGTCCGGGCTCAATACTGCCTTGAGTTGAGCTTGGGATGCATTTGATCTAGGCCAAGTAAGAGTACAATGAACACAATCTCTGAGCCAATTTCTATGCAAGGTGTAACCCTCCAACTTTTTCACGATTACATGTACCTGGAGCATAAGTTACAGTAAGGTACAGATAGCTTTAAGAGTGAAATCACCAGAAAAATGCAGCATGGCGTAATGGTATTTAGGAATTTAGGCGTCATGTCTCTTGTTATCTTTACCTCAATGCCTAAAGACCAAGATTTTAATCAATGCGTCCCTTCAGTCAGAACCTGAGACGTGAAATATGACAGTACTGTGGAAAAGTAATGCTGGCGGTCTCGCTGAGGGACAAAGTCTGCAACGAGAACAGAAGACCAAAGTAATTGACGCAGACATGTTGCAAGCTGAAGTGGCAATGGGCTGGTCACTTCTGTCGCAGTATCGATGACCGGTGCAGAAAGCAGGTTTTCGAATTGAGGCCAAGTCTTGGCAAACGAAGTGTTGGACGCCCTCAGGCCAGATAGACCAATGACTTGAGGAGGGTAGCTGGTGATAGCTGGATGGCAAAAACGGGTGATCGGCTCTTGTGGTCTTGTGACGTACCCTGGGGAAGTCTTACGTCCAGCAATGGACTGCTACAATAATAGGCTGATGAGATGAGATGTAACGTTATGGTACAATAATTTTAACGTTATAAATTGTTTTATATTATTACATACTTCTAGATAAATCGCCACACTACATACAAAACATGAACATTGAGTAGCACTCCGATAAAAAAATCGAAACAGGAACGGAACGAAAATCCTAGTACCTAGTCCCAGCGTTCTGATAATCTGGCACCAGCAGGAGGTTCTGTTGTCTAAAGTTATTGTATCTGAATTATTTTTATTAGATACCTATACCTAATATAATTAAATGAATTTGTAGATAAAGTCTCGGGTTCGAATCCACGGCGCGCACCAATGACTTTTCGAAGTTAAGTGCGTATTAAATAGTTAATTATCACTTGCTGAACGGTGAAGGAAAACCTCGTGAGGAAACCAGCATTTTCGAAAGTCATGTGAAGTCCGCCAAACCACACTTGTCCAGCATAGTGGACTGTGCTACCTCGCAATTCATTGCGATTGATCTGTTTACGATAACTTGTATCTTTTAAAAAAATTAAATTACCTGACATACCTAGATGGGTTAAAATACCACCTATATTGAAAAATGTTTTTGAACATTAATATTTTTTTATTTTTTACAATAAAAATGTATTATATTTAACTTAACACACTAACTTGCACAAAATTTTAACATTTTTAACGTGATACTTCAATATGTTACGATTACTTTTTTACATATTTTCAAAGAAAACGTTACAAATGTTCCCCTTGTTTGTTAAAAGTCAAATATTTATGCTGATTAGAACGAAATTTGTAATGCTTTGCCTATTTGCTAAAAGCTCATTAGTTACCATTTCGAAGTTATTGCACATCAACAGCAAAAGAGCAATATTTTAGAATTTCTGAATATTTTAAAGTTAAAAAGTGGTCTCCTGTAAAGTTGCGGTTTTCGAGATGTCACGTTGTTCTCGCAAAGAGGCGATATATATTTTTTTTGTATTTACTAGTTAATAGGCTTCCTTATTTAGCTCCACTCATATAACAGGGCGCCCTATAGGTACCTGCCTTGCATTGAGAATTAGAGACCTACAAATATTTTAAATCTATTTGGAATTTCTCTGTGCCCAATGCAGAAGTCATCTTCATAAAACGAAGTAAAAAGAGCAACGAATATTTATATTCAGAAACAATAGTCGCCGCTCATTTCAAAATATTTGCTGAGTCTTTTTTTTTCAAAACACTATGATAATTTATCTTAATTTATAAATTATCATTAGGCAAAGTTTCTGCATCTAGAAAACCTAGAAATTATTAAGAATAATAATTATTTAGAACGATAAAACGATTCAATATCATGCAAAAGTACATAAAGTACAACTTATGTTGCTGACGGTACCTACGGCAAATAACCGCTGGCAGTACTCAGTTAAAATAACTCAAATAACGTTCACTGAAGAATACTTGAACAAACAATGGAAATAAAATCAATGTAGTCTAATAAATTCAAATGGACATGTTGCCAGACTACTTAGTATACATTAAGGGACATTTCATATTGAGACCTTTTTAACGGATGGTTGGCGAATAAGTTGCCTTCAGTGGGTTCACATTTTATATGGGATGTCTAATTATAACTAAAACTTTTACCACTACGCGGTGGTATGTGCAAGTTCTCTGTTGGACAAAGCGTAATACGGATGTAACGCGTGACAAAATACATATGTATTATTATAATATATTAATTTGTGAGGCACTGTTGCATAATAAAATGGTCACATCAAGAGTACATCCCTAAATTAAAAAATGTTATCGGGATATCCAGACTGCAAATATAAAAGAAAAATTGTAAAAAGGATGACTTGTACTAGACTAAGCTGAGCGTCAACCGCTAAATAAACCAAGTGATTCATAACTAACGGCGACTATCGTTTAATCATTGATTTTATTTAGTTATAGTTTACAAATACAAGTTGATTTATAGCTTTTTAATGACTCCCGCACTAGAAATTAACTCTGTGGCTTTACAAATTTTCAGTCTACGTACACAAAATCAAGATCAGCGGCATCTTAAGCCAAAATAAATATTCAACCCCTTCTCTTACCTTTTAGCGTCGCCGTAGGCATATGAACCATATTATATAATATTTATAGTCAGTACCAACGTTATAATAGGAACTCAAACCCAAATTTTATGTAGTTAGCATCTGTAGTTTAAGCTCCGCGATGATCCTGATCAAGACATGGAATAATAAGGAGTATGATGATATAGGCATTATTTCAGATCACGTCATCAAATTATAATACATACTTTAAAACTTTATCGACTACACAGATACTTGGGAAACGGCTGATTTCTCGTAAGTAAAGGTGAAATACATTTTTTTTTCGCTGTGGAAATGCATTTACGCACGTTTGTGGGTCTCGACGGCTGGAGTGCAAGGCCGTAATATCCACTAAAACTGTGGTTTTAGTTGAAGTATTCAGAGCTGTGGCTCATACTTCAACGCTATTTTAGGGGCGCCAAGGGGTCGCGTTTGCATTCTACCCTGACACCCCGGCGGATAGCCCGAAGGCCACCACCTCCTTGGCGGCGGATGAAGGTGTTGGGCTCCGCCGCCAAAACACCCACCAGCCGCAGAGGATAGGAAGGACGGCAACCTGACAACACCGTATCTCCTCTTCTTCTGCGGCCCCGGCGCGACGGAACAATGGTTCGCCACCGTTTGGTCGCGAGAGATAGGGCGCGCGGCAACGGAACACCATCACGCCTCTCCTCCCGCGACCGCGCCCGACTACGAGGGACAGACAGAACTGTCCCCCAAACCCGCAACATTGGACGCATTCTGCGCAGGCTACCGTCAAGCCCACGCGAAGCGTCCACTCCCGGGATCTCTCTTAGCTTCACCGCGGGTGTCCAAGCCACGGTTACTAAGCCCCCCCACCTAGACAAGGCGGAGATCCCACGGGGGGAAAAGGTGAAATACCTTTATTTTTTGGTGTCGGGTTGAAAAATCCTCATAGAGTCCCTCCGCCCTGGGGGGAGGGCGAAGCGCAGGGGACTGTCAGACTCTTACTGACTAAAAACCAACCCGTGTTCCTCATGTACCCGTGTGTCGGAGAGCCGGGTATCGCTGAAGCATTCCTCGCTACCCCCCAGCGGATATTGGCCCGCCCGATGGTCAGGCGGGCCCCGAACAAATTCCCCTTGGCGGCGAATGAAGGTGTTGGGCTACGCCGCCAAAACACCCAGCGGCCGCAGTGGATAGGGAGGACGGCAACGCAACACCGCATCTTCTCTTCCTCTGCTGCCCCACCGCGACGCAACAATGGTGCGCCCTCATTTGGCCGCGGAAGACAGGGCAAGTGGCAAGGCAACACCGACACGCCTCTCCTCCCGCGACCGCGCCAGACTGCGAGGGACAGAAGAACTGTCCCTTGCACCTGCACCATTGGACACATCCTGCGCAGGCCTCCGTCAATCCCACGCGGAGCGTCCATTCCCGGGATCTCGCTTAGCTTCACCGTGGGTGACCTAATCACGATTACTGAGCCCCCACCGCGACACGGAGGAGATCCCACAGGGGGGAAACCTCATGGTAACCTACACACTTTTACAGGACTCTAAAAACATATAAACCATTCAGCATCAACTATCCAGGTAAAATTCAAATTCAACATATTTTCATTTTTTTTTTCACTTACATTACTTGTTTTTTTACTGTTTTATCTATAACTAGAGGATGCACGCGGTAACCTCCGCGTTATTTAAGGCTACTGCTCCGCTCCTGTCACTCATGATGTGATGTTATATAGCCTATAGCCTTCCTCGATAAATGGGCTATCTAACACTGAATGGATTGTTCAAATCGGACCAGTAGTTCCTGAGATTAGCGCGTTCAACCAAACAAACTCGTCAGCTTTATATATTAGTATAAGATAACTTCCTTAAATAAAAAAATAAAATTTAATTGTCTTGACCAAATATAAAAATGTCGTCTAAAACTTCTCCAGTACGAATGTCTATGACAAGCAGATATCTTGTATATATGGGCATGCCATGCGACATGTGGTTGAAGAGATATCGCGTCGCAGCCTTCTCACTTTCCATGGTTGTTTCGGCCGGTACTTGTGGCGGAAAGGCCAGGAGGAAACACCTAGATGTCAAAATTGTGACAGCAGCCGCAACCCGGTTGAGGAAACAGCGCTGTAAACGTTGGTGGAATGCCCCGCTTAGGCGTCCCAGCGCCCTGAACACAACACCATCGTAAGCCATTCTCGATCATTTTGGTGTGGGCCTGTTCAACAACTTGCATTCCGTTCTGGTTTGGGCAGTCTTCAACCAATTACTGCCGGCTATCTTTATAATGTCACCCTTGAATCTCTTTTGCGGTCTTCCTGCTGGTCGTTTACAATCCCACGGTCTCAATTCCTATATTTGCTCGCAACATGTTTCGGGTTTTTCATGTCCAGCACATTGGCATTTTAGCTTCGTTACTCTTTTGACAACATTTGATCCTCGACTTTCTGCCAGCCATTTGTTCGTCTTTCTGTCTCTTAGTGTCACTTCTAGCAATTTTCTCTCCATTGCCCTTTGAGCTAGTTCAAGTTTCTGGAGAGTTGCCGTTGCAGTTACCTAAGTTTCGGTTCCGTAGGTAAGCACTGGCAGGACGCACTGATTGAATATTCTTGCTTCATAATTTTCATAGCAAAAGCAGATACAAGTTTGCCAAAAGCGGTCCAACCCAAACGGATACGTCTATCAATCTCGTTCACCTTGTTCCTACTGCAATTGTTATTCCGCTGGAGTTTGCACTGGTCAGGTTTTAAATTGGCCGTGAACTGGTCGTGGCAATTGTTACAGTCCTACCCTTGCTCCCTGCCCTGTCCATGGTTCGGTGCGTGATGGTCCGGTGTGAGGCTGTCATGCTGATCAAGACGGTGAAGCGAGAGAGCGAGATGATAGCAGCCATAGGGGCTGCTCCCCGTCCGCCAGTAGGCTGAGGCGGCGGCGCCGTGTCCACGTGCACCTCCAGAAATGATGATTAGCAAATATGACGTGGCCCGCCAGCATCCAACGGCGAGCCGAACCCTGACAGGGTCTCGGTGTACGACGTAGCCCCACCGTCAAGGGATACCGTGGTGATTATGGTGAGCAGACCCAACCACGCACCAAAAAAAGGTGGCTTGCATATCCAATGTATCGCACAATGGAATAATAACACAATAAACAAGCAGCGCACGCTGAGCGCATTGTTTCTGTCTGTCAGCTGCGGAAACGTCTATACCAAATCCAATATGAATTTTCAATATTATGGGGGTTATGTACTTATGCTCGCTTGGTTTTTGATTTTAGGCACAATTTACTCCCATTTATACCAATAACGTACAGTAAGAATTCACAAAAAATATGGAAGAAGACAACTAAAATCAACTTAATGTATATTTAGGTGGTAAACTGGTTAGAATATCGCGATGTGAAAAATCGAATGTGGTTCAAGATTAATTATCTTGACAGTCTTGCGGAATTGGAAAACTTTGTTGATTTAAAAGTATTCGATCTTAGAATTTTGCTCAAATAGCTACTTATGTATATTATACGTTTATCGTTACTAGCTATTGCCCGCATCATTTTATAGTACTTACTTTAAATCGGCGGATTTAAAGAAGCCAAACAAACTTTAAACCCTATTTCGCTCCGTCCAGGGGTGTCATATTAATAAATCCTTCCAGTAAGTGCCTACGTTGTACGAGATTTCTAGCTTTAGTAGTTAAGGCTCTACGTACATTACAATGTCTGTCAGGACCAGTGATTTTATAATTATAAATGTAAATATTTACATTGAACTTCAATTAATGAGTTACGAGTACATCTAAAACAATATAAGTAGGTAAACCAGTTCCTAAATTAACATTAATAAGCAGTTGTAATTGGTAACTTCTACTACTTGAAATAGATTCCAAGAATATTTTGTTAGTTCCCTTAGAAACTAATTATATCTGATGTCGATTATATATCTGGTAAGCAATTCTCAGTAGCAGAATTTTGAATTGCGTTCAATAAATGTATTCGTGCTCGACTGCCTCGTTGTTCTCGCGGCATAAATGTGCGCGTGTGATTGAGATTAGTCTCGGGTTCGATTCCCGGGTCGGGCAAAGTGTTATTGGGATTTTCCGTTAGGAAATGCCCAGTAACAGCACGGAGTCTGGTAATGTGTCTATAAAAAAAAATTAATTCGTGCCTGCTTGTGATTCCTAAAACTGAAAATATGTATGGGAAAATAATATTGTATGTTTTGTTTCATATAATGATTTATTTTTATTTTGGTTATTGAAAATATTGTGTTGCCTCTTTAACCAGACGTATTTCCTCTTCTTCTTATTCGTTTTTTCATCATTGAAGGTCGTGTCTGTAGGTAGTCTTTACCGCCAGGTCTTTAAGATCAGTCTTCTACGTGTTTCCTTCTGAGATATGCTTCCTTTCCTTTTTTCGGCGATTTATATTTGCCCATAAGATCTTTGATTTAATCCAAATATTGACAGGCAAAGCGCCCGCGCAATCGTATTCCTACTTTCTTCAATGTGATTATTAGTTTCGCGAAACTATTGCCCATCGATCTGAGGTAATCAGATGTAATAAGTATCTCATTCAAATTGCAAGCAAATCCAAGCAATATAGTCCGTGTGTACGTAACACTTGCAGATATGTACCGAGACTCTCAATCGGACAGTGCGGCAATCTAATCGCTCCCTCACTAAAGAATTCTCTGTACGTGTTCGCTTTTAATACTCGTCGTAGAGACGTGTCTGCCACTTCACTGTTTCTAAACCGAAATTTGTAACATCCAAGAATTACGGGCTCAAAGGTACCCCAAGGTCTTTGTTCCAGGTATTTAGAGGTGCCGTTTTACAAGGAATGAATGGAAGGTGAAATAGTTTAAATCGAAATCATACTTCTAAAATATCAAATGTAGAAGTATCAACGTTGAAATGAAGAATGTTACTTAGTATGTGAAGTGATAACTACAAAATATGCCTATAGTTTTCTTCACGTTTATCATTAATGTAAACTAACTTTTACTAAGATATACTGAGTACCTACACAATACTACAAATTATAACTCCGAAATAAGGTGCTCAGAAGATCAAATCATTGATTTATTTATTATTTATAATTATCTATGCTTGAGTTTTTAAAAGCATTAGCAGTTAACATCATACGTATTCCTCTCTTTCAATGATCGCACGTAAATATTCAACAATTTATATCAACGATACAAAAACAGTCGCTGGATATTAAGAAAATAGTATAAATGAAAATGTAAAGGTGACAAGTCCACGCGGACAATTTAATGATAAATGATTTCAATTCAGACTACGTCGGTATCACAGATTAAAATCAGCCAGATTACGGCTCCGAAAATAGCGGGCTGCGAGCCAAAATTGTAACTTTATTTTGAAGATAATTTACAAATTTAGAATCAAATGAAGAAGAAACTTATATGAAATCTAAAGTCTTAACAATATGATCTTACTTTTAACCTTAGCTACACTGCTAAGTCAATAGATAAAACTGTTTTAAGGCTTCCTATTAATGTCCGAATTTAACTTGTTTGTGTAAATTATAATAATAATATGATGTTAAATTTATTTTTGATTAATTTCATTTATTTATAACCAAGGATTATGGCACTGTTTGTAAGTTTTAGTTAGTTTCGTTTACTGACAATTAGTTGCAATATTTCAATGATCTCAAAGAAAACGTATTTAAAGGACACTCCCAAATAGACCACGAAAACTAACGTGCAGTTCAGTTCAGTTGAGGCTTTAAACTACTTAAATTTACTTTTTCAACTATCCTGAAATCTATTCTTTTAGGAAAGTTTCCCGCGAGTTGTCTTAAAAATGCTGGAATTAAACAAGCAAACAGGCATGTGGCTATGTTCGCGTGTATTAACAATGTAAAAGATAAACCATATTTATATTTTAGTAAAAGTGCCAGAAATATTCCAAAAGTTTGGATTTGTATAATACAACTAGCTCAGCCTATAAATACTTCTTAACTATTTAATAAAGTTTTGGCAAATTCATGGCGCTTAGACTTAGATATATAACGGTATTCCATATTAAGAACCTATTCCATATTGATACCTTTCCTCCACTTAGAATTTATACTAAAAAGATTCTATGTTTATGGAAAATGTCAACACGGATAGTCTTTTAAATAAAATTGTATTCGCGTATTCGATGGCTCGATGTTCAGTGCCAACGTCAAATCCTGATTTCAATCCGATTACTCGCTTTGATCGCGGGCCAATATTTTATGCCGTTTGGCCCTTCAATATCGGCTGCTGATTTAAATTTGTCACGAGGCGTAAAACTATGTCGATACTGATGTAAGTTAATTTGGAAATTACCTGCCTGCCTGGTGCTTAATGCTTGCTCTGAAATTGGCCTAGTTGCTGTCTGCTTTATTATTAATTAATTGGCTACTACGTTGTAAATTTTATTATACAGATTGACAGGTTACTCGACTCATTCCTTGACCATCGAAAATCATCCATAAGTATAAAGTTTTGTCACTTTGGACCCTCTATTGGCAAAATCTTGAGATATTGTAAACCGGATTTTTAATTTAAATTAAGTAACAATTTAGAGCCAAAAAGTGAGTGCCGGAGGCCCTATCCCCTTTTCCTTCCCTCATCCTATCCCTTTTCCCAACCCCAAAGGGCGGCAACGCACTTGTGACTCCTGTGGTGTTGCTTGTGTCCATGGGCGGTGGTAATTGCTTACCATCAGGCAATCCATCTGCTCGTTTGCCGCCTAAGACCATAAAAAAAGTGAATAGCATTTTGTTGACAAGGTGGTAGCTTTATGTATCTGTGAAAATTATGTCAATGTCGTGTGTGTTAGACTGACTGACTTTGGTTGGTAGATTGAAACTTATAAACCAGCCGAAGACATGGACTAACGAGTGTATGGAACAAGAAACTGGACCGACAGTTTAACGTGTCCTTCAAAGCAAGGTAGTGGCCTTATTTAAACGCCGCGAGCGATAACCCACCCAAGTGGTCAGCACAGGTGACCAGTGGTCAGGAGGCATTGCTTAACATAACCGACCGATCACAAGTGGCAAGTCAAGAAGGCGCTATAAGATACTATGAATATGGGTATTAACCGGGTAGGGGAACTTTAAATGTTTTACATTAAAGGGTTGAGTCAAACTAGCCGGGAAAATACAGTACCTATCAATTTATAGTAACTGTATACAGGGTGATTGTTATGTATGATTATATGGTTTAATTAAGTGTAATGGCTTTTTTCTTTCAATTATTTATTTATTTGAGGGTTTGGCTCCCCTAAAAGAGTTTCTAAAATAAACATGACGTCCGGTACCAACTGGCTAAACATGTTCTTGAAGTCGCGGGACAAGTGAGAGTTAAAACCTTAATTTGCATTTATCGTACAAAAGACAGTGATTTACGCTAAGGATTCAAACCCAAGACCCTCTGCTTTTCGGAAGGTTGGTCTCCCTACTAGTAAATCACTGTTGATTGCAAAGCTTAAGATTAAATACAGAAAAAATGTTCTGCTGAGCAAGTCATCCAAAAGCACTTTTTTGAACAAAAGCGGCTATTAAATTGTCGCACGAGTGATTGATTTCCACGGGGTAGCCGGGATCGATCACTCGCCGAGCAAATAAAGAGAGATAATTAGGTTGACTTACGGGAAATAAATAAAAATATCACCAGGAAAGTTTAAACTCGCGTTATAATTCGATTATTAAAAGAGACAATTATCCAGGGCGTGGGCGACGTTGTTGGCACTTCACAGGTCTTCAGCTGGTGTACTCAACTCGGTGGTTCTGGCCGGAGCAAAAGGCCCAAGCCTCGTGTGTCCCCTGTATTTATAGGACCGGCGTGGTGGGGCGCGAGGGAACGGCCCACTGCTGTGCGTCACTCGTAGCGAGGCTCGCGGCGCAGGGGCTTGACGTGACGTCACAAACTCCAAATTACACCAACTGGCTAAGACTATTATAAGTACCTTTTTGGATAGCAGGTAATACCAAGAAGTTATTCCAACACTTTACATAACATGCTACATATTATATTTTTTAAATAATTGCATTTTTGTGGCGTCATTTTATTTTATTCAAACATTTTTTGTGTGCCTTTTGGCTCTATTTTCAAATTCCATGCTGAGTTCATATTCATATCATTTATTGCGAACATGGGTAAATACAATGTTGTTACAATAATATAATAGTGACACCACATTCTGCGTTACAGAATGCAATATAAAGTAAAATCCTATTGAGAGAACATATTTGACGACAATTCATAAATTGTTGGTTATGATAGTTTAAATTTAAATACATGTCAACATTATCTAGCCGCTAGGTGGCGCGTACAACGTACCGAGCTCCGTGAAAAATAATTTTATTAAATAAGTTTATCGCTGAAAGTGAAAAAGCAGACAATAAACAAACAAAGTGACCAATGAAGACTAACCACTAACGTTATCCAAGGAAAGTGACGACTCATTAACTTTTTATTGCCAAGTGACCATAAAAGTGTACAAGCAGTGATTAAAAAGTGAACATTACCTAATAAACATAGAACAATACACCAAAAACTATACTAAGGAACATAATAGTGACAGAACAACAGTTTTAATTACACAAAATAGGTGATAAAACTATATTAAACGAAATCGAAACTTTAGTGCAAAAGTGCAAATCATCTCAACGATCAATAGTAATAACAGCGACATCTATACCAAATGACCAAAACTAGCTCCGTGATCAGTTATCATCAACACAGTCATTAGTACGAAACCTATCCAGCACAAGTTAAACTAATTTCATAACTAATTAACTGACATGACAAGCTGCACCTACAAGACACCAATTTGAGTATCCTACGTAACAGTTATCGTGGCGTAACTAGACGAACGACAGCTTTAGTGTGAACAGTCGCATGATCAAATCCCAGCGTGCAGAGAAATTTTTGTGATATTTACAATTCATACTTGTGAATTATATTAAACCTCACATACTTCAAGTAAATAATTAAGAAAAACAACATAAAAATATAAAATAAGAAATTCTGTACTTTGAATATGGAGTCACAGAACACTAACGTCACTGTAAGACGCCGTCGTAAGTCCTCATCTGTTACTGACTTAGCACAGCATGCTATGCTCGATTCGACTATGAGAAGCCTACAAGACGTTACATTCGATGACACAAATTCTTACGAGGAGTTATCAGGACAAATATTACAATTAAAAGCAGAACTACAATCAGCACACAATGAAATTGATAGTTTAAGCACAGAAAATACTAACCTACAAAAAGAGTTAGACAAATACAAGAGGCTGACCGAGACTTACAAAAATCTCAGCATTTCAAACTCAACACCTGTATCTAGCAAAATTAAAAGCAAAACGCGTCGAAAGCAAATAAACAAGTATGACGAAAGGCGTATCAATTTTTTACTACTAACCGAAGACAAATCACCAGTACATACAAAGGAGCCAATACAACTAGTAGAAAAAGCGGATATCGAAACGAATGACATAATGTCGAATAGTACTGAAACAACTGATGAAGGAATCGTCAATTTGGAGCAAAACCCACCGGAAATAAAAGACAACCTTAATAATATAAGCAAACAAACAAATGAACACCTGTCTACGTCCAATGAAAAAATGCACGCCACCAAAAGAAGAGTTGCTATATTATGCGATGAACAGGGTCGTGGACTACGGAAAATTTTACAAAATCTTCTGGGAGATGAATATTCAGTGTTTTGCTTCATGAAGCCAGGTAGCGATTACAGAAATATACTATCAGCCTTAAACACATATACTTTGACAATGAGTAAACAAGATTATATAATTGTAATAGGTGGTTGCCATGAAACCAATCCCTATAATTTACAACAAACATTACTAACATGGTTGACAACAGTAAAAAATACAAACATTATTCTAACAGAGGTACCATTCAATAGACATTTAAGAGAACAAAAATTAAATTATCTATTACGTTTTATTTGCAATTATCACAAACATACAACGTTTATTGATATGAATTACGCTAACTTTTTACCGAGTAAGTCAAATTTAAATTATGCAAAAAATCTCGCTGGGTGTTTATTAAAAGAAATATTACGTTTGTATTACTTTGAAAAGAAACAGCAGTATCAAAATACATTAAGAATGGCAACAAACACGGTAAAAAAATACACAGACAAATGTACTCAGACTGACGATCATTTAGAAACTCAAACTGATATAATTATTAGCAACTTAGATAGCTCTGATAACGCTCCTAACACTAGTTTATTTCGTGCATAATAATATATCTATCATTCATCAAAATATTAATGGTCTACTAAATAAGGCGGATATGTTGTTTGTATCACTGGATGAGCTGACTCAAAAAGGTATTACAGCTGATATTATTTGTATTACGGAGCACAACATGACCCATGGTGATGAATCTCACTTAATTATGCCAGGCTATAGGCTCGGAGCTTATTACATGAGAACCAATAGACGTGGAGGTTCTTGCATTTTAATAAAAAGCCACTATAAATTTAAAACTTTAAATAAAATAAATAAAATGTCTATAACTAATTTATTTGAATGTTCTGGTATTGAGTTAACAGACTACAAACTTTACATATTGTGCATATATAGAACACCGAATAGGGGTGCTAGTACGACAAACGCTTTTCTTTCAATTTTAAATAAAATACTCATAAAGCTTTGTACGAATGACAAGAAAATAATTATATGTGGTGACTTTAACATCAATTTACTAGACCAATCAAAAGTTTCGAAGGATTTTACAGACTTACTTTTAAGCTTTAACTTGACCATCCAATTTAAAAAACCGACTCGTAGCTGTAGCCAGACTTGCATTGACAATGTAATTCATAACATCAAAGGATGTAAGGGCAAAATTACAGACTTTGCCTTATCAGATCACTCGGCACAAATTTTAACGATACCATTGAAAAAGAGATGCCTGTTAAAATATTGGTATATAACAAAACGTTGTTACACCAATACAAATAGAGCTATATTTATAAAATACTTGCAACAAATGTCTTTTAACAACGTATATAAATCTGAGGAACCGAATAATGCTTACAATGATTTCCTAGATGTGTTTAGTTTTATTTACAATTTAGCATTTCCTTTAAAAAAAAATCGTGTAAACACTGAATCAAAACCTAAATGGTTAACAAAGGGCATTAAGTTATGCTGCAAACGTAAGCGTGATCTTTTATGGATATATAGAAAGCATCCCACTAAAGAACATCGAAAAAAATTTCAAGAATATGCAAAGCGCTTTACGAAAATCATAACCCTCACAAAAAAAGCTCAGACAAATCATTACATCAATACGGCCTCAAATAAATGTAAAGCTGTTTGGCAAGCAATTAATACTACGAGGAACAAGTTCCCAAACGATATACTAGACAAGCTGGTCGTGAATAATGAAACAATTACCGATAATACATGTATTGCAAATGCTTTTAATGATTATTTTATTGACATGGCAAAATATAGTGTAGATCAACCGGGACATAAACAGTTATCAAACAATTATTTCACTTCCAAATTGACATTTAATTGTAATTCAATCTATATGCATCCAACAATTCCATTTGACATTTATAAAATTATTAACTCACTTAAGAGGACTAACAGTACAGGCTATGACGATATCACTACCCAAGTAGTAAAAGATGTAGGCAATATTATTGCATCTCCTTTAAGCCACATAATGAATTTATGTATAGAGCACGGTATTTATCCTGATAAGTTGAAAGTCTCAATAATAAAACCTCTTTACAAAAATGGAAATCATTCACAAATTACTAATTACAGGCCGATTGCGCTTATACCAGTCTTCTCTAAATTTTTTGAAAAGGTAATCTATTCATGTGTTAATACATTCTTTGAAGAAATGAACTTATTCACACCATGTCAATATGGGTTCAGAAAAAATAAGTCTATAAATATTGCTGTATATAATTTCTTACAAGAGGTAATAACAAATATGGATAAGCGATCGCCAGCAGTAGCGCTATATATGGATATGACGAAAGCGTTCGACCATGTAAATCACGAAATTCTTTTAAATAAAATGTATAGGTATGGAATCAGATGTACCGTACATAAACTAATAAAATCATATCTCAACAATAGGAGACAGGTCACGGTTGTTAAAAAGGTATCTATAAATACTAAAATGGAAGAAATCTATAGTTCTAAAATAAGAGATGTTAACACTGGGATACCGCAAGGTAGTATCCTTGGTCCTCTTTTGTTTCTTATTTATATTAATGACATGCCAAAAGCAATTAATTATAATATGACCCTATTTGCTGACGACAGTACTGTACTATTCACAGGAAAAAACTTGACTACTATAGAATATGACATTAATACATCTTTGACATCAATTATTAAATGGTTCAACGAAAATGACTTAAAAATTAACTTAAATAAGACTAAAATAATGAATTTTAAGCAACAAATCAAATCAGAGAATAAGCTGAACATTTACCAAGCGGATATAAACATTCAAGAGATAGATGTCACAAAATTCTTAGGAGTCTACATAGACAATAAATTGAATTGGAAAGCACAGATCGAACATGTATGTAATAAGCTCAATCAGTTTTCGTACGCATTATATAGGTTAAGTAAACTAGTAAATCAAACAGCTCTGATGACAGCCTATCATGGGTATGTTGCCTCTACGCTCCGTTATGGCATAATTTTTTGGGGCAACTCAACTGATCACGACCGTGCATTCCGTGCTCAAAAGCGATGTATAAGGAGTATGTGCAATCTACAACAAACAGATTCCTGCAAACCACACCTTGTAAAATTAAATGTAATGTCACTGCCATCTCTGTATATTTTTGAAACTGCACTTTTTGTGAAAGCTAATCTTAATTTATTTGAATTCCGCACCAGAGCAAGTAATAATGACAAATTATGTATAGTAACTAGTAAAACTCATTTGTTACATGAAAGTATATTCTGCACTGCTCCACGAATATTTAATAAAATACCGCCAGAAATAAGAAACATAATTGATAACAATTCCTTTAAAAATAAGTTGTCAAAACTGCTAATTAGCAAATGCTACTATTCTGTTAAAGAATTTCTAGATGATAAGACATTGTAAGAAGGAGAATTGATTTATATGAATTAGATTGGAATAGTAATTGTTATAATAATTATTATTGTAATTGGTTTTATTATACTGACATTATTTGACTTATAAATTTGCATGACATTGTTAATTGTATTTTAAATGGAATATTTTATCATCATTTGATTGTATTAAATTATTTTTTGTGACCATAATATTGTATGCCTTGCAGGCGGAACATAGCTGAACACAAATATTTATTGTCAAACATCCTCTAGACCTATGATTCACAATAAAATGATTATTATTATTATTATTATTATTATTATCAAACTTGCATATATTCTATTTGTTTCAAATTATATAATTATAATGTCCAAGGCTTAAAAATATGTCAAACAAAAATAATATAGTAAATTACATTGGAATTCAAATAATACAATATATAATTTATGAATTATTTTACAAAGTGTCTTGCAGAAATTCATTTACACTGTAGTAGGCTTTTTGTAACATTATCTTTTTAACTTCGCAATAAAATAATTTATCACATCTTAATCCTAGAATACTTTTAGGTAAATGGTTGTACACTTTTGGCCCCATACAAAATATACTATTATTAAAAAGTGCAGTTTTGTGGGAGGGACAACAGATTTTGTTCTTATGTCGTTTACTACTGTAATTTGTAAAAATATGTGAATGATTTCATACAAAATGTATAACTTCATACATATATAAGGAAGGTATTGTAAGTACATTGAGTTCTTTAAAGTATGGGCGACAGCTATCTGTTTGCTGTAGGTTACAAATAGATCTCACGCATCTTTTCTGTGCCTTAAATACAAGTTCGATGTCTGTAGAATAGCCCCAGAACATAATGCCATACCTGATTCTAGATCCAACATACCCGTGGTAGGCTGTAAGTACTGCTGTTCGGTTAGCTATTTTAGAGAGCATATATAGGGAATAGGACTGTTGGTGTAATGTCGTATACAGATTTTCTATATGTGCTTTCCAATTCAGTGTACTATCAATTGTTAATCCCAAAAACTTTGTGCTATCGACTTCTTGAATTTTAATACCATTATAAGTTATTGATATGTCACTGGGCATTGAAAATGTGTTTTTTCTAAATTAATAATTACATTATTTGATATCAACCAGTTTATAATGACATTTAAAGTATTTGTTATGTCAAATTGTAAAGATGACTTGTCTTTGGATGTAAAAATGATGGTGTTATCGTCAGCAAATAAAATCAAAGGGTGATTAGTTACCTTCGGCAAATCATTGATGTAGATATTAAATAAAAGGGGTCCCAACACACTACCTTGAGGAATACCTAATTTTGTTTCTCTATAATTAGATGAGAATGTTGTTTCTATTTGACAATTTGGACACAGGCGCGTTATTTGTGTGCATTGTTTACGATTGGTGAGATATGATTTTATAAGTTCTAAGTGTTGTTTAATCAAAGGTCTTTGTTAAATCCATATATAACGCACATACAGGCAATCTTTAACCCCTTGTATGCCGGAACGCAGATCTACGCGAGACACAATAGCTTTTTAATTGTGTCTGGTATTCCGGTATACAAGAGGTTAATCTATGTTATTGAGAACTATCTTTTAAAAGTTATGTATTGCCAAATTAATACTTTTGTTTTTTCTAAATCCCACCTGTTCGTTAGCAAATAAGTTTATTCTGTCAAAAAAATCGTATACTCTACTATGAATAACCTTTTCAAATATTTTTGACAGAATTGGGATTAAAGCTATAGGACGATAGCAGTTCATGAATATATCACTATTCTTTTTGAATTTTGGTTTTATTATACTTATTTTCAATTTATCAGGATATTTACCTTTCACGATACACAAATTAATGACATGACTTAAAACATGCGATATTTTGGTCGCAGTCTGGTTCCCTCCACCCTCCATCTTGGTATTTATATGATCGTATCCAGTGTGCCGCGTGTTTTTAAAATTTATTATAATGTCGTTAATTTCATTAGGCATAGTCGGATTCATAAAAAGTGAACTTGATATATTTGAAGGATATTTAAAATTAGTATTTGAGTCAAGAATCTTAATTTGGTCAGTAAAAAAATTGTTAAATGAATTAGCAATTTGTTGTGGGTCAGTTATAATAGTAGTATTATCTACCTCAATACGATGTATTTAGTCTGTAGGTACATTGCTGTGACAATTTTTGATTACGCGCCAAATAGCCTTGCATTTATTGTGAGCCGTATGTATAAAATTATTATTCTGTGCTTTTTGTGAAAGGGTCTTAAAATTGTACTTGTTTTCTGCAGTGCAAAAGTTGTCGCTTGCGTTTACAGCAATTTTTTATACCTGTTGTCATCCATTTTGGTCTCTTTTGTGCATTTATTTTCACGCAATTTACAGGAAAACAAAGCTATTAATGGATCATCACTTTCAAGGACATCATAAAAAGTCAAAGAATTAATGCATTTAATGAATTTGTCAATGTTTTTATGATTAAAATCATGCTTTTTTCTAAACCATTATTTAAGACTACAATTATTGTTTACGGGGTATGTAAGTAACTGAGCCGTGTGATCAGATAGTGCAAATTCTAGTATTTGACTTTTACATCCACGGATATTGTATTTAAAAATTGTCTATACAAGTATGTACCACTTTCTGGGCGTGTAGGCTTATTAGAAGCATGTTTAAGATTGTAGCAAGATAATTTAGTTTTTTGCAATATATTAATGTTAAAGTCACCACATAATATAACCTTACTTTTACTACGACAAAAATGGTCTAGTAACGAGTGTAATTTTACAAAAAATATGTTAATTTCTTCTTGTGTAGTTCTTGGCGGCCTATATATGCAGAAGATAAATAGTTTTTGGTCTGTGAGTTCTACTCCTGATATTTCAATTACGCCTTCAACACAATATTTTTTCAACCCACTTATTATTTTAAATTTCTGATGGTTGGCGACTAAAACACAACTACCTCCACGTCGTTTATTTCGTGAGTAGTATGAGCCCATAGCAAAATTTATAATATTGAAAACTGTTATATCAGTTGCTATCATGTTATGCTCTGTAATACACAGTACATCCACTTCTGTTTTACCTAACGAGTCTAGAGATTACGATAACAGATCAGCTTTTGCTAAAAGACCGTTCATGTTTTGATGCAAGATGTTTATAGCATTAGGTACGAAAAAGATTATTAGGGTTTTGAGAGGTAAGGCTTAGCAATTTAGGTTCTGTGCTATAACTATTGCTTTTCATATCGCTTAGAAGATGTGATTGTTTGGTAAAGTAGTAAGGTACTTTTACAGGCAAGCGCTGTAGTTGTGGTTTTTTATGCAATAACTCTATTATACATTTATTACTTTGGGGTATATTAGTCTGAATACATTTGTCCACAAGTGTAGACCGTACGAGAGGGTGAGATTCTATTTGGTAGGTCTTAAATTTAAGCCTATAATCTATGGCCAATATCTCCTTTAACAGATTGCTAGATATGTGTGTTGATATATTTTGCTTATTAGGAATCAGGTTCATAGCTTTATCTTATTTTAGAAGATGGGAAATTTAATTGTCCATTAAATTCGGCCCAATTCGCTACCAGTAATAGTCAAAATATTTTTTTTGAAGTTGTTTATAACAAAAATTTAGAATTTGCTCAAAAAATCTTAAAAACCGTTTTATTCCAAACTGGTGCATTTTGGACCCCCATATGTAGGGGGTAAAAATACCTCATTATGGCCCTAGAATCACCTCCCGAAGGGAATACGAGCAATTACAAATCACCCTGTATGTACGGCTACGAACCGTTCGAGTTTTTGTAATGGTACTGATACATTTGAGCATTCACCTGCAATGAGCATTCTTGCGATTGTTACAAACCAGAAAAACATATGAGGGTATCGTAGCCAGCAAAAAAAATACAGCAAAAGATGGCGAATGCTCGCTGTTCTGTTACATGTGAATGCTCAGGTGTATCTTACACCATAAGGGCTCTTGTTCACCCACCGAGACTCTTACGTCGGTTTTGCCGTGAAAATCTACGTCAGCCGAGGGGTAGCGCAGCTTGGCTGTTGACATGGTTTACTTATGTCACGACGCCTAAGGTTAAGGTTGACGCTGTGTACTTGTATAGTTACGTGAATTAAATCGGTTTGCTGTTTCAGAAAGTTCATTTTTGCGAGTGTTAGAAACGCCTATTCTGGTCTGAATTGAAGACAAATCAAGAAATAAGTTTAAAAGGTCGCAGTCTAACTAATTTCAAAGAATTTCTCTGCTGCGGTTTGATACTAATTTCACTACTGTCGTAATTCTCGCTAATTCCTTCATTATTGTCTTGGCTTTGCTTACATAATATATTAATAGAACATAACAGCATTAAGTCAGTTATCAGTAGAGCCGATTTTTTTCGTTCAAAAATAAAATGAGCAAATTGATCGCCCCTTGTCTTGCTAAGTTTTATCTCTCAATGTGTCATGTTCAAAATTTTCTAATAAGTATATGTATGCACATTAAACAATGCCGAATGATCAACTTACTGTCTGTTGGCTCAAGGTTTCAGTGAAACTCAATGGCGAATACATCAAAAATCAATTCGATGAAAAACAATTATTTGGTAATAAAATAAGCCAATATCACAAAAATAAATATATTTACCATTACCATGTTTTTACCCTTGTAAACGACTATAAACAATAAATTATGACTTACAAACAATTTGTTCAATGCCTACCTAAAAATAAGATCCCTCGTTTCCCCTCCGCTAAATCACTTACGTTACTAAGTTAAGCTTATTATTCCAATAATTAACCCTTTTAAGTCATGCTTAACACTTTCACGGACAGTAAACGAGACACAATTGAAGTTTTATTGTTATCACGCCTATAGGCGTTTACTGTCCGTGAAAGTGTTAATGAATTGTTTGATACTGGAGTCTCTTTGACAAATCTTAATTCTACCTATAACTATTTGCTTAAATAGAATTATAATTAAAATGCGGCCATTTTATTATACAAAAACTATTCAATAAATAAACAACTTACACCTGTATCCCCAATATAAGTTAATACGCAGTACAAATAATCAGATAAACCGATAAAATGAAAGCGTCAAAACAAATCAAAATGGTTTAAACTTGGACTTCTCTTTGGTTCTCAACGATCCTGGTGACCACATTTTCGGTGACTTTGCCCTTCTGTCCTTCATTGTCAGCTAGAACTATGTTGATGATGTTGGCACAGTCTCAATGATACTATCGTGGTTACCCTCAAGGTAGTGCACGGTGACGTTGTTTTCGGTTATTTGTCGAGACCATAGTTTTTTTCGACGACGATGTAAGGTGGGTTCTCCTTGGGCCTGAGTAGGATGATAGGCGACTGGAGCTTTTTGAATGTCTTCGGGCTGAAGTTCAATACGCCCTTGAGACGGTCAAAGGATACCCTGGCGATGTTGGCGATGAATTTGTTCGAATATTTCGTCTGGATGGGTGATGACTTGACCGTGAGTTCGACTCTCTCTTCGTAAGATTCGATTTCGTTGAGTTGCTCCATAAGACCCTTGGCGACGTCGTTTTTGGGAGCTACGATGTCGATGGTGTGACACAACAAGTTGTTCTGCAGCTGAACGTCGTTCTTTAAACTGATGGTCATGGTGATGATGGCGTACAGGAAGTCTGGACCACGGTCGAGGCAGAATACTGTTCCCTTCAAAACTGTGAAAGAGATTTTTGGTTCGTTTTAGGATTATCGTTTGCTTAAAATCTAAGGGTGTAATTTTGTATTTCTCATGGCAACTAACTAAAAGAAAAGATTAGTAGAAATTTAAAACCACACATCACACAAAATAACTTTGAACAAAGTATTAACCTTCGCTTTCCAGTCTTGAGGCCAACTCCAAAATTAGTAGAGAACCGTAACTGTATCCGAGCAACCAGAACGGTGCACCAGGACCTAATCTTGAAATCAACGACTGAAAGAAAATGGTTCATTTATTTTCTGAAATATATAATAGAGACTAACTGTGTAAGTTGATATTAGAAGAAGGCTAGGAAATGAAACTAAGGCCGTCAATTTACTGGATGACAAGCAGTTTAGCTTGTAACCATCGCTTACTAGATTTGGTCAGCCAAATCCCCGTTTCAAATCTAATGTAAATCATAGAGACTGACTAAGAAAGTTTAGGAAAAAACAATATAATTATAGTTCAATGGGGAGATATCTTACAGGTCAAAAGTTGGTTAAAATCCAAAACTATTTTAATTAGAACGCGGATGCTGATTGACATGTAATCTTATGGTAGGCTGTTGAGGTATTATTTTAAACATTGACTTCTGTTGTTGGCCTTACAACCTTCATGCACAGCACGCACTTTTTTGGGGAGAGGGATATTTTGATTCGTTAAGGGGAAGACTTAGGCGGACGTTCTCTGACCAGAGGCCCTAGCCAAATGGCATTCGCTATGATATCTACTTTCGCTAACGCTTGGTTGCCATGGCAACTTAAGGAACTCCCTCATTATTGACCACGTGATATAACGAAGACTTATGTCAGTTCCATACATTTTTGCACTTAGCGATTAGCGATATCGTTAATCGAATGCCGTTTGGCTAAGGGGGCTGATTGGAGACACCCTAAAAACAGGACAGGTGAAAAGTACCCTGAACAGAAGAGCATGCATGAGGAATCTTATGGGAGTGAATGAAGTAAGAGAGATATGTCAGAATCGTTGCAAATGACGTTCCGTAGTCTCTGCCTACCCCTCCGGGAAACAGGCGCGAGTCTATGTATGTATGTATGTGTTAAGGTTCTGAACCTGGTGACGGAGGTTTTTATCCGGGATAACAGATGAAGAGACAGAGAGAGCGCTTGCATCCTCAACACCTTTGGTTGAAACCATGAAACACATAACTCCTAAAATTTAGTTCAGTGGTGTGCCATCGGAGAAGCCTATATACAGCAGTGGTCTACGGCAGGTATGATGATGATGAAATTTACTTTGGATGTAACAGGAATTACCCGATGACGACGATGATAACATTAAGCAGACACCGAGCTCCAAGGCGTGGGTCCTGGATAGAAACCGGACATGTAGGATGATGATGATCATGATATAATAGGAGTAGAACTGTTGTGTTACCTGGTGCAGGCGGTTGACCATGTGCTCCATGTCCTCGCCGTGATGCTCGACGCCGAGCTGCAGCACGCACACCTTGATTTTGAGGCGGCGGCACAGCGGCTTCAGCACGGCGGCGCACCCCTCCAGCCACGGCAGCATGAACATCCAGCGCTCCATCACGTGTATCGCTTCGTCGCCCTACAACAACACACTCATTACTTTCTGCCTTCCTTCTTTCCCTCCTTCCTTGTTCACTTCCTTCCTTTCTTCCGTCCTTCCTTCTTATCGTGTGAGTCTGTGGCCAACTCTGGTGTAGGAGTTTTCAGACCGCCCGAAGGCCTCCGACATGGCTTGACGATTCTGGTTATGAGACAAGAACCGGAACCGACATTTAATGTGCCCTCCGAAATTCATTAGCGTACTATTACTAACACTGAACAGATTCTTTTGAATCTACTTATACTCTACATTATCGATTTTAAACTTTCGCGATTTGTATCATCATGTCAGCCTAGAGACGTCCACTGCTGGACATAGGCCTCCCCCAAGGTTCTCCACACATACCGATTTTGAGACGCCCGCATCCAACCGATTCCCGCGATCTTAGCCAGATCGTCGGTCCATCTTGCGGGAGGCCTACCCCTGCTGCGTCGTCCGGTACGTGGTCGCCACTCCAGAACCCGCCTGCCCCAACGGCCGTCGGTTCTTCACGCTATGTGCCCTGCCCATTGCCACTTCAGCCTGGCTATTCGGAGAGTTATGTCGGTGACTTTGATTCTCCTGCGGATCTCCTCATGATTCGATCTCGCAGGGAAACTCCAAGCATAGCTCTCTCCATCACCCTCTGAGGGACCCTGAGTTTTCGGATAAGGCCCATAGTTAGCAACCATGTCTCAGCGCCGTAGATCATCATTTGCACACACTGGTCAAAGACTTTCGTCTTGAGACACTGCGGGATATCGGACGTGAAGATATGCCGTAACTTCCCGAACGCCGTTCGTCTTGAGACACTGCGGGATATCGGACGTGAAGATATGCCGTAACTTCCCGAACGCGCCACCCAACCGAGTTGGATTCGACGAATGACCTCTTTCTCGAAGTTGGACCTACCCAATTGGATCACTAGTCCCAGGTAGAGGTACTTATCGACAGCTTCGAAAGTAGAGTTCCCAGCCTGGATAGGAGCAGGTACGACATGGACGTTAGACATGATTTTCGTCTTGTCCATGTTCATCTTGAGACCTACTTCTTGGAAGGCTCTACAGAAGCCATCGAGCATTGTGCTGAGGACTTCCATGGTCTCAGCCATGACTACGATATCATCTGCAAATCGAAGGTGAGTGATGTACTCGGCGTTGATGTTGATGCGGAGTCCTTCCCAGTCCAGAAGCTTGAAAACGTCGTCCAGCGCAGCGGTGAACAGTTTCGGAGATATAACATCTACCTGCCTCACCACTTGCTGTAGCCGAATAGGTTTTGAGCTCTGGTCCTGGAGGAGGACTGACATGGTGGCGTTTTCGTACAAACACTTCAGCACTTCTACATATCGATAGTCAATTTCGATCGAATCAAAGGCTTTCTCATAGTCCACAAACGCCAAGCATAGAGGCTGGTTATACTCCTCAGACTTCTGTATAACCTGCCGCAGCGTATGTATGTGGTCTATGGTACTAGCCTTTACGGAATCCGGCTTGTTCGGGAGGCTGGAAGTCGTCCAGCTTGCTCTCGAGACGATTCGTGATGACCCTAGAGAACAACTCATAGATGTGACTCAGAAGTGAGATGAGTCTGTAGTTCTTCAAAAGGGTTTTGTCGCCCTTCTTGAAGAAAAGCACCACCACACTTCTGTGTCATGCCTGTGGCGTTTTGCCCTTGAGTATGACGGAATTGAATAGCTTCCGAAGCATTTCCACACATTAGTCTCTCCGCGACCAAGATCGGTGCAAGACGATCGAAATGTAAAAAAAATGGTATACCTTAACGCGATTAAGACCCGCTTAATCATTTAGTATGACTCTACATTATCTATGCATATAAAATTCTCGTGTCACAGTGTTAGCTAAAATACTTCTCCGAAACGGCTGGACCGATTTGCATGAAATTTTACATGTATATTCGGTAGGTATGAGAATCGGTCGTAATCTATGTTTCAAACCCCCAAATCATAAGGGTTGCCCAACCTGTTTTTTTTTTAATATTATGGTATTTTTTTAATTTTTATGATAACAAAATAAAAAATAAATACAACCTTTAATTTTCACAATTTTATCAGATATCCCTATTTTTTTAAAACCGTATTTTTAATTTAATCAAATCAATAGAAGAGAATCCTAGTGGTGACGGATTAAGAATACGGCATGTCACCACCCCATATCATCCCATAGGTGTCGTAAGAGCCGACAGAGGGAGCATATTATGTCTGAATAATTAACAGCACTGTAGAGAAGGAAAACTTGATACAAACAAAAAAAATTTTTTTCGTTTGTCATATACGTTACTTAAACTTTACCTTTTAGAGTAACTTGACTTTAAGAGTGATAAATCTGAAGTAAATATTTACTGTAGAATAGATCGTAGGTATTTAGCAGTTTTTGAGATATAGCACATATTCAAAAACCGCAAACATAACTTTGTCATTTATACAAACACTACGAAAAATAAAGTTATGTTTGCTGGCAAAAAGTGATAGTGATATTTGGTTCGGTGAACATAATGGGTATGTTAATTGGCCACGGGTTAATGAGCGAGTCCAACTCGCACTTGATTTAATTTATAGCCATATTACTTAGTAATTGTATCATATCTTTAGATCATTATCATCTGTCTCTATCACTCATTTACCACATCCTCACTTACAATAAGTTACTTATTTATTTCTACCCTAAAAATAATTTACTTTTGCTATATATCTATCTTACATACATATAATATAAATTTAAATCAATGTTCTTTTGTTTGTCCTTGATAAACTCTGAAATGGTAAGATATTAAGCTTTGATGGCCTTGGTAACTGTTTAGAATTTCCTGGAAAAGACGTTTGGAGCAAAAGAAAAAAGATCTTAAAAATGCGATACGGAGTTCGCCGGGTCAGCTAGTATTTTATTAAGAATATTTATATGCTACCACAAACACACAAAACTATCTAGTTCCAAACTAAGCAGAGCTTGTACTATGGATACTAGACAATAGACAATAAACAAAGACTACATACTAACATCCTACACATTATTCTCCTATACTGAATGTGTAGGAGAATATGGATCTAACAAAAATATGTTACAATAGCTTTGTTAGATTCGCAATTATTTTATCGCAACTATTTTCGGACTACGCAATTCTCTTTTTCTTTCTATTGAAAATCTGTTGAAAGCTTTTTATAGAAAATCCGTTAAAGGCTTTTTAGATAATGCCATATTTATAGGTAACTTTTAAATTCTGGGACTAAATTGAAATATACTAAGTAAACAACCTTAAAACCAAGTACGTGGGCACTATTATTTATGTTCTATTTCACTAACACGGTCAGATTAATTGGTACATCCTATTCCATTTCATTTTTATTCCCTAGCTCCATACTGCAACTACTCCGCCTATTTCCAATACAAATAACTACATTTCTCTCTGCTAATTCCTACTGCTATTTCCACATATGCCTAAAATAGATACAGACATACAATTCTGAATGCAGATGTTAATATCGCTTGCCCCGTGCCTCGGAGAGCGCGTTAAGCCGTTGGTCCCGGTTATCAGGCAGATCTTTGACAGTCGTTATAGGATATCCGTACCTTCTAAATAAACTGACACTAGTCTAAACCATGGAATATCGCTATCCCTCCGGGTTGCCGGGGTCAGACAGGCAGGCGCTCTGTGGAAAGCTAATATTCAGCCAAATCCAGTTAGGAAGCGCCAACCATGTTTGGCACTCATGATGATGATGATGATGATAAATTCTGTGTAGTGTAGTGCACCTCTACCTTATTATTAGTATAGAGTTAAACACATTATAATGTATTAGACAGAATACAGATGGGTAAAATGTCGGCACTAACCTCGACTCCATCGCTGACCATAGTGGGCATGTAGATGAGCGGTTCGGAGACGACGTTCTCTTCGCCCAAGTTCCTCATGAGCACCTTGAGGCCGGCGGCGCCTTCGACGTTAATGGGCCACGACGCTGCTGTACATGCTGCTGCTTCACGCTGCGCTGTCAGTTCCACCAATCTAGGTAAAGTAAAGTCAAATTATTTATTAGAATTTGTATATAAAGTGATATCGGTCTTGTAACCGATAAATCTTCGGTTCTCCATGTATTTTGTACTACTAATTAAAGGACGCTTTAGGAAGTTACGGAGAATTCCAGTCATCCTAAATGACCTTTTTTCTGAAACAGTTAAAAACTATGCGAGTCTATATGACAGATATTTGTGTATTTTGCATCATCATTATCACCTTAAGTATACTCGTTTGTAGATTATAAATTAACACATCAAAACAATACAAACAATAAGGCACTAATTCTAATGAATCAAAGGTCGATGGGTTTACTAGTAGGCATAATTTCGTGTCCATAACTCAAGCTTCATCCTCAGACCATTTCAATGATGCTATATTACTGTATTGATTATTATCTTTTATTTTTTATTTATAAGTCTCACGCCTGTATCCCCGAAGGGGTAGGCAGAGGTGTAAATATTACACCCACATTTCGCCATGAATTGTAGGTCCCACCTACTAGGGGGCGAGCCTATAACCGTTACCGGGCACATCACCAGACTCCGGGCTGCTACTGAGTATTCGGAAAAACCCAGTAACACTTTTGCCCGACCCGGGAATCGAAACCGGGACCTATGATCAGCAGTCGCATACGCTATCCACTGGACCACGGAGGCAGTCTAATATCTACACAATATAATTCTGCTAAGGTTTCTAAAAAGGAAAATTAATAGAAGTGGGCGTCAACTTCAGTAATTACATAATTATATTACATACTCGTAGTAATTTACAGGTCAAACTAATAAAAGCGTGTTAATAATAATGTCGTTAACATAAATGCGTTGTATAAAACCCGATGTGCATAAAGCTTTTCATTTGCAACGAAGCAGTGCAGTCATTCACATGTTTTATATTAACATTTCTTTTCAAACCCATTCGTTGGAGCTTTAAAACCTGAACAATTCAAAGCACTTGGTAGAAAATGTGAGCAAATGGAAATATAATACGACACGTGTTTCTGTCGACCTTTTTATTACGTGTTTCCATATTGCTCGGGGCGTACTGTGCTAGTATTGGAAAAATATGCTTGCCAAATAGAACAACAGGATGATAGTATAATTTATTTGCAGTTTTATGAGGGATTTTTATTGATTTGAAATGTTAGTAGTCATTGATGGTTTTATTAATGTTTTTTCTATCTTCATATTAAAGTACCGATTTATCATGTTTTTATTTTAAAGCTTAATCTTATACTATGATTCGAAGAATTTTGCCGTAATACGGCAAGATGATGAAGATTTCTTATGAGATTATTAATACATGTAACGGCTGAGGAGTATTAGTATGGGTATAATTCTAAAAGTAAGTTTGACTGCAGTGTGGACTTGTTGAAAAGACTAACGGATTGTTTTCCATACCTGAGTGCTCAATGGCAACAGAGCCGAAAATTTGAATGATTCAGAAATGGTTTTTATAAGTTCGGCGTTATAAGGCCTAGTGTACATCAATCGAGAAACTCAACAGACAGTTCGCGTCGATCTGTAACCTGGCAAACCGGAGGCGGACCAATGAATATAGGTAATTTATTGCTTGAGTAGATAACTTACTATGTGAAACAGTTACAGCTCCTTGCAAAAATAACAAGTAAAACCATTATATCTACTGGCAATTTAGAAGTGTAGACATGAGTTTTATTATCCGTTCTTTCTCGAGGTTCTACCTATTGCATTGCGAACGTGGTGGTTAATGTAAATGTAGAATCGTATATAATTGCGAACTAGGTGGTTAATGTAAAGGGTGGAAGCCCGTGCAGGTCAACTCATACTTAACACCACTGAACTGCACTGACTTCTACTCTCTACACCTGAGTCCGGTGCAGGGAGTGGCGAATGGTCTCAGGGGTAGCGCAGGTCGCGAAGATCCCTTAGGCAAGGTTGGTGGACTATCCTTCTCGAGGTTGCCGCCCGTTCTTGGTCCAGTTTCTTCAGAAATGGATGCAACCAAAACCTCCAGCCGAAACACAAACAACAGGCACATTACACACGCACACACACACACGTACACACATGCGCGCACACATCTACATCCAGGAACACATCTCTTCACCACGCCCCTTCGTGGTCGGGTGGGCGCGGGCTCGTAGTAAAAAGTCACGGGTAAGAGAAGCTGACCACCTGCACTAAGACCTGCGCAGTCGAGCGTCGTACGCGGGGATAACGGAGTCCTGGGGGGTTGAGCCGAGCGGCGCTGGCGGTAATGTGACCGTGAGGCAACATCTTTGGTCCCAATTTCACGCTAAACGGTAGACCCCGCTGTGAGCCGCAGCGGGGGAAATGGCCATCGTGTCCCGTCAGAGGGCCACAGGCTAGGGACGTAGGGTCCACATCAGCAGTTGGAATTTATTTCGGCTGTTGATGTGGTAGGTGAAGGCTATACGGAGGGCGCAAGCGAGGGATGACGGCTAGAGTTGGTAACTCGGCTCAGGCCGTTGACCCGAGCGGGCGCCCGAAGTCGTGCTGTAAACCAGCCCCGCGTTCTTATATCCCTCTGGTAATCCTAACGTCCGGTATGACGTTCCCTGATGTGGGCTCCATGGAGGGTGGGAAGCCAGAGGGATGAAGTCTTAGTAAACTTGCATGGATACCGAAATTCCAAATATTACCCCAACTGCGACGGGGTCAGCGAAAGCTGTTCCCGCCGCAACAAACAAAACCAAACAGATGGTTGACGCCGAGGTCTCGGCTGCAGGTGTTAAACCATCCCCTAAGGACGACACTTCAGCGCTGGCTAACGCTGGTACTGGTCCCGTCCTTACAATCTTTAGCCCGTATGAAATCAAGCGGGAAGACAACTCCTCCTTCGCAGGCTGGCAAGTGGTAAGTCACCACAAGGGCAAGGGTAAGGGCAAGACCACCAATCCTGTCCAACACCTGCCCACCACACAACCGAGTGGCCCCGCTGCTACCAGCTCTGCGAAGAAGAAGAGGGTGAGTAAAAACAAGAGACAGCGCCTGGCAATAAGACGGAAGGCTGCACAAACCGCTGGCGCCGCCTGTGCTGCCTCTACAAAAACAGCGGAGCAGGCCGTTGTCGCAGGTCCCAGTTATGTGACCAGCGCGCAGCCTGCGCTCAGCAGTGGAGGGTGCACGAAGGCCGAAGGCAGTACGGGGAAGCCGCCTGCCGCCAAGCGGCGGGCTGGTCACCCTGGACGGCATCCAGCCCCAGCACCACCGGGAAACGCGGCAGGTAAAACTGCCAAAAACAAGGAAAGAGGTGGGGCCAAACGTGCTCTCAACGAGACCAGCTCGCCTCGAGGGGAGCACAAGAAGCCACGCCTCGTCTCCTCCAGGATACAAGGTAAGTCCTACGCATAGGCCTCCAAGGCGTGCCTGGGTGTTGCAGTAACATGCGAACGCACAGGGAACTTGCCGAAGGAGTTGGTGGACCAGGTACTCCGGGAGCTCCAGAGGAAGATCCTGAGTGATGCCTGGTCGACTAAAACCCCCAAACGCCCCGCTCCAGCGTTCACCGGGAAACCCGTGCACGCGGACGGGGTCCTCAAACTTTGGTGCGCCGACGAGGCAACGCGTACCTGGCTAACGGAGGCAGTCTCTCTCCTGGTCCCACCACCGGGCTTCGAACAGGAGGTCAGGGGCCAGGAAGAGACCCCGAAGAGAGTGCGGTGCGGCATTGTCGTACCCGACGAACAGGGGGTCTTAGACGACGTGCGCGACGTGGATCGCGCTCTGGAGTTTCAGAACCCCTGGTTGGAGGTTGACAAATGGTCGATGTTGCACTCCGAAAGGCAGTCAGGTGGGTGGTTCCTGGTAGTGGGCGTCCCAGAAGAACAGGTCCCGATCCTGATGAAGAACAAGCGCCAACTCGTGTTGGGGGTAGGTGCCGTCTACGTCAGGTTCCGGGACCCCTCAGGTAAGTTTGTCGACCATCCTCCGGGATGCGACGACAACTCCACATGAGTCAAGCAGGACTCAAACACCAAGCCAGGGTGCGACGCAGAACCCGGCCCGTCAGAGCCAGCCGCGTCTGGCTCGGGGGCTGGTCCATCAGCCGAGGGTAACTCGGAAGATGAGAGCCTGCTCCTCGGACGACGGGGTGGAGGCTGGCGACATCCTGGCGGGCCTAACGCAGCTGACGGTCGGGGACGTGGGGACATCATCCAAAGATGAACCCTCTGCCTAGTGACGTCAGCTGCCTTCAAATCAACCTCCATCACAGCCAAACGGCCACTGCGCAACTGCGCAAATGGATGGAGGTCCAACAATCAGCCATCGTGCTCATCCAGGAACCTTGGATAAGGGGTGGCCTCATCAGAGGCCTCTCCAGCCTGGGAGGTAAGATTTATTCTTCAACTGACCACACACATCCAAGAACCTGCATACTGACAACTAACAACATCAGAGTCCAAGTTTTAACGGAGTTCTGTTCCAGAGACATCACAGCGATACAAATTGAAATAATACAGCAGCCAAGGAATATAGCGGTTGTTTTCGCATCAGTCTACATGCCCGAGGCCGAAGACCCGCCTCCGTTCCACCTCACGCGTCTGGTTTACCAGTGCGAGAGAACCAAAACGGATGTCGTAATAGGAACTGACTCCAATGCCCACCACCAAATGTGGGGCATGAACTGCAATAACAACAGAGGTAAATCACTGGTTGAATACCTAGTCACCACTAATTTTACCCTATTAAACACAGGTACGGAGCCCACCTTCGTCACAAGACGTAGTCAGACAATTATTGACATAACTCTCGCAACAGAAGGAGCGGCTGAACGTATCAAGGGATGGCACGTCTCGAAAGAGGCATCGTGCTCAGACCACAGGTGGATCAGATTCTCTATAGAAGTCGTTATACAACACACACAGCCACGCAGGAAACCACACAACACTGACAAAGCAAAGTATGTCCAATTACTTAAAGAGAAACTTACCCTTACTGCTACGCCGACGGTACTGGGTGACAATGAACAGATCGACGAGCAGGTATGTACACTGACGCAGTCGATGCTAGACAGCTACCATGCAGCATACCCAGAAACCACTCTACCCTTAACTCCAGGTAAACAACCCTGGTGGGGCGCTGAGCTTGAACGCAAGCGCAAGAAGGTAAGAAGGGCTCTAAACAGGGCAATGAACACAAGCGCGGACGAAGATTGGAACGCTTATAAAGCGGCCAAATCAAGCTACAAGAAATGCCTCAGATTTAGACGCACCATGGGATGGAGGAAATTCTGTGGGAGAATTGAATCTTGCAAACAAGCAAACCGGGTAAAGAAACTACTGGCTCAGCAACCGATGGTTGCACCAGGTACTCTCCGTAAACCGGATAACACATACACCACATCGGAGGAGGAGACAAGGCGCGTCCTACTCGAAACACACTTCCCAGGCTGCGTCCTCACCCCGGTAATAACGTGGCACGATACACCAACAGTGGCGACCGAACACGAGTGGAGACACGCAAACACCGTGGTCACAAAAGAAAAACTGCGATGGGCCATCGATAGCTTCCATCCCTTCAAAGCAGCCGGACTGGACGGCATCTTCCCAGGGTTATTACAATGGGGGGTTGAACCTGTGCGTAAAAGACTTCTGGCAATCATGAGGGCTAGCCTGGCCCTTAGATATGTACCGAAGAGTTGGAGGGAAGTCAAACTAATTTTCATACCAAAACCAGGCAAAACAGACTAAACCAATGCAAAGTCCTTCATCATGCCAAGTCGTACTAATCAAAAAGAATACCTGGGAAACGATGTTCTTTTTTAAGTTTTCACATTTTTTTAACCGCAATTAAAAGTGCGCGCGTGCAATGCTCGAAATACCTACATATTCATTGGTAAATGCATCGATTTTGTACCTAATTACAAAAATTCCATACTAATTTTGACCCTCAATATCTCCTGAACCAGTAATTTCCCAGGTATGGTGCCGAAGTAAAAAAATTTCGTAGTGATTGGTACAACATGGGATTTCAGTTTTCGTTAAGGGTCTTTTTACACACTGTATTCTCTCTCTGTGGTCGGTCCCGCATGTCTGAGGATCGTAGTCATCGGCGGTTTGCACCTGTTTTCGATGATCTGCCTCCACCGGTGTGCCTGTTCATCGCGTCTCGGGCGACACAGCAAAATATGGTTGATGATGGGCCTCTCACTTGATCGCTCCATCTGGTTGGGGACCGTCCCCGGGCTCGTTTACCCTCCGTGTTCCCAACAACGATCAGCTTTTCAAGTCTCTCTTCACCCTTCCTCATTATGTGGCCAAAGTAGGTCAATATGCGCTACTTGCAGATGGTGGAAAGGCGTGTTTGGACACGAAGCTGTGAAAGGATCGATGCATTGGTGCGCTTGGCGGTCCAGGGTATCCTCAGCATGCGTCTCCAGCACCACATCTCGAATGCATCAATCCTTTGCTGTTCTCTGGCTCGTATTGTCCATGTTACCACACCATACAAGAATATGGGGAATACTAGAGCGCGTATTAGACGGGTCTTGCTAGTGTTGGTAATACCCCTCTTCTTCCAGATGACATTGAGTCGAGTCATCGCGTCCTTAGCCATACCAATACGCCTCTTTATCTCCGGTACGCAGCTATTGTAGACTAGTGCGCCCAAGTATATATAGTGGTCAACGATGTTAACCCCTAGGATGATATAAGTTGAGCTGGGGTGTTTTTCGGCACGGTCAACTACCATTAACTTCGTCTTGCTTCTATTTACTGCGAGGCCCATGCAGTTGCTCTCGGTCTCGAGTCTCTGAAACAGCTCCTGCATATCTTCCGTAGGACCGTATCATTGGCATATCTGAGGTTCGATATCCGCTTTCCTCCTATCGGAAATCCCATGTCCCAGTTTTCGAGTGCGGATGATGTACTCCCCGTATATATTGAACAGGATCGGGGATAGGATGTAGCCCTGTCGCACTCCCATTTTGGTTCCGTACACATTAGAACAATAGGTGCCGATTCCGACAAAAGAGCGGTTCCCAACATATAGTTGTTGGATCAAGCCAATTAAATGCTCGGGAGCTCCCATCTCGCTTAACACACTCCACAATTTATCCCTTTGCACGTGATAGATTTGTTGAAATATATTGTAAAGAATTCAAAAATATATCAAAGTAAGTACGTCTGAAGTACGTGTGTCCCGTTTGTAAGTACCTATTTACTATCCCAGCAAAAGCTCGGATATCAAACTGTTGTAAATCTGGCTATAATTTATATCATTGTTATTTCTACGTTACGTTTTAGGTTAAGTTACAATAAGATCGATTTTAGAATTATTCACATATGTCTCTAACAAGATATAACCATATATATTGTATCAATAACTACGTATAGCCTAAACAAATTGTAAATGAACATAAATGTATTGTGTTTTGAAGTTATAGTGTTGCCAATACTAAATAGACAAATAGGTTTGACGTTTGACAGTTGACGCTGTCAAACGGGTAAATAGAGTAAAAAATGTGAACAGACTCTGTTCAATGTTCAGACCTCACCCGGTTGTCATTGCGGGCGACTTCAACTGCAAGCACCCAGCGTGGAACTCAACGACCACCAACGCACCGGGTGTACGACTCTTCAACGACGCCGAAGCTCAAGGATACATCGTTGCGGGTCCGGAGGTACCCACACATTACCCGGACACGCAAACCCACATGCCTGACGTCCTGGACATCGTCGTGCATAACGACTCGCACTGCCAGCTATACCTCCACCAGGAAGTTCTCGACGACGAGCTACAGTCGGATCACCAACCGGTACTCGTCGTCGTACAACAGCAGCCAACCCGTATCGTCCCTCAAGCGCCACGTCCAAAACCGGACTGGACAAAATTCAAGGATACGATGGAGACCACCACACCGACTCGCCCTATCAGCTCCGCAGCCGACGTCGACGCGCTCGCGTCCGAACTCGCCGGCGCTATTAAGTCCGCCCTTGTCAGCTCCATACCACCCATCAACACCCAGAGGAGGCTACCCCCTCTGCCGGCACACATTGCGAAGCTGATAGCTGACAAGCGGCGCCTACGCAGACAGTGGCAGTCTACGCGATGCCCAACCCTTAAGACGCAACTCAACCGGCTGACGGAGAGAGTGAAGGGCGAGTTGAGGACCCACACCGCCGAGAGCTGGGAGAGACTAATCGAGGACTCTCGCGACGACTGGCCGTCGATCCACCGGCTATGTCATCGCCTCACGAACACCCCAGCTCCGCTGCGCCCGCTACTACACGCCGACGGAACACCGCGCTATAAAGCAGCAGACCGAGCAGCTATTCTAGCCGACCACCTCGAGGGCGAGTTCAGGCCTAGCCCGATTGTGGACGTAGAACACGCCGCAGCAGTCGAGACACACCTTCGGGAATACTTCGCCACGCCGATAGCTCCCGAAGAGGACCCAATTTTCTTCTCCCCCGGAATGGTGCAGCGCGCCATACGGCAGACCCAGCCCCGGAAGGCTCCTGGGGCGGATGGGATACCAAACTCAGCGCTGCTCAACCTGCCGCACCGTACCGTGGAAGCGTTAGCGCGCCTGTTTACGGGGATCGTCCGCACAGGCGCCTTCCCCGCCTGTTGGAAGGAGGGCCGCATTATCGTGTTGCCCAAACCGGACAAGAACACTTTGAAGCCGGGGAGCTATCGGCCGATCACTCTCCTGCCCACGATCTCGAAGGTGTTCGAGAGACTCCTGCTGCGGCACCTCACACCGCACATCACACCAAGACCGGAACAATTCGGGTTCAGGTCTGAACACTCCACGACATTGCAGTTGTCGAGGGTACTGCATCGGATAACGATTCCTCGACATCCAGAAAGCATTCGACCGAGTGTGGCACTCTGGTCTGCTGTACAAGCTGTCAACGTCCACAGCGCCTCGCCGTGTAGTAAAGGTGGTCTCCTCGTTCCTGCGTAACCGGACTTTCCGAGTGGCAGTGGAACAGGAGCTGTCTGACGTCCGCAACATCCTTGCTGGAGTCCCGCAGGGCTCATGCCTCTCGCCTGTGCTTTACACCAGGTTCACCGACGACATCCCCGTCGCCGAGGGCGACGAGTTGGCGCTCTACGCCTACGACGCGGCGTACATCTCCACCAGTGTCAACGCCTCCCACGCCGCCAAGAAAATGCAGCGCTCCCTCGACCTGCTCCCCCACTGGCTATCGCAGTGGCGACTGTCGGTGAACGTGGGTAAGTCACAGGCTATCCTCATCAGCAGCAAACAGCTCCACCCACTGCCACTCAAACTCCAAGGTGAGTACATCCCCTGGACCCGGACGGTGAAGTACCTGGGGATCACCATCGACCGCGCCCTCTTCATGAGGCCGCACGTCCGCAACGTCGTCGCACAGGTACGCCTACCAGAGCTCTACTGCGTCCAGTGCTCTCCTCTCACCTGCCTCTGCGACCAAAGCTGGGTGTGTACAAGTCTTATGTACGCACCCGGCTCACCTACGCCGCGCCCGCTTGGTTCGCCCTCACGAGCGAGTCGAGCCGCACTCGCCTCCGCGCGCAGCAGTCACTGTCGCTGCGCGCCGCCGTACAAGCTCCTCGCTACGTGAGGAACGAAGTTATCCAGCGGGACACCCGCATCGAGAGCCTGGACGACTACATCCGCCGTCTGTCCGTGGGGATGTTCGAGCGAGCCGACGCCTCGGCTTGGGACCACGTCCGGGACCTGGCCCCCTGGCACGCTCGCCCCCCGGACAAGAAGAAGCTGCCTCGTGACCTCATCACCAACCCCGACGACGCTGCGGACGAGCCGGTTGCCCCGGGTAACCGCCGTCCACCCCTAACTTGACAACCTTTAGTCCTCTGTTGCAGGTGGCCGCCCCTTTCCGCGCGACATCTGCGCGTATCGCTGCATGATACGCACATCATGCGCGCGCGCGGACGACCACCGCAACAGCGCACGCCAAGGACAACACTCCCCTGACCACGACGTCGGCGTCTAACCAGACGCCGGCACAACACCACCACCATCACACCTTCAAGACCTCCGCAGGCCGCACGTAAGTCGCCGTCCGTGTCGCTGGCTTCACGGAGCTGGGCCTCCCTCGGTTCGCCGGGGGTCTCACCCGGCTCGTGTTGACCGCCCGGACGGCGTGAAGATCTAGCGGCCTGCGCGCACGCGTGTACACGCCTCTTCGGTCCCTACCGCCTAAGGGCAACTACAGCCCGCTCCCAGGACCTGCCTTTATTAAAGAGCAGGAGAAAGAACCCGCTTGCGGGGGGCTAAACTGCCCCGAACAAGCTTCTGCACGCCCTTTACGGGGCGTCGCGATGACCCACGTCTCTTCAATGTTCAGTTTCGCTCCGGCAAGGGCTAACTAAGGTACGATATAATTCTGACTATTATATTATTGTGTCTCACAATTCTATATTGCTTCAGTGGTGTTATTTAGAGTATTGTCAATAGAAATATGCAGAAGCAATGTAATATAGTGTAGCTATTGTATAATTGATATTGTGGGTGGTTTTGTCAGTTGTGAGATGTTATAAATTTATAACTTGGGATAACATATAATAGAATCGATTCATATGCTGTGAAACAAGCCATATTAATAATATGTACCTGTGGTGAATATTACAGTGGTAAATATTGAATATATCCATATTAAATATACCTAAAATAATAATTAAAGATATATCGATGGTCAATATTACTAAATGAACTATATTGTTGCAAATCCATTGTATTAATGTTATATTTGATATATTGAACTACCCACAACCTTGCTACCCAATATTATAAATATGATATAGTTTGTACTGCTTTTATAAACGATGACTATTAAAAGAATGGTCAAGAGTGGCGGTAAATGTATCTTTATCTAAGATATATTCTTTATTCTTGTGACAAACTGAATAAATGAAAGTAAAAATTGATAGTTGTCTCTTTTATTTTTCAAACCATCGACAAATATAACTAAAATACTACATATAGGCCATGTACCTTGTACATACATACATATATATATATATATATATATATATATATATATATATATATATATATATATATATATATATATATATATATATATATATATATATATATATATATAAAAACCCTTCCATAAAAAAAAACTAGTTTTAGCCTTTCCCAGAGGACTTCTTCAATTTTGGGAATGAACGGCAGGGAATGAACTTTTTGCCTTTTCTGACGCGCCTTCATGACCTTTTTTCGTTCATACGTTTAACGCATTCACACGTATGGCATCGGTTTCAATTAAATGAAATCTTATTACAATAAACTACCTTTGAAACGATGGAATATTAAGGGAAACAAATTTGGCGTCTTAATAAGACATCATCGCATTAAAACAAAGACTAAATATAACGCTTGCACGCAGCTTGATGTTGGATTTATATGAATTAAAAGCATTTATCTATGAAAGTCGTTAAAAATTATTTCTCTTCAACGTTTGCACCGAATCAACTGTAGGAAGAACTGTCTAACAAATATTTTGCTATAAAAATGTGAATAATAATGTAATAGGATGTAAACCAGTCAATGACCGTATAATTACTATACGACTTAACACCAGACCATGCACTTTGAATGTCGTACAGGTTTATGCACCAACGGCCCAGTCTAGCGAGGAAGAGGTGGAAACATTTTATGGCACACTGGTGAAAACTCTTGGAGACATTCTGAGAAGAGAAATGACTGTCATTATAGGGGACTTTAATGCAGAAGTAGGCGACACTATAGGCGACGAACACCTACGTCGAGTAGTTGGAAAATATGGTATCGGTGAACGCAACGAACGGGGGGAACGTTTGCTACAATTCTGCAGCAAGGAAAGTTTTTGCCTCGCCAATACCTGTTTCCGCCATCATATTAGGCGATTATATAATTGGACTGCCTCGTTAGTCTCGCGGCATAAATGTGCGCGTGGGATTGGGAGGTGTCGGGTTCGATTCCCGGGTAGGGCAAAGTGTTATTGGGTTTTCCGTCAGGAAATTCTCAGTAACAGTACGCAGTCTGGTAATGTGCCCGGTACGGCAATAGGCTCGCCCCCTATTACGTGGGACCTAAAAAATTCATGGCGAAATGTGGGTGTAATATTACACCTCTGCCTACTACTTCAGGGATACAGGCGTGAGTCTATAAAAAAATAAAAAAATATAATATATACATGGACCTCACCTGGCGATAGATACCGAAACCAGATAGATTACATTTTGATAGGAACGCGATGGAGGTCTTCTACAATGAACGCTACTACGCTCCCTGGTGCTGACTATGGCTCAGATCATCAACTTCTGGTTGCAACCATACGGATTCGTCTTTAGAAAATCATAAGATCCAGAACGAAATCCAGCCTACGTAATGTGGATTTGGCTGGTTACAGACAGGACTTTAGCCAACGGATTACGAACATCTCATGCGAAGGATCAGCACACAATCGATGGAGTCTCTTAAAACAAGTGATTACCATGCATACCTTAACAACATGTGCATTGAGCTTGAACAACATAGCATACGAAGCGAAACCAGAGACCTGTTCCGCAAAGTGAGAGAGCTGACTACCTAACGTGCGCCATTGAGGATGAAACGGGGAAACTCCTGACTGACACGTCACAGGTTCTAGAACGCTGGAAGCGGTATTGTGCAGCATTATACGATACAGGAAACCCAATAACTCGGGGAGCGCAGTTAATACCAGACGAACCAGAGATTCTTCTTTCGGAAGTAGAAAGCGCTATCATTGCCCTCAAATATGGAAAGGCACCAGGTAAAGATGGCATGCCTGCCGAACTGTTGAGGAACATGGGAGAGGCAGGAACAGAAATAATGGTGGAAATATGTAATGATGAGTGGAGAACGGGAAAATGGCCGACAGAGTGGACAGAATCAGTGTTCATTCCCTTACACAAAAAAGGTTCTACTAAGATTTGTGGCAACTATAGAACCATCGCATTGATTTCCCATGCGAGTAAAATCCTCCTGCACATCATTAATAAGCGCCTCAACTACTTTCTCCGAAGCCAGATACCGGCAGAACAGGCTGGCTTCGTGAAGGGCAAAGGAACAAGGGAACAGCTTCTTAACATCCACCAAGTTATCGAAAAGAGCAGGGAGTTCAACTGTCCAGTAGTCTTATGTTTCATAGATTACACAAAAGCTTTTGACTGCATGTAATGGAAGGGTTATTATATATATATATATATATATATATATATATATATATATAATATATAGTTGATGATCTGAGCCATAGTCAGCACCAGGGAGCGTAGTAGCGTTCATTGTAGAAGACCTCCATCGCGTTCCTATCAAAATGTAATCTATCTGGTTTCGGTATCTATCGCCAGGTGAGGTCCATGTATATATTATATTTTTTTATTTTTTTATAGACTCACGCCTGTATCCCTGAAGTAGTAGGCAGAGGTGTAATATTACACCCACATTTCGCCATGAATTTTTTAGGTCCCACGTAATAGGGGGCGAGCCTATTGCCGTACCGGGCACATTACCAGACTGCGTACTGTTACTGAGAATTTCCTGACGGAAAACCCAATAACACTTTGCCCTACCCGGGAATCGAACCCGACACCTCCCAATCCCACGCGCACATTTATGCCGCGAGACTAACGAGGCAGTCCATGTATATAATCGCCTAATATGATGGCGGAAACAGGTATTGGCGAGGCAAAAACTTTCCTTGCTGCAGAATTGTAGCAAACGTTCCCCCCGTTCGTTGCGTTCACCGATACCATATTTTCCAACTACTCGACGTAGGTGTTCGTCGCCTATAGTGTCGCCTACTTCTGCATTAAAGTCCCCTATAATGACAGTCATTTCTCTTCTCAGAATGTCTCCAAGAGTTTTCACCAGTGTGCCATAAAATGTTTCCACATCTTCCTCGCTAGACTGGGCCGTTGGTGCATAAACCTGTACGACATTCAAAGTGCATGGTCTGGTGTTAAGTCGTATAGTAATTATACGGTCATTGACTGGTTTACATCCTATTACATTATTATTCACATTTTTATAGCAAAATATTTGTTAGACAGTTCTTCCTACAGTTGATTCGGTGCAAACGTTGAAGAGAAATAATTTTTAACGACTTTCATAGATAAATGCTTTTAATTCATATAAATCCAACATCAAGCTGCGTGCAAGCGTTATATTTAGTCTTTGTTTTAATGCGATGATGTCTTATTAAGACGCCAAATTTGTTTCCCTTAATATTCCATCGTTTCAAAGGTAGTTTATTGTAATAAGATTTCATTTAATTGAAACCGATGCCATACGTGTGAATGCGTTAAACGTATGAACGAAAAAAGGTCATGAAGGCGCGTCAGAAAAGGCAAAAAGTTCATTCCCTGCCAATGTTAGCCTGGAACCCAATATTAACAGAACAAAATTGACGAAGTCCTCTGGGAAAGGCTAAAACTAGTTTTTTTTTCTCGATATACGATGGCAGTACGTCTAAATATTTTTAATATATATAATAATTTATAATCCCAAGAGTGAAGCCTGGTGTAACAGATCGTAAACATTGTGCATGGGGGTAATTTTGAAAAGCACTTACCTTGGTATTTGTTTATTTTCATATTAAAACCAATTTCACTTTAGAAATATATTTTCTCATAAAAATAGCATGTGTGATCGTACAATATTTTGGCAAAAATCTAAAATTGGAGCAGAAATAAACGTGTCAGCCATTTAAGCTAGGTATTCTTTAGGCAAGGTGCTCTTTATACGTGAGTAATGTGGTTTTAAATAGTTATATGATAATTATTTGTGGAATGAGCATTAATTCTAATAATACTCTGAATTATGTTAGCGTTATAGTTGGACTTTGAAAGCATACATAATTCCTCTAACCTACTTAAGATTTAAAATTATTAGGTTCTTACCTACGATTGGTTATCTAACAGCTAGAGAGTCTAGCTGTAAGGAATATAAAGTTTGGGATATCGATAAACCGTTATTTACCTAAACACAAAACAGCAAAATGCGTTCAAAAGTATATATCTTACCTGATAACATCAACATCAGGGTAGACGCGGATCTCAAACGAGTTCTTAGTGGAGTCGGGGTTCATTTTGGAGATCGCGTTGTAGTGCATGTTGGCGTCGATGGATAGCTTCTCAATCTTGGTGGGCACGAGCAGACCCCTGGTGTCTTGGCTGATGATCTTCATTTGCAACATGCAGTCCATGAAAGTGACCCAGTTGTTGACCCAGGACAGACGGCCGCGGGTACCTTCGACGTTGCAACCGAGGACGCCGCGGAAGAGACCACTGGAGAACATGAATATATGATAAAATAGTGTACGTAACTGTTAGAAGATGAACATTTTGGAAACTGGTTATTCTTCAATTTTACACCACCATTTCAGGACGCCGAGATCTTGGGTTAGAAGAAAAGTTTCTACTGGGAAATAAAAATTCTACAGAACAAAATCATAGGATATAAAGCCTTTGGGTTGCAGAGACGAAATCGCCTATGTACAGGTGGCGCAAAAGTAATCAGCCTATAGAAATTCCTTGTATTTTTTTATGACATCTCCTGTAATTCTGATATAGAAAATGTTGTAGTAATCAAATGTAAAATTCACTGAAAATAATCGTAGACCTCTTTACTCACCCAGAAAGAATGTGGAATAATCGTATCAATGTTTTTACAGAATAATTCAGCAGTGATAAAAACACAACGTGAATTTGAATGTGCAGCGTATTTTGGTCAAAGAATTGTAGATGTTTCTGTATAAAACTCAGATGACTCATTAGCTGCTGCCTACTGATCACCTCCTGAAACCTTAACCTTGAAGAGGATAATTTTTCTTCAAAATTAGTTCATTTGGAGTAATTTAAAATCTCGGGTGTATGTGAACAAACCACAGACTCTCGCAGCTTTAAAAGAAAACATACACCAAGAAATAAGAAACATATCGCAGGAAGTGTTACGGCTAGTTATGGAAAATGTTATAAATAGGCTCAAATGTGCCTTAATTTTGCAGATCAACATTTAATCCCCCCCGTTGGATCTCCACCTTGTCGTGGTGGGGGGGCTCAGTAACCGTGGGTTTGATGTACAGCCACGGTGAAGCTAAGCGGGGTCCCGGGAGGGGACGCTCCACGTGGGCTTGCGTGAGGCCTGCGTAGGATGCGTCCCAAGGTGCGGGTGCGGGGGACAGTTCTGTCTGTCCCTCGCAGTCGGGTGCGGTCGCGGGAGGAGAGGCGTGTCGGTGTTGCGTTGCCGTGCGCCCTATCTCCCGCGACCAAATAGGGGCGCACCATCGTTGCGTCGCGGTGGGGCCGCAGAGGAAGAGGCGATGCGGTGTTGCGTTGCCGTCATCCCTATCCTCTGCGGCCGCTGGGTGTTTTGGCGGCGGAGCCCAACACCTTCATCCGCCGCCAAGGGGGTTTCGTTCGGATCCCGCCTGACCATCTGGTGGGCCAATACCCGTCGGGGGGTAGCGAGCAATGCTTCAGTGAAACCCTACCCTCCGATACATGGGTATATGAGGAGCACGGGTTAGTTTTTAGTCAGTAAGAGTCTGAAAGTCCCCTTCGTCCTTCCCCCCCAGGGCGAAGGGACTCCATGAGGATTTTCTAACCCGAAGCAAAAAAAAAGGTCAACATTGAATAGACATCATATTTAAATCATAATGCAACAAAATTTCATGGCACAAATATATACAAATTCTAGTTTTCTAATTTAGAAAAGAAGTTGTAGCTGAACCGAATAGGGTCATTACTTTTGCGCCACCCGTTATAAAGCTAATAATCTTTCAAACTCGGCTAGACTAGATTGCGATCCTAGGACTCCAAGACAAAAATATTTGTGATCGGGATAATAATTTTAATGCCGTCAAAGTGAGGGCCGACATGTCACATTGCTTAACCAGCAATTAGGGATGGTGGCCTTCCCAATAGGACTTCACTGTCAGCTTACCATCAGGCAGCGTGAAGTCAATTTGACAGGATTTTTTTTATTAAAAAAAAAACATAATATCATGATTTTACAATTTGGATAACTTTACATTTTTGTAGCCTCTACTCTCATCATTACGAAAAGTTTAAGCACTTAAAGCAATTAGCAAGCTTAATCCGACGGTCAAATTATATGACACTAGACGAATCACTGTTATTAATCTAAAGTTTGCTTGACAAAACTTTACTCTTTACTAGCGCTAAATGCAAATGTAGTGTCACTCAGTCGACGACAATAATTCATAAAGAATTTTTGCAGTACCTATACAAGAAATTCTTATTCAACTCTTATACTATAATTAAACACGTACATTTTTTAAGATTTACATTATGAAATTTAATCGAATAATCCAACGTCATTATTATAGAGGTGTCTGTGTGTATTTAAATTACCTGCCTACCTTATTCTGTTCGTATCGTAATAAATTATTACACTTGGATCACGTAGAAAATTGAATAATTACATAATAATATGATGAAATACTGAGTTCTTTATTAGTTTTGGTGAAGACATTTAACATACGAGTTAGTTTTAATTAGATTGCGAACGAATAATTACATTTAATTTATTATCTGTTAGTTCATCAGTAGTCGTTTTAAATACCGCTTTGTTGATATATTTCAGTAATTTTAATCTTTGTAAATTATTTACTTATGAATACCGTGTATGCAAATGTTCTTCAATTTTTGTTCTCCAAATAAACAAATTAGATTTTTCTACATTGTTCTACTGGAAATTTAAAAAAAACGACATGGAAGATTTTTTTGTAATAGTGCCGAATTAAGAACACTATTTGGTGTTTCTTGAATTGTAGACGTACCTGTATTGGTATCCTCTGAGCCGCAGTTCCTTGTAGAAGTCCTTGGTGAGCAAGTGCTTGATGTTGGGGCCGCTCACTTCGCGCAGGTTGGGCAGCACGCGGTAGTCCTGGCCGACGTTCTTCTTGGCGTAGATGCGACCTGTCACGATGGAAGCACCGCTCTCTGCGATCTACAGGAAAATACCATATTAAACAAAGGCACAGTAATCGGTAAAACTGGTACACTAGAATTATCTTATATTAGCAGACATAACGGTAGTAATACTATACAAAACTCAATAACTAAACCTCATTTAGTAAAGAATAAAAGGGTGAATTTCCCGGGACCAAAAATTACGTGGCATCAATGAAATCGGTAGTATAAAACATAGTTATAATATTCTAACATTTTTTTCTAGTTAGGTGAAATGGTTATCTATGTGTAGCACTAAATATTTAATTAAATAGGTATAATAAATACTCCAAAAAAAAAAACATTAAACCTCGAAATCTTTCATTGCCGTGTTTGTCCACACATCACCTTGATGTGTATTATATATTATTGATAAAAATCTATTGGTTATTTATATAAAAACCTAGTTTTATTTGAAACGTGAATAGTTAAAGAATTGTTACGGAATACATTTATTCATATATTTAAACAATACGACGAATGGTTAGTAAAAATGCATTTGTCCTAGAACTAGCTTTCATCGCCGTGTCCTAAATATATTTAAGAATATTATTTCATCTAAGGACTTGCGTCCCTCACCCCTGTGCGCTAAAGGTTGCATAATAGTGTTGCTTGGTGCTCGACGTGGAACGACGTGTATGCGTGCCTGCGTTTTTGCGGCATAAATGTAAGTATGCGATTTTTATATTACTGGACATTTTTTCTTTCATCGCCGTGGATAGGTCTAACTTCTATTTGAATAAGTTTGTCCTTTTGATTGAGCATCTGATAGAATGCCATTTATCTTATGTTTATTTGTAACGTGTTAATTACTGTGAATTATTAATATATTTTTGCTTACTTGATGTTTTTACCTTGATTTTCATCACCGTGCTCTCATTGTCGTGGTTTCCGTGGGCAAAATTTGCTATGGTAATGAAAAAAAGACACGGCGATGAAACGAAATCTCATTGCCATACCTTTTAAAACAATTTAGTTTCATTGCCATGGCCAGTAGTTTCATTGCCATGACCAGTTGTTTCATTTCCGTGACTTATGTTTTCATCGTCACGGCATGATTAAGAAAAAAAATACAATCTGTACTGTACAGTCAACTACAAAAAGATATTTCCACGTTAACCTTTTTTGATATTTCCAAGTTAACGTTTTTACGGTAGGAGAGCCTTGGTGATTTCAGCATGAATGGGCCGGCTCCACCGGGGAAGTACTACCCTCTCACAGAAAATCGACGTAAAGTAACAGTACCTAAACTGTTGCGTTTCGTTCGGTGAGTGAGAGTGCCGGAGGCCCTATCCCCTATTCCTTCTCCCTCATCCCACTTCTCATCCTATCCTTTTTCCCAACCCCAAGGGGTGGCAACGCCTCGTGACTCCTGTGGTGTTGCTTGTATCCATGGGCGGCGGTAATTGCTTACCATCAGGTGATCCGTCTGCTTGTTTGCCGCCTAATGCTATAAATAAAAAACCTTACAAAATGATATATATTTGGGACTCCATCACATGATAGACATTCAAACATACGCACACACACACGCACACAGAGTCACACACACACACACACACATACACACACAACACAATCACACGCACTCACTTACTTACTCACATATACACCACTATTTTTTATTAGTACAAAAACCTTAAGGACATATTAGCAAAGACATTATTATCATATATGTGACGTAAGAATTTCATAACATCTATAAATAGCAAAGTTATAATCATTTGTTTTTTGTAGAAAATCTCACCTAAATCATAGACATATTTTACAATCCATTCACTACTTCATTGATAGTATTTACTTTCCGTCCTACTCATACGCATTCTTTTCGTCGCACTTATAATGTAGGTAGCCTTCGACAATAAAATGAAGCAAAATAATAAGTGTAGGTGTGTACTTTTTAATTTTCTAAATTCGACCCTCTCCTTCATACTTCATCCGGGCTTAGGACCGGCAAAATTTACCATTTTACAAGTATTTAAATACGGAGGTTTGTAATTAGAAATCAAACATATTTGTTTGCTTAATATTTTAAAATAAAAGAAGGTATTCTGTAATAAAAGAAAAGAGTAATTTTGGCGTATTTATGAAGTTAGAATCATCTGCTATTTACAAATATTATTTTATCATCATCATGTCAGCCTAGAGACGTCCAATGCTGGATATAGGCCTCCCTCAAGGTTCTCCACACAGACCGATTTTGAGCCGCCCGTATCAAATTATTATTTACTTAAGTAGATATTATTTACTAAACTTACAAGTATTTCCATTGTCCTTCGAAATGTCCACCACCATTGTTAATACACAGACGGGCACGTATTTTTAAATTGCTTTTTAATGAGAGAAGTACGCTTCTGTCTTTTCACTTCGTCAAAAGCGTCCAATATGCGGTGTTTTAATTGTTCGACACTTACCGGCTCACTTTTGTACACTCACAAAAAGTTGTCCATGGATACACAGCTGCACTCGCGATTCCTCCACTACATACTCCCGTGATGTGAACTGATAAGCCATCGCATCGGGAAAACGTAGACAAACAACTGTTGCGGCGAAAAAATGAATGCGTTTACTTCCGCTAGCAATTTAGCACTGTTTGTCGCATCGGGGCGCGGCGCGGGCGCAGAGGGACAGGGGGGAATTTATCAATGGAGCAGTTTACTACTGTTACTACTCATAGTACGCAGGTCGGTCATAGTCTTAGTTATGCGTTTACCAATTATTGCGTATTTTTGTGGACAGTTTTGAGACAGTTTTGGGATCCAGTGTTTTTATTTTTTAAACTACATAAATATTTTTAGAAAGCCAAGATGCCTAAACCGTAACTATCGGAAGAGGAGAGAAAGTAAAGAAAAGACTGGCCGAACAAAAGCGACGAAAAATTAAGAAGCGACCCTGTAATATTATGTAAAGCTAAGTTTATGTTGTTAGCAAAAGCTATTGCATACTTTAGAAAAGTATATTCTTATTATTTGTAAATTTTTATTCTGTTAATTTTTGTGTGATGGAACTTAAAATAAATGATTGTGTTGCTTTGATTCTATTAACTTTTTGTTTAATGTTACTCCGACGCGAGAAGGTTATTGAGAAGAGGGTATAAGAGCGTATGTATATTATATAAAAATATCATGTGTTGTTGGGTTTTTTCATAACCGTGGATAGATTCTATTATTCCCGTGGAACAGTTTTCCATTGCCGTGGACGCATGTTTCATTGCCGTGCATGCATGTTTCATCGCCGTGGCATGAAATTTTTAATTTTGTATATCTCGTTAGTTTTTTAAGCTATCTGCTATATATTAAGCAAGATTACATATATTATCAAAAACTTGAGTAAACACTATTTTTTATTGTTCTAAAGTTGAAGAATAAAAAATCCACGGAAATGAAGATTTTATTGGACCTGTTGAAATTCACCTAAAACATTTCATCCGAGTGACTATTTAGCACAGATAATTTAAAGCAAACATATTTAAAAATATATCTATGTATGCTTTTCAACCTATAAAAAATGTCAGCTTTATAGACTAAGCACTTTTGATAGATATCACGTCTTGCATCTGAAACGGTGTCCTAAAATCCTCTCGATCGAAAAGTCATTACAATAAATTTTATTAGTGTACCCAGAAGGTTATTTTTACTTCGAAGTTGCCACTGCCCTTCTGGATCATAATGATGAACTCTAAGTTACCTTCCTTAGGAATGTTGGTGGTGCGCTGGAAGCAAACGTTCTCGAAGAAAACCGATACTTCGGTGTAGAGTTCTCCCATCATCATACCGAGAGGCTCCCAAACCAGCACCAAGTAGCCGGTGGCGGGGTACAAGTTACGGCCTGGATGGAGAAATTGTTAAATTAGAAAAATATGTAACGCTTGCACAGGTCACTACTTGGATGGGTGACCGCATTTGGCATTCACATCAGAACGCTACTACGCTTCGGAGGGCACGTAAAGCTGTCGATCCCAGTTCTTGTCCCAAGAATCTTCAGGCCACGTCGCAGGCCTTTAAGCGGTATGAAAACTCCGATAACAAAGTTAATCTCAAACGAAAAACAAGACTACAAGGCTGTCGTCTTCTATAACATAAGTTTGGTAGAAGCATTAACCATATTATTCAGCATATAATCACATATTTTATTTTATAAACTTCCTGTCAACAACGTGTCCAGCCAAATACTCGCAGTCCTCATCATTGATGGACATTCGGACAGTTCTTTCACCGGACTTCATCTTCTCTTGATCCTTGTATGATGTTACATACCTAGAAAAAAGTAGTAACTGACTTTTTTGGGTCTCTGTCATAATAATTATGCATAATAACACTGCTTTCAGGAGTAATCTTAATATATAAAATCCTTGCGTTACTGACTGACTGACAGACACGCTACAGCCGAAACTATTGGGCGCAGGAAGCTGAAATTTGGCTTGTATGTTCCTTGGGGACCGTAGGGGTGCACTAAGAAGGGATTTCCCGAAATTCCCACGGGATTGGCCAAAACGGGTAAATTTAAAAAAAAATGCAGGCGTAGCTGCTGGCGTCCTCTAGTTAATTATAAAAACGTATTCAAAGCTAAGCGTAGTATTACGTTTCGTAGTCCGAAATCTGGAAAAGTTTTCCTAGGAACACAAAACGAGATCCATACATTTCCAGAATGTCGTAGTTATGTACTTTTGGTTTCCATTTTACAGTGTACTACATGTGTATTAGCAGGACACTAACGTTTTATTGTTCTCTAAAACAGTCTTGTTTGCACCCAGAGAGCAATCAAACTGGAGAAAATGACTCGGTTAGAAATTGCAGTTGGTACTTTGTTTCTTTCTAGCTCACTGGGGAACGGACTATGTGCGACACTATGAGATTGCATTGCTCATTATAAATACACTAGAGGACGCCAGCGGCTTCGCACGCACATATTTTCGAATTCCCGTTTCGGCCGATCCCGTGGGAATTTCGGGAAATCCCTTCTTAGTGCACCCCTACGGTCCTCAAGGAACATACATGCCAAATTTCAGCTTCCTGCGCCCAATATCTTCGGCTGTAGCGTGTCTGTCAGTCAGTCAGTAACGCAAGGATTGTATATATTAAGATTATTCTGAAATATTTATACTAGTATTTGTTTTTTTTTATAAAAAAATTGTAATGCGTGTAGGTAAACACAGCAGTTTTCTACGTGTTTAGAATTCTAGAGGACATATCAAATGCTTTTGTTAATTTCGCTATCAAAATTTAGTTTCAGTGCAAAATCTACGAATATACCGAGCGCAGCAATTTTGGAACAAAAGTGTTAATAAAACTCGTGGCCTAAATCTGAATTTCGTGTTTCTTGAAACAAGGACTTTTCTATAGCGCGGTTTGGAAAATTCATCTACAAAATTACTTTGTCTATTTATATCTTTTGAAAAATGAGCTTGCTGAGACATATTCATTTACAGCAACAGTACATTTTTAAGCACAAAGAAACCAATTGTACCAACAGCGAACGCAGTTCCACGTTTTTCGGTACAAATAAAAGTTTCGCAAACATCCAACTGGCTAAACCGCCTAAATTTCGTCGTTCGTTTTGGTGAAAATGTGGCGTATTCTGTGCCCATGTTTTTAATTTTCCCTTGGTAGGGTAGTTTGGATTGGTGCAATGCTGGGGCATTGCACCAATCCAAACTCATCCATCACGGCAAAAATGAAACAGGTCACAGTTCTCTTTGAAAAATGACTTTGCTAACGTCGCTATATTGAAGTCAATGTAGAAAGTGGCCACTATAGATCACGCTCGAGCGATTTGTTTGTGGCGGCTTGAATGATGGCCCCCAATTAATATACGACTCACTTTCTTGCAGTCCAAGTTTTGGGGGCGTTGAGTGGTGCCGGATTCCTGGGCTGTTAGGTTAGGTGGTTAAAGTTTCGGGGAAGAGTTTTGAAAGGAAATAGTTTGCATAACAGATGTGTTTTTGGTTTTATCATATTGAAGTTTAAGTTGAGTTGTGATAAATAACGATTATTTATCAAAACTCGACTTAAACCTCGTACTGGTATGGTTTTTAACGTAACTAACTAAACGTACTAGTACTCATAATAACAGTAACATTTGAAATTTGGATTGGAAGAATGTCCATCTCATTGAATCTTAGAACAAAATTTTGCTTTTTATAACTGACAAAGTAATAATTTGATTGTTTTTTTTTTTTGAACAAATTAAATACTCTACGTGCTTGTCAACAACAAGCATTTAGAGTATTCGATATTTCAAAAACACTTATTACCTTTTCATCCTTTTGATATTATATAGCTTCCACTAACAATGGAATAAACTAAATAAATAGAGACAAAGACGCAAGTGGATTAAATAGTAGACTACTCTAAAAATAGGTTTGCTTTATTTCTACATATTTAGACTACGAAACATCAGATACAAATGAGATCAATTTCAGTTCAAAGGCATTAAATGACTGAAGGAGTGTGATCTAAGAATACAATTAGTTCCCCTCCTTTGGCTGTTATTAGGGTGACTACAGAATTACATTAGGCTGGAATACGAGTAGTACTCTGCGCAACCAGTGCTCTGGCTATTGAGATTATGGTTGCACAAATGCCTTTTTATTTTTTTAATATACAAGATAGTAACTATTGCTATTAAAAACTATTTATGTGTACTTTCTAGGCACGAATATATATTTATTATAAAAGTTTGTTTACTGATTCGGTGCTCAAATATCTATTAACACTGTAGTACAAATAAAGACTTTTAATCTAAGATTAACCAGGAAAATCTAAGCACCCACACTGGTCGATTCTGAGGTGCCGTGTAAGATCGATGCCATTAATGCTTGGAAAATGGCTTGTCCAAGCACTGAGTTGCCCCGAAATTTATCCTCTCAGAGGCAGTGGGACGGGCCGCTTTGCAGCGCAGTACGAGAAAATCTCCTCCGTACATCGTACAATGCTGCAGAGCGTGCTCGTTTGCTGGCCGTGGGAGAGTGGGAGTCGGGGCTCTGGCTTCAAGCACTGCCATCGTCCAACATAGGTACCATGTTGGACGACACGACCTTTCGCATCGCTTCTTGCCTCCGGTTAGGTGCGCCATGTGTCGCTCCACATCGTTGTCACTGTGGGGAGGCTGTCGACAGCCTTGGTCACCATGGCCTATCATTCAGCTGGAGCGCAGGTCATATTTCACGAGACAGCAACCTGAATGACATTCTCCGTCGGGCTCTTGTCACCGCTGGCGTTCCAGCCCAACTTGAACCTCAGGGTTTGGCACGCAACGATGGTAAAAGACCAGATGGAATGTCTCTACTGCCTTGGAAGTTTGGTAGGCCTTTGGTGTGGGACGCAACGTGTGTCGATACCCTTGCGCCATCTCATCTTCCTAGCACAGCGGATTGTGCTGGCGCTGCTGCTGCCACAGCGGAGACTCTAAAACGGCGCAAATACGTAAATCTCGTAGGGGATTACGTATTTGAGCCGTTTGGAGTTGAAAAGTTGGGTTCATGGGGCCCAAGTGCTAGATCTCTATATAGAGAACTTGCGAAGAGACTTGTCGACGCCTCGCGTGACCAGAAGGCTGGTATGTATCTAGCTAAAAATTTGCATTGCCATACAGCGTGGCAATGCTGTCAGTCTTCTGGGCACGTTCCCAATAGACGGCAATGTGGAGGACTTTCACGACGCCCTTTGATTTTTTTTTCTTTTTTTTTTGTTTTGTACCTATATTTTAATATTTTAATTTAATTTTAGTAGTAAGTAGTATATAAGAAGTTATAATTGTTTTGTGTTAAAATTAATTTAATTTTGTGGTCGTTAATAAATAAATAAATATTAATATCTAAGATCTAAATTTTAAAACGACCCTGTTTTCCCCTACATTCACTTCAATTATTAAATTGCCATCATATCAATACCAAATAAAAATGTTCTATCGTAACTGAAATTATCAACATAAAAAACACTGGGTCAAAGTCTTAACGAAACTTTAATAAAGATCGTCTAGACATGATAATATTGGCCGGCGGGCTTATAACATTACCACTACGGGACATCGTATGACATTCGTGGTTTTAAGTGGTACCTACTCCTCCAACACCTATGAGAGATGGTAGATTTCAAAGTAGGCCTTCACCTACCCCTTTACAGTGTAGAAGGAGCACGAAAAGAAATTTTAAAAAAGCTATATTATTTTGATTTTAAACTTACCAATCTTCACTGTGCTCCTATTCGACCAGGTGAGACAGCATAAGCGTGCCCTGTGACAGGGGGAACGGTACGTGTGGGTAGATGTGAGCCAGGTGCGAGTTCAGACCAGCTTCGTACAATCTAGAAAATACAAGCAATTATGAGAACTATTCCAAGCTTCAGTGATTGATATTCTACAGGCTACATATTCAGTGAAAAGCCAAAAGAGAGAATTTCAACCAATTTTAATAACTGCGTATCGAAAAGCTCTGGTAATTTTTTTATGTAAATTCAGTTAAACATTGCTGGTCAAATCTATGTAAATATACCTAAAGCTTATTTCATTTGTTTAACAAATACCGTTATGAATAATTAAAATATAACTACAACCAACCCAGCATATAAAAAAAAACCGACCAAGTGCGTGTCGGGTTCCGTAGTTGCCCATAATGGCCATTATTGATAATAACTTCTGTTTCACATGGGACTAAAAACGGGCATCTTTAAGATTAAGCCAGCGCTCCCAATGTTAACTCACAGAAATAGGTATTTATAAGTTAACCGACGATTACTCGTAAACTAGTGATGTCTACTTAGCCGTGATAGTTTTCCTTTTAAATTCCTTATATGTACTATATTTGTAATTTTTTTCACCTCTTCCAAATTAATAGTTTAGCCGGCAGAGGGGGGGGACACTTGAGTCTAACAATTTTTTTCACTTCAAAGGTTGATATTTGACAAACCAATCACTTGATCGAAAAATGATTTGAACAAACTAATAATATTTTTTTAAAACCTATCCAATGATACCCCACACAATGGGGTACTCTACAAAAAAAATCATCCACCCTATATAATTATGTAGGGGAGATACCTTTAAAAAAATATTTTCCTAAATTTTATTCTACAGTTTTGTTGCAATATCGTATGTCTATATTCATGTCAAATATCAGCTTTCTAGTACCAGGCGTCTTTGAGCTAGGCTGCGGACGGACAGACGGACGGACATGACGAAACTATAAGGGTTCCTAGTGGACTACGGAACCCTAAAAAGGGAGATAAATATATAATGTAAATTCTTAAAATCGTTTCTTTACCGTTTCTTACCGATCCTTAAGAGTTTTGTGCCATCACTTCTTAGTGCACTCCTACGGTCCCCAAGGAAAATACATGCCAAATTTCAGTTCTCTGCGCCTAATAGTTTTGACTGTGCTTTGTCTGTCAGTCAGTCAGTAACGCAAGAATTTCATATTTACAGAAGATAAAATCAAATACTCACTTGCCAACAGCGGTGAAGAGCACCTGCACATTGTCCTTGTGGTTCCTCTGAGTGAGCGGGATGTTGATGACGTCCTTCTTGAGCGAGCGACGCAGGATCGCCTGCAGCAGACCGTGGGGAGCGATCTCAATCGTGATCGCGTTGTGGTCTCTTCGAACAGGACGGGGCTCTGTGGAAGAAGAATTGAAGGCTGGTGGGACCAATTTCGGCGCAGGCACAGTCAGTAAAAAATGGTCCTAACAATTTTGACGAAATTTTCAGGGTAATCAAAATAACGGTAAGGTTAAGGATAAAACTGCCAGAAGTTTATCTCAAAGCAAAATTAACCTTGTTGTTTAAAGACGTACAAATAAATTCAGGCAATATAGTGGTAGACCATATTTTAGGCAGTATGTATGTACCTGCTGATAATTTTTTTAAGTAAGTAAACATTAATGATCGGATTATGACGCGTTCCGGCGAAGTACGTAGGCAAACGACCTACTATGACAACCCTAAATAAGTTGGATCAGGACACGAGAATGATAAGGCAGCTACATAAAATGTTTGGCTCAATTAATTCAATGGTCATCTTTCCCTTAAAATCATTCCATGCCACGTTAACACTAAGTCCCAGAAATAAGAAACAAAAGCTCGTCATTCCTAATCCTTACAATTGCGAAACTAAAACAGTTTGTGACTTGATAATATTGCTTTATCGCATCTTACTCATAAAACAAAGATTGAAAGAAGCTTTTCTTTTGCCACGAGTGCTGCAATTTGTTGAGTTCCAAGTTTTCTTCTTGCTGTTTTGCCCTACTTTGTCATCCTTTCTTTTAACATTTTAGGACATAAATAGTTTGGAACTTGCGCGATTTGTGCATAGCTACCTACCTATCTAGAGGTATGGGGTCATAATCGCGAAAGTATTGTAGTATTGTAAAATAGACCATATTTTACCAATACATGCAAATAATGATGAGGTAACTTCTGACTTGATAACATTTCTTTTTGTGATGTCAAACGTGTCGGAATAGATACACCATATATGGTCACGGGAGGATTGATCATCACTTGAGAAACTTACAATTGGCGCATTTTATGTGGCTCGCCTTTGACTTTGACTATGTTTGGCGTCGAAACATTGGGGCCATGGGTCCTGAGATCTCGCAAAGAGACTGGTCGCCGCCTCGTGTCACAGAAGGCTGGGGTGTACTTTTCCAAAAATTTTTGCATTGCCGTACAATGCCAGCGTTCTAGGCACGCTCCCAGTCGTCGGCGATGTGGAGGACTTTTATGACGCCCTCTAAATTATTTTCTTTTCTGTTTGTATGTTCTTAGGATAGTATTTTAAGATTGTTAAGGTGGATTATAAGTATACCTGTATAATATGTATATCGTAACTATGATATGTTAGCGTATGTACAGTGCACAGTATCCCGCCTCCCACCCTCACGTTACCAAAACGTTCCCGGAACATACATAGCGCAGCCGCTGGTGACTAAAGTAATCCTGGCCAACATAGATTGCGTGAACTGCACTTACCAGCAAGTTATTGGTGTGGTACTCAGCAGACGACAGCTCAGCCCTGGCGTCCTTCCACTGCGGCTGCGGCACAGACGTGGACAGCCAGCGGTCTGAGCGAGCCTTGGGCGACTTGATCACTTCTCTCAGATATTTCAGTAGAGTTGGACCTGGAAATAAGGTGGTTTTATTTTATGTTCTACTGCTTAAAACTAAGCAAACGGTAATGCTAAGTGATCATAAGAACTAAGAAGAACTATGTACACTTGAGCAGGACTTTAACAGACGATTTCTCAATAACTAGGCAAAACTTTAAGTGCTATTTCAATAATAAAATGTTTTTTGTACAAAACACGTAGAAAGAAGAGACTGTTACATTTAATAGATGTATTTTTACTACATTTGCACATTTTATATATGGCAACTTTTAAACAGGTATGCTTTTAATAGTAATTCAAGCAAATTAGTTTGTATTAGGTATTTGTTTACAGATTATGCAGAAACCAATAGCGTCATTGCAATATTCCCCTTTAAGCGCGTCAGGTATCTTTTAATTTTAGGCACAATGTCAGATTACTTAAAATCCGTGTAATACATCCAAGTTGCGATCGGATATGCACTTGAACTTCAGTATTCATATGTATACAACATTTGCGGCGTCGCCTTTTAGTACTAAAGTAATCCTTAATGCTACTTGACACAATATGCTAAAGATCGCTGACAGATGACGTAGGTACCAGCTAACCAAGTAATGAGTCCGTCCATCCCTCTCCCATGTCAATTGTTGTAATGCCTTAGTTAGCAGCCAGACCGGTAATTGATTAGCCTTAGCTACACTATGGAACAAGTAGGGAGACGATCTTCAATCTTGCCAGATGTAATTATTGGACGCGGGATGAAATTTCTTTCTTTCGGTTCCCTTTTTTAGTATCCTAATCTTAGTTACTATTTAGCCCGATTCAATTACAGAATATTTGCGAGACCCTGTTCTACATATTCTCGGAAGACATGTGAAGTTTGCTAACTCGTATTTACCTGGCGTAATATACTTTACATAGTTAGACATTCCCGATCCAGCAGCGGCACAATTTATTAATACAAGAATTATTATTTTGTAGACTTCTATATACTGATTTAATTTCTTGAACTCACAGTGGGATTCGAATAAAATTATTTTAGGCATTCACGAGGTAAGCTATATGCTATAAAATGACGGGCTTGACTCTAAGAGCTGAAGTAAACTAGAGAATGAAAGAGAAGATCCTCTGTCGAGGTGTGGGTAGTGAAACCAGAGGCATAGCTAGTGATAAATATAACTTAACTAGCCCAGACATTTAATACTATTTGTGTAAGTACATGAAATATATTTAGGAGAGAAATTGTTTATTATAACAATTGGTTTATGTTTAACTTACCACCAGATATAAAAAACATATAATAGACAAAAATAGTAAATGATCACCAAAATGAAAATGCGGGTTGCATTTTAATGTAAAATTCTAACCTAATTTTTAACATTTTGCTATCATATTTAAGCGAAATGATTCCAAATAAATCATTGTTAACCCAAAAGTAGTAAATGATCACCAAAATTTAACCAGCATTTTAATGTAAAATTATAACCAAAGTTTTTTTGTTAGTTGTATGAAATACCAACACATAAATTGGATTTGGTTACACCACCCACTTTAATAAACTAAGTTGACGGAGCCCTGCTTTGCAGGGCTCCTATTTTTGAATTAAGGGTCACATGAGTACCTAACATAACCTATTTATTTGGTGATCACTTACTACATTTGGTGTTCGAATACAATTTGAAGTGCAGTTGTGACTAAAATAGCTAGTACTATTGTAATTTTAGACTTTATTTTTCGGGTGTTAAGTATATATTTTTGGTTTTAACTAAGGGTATCAAAGCATTTTATGGTGGTCATTATATTTAACCCCATTATAATTTACTAGAGAATGGTCGCAGCTACACTCGCACGTCCTTTTATTTTATTTATAGGTTCACACCTGTATCCTTGAAGGGGTAGGCAGAGGTGTAAATATTACACCCACATTTCGCCATGAATTTTTAGGTCCCACGTAATAGGGGGCGAGCTTATTGCCGTCACCGGGCACATCACCAGACTACCGGCAGCTACTGAGTATTCGGAAAAGCCCAGTAACACTTTTGCCCGACCCGGGAATCCAACCCGGGACCTCCGATCAGCAGTCGCATACGCTATCCACTGGATCACGGAGGCATTATTTTAATATAATCGTTTCTGGCCGAACTCGCAGTTATTTTGGATAATACTTTCTCAATGTATGTACCTCTACGGTCACAAACAAACATACATGTTAAATTTCACCTTCTTGCGTCCAATAGCTTATAATGTGCTTTATCAGCCAGGTACGAACAGTAAACAGTAAAGAATTTTACTTATACAGATGTAACTTACCAGCTTCCGAGATGTACCGCGAATGGTGGACCAACCTGGATATCGACAAATAAAACTATGCAAACAAAAATTACATCATATTTTAGTGCCAAATACTGTCAAGACATAAAAACGAATACCAACAATGCAGGTAAGACGTTTTTTCGATGACAAAAATCATTACAAATCGATTACTTTAGTTCACCAAAATATTGCCGGCTTACTAAATAAACAGTAACTGCTTTACACGGCTATTACAGAACTTAAAAAAGACCTAGGGGATATTGACATTATATGTTTAACTGAAACTTTCTTGAAGCGTAATACAGAATCTAATTTAAAGTTCAACAACTACAGGCTAGTAACATTCTTCTCTAGAACAAACCAAAGAAGAGGTGGTACATGCATCTTACTAAAAAATTACATAGAATATAAAGAAATCAATTGTAACATCTCAGCCATTCCATTTCATTTCGAAGTTTGTGCCATTGAAATAATAAGTTTTAATCTTGTAATAGCATGTATATACAGAACTCCAACAACAAATACAAGTATATTTCTTAGCCAACTCGAACAATTTGTCAATACTATTTGCAAAAGGGGAAATAAAAAGGTACTTCTTTGCGGCGATTGGAATATAGACATGACTAAAGTAAGTAAACAATCAAATGAACTGAATTCAATACTCCTTAACAACAATTTAACAAATCACATTACGTTACCTACTAGGCAAAATTCCTGCTTGGATCTCATCGTTAGTAATGTACCGGAATCAAAGGCAAATCTTCATTACTTGGCTCTATCAGATCACGAAACAGCTCAATCCATCGCACTAAATTTAGAGGTAAAAAACAACATTAAGGAACGACCTAACTCATGGTTAAGATTTGTTAGAGATCTCAATGAAGAAAACATAAATAAATTTAACAAATACTTGGCCTTGGTTTTCGAATATCAATGTACAGAAGCAGCATTCAATAGTTTTCACGATACTATTACCCTTTTTTATGACCTATGTTTTCCAATTAAGAAAATTAAGTGTACAAATAAACCAATAAAGAACAAATGGTTAACAAAAGGTATAAAGCGCTGTTGTACCAAGAAACGAGTGTTGTACCTTAACTACATTCAAAACAAAGCCAATAAAAAATACAATAAAAGAATGTATATACAATACACAAAAACTTTAAAAAATGTATAATGTCCTCACACAAATAGACAGTCAACGATATATTGCCTCTTCTAAAAATGTATGCTCAGCAGCTTGGAAACTTGTAAAGAACACAACAAACAATAAACCCAGTAAGTCAGAAATTAACTCTGTTTTAGTAGATAATATTGAGTATGAAGACCCAAAACAAATATGTGAGTTATTCAACCAGTTCTACATCTCTTTAATAAATTCAAAAATGGATAATAATGTTCAATGCCCATCCATTCCAATTAATTCCAAGAGTATTTTTGTAACACCTGTTAATGAATGTGAGATCCTCAGTATCATCAAATCTTTAAAAAACACACACTCAACAGGATTTGATGACATAAATACCATGGTTATTAAGAAATGTGCCTTGAATATGATAGTTCCACTTACTTATATTATTAACTTGTCATTATCTGAGGGAATATTTCCAAGCCGACTAAAAAGATCAATAGTAAAGCCACTACACAAAAAAGGAGTAAAGACAGATATGAATAATTACAGACCTATAACGTTTATTCCTATACTAGCAAAGGTCTTTGAAAAAGTAATGTGCAATAAAATAGAGAATTTCATATCTGTATGTAACATCTTAAAAACTGAACAATATGGTTTCAAAAAACAAAGCTCCACCACTTTAGCATGTTTTGACCTATTTAAACAAATTACACAAGTAATAAATAAACAAGAAAAGTTAGCCTGTATATTCCTGGACATGACAAAGGCTTTTGACTTTGTACGTCATGACATCCTAATGTCAAAACTAGTCAACTATGGACTACGCGGTAAGGCATATGACTGGATTAAAAGTTACTTGAATAATAGAGTGCAGTGTGTGGAAATAGTAAAAACTGATAAAAACCTACAAAATGTCTATCGATCCACATATGTAAAAAATAAATACGGGGTGCCGCAAGGCAGCCTTCTGGCACCGACTCTATTACACCTTTATATAAATGACCTTCCAGATGTGATTAATCAAAAATGTATCCTTTTCGCTGATGATACGACACTCATAGTAAAGAGTAATAGCATAAAAGAAGAACTAGAGACAGAAGTCAATAATGCCATCAGCAACTCAGTAAATTGGCTAAGGAGGAATAACCTCAAAATTAATGTCGCAAAAACGAGTCTAATTCAATTCCAGACATACAAAGCAAACACACCAGAAATACAAGTAAGATTTAATAATCAACCGTTGAATAATGTGAGTGAATGTGTATTTTTAGGTATCACGGTTGACAAGTATTGTAACTGGAAGCCACATATACAAAAAATTCTCAGTAAGATTGATCGCTTTATATTTGTATTGAAAAGAATACGGGAAATAGTAAATGTTAGGACTGCAATAATGACATATCATGCGTATGTTGCCTCTATACTCCGCTATGGTATCACTGTTTGGGGCAACTCTGTAGATGTAAGTAAATTATTTATAGCAAATATTTATAGAAGTTTGGTAGGCCTTTGGTGTGGGACGCAACGTGTGTCGATACCCTTGCGCCATCTCATCTTCCTAGCACAGCGGGTTGTGCTGGCGCTGCTGCTGCCACAGCGGAGACTCTAAAACGGCGCAAATACGTAAATCTCGTAGGGGATTAAGTATTTGAGCCGTTTGGAGTTGAAAAGTTGGGTTCATGGGGCCCAAGTGCTAGATCTCTATATAGAGAACTTGCAAAGAGACTTGTCGACGCCTCGCGTGACCAGAAGGCTGGTATGTATCTAGCTCAAAAAATTTGCATTGCCATACAGCGTGGCAATGCTGTCAGTCTTCTGGGCACGTTCCCAATAGACGGCGATGTGGAGGACTTTCACGACGCCCTTTGATTTTTTTTTGTTTTTTTTTTGTTTTGTACCTATATTTTAATATTTTAATTTAATTTTAGTAGTAAGTAGTATATAAGAAGTTATAATTGTTTTATGTTAAAATTAATTTAATTTTGTGGTCGTTAATAAATAAAAAAATATTAATATCTAAGATCTAAATTTTAAAACGTCCCTGTTTTCCCCTACATATACTTCAATTATTAAATTGCCATCATATCAATACCATATAAAAATGTTCTATCGTAACTGAAATTATCAACATAAAAAACACTGGGTCAAAGTCTTAACGAAACTTTAATAAAGATCGTCTAGACATGATAATATTGGCCGGCGGGCTTATAACATTACCACTACGGGACATCGTATGACATTCGTGGTTTTAAGTGGTACCTACTCCTCCAACACCTATGAGAGATGGTAGATTTCAAAGTAGGCCTTCACCTACCCCTTTACAGTGTAGAAGGAGCACGAAAAGAAATTTTAAAAAAGCTATATTATTTTGATTTTAAACTTACCAATCTTCACTGTGCTCCTATTCGACCAGGTGAGACAGCATAAGCGTGCCCTGTGATAGGGGGAACGGTACGTGTGGGTAGATGTGAGCCAGGTGCGAGTTCAGACCAGCTTCGTACAATCTAGAAAATACAAGCAATTATGAGAACTATTCCAAGCTTCAGTGATTGATATTCTACAGGCTACATATTCAGTGAAAAGCCAAAAGAGAGAATTTCAACCAATTTTAATAACTGCGTATCGAAAAGCTCTGGTAATTTTTTTATGTAAATTCAGTTAAACATTGCTGGTCAAATCTATGTAAATATACCTAAAGCTTATTTCATTTGTTTAACAAATACCGTTATGAATAATTAAAATATAACTACAACCAACCCAGCATATAAAAAAAAAACCGACCAAGTGCGTGTCGGGTTCCGTAGTTGCCCATAATGGCCATTATTGATAATAACTTCTGTTTCACATGGGACTAAAAACGGGCATCTTTAAGATTAAGCCAGCGCTCCCAATGTTAACTCACAGAAATAGGTATTTATAAGTTAACCGACGATTACTCGTAAACTAGTGATGTCTACTTAGCCGTGATAGTTTTCCTTTTAAATTCCTTATATGTACTATATTTGTGATTTTTTTCACCTCTTCCAAATTAATAGTTTAGCCGGCAGAGGGGGGGGGGGACACTTGAGTCTAACAATTTTTTTCACTTCAAAGGTTGATATTTGACAAACCAATCACTTGATCGAAAAATGATTTGAACAAACTAATAATATTTTTTTAAAACCTATCCAATGATATCCCACACAATGGGGTACTCTACAAAAAAAAAATCATCCACCCTATATAATTATGTAGGGGAGATACCTTTAAAAAAATATTTTCCTACATTTTATTCTACAGTTTTGTTGCAATATCGTATGTCTATATTCATGTCAAATATCAGCTTTCTAGTACCAGGCGTCTTTGAGCTAGGCTGCGGACGGACAGACGGACGGACATGACGAAACTATAAGGGTTCCTAGTGGACTACGGAACCCTAAAAAGGGAGATAAATATATAATGTAAATTCTTAAAATCGTTTCTTTACCGTTTCTTACCGATCCTTAAGAGTTTTGTGCCATCACTTCTTAGTGCACTCCTACGGTCCCCAAGGAAAATACATGCCAAATTTCAGTTCTCTGTGCCTAATAGTTTTGACTGTGCTTTGTCTGTCAGTCAGTCAGTAACGCAAGAATTTCATATTTACAGAAGATAAAATCAAATACTCACTTGCCAACAGCGGTGAAGAGCACCTGCACATTGTCCTTGTGGTTCCTCTGAGTGAGCGGGATGTTGATGACGTCCTTCTTGAGCGAGCGACGCAGGATCGCCTGCAGCAGACCGTGGGGAGCGATCTCAATCGTGATCGCGTTGTGGTCTCTTCGAACAGGACGGGGCTCTGTGGAAGAAGAATTGAAGGCTGGTGGGACCAATTTCGGCGCAGGCACAGTCAGTAAAAAATGGTCCTAACAATTTTGAGGAAATTTTCAGGGTAATCAAAATAACGGTAAGGTTAAGGATAAAACTGTCAGAAGTTTATCTCAAAGCAAAATTAACCTTGTTGTTTAAAGACGTACAAATAAATTCAGACAATATAGTGGTAGACCATATTTTAGGCAGTATGTATGTACCTGCTGATAATTTTTTTAAGTAAGTAAACTATGACAACCCTAAATAAGTTGGATCAGGACACGAGAATGATAAGGCAGCTACATAAAATGTTTGGCTCAATTAATTCAATGGTCATCTTTCCCTTAAAATCATTCCATGCCACGTTAAAATATTCACCTTTTGTTTTCGAGCAATTTGCCAGTTGTGATGTTAAAAAGTCACTTCAATCTCATCCAATGCTGTTGGTAATGACTGCATCAGTCGAAACATGATCCTACCCATCCTAGATGAAATCCTCCCTGTCCTTTGTCATATCCTAAATTACTCAGTTACCAGCGGCGTCTTTCCATCAGCGTGGAAAGATGCACAAATAGTTCCAATACCTAAAAAATCCAAACCCTGTTCCCTTACTGACTTCCGTCCTATATCTATACTTCCATTCCTTTCCAAAGTCCTTGAGCGTCTTGTGCATACGCAACTCTGTACTTTCCTTTCCAAGAATGCTCTCCTGAATCCTTTCCAATCCGGTTTTCGTCCTGGTCATAGTACTACCACAGCATTGGTTCATATCACTGATGAGATAAGGCTGGGCATGGATGGTGGAAAGCTCACGCTGTTGTCCTTGCTTGATTTTAGTAACGCATTTAATACCGTGGATTTTCACATCCTACTTGCCATACTCCGCTCTATTAACATATCTCCAACGGTAATTGACTGGTTTCATAGTTACCTGTTTGGACGCCGACAGCGTATACGTGTTGATGAGTCGTACTCTTCGTGGTGTAATACAACTGTCGGGGTACCGCAGGGTGGCGTGCTATCTCCGTTACTTTTCGCAATTTTTATTAATTCTATCTCCAAACAGTTACTTTCGTCCTACCACCTTTATGCAGATGATTTGCAGATATATTCACAGGCACCAGTAGAGTCAATTTCAATGGCGTTTTCTAATATTAACACAGATTTGGCGCATATCTGTACGTGGAGCAAAAATTATGGTCTGAAGGTAAATCCGTCAAAAACACAGGTCATTCTAATTGGCAGTTCCAGGATGATATCCAAGATCAATGGGTCACAACTGCCTCAGATTCAGTTCGACGGTAACATTTTACCGATCTTAGATAACGTCAAAAACCTTGGCATTTATCTGGATAAAACTTTTTCATGGGGAAGTCAAATACAGGAGACCAGCCGTAAACTGTTTGCTTCAGCTGGATCGTTACGTAGGCTGCGGAACTTTCTTCCCACCACCACCAAGATTGCGCTTGCACAATCCTTGCTTCTCCCAATACTCGATTATGCCGATGTCAGCTATCTTGATCTTAATGAGGACAAACTTGATAAACTTGAGCGTCTCCAAAACTTCTGTATTAGATTCATTTTTGGCTTACGCAAATATGATCATATATCTGAATTTCGATCCAGGCTCAAGTGGCTCCCAATTCGACTTCGCCGGAATACTCATATCCTTATGTTACTGTACAATGTGTTGTTCAATCCTAATACCCCCACGTATCTCAAAGAACGTTTTAAGTTCCTTCATGACACACATTTAAAGACCTTGAGGTCGTCGGTGGATCTGAGACTGCAGATGCCAGCACATACCACAAACTACTACGATAAATCCTTTGCTGTTCAGGCTGTGCGTCTGTGGAATGCGCTGCCGGTTGAAATTAGGCAAGCTAAATCATTGAAAATATTTAAAAATGCACTAAAGAAGCACTATCTGTCATTGTAAACAAATTGTATCACTGTATATTGTGTTTATATTATTATATGTATTATATGTAAATTGTTCCTATATATATATAAATGTATATTATGTATTATTTTGACTAATCCCACCCTCATTCCCACTACTGTGTCACCTGTGTAGCCAGGTTCAGCAGCAGTGACCATTGATGACAACGAGTTTTGACACTCGTGAAGTCCCGGGGAAAGTTAAACTGTCTTGGAACCCGCAACGAACTTAATCAGAAGTATATTGGAGGAGTTGGAAAATGAATAATCCACTTCCCTCCTTAACAAAGCGGGAGACAAGCAACGAAGAGATATAGTGATGTGAAAAGATAAGCACCACGGACATGAGCATTAAGGGGGCCTAAATTGTGAACTATGCCTGTTTCCAGTAATATGTATGGCAGAAACGCCTAAACGCACGGAAATTCGTCCTACTTGCCACAAGATCCGTATAGTACACTACTCCAGAAGTTACCTCTAATTCGTTAAGCATGATATTACGTTCAATTTGCCAAAGACTACACTCCCATAGAATGTGATGAGCAGATTGTTCATAATTGTTGCCAGATGTTGAACATTGACATAACGGTGAATCAACTAGCTTAAATGAATACAACTTGCTCTTAAAGTTGCCATGACCTGTAAGAAATTGGGCTACACAGTGATCCACCTCCAACCAGTTCCTCGCCAGTCGCTCTCGGACGCATGGGAAGAACTGGTAGAGGTGACGGCCCTTAGTTGATGTGTTCCAGCGTCATTGCCATTCATCAAGAAGATCGTCATAGACTGTGGATTGATGGTTCAACAATCTAGCGATCTTATGTCTGTCGCGCGGAGCTAGAAAATTATTGTGTATTATTTATGTATAATTATTATCTCCTTTATTTATTATTTTTCTAATTAAAATTACATTTTTAAATATATTTTTTAACAAAATAAACACATTTAAAAATATAAAAATAACCGTGGGGTCCCACCAGCATCGGGCACAGGGTCCAAGCTGCCGGTGGTTAGGGCTCCAGAGACAGGAACTTCCTCACAATACGTGCCGTGTCCAGAAGTACTGCCTTCTGCATCAGGCCCTTGACCCAAGCACCCAACGCGAGCCTCCTAAGGTGACGGTCGAGGCTCTTGGCTATTAGACCATTAACGGTCACGACTATCGGCACAATAATTGCTGAGTTCACATCCCACATGTCGACAATCTCGTGAGCCAAGTCCAGATATCTAGTAAGCAGATACTTTTGGTCGCTACACATCAAAGCTTTTTGTCATTTTCAGTCTGTCCATCCTAAGGTTGCCTGTAAGAGATCGCACTCAGCGATAAGGTCGCCCTTGTGCATTTGATATGTATCTACATTTAAGTTATTTACACCAAATTTGTACAAACATTTGCACAATAAAGCAATTATCTATCTATCTATCTAACACTAAGTCCCAGAAATAAGAAACAAAAGCTCGTCATTCCTAATCCTTACAATTGCGAAACTAAAACAGTTTGTGCCTTGATAATATTGCTTTATCGCATCTTACTCATAAAACAAAGATTGAAAGAAGCTTTTCTTTTGCCACGAGTGCTGCAATTTGTTGAGTTCCAAGTTTTCCTCTTGCTGTTTTGCCCTACTTTGTCATCCTTTCTTTTAACATTTTAGGACATAAATAGTTTGGAACTTGCGCGATTTGTGCATAGCTACCTACCTATCTAGAGGTATGGGGTCATAATCGCGAAAGTATTGTATTATTGTAAAATAGACCATATTTTACCAATACATGCAAATAATGATGAGGTAACTTCTGACTTGATAACATTTCTTTTTGTGATGTCAAACGTGTCGGAATAGATACACCATATATGGTCACGGGAGGATTGATCATCACTTGAGAAACTTACAATTGGCGCATTTTATGTGGCTCGCCTTTGACTTTGACTATGTTTGGCGTCGAAACATTGGGGCCATGGGTCCTGAGATCTCGCAAAGAGACTGGTCGCCGCCTCGTGTCACAGAAGGCTGGGGTGTACTTTTCCAAAAATTTTTGCATTGCCGTACAATGCCAGCGTTCTAGGCACGCTCCCAGTCGTCGGCGATGTGGAGGACTTTTATGACGCCCTCTAAATTATTTTCTTTTCTGTTTGTATGTTCTTAGGATAGTATTTTAAGATTGTTAAGGTGGATTATAAGTATACCTGTATAATATGTATATCGTAACTATGATATGTTAGCGTATGTACAGTGCACAGTATCCCGCCTCCCACCCTCACGTTACCAAAACGTTCCCGGAACATACATAGCGCAGCCGCTGGTGACTAAAGTAATCCTGGCCAACATAGATTGCGTGAACTGCACTTACCAGCAAGTTATTGGTGTGGTACTCAGCAGACGACAGCTCAGCCCTGGCGTCCTTCCACTGCGGCTGCGGCACAGACGTGGACAGCCAGCGGTCTGAGCGAGCCTTGGGCGACTTGATCACTTCTCTCAGATATTTCAGTAGAGTTGGACCTGGAAATAAGGTGGTTTTATTTTATGTTCTACTGCTTAAAACTAAGCAAACGGTAATGCTAAGTGATCATAAGAACTAAGAAGAACTATGTACACTTGAGCAGGACTTTAACAGACGATTTCTCAATAACTAGGCAAAACTTTAAGTGCTATTTCAATAATAAAATGTTTTTTGTACAAAACACGTAGAAAAAAGAGACTGTTACATTTAATAGATGTATTTTTACTACATTTGCACATTTTATATATGGCAACTTTTAAACAGGTATGCTTTTAATAGTAATTCAAGCAAATTAGTTTGTATTAGGTATTTGTTTACAGATTATGCAGAAACCAATAGCGTCATTGCAATATTCCCCTTTAAGCGCGTCAGGTATCTTTTAATTTTAGGCACAATGTCAGATTACTTAAAATCCGTGTAATACATCCAAGTTGCGATCGGATATGCACTTGAACTTCAGTATTCATATGTATACAACATTTGCGGCGTCGCCTTTTAGTACTAAAGTAATCCTTAATGCTACTTGACACAATATGCTAAAGATCGCTGACAGATGACGTAGGTACCAGCTAACCAAGTAATGAGTCCGTCCATCCCTCTCCCATGTCAATTGTTGTAATGCCTTAGTTAGCAGCCAGACCGGTAATTGATTAGCCTTAGCTACACTATGGAACAAGTAGGGAGACGATCTTCAATCTTGCCAGATGTAATTATTGGACGCGGGATGAAATTTCTTTCTTTCGGTTCCCTTTTTTAGTATCCTAATCTTAGTTACTATTTAGCCCGATTCAATTACAGAATATTTGCGAGACCCTGTTCTACATATTCTCGGAAGACATGTGAAGTTTGCTAACTCGTATTTACCTGGCGTAATATACTTTACATAGTTAGACATTCCCGATCCAGCAGCGGCACAATTTATTAATACAAGAATTATTATTTTGTAGACTTCTATATACTGATTTAATTTCTTGAACTCACAGTGGGATTCGAATAAAATTATTTTAGGCATTCACGAGGTAAGCTATATGCTATAAAATGACGGGCTTGACTCTAAGAGCTGAAGTAAACTAGAGAATGAAAGAGAAGATCCTCTGTCGAGGTGTGGGTAGTGAAACCAGAGGCATAGCTAGTGATAAATATAACTTAACTAGCCCAGACATTTAATACTATTTGTGTAAGTACATGAAATATATTTAAGAGAGAAATTGTTTATTATAACAATTGGTTTATGTTTAACTTACCACCAGATATAAAAAACATATAATAGACAAAAATAGTAAATGATCACCAAAATGAAAATGCGGGTTGCATTTTAATGTAAAATTCTAACCTAATTTTTAACATTTTGCTATCATATTTAAGCGAAATGATTCCAAATAAATCATTGTTAACCCAAAAGTAGTAAATGATCACCAAAATTTAACCAGCATTTTAATGTAAAATTATAACCAAAGTTTTTTTGTTAGTTGTATGAAATACCAACACATAAATTGGATTTGGTTACACCACCCACTTTAATAAACTAAGTTGACGGAGCCCTGCTTTGCAGGGCTCCTATTTTTGAATTAAGGGTCACATGAGTACCTAACATAACCTATTTATTTGGTGATCACTTACTACATTTGGTGTTCGAATACAATTTGAAGTGCAGTTGTGACTAAAATAGCTAGTACTATTGTAATTTTAGACTTTATTTTTTGGGTGTTAAGTATATATTTTTGGTTTTAACTAAGGGTATCAAAGCATTTTATGGTGGTCATTATATTTAACCCCATTATAATTTACTAGAGAATGGTCGCAGCTACACTCGCACGTCCTTTTATTTTATTTATAGGTTCACACCTGTATCCTTGAAGGGGTAGGCAGAGGTGTAAATATTACACCCACATTTCGCCATGAATTTTTAGGTCCCACGTAATAGGGGGCGAGCTTATTGCCGTCACCGGGCACATCACCAGACTACCGGCAGCTACTGAGTATTCGGAAAAGCCCAGTAACACTTTTGCCCGACCCGGGAATCCAACCCGGGACCTCCGATCAGCAGTCGCATACGCTATCCACTGGATCACGGAGGCATTATTTTAATATAATCGTTTCTGGCCGAACTCGCAGTTATTTTGGATAATACTTTCTCAATGTATGTACCTCTACGGTCACAAACAAACATACATGTCAAATTTCACCTTCTTGCGTCCAATAGCTTATAATGTGCTTTATCAGCCAGTAACGAACAGTAAACAGTAAAGAATTTTACTTATACAGATGTAACTTACCAGCTTCCGAGATGTACCGCGAATGGTGGACCAACCTGGATATCGACAAATAAAACTATGCAAACAAAAATTACATCATATTTTAGTGCCAAATACTGTCAAGACATAAAAACGAATACCAACAATGCAGGTAAGACGTTTTTTCGATGACAAAAATCATTACAAATCGATTACTTTAGTTCACCAAAATATTGCCGGCTTACTAAATAAACAGTAACTGCTTTACACGGCTATTACAGAACTTAAAAAAGACCTAGGGGATATTGACATTATATGTTTAACTGAAACTTTCTTGAAGCGTAATACAGAATCTAATTTAAAGTTCAACAACTACAGGCTAGTAACATTCTTCTCTAGAACAAACCAAAGAAGAGGTGGTACATGCATCTTACTAAAAAATTACATAGAATATAAAGAAATCAATTGTAACATCTCAGCCATTCCATTTCATTTCGAAGTTTGTGCCATTGAAATAATAAGTTTTAATCTTGTAATAGCATGTATATACAGAACTCCAACAACAAATACAAGTATATTTCTTAGCCAACTCGAACAATTTGTCAATACTATTTGCAAAAGGGGAAATAAAAAGGTACTTCTTTGCGGCGATTGGAATATAGACATGACTAAAGTAAGTAAACAATCAAATGAACTGAATTCAATACTCCTTAACAACAATTTAACAAATCACATTACGTTACCTACTAGGCAAAATTCCTGCTTGGATCTCATCGTTAGTAATGTACCGGAATCAAAGGCAAATCTTCATTACTTGGCTCTATCAGATCACGAAACAGCTCAATCCATCGCACTAAATTTAGAGGTAAAAAACAACATTAAGGAACGACCTAACTCATGGTTAAGATTTGTTAGAGATCTCAATGAAGAAAACATAAATAAATTTAACAAATACTTGGCCTTGGTTTTCGAATATCAATGTACAGAAGCAGCATTCAATAGTTTTCACGATACTATTACCCTTTTTTATGACCTATGTTTTCCAATTAAGAAAATTAAGTGTACAAATAAACCAATAAAGAACAAATGGTTAACAAAAGGTATAAAGCGCTGTTGTACCAAGAAACGAGTGTTGTACCTTAACTACATTCAAAACAAAGCCAATAAAAAATACAATAAAAGAATGTATATACAATACACAAAAACTTTAAAAAAATGTATAATGTCCTCACACAAATAGACAGTCAACGATATATTGCCTCTTCTAAAAATGTATGCTCAGCAGCTTGGAAACTTGTAAAGAACACAACAAACAATAAACCCAGTAAGTCAGAAATTAACTCTGTTTTAGTAGATAATATTGAGTATGAAGACCCAAAACAAATATGTGAGTTATTCAACCAGTTCTACATCTCTTTAATAAATTCAAAAATGGATAATAATGTTCAATGCCCATCCATTCCAATTAATTCCAAGAGTATTTTTGTAACACCTGTTAATGAATGTGAGATCCTCAGTATCATCAAATCTTTAAAAAACACACACTCAACAAGATTTGATGACATAAATACCATGGTTATTAAGAAATGTGCCTTGAATATGATAGTTCCACTTACTTATATTATTAACTTGTCATTATCTGAGGGAATATTTCCAAGCCGACTAAAAAGATCAATAGTAAAGCCACTACACAAAAAAGGAGTAAAGACAGATATGAATAATTACAGACCTATAACGTTTATTCCTATACTAGCAAAGGTCTTTGAAAAAGTAATGTGCAATAAAATAGAGAATTTCATATCTGTATGTAACATCTTAAAAACTGAACAATATGGTTTCAAAAAACAAAGCTCCACCACTTTAGCATGTTTTGACCTATTTAAACAAATTACACAAGTAATAAATAAACAAGAAAAGTTAGCCTGTATATTCCTGGACATGACAAAGGCTTTTGATTTTGTACGTCATGACATCCTAATGTCCAAACTAGTCAACTATGGACTACGCGGTAAGGCATATGACTGGATTAAAAGTTACTTGAATAATAGAGTGCAGTGTGTGGAAATAGTAAAAACTGATAAAAACCTACAAAATGTCTATCGATCCACATATGTAAAAAATAAATACGGGGTGCCGCAAGGCAGCCTTCTGGCACCGACTCTATTTCACCTTTATATAAATGACCTTCCAGATGTGATTAATCAAAAATGTATCCTTTTCGCTGATGATACGACACTCATAGTAAAGAGTAATAGCATAAAAGAAGAACTAGAGACAGAAGTCAATAATGCCATCAGCAACTCAGTAAATTGGCTAAGGAGGAATAACCTCAAAATTAATGTCGCAAAAACGAGTCTAATTCAATTCCAGACATACAAAGCAAACACACCAGAAATACAAGTAAGATTTAATAATCAACCGTTGAATAATGTGAGTGAATGTGTATTTTTAGGTATCACGGTTGACAAGTATTGTAACTGGAAGCCACATATACAAAAAATTCTCAGTAAGATTGATCGCTTTATATTTGTATTGAAAAGAATACGGGAAATAGTAAATGTTAGGACTGCAATAATGACATATCATGCGTATGTTGCCTCTATACTCCGCTATGGTATCACTGTTTGGGGCAACTCTGTAGATGTAAGTAAATTATTTATAGCCCAGAAGAAATGCATTAGAGCAATATTTAATATTGACTATCTAACAAGTTGTAAATCATTTTTTTTAAATCACAAAATATTGCCACTACCATGTTTATACATATATGAAACTTGTATATTTGTAAAAAAGAATCCAGAACTATTCTGTAGACTTGGCGATATAGAAAATAGTCGAACAAGACATAAAAACAGACTCAAAATACCGCAAATCCGCTTAGAACTGTTTAAAAGAAACGCATATTGCATGTCCATTAACGTATACAACCATCTTCCAGAACACATTATCAATTTACCATTTAGACATTTCCGTACTGCACTTTTTAAATTATTATTAGAAAAACTTTATTATGATAAGTACTAATGAATACCTAAATGACAAAATAATTACAATGTGACATTCCAAATTATAGTACCCCAAAAACACTGACATATTATGATAATTTATTTTTATTAGAAGTATGAATTAAATACAAATTGACATTCCTAATTATTGCACTGTATAAACACTGACATAACATGAGAATTACCTGTATTTTCATTATTGCTTATTATATTTTAATTATTAATACCATTGTTTTAAACTTTCCTTTAATTAATGACTGTAATATTTACACGCCATAATGGCAGAATATGCTGTACCTGAAATTGATAACATCTATGTAAAACCATATTCTTGAAAATAAAAGATTATTCTATTCTATTCTATTCTGGTAGGTGATGTTGGAGCACGGCACCTCCTTCGTGAAGATGCTTCCGCCCGGCGAGCTCTGCGACGCAGCTCTTCATGGTGTCGGCCGGACCCGAGATCGTCCTGGAGTTGGCGCCGTTGTGGCACGCTACTTCGATCTCCGGAGGGCACATCAATTTGATCTGATTACAGACAAAAGTTTCTATGTAGAATTATATGTAGGTATACCGACACTAACTGCATAGATTGCGCATTAGCAAAAGTATTTATTGAAGTAGGCCATGATTGTGAAATGAAACTTCTTGACAATCGTTGAAACTTGATGAAACGAAAATGCTTGACTATAAAGAGACAAATAAATATGAAGCCTTATACTGGAGAAAAATGAGATGATACACACTTCACTTCTACCGATTGTGAATATCACAGACGCAATTGGCTTAATATAACGACGCGCGATGCTGCGAAAACAAATGCGTAACTTGTGACAATGATAGAATATAAACTGGGTCATTATCAGGTTACTCATTATTTGGTTGACTTCGGTGGCAATTATTTTTTTGTTAATTTAGCCATTATTAGCTTGAAATATCAAATCAAGATTTAATTTAAAACATATTAGTAGTAGAGTGAACAACATAGACTGAATGGATAAGTAGGAATACAATTTTCTTGAAATGGTGTCCACCGAAATCAATATTATTATCACCGAAAACAAACATATCAAATAATTTATATTCTGAAGACTATTTTATATCCCTATGTTTTAACTGCTTAAGTACTACTACGTACGTAGATACGTATGATACGTACTAGTTAAGAAATTGCAGGTTAGGTAATTATACAATAAAATATTTTATTTTATCGAGACTAAAGCCCCATTTATATTTATATAAGAAATCAACTTTAGAAGGAAGAGTAAAATTATTACATTAACTTTTATTAAAAGTACCTACAGAATCACAGATAATTAATTACTTATTATTAAAAATCACTTAAAACCAGTCTTTCAAAAACATCAACAATTATCTAGAAGGCACTTATTTGACTAATAATAATTTTATTGTATTAAAAATATAACGTTGCCTTTTAGTTATAATACGATATTAAAATAGTTTATGTATGTTTATGTATGTATGTATGTATGTATATTAAGTACCTAGAAATAAATTTAATGCTACATAATTTAATATACAATGTAATAAAACTTATGAAAACTTTATACTTATTCAAGTTTTCAATCCTGAATTAAAAAAATGTTATATTCCTTGTCACTGCTGTCAATGTTAGAGAATATAACATCATTTAACTTTCATTCATTACTATCGCAGCAATATTTTCAAGCTTTTGGACTGGAATGGACTTGGCATTAACATCAACGGCGAGTACATCACTCACCTTCGATTCGCAGACGATATCGTAGTCATGGCTGAGACCATGGAAGACCTAGGCACAATGCTCGATGGCCTATGTAGAGTCTCCCAACAAGTAGGTCTTAAGATGAACATGAACAAGACGAAAATCATGTCGAACGTTCATGTTGTACCTGCTCCTATTCAGGTTGGGAACTCTACGCTCGAAGTTGTCCACAAGTATATCTACCTGGGACAAGTAGTCCAATTAGGTAGGTCCAACTTCAAGACGGAGGTCAATCGTCGAATCCAACTCGGTTGGGCAGCGTTTGGGAAGCTACGACATATCTTCTCGTCCGATATCCCGCAGTGTCTCTGTAGGCCCCCCGCAAGGTGGACCGACGATCTAATCAAGATAGCGGGAGGCGGTTGGATGCGGGCGGCTCAAGACCGATCTGTGTGGAGAACCTTGGGGGAGGCCTATGTCCAGCAGTGGACGTCGTTTGGCTGATATGATGAATATTTTCACGACGCATGCGTCCAGAAGCTATCATTTTCGTACAATTCAATGTCTGATGTTTAGGTATGGGACAAGTGCTGTTTGGTTTCATAGAAGTCCTCAGCAAGGTCATTACAATAGCTACTACCAGGTTTAATTAGATTGCTCGATTAAATTTGAGGTTTATAAGAAATGGCTGCACCGATTTCATTCCCTTTTTTAATGTTTAATAATTTTTTCCCTTTTTAATGTTTAATTAAAATTTGACATAATTACAGTATTGTGATTATGTCAGAATGCGTGAAACAACATGAGAGGTGATGAGAAAGTTAATTAAATTTTTTTTAATGTAAATAAATAAGTAAAGTATGATTTACTTCACTTATTTCCACCGAAAACACCGAAATCAATGTCATTGAAATCAAAATAATTAGCAAAATCCTATATATTTTAAAAAGAAACACCATTTTTTAATATTAATCTCTTTTATTGGAATCGAATAAAGTCAGTTTTAAGTCAAATAGTTGTGAATAAAATGAATTCACCGAAATCAATTTTAAGGGTATACCAAGCCACAGATTACGTCTAAGAACCTTAATAAAAGAGTTGCACGGAGACGCACAGACGTGTTATCCTTACCACCGACGCAGCACTACTAATATACTATACACTAATGCTCTAGCAAATAGTCTCGAACTCACTAAAATACAAGATTTATGAACAGATCAGTGCGCGCCACTGATATCAACTCTAAACTTCGGACGCGAAGACAATCAGTTGTAACTTGTTTAGTTTGGCCTATAATGACGAAGCAATATTATACATTGAGTTAATAACCATTTAGTTGTTTGTGAACATATGCTAAATGGTGCCATTTATTGAAGAAAAATAGAACAAAATTTTTTCCTCCGCAATCCGAGGGCCGGACGCGGCACCGAGGTCAATATTTTCAAGGTTTTTCGTTTTTTTTATTCCCTTGCATTTTATTTATTTAAAAAATAATACTTGCGGCACCTAATATGAAGTCCTACCTATTATAGAAAAAATATCAAGTTATTAGTTATCCATTTTGTACTTAATTTCGACCCGGACACGCTTATTTGAGCCGGCTGAGCATGACCCAACTACTAACAAAAAGAAGTAGACTTTCCCATTGAATTACGTGTATCATTCAATGAAAAATTCAGTCAACGATTTTATTAAGGATTAACTAAAAATATTCTGATAAAATAAAACTAAATAATCAAGTTCAAAACTAACGCCCAACTTAAGCGCAATTTGATCAGAAACTAGATATTCTATTAAATAAAAAACACAATTTAAACAAGAATGGGCGGTTTCACCTGTTATTTTCAATAAAATCCTACATAATTATTCATGAAAAGGCCACGCGACTCCACGAAAAGGTTCAATAAACACGTTTAAATTAATGTCAACTTGTTACAGGGGTTGAAATGCAGTTCATATAAGAACCCCCAGTCGCCCATCTTTTGAAAATCTTGTGCGGAGTGATTTTTACCTGGTTATATCCAAGCCCGACTGCGGCCATGGATCCCTTGATGAATGGCGTCTCGATGCAGGCGAGACCGCGGCTGTACGCCGAGAGGATCCTCCGCCGTCAAGCAACCGTCCGCGTACGCGCAACCCAGCTCACCCACGCCACGCTGTGACCTGTTGGGGTTTACGTAGGTGAGATTAAAGAGCTTTTTAACAGACAATAGGAAGTAGGTACATAACAATCGTTGAAGTATTCTTTTATTTTATTTATTTTAAGCCTGCAGCGTCCCCTGCAGGACAACGGCCTCCCTTTCCTTTTTCCACAGATCTCTATTTTGTGCCAGCACAGGCCAGTCCTTCCTATACGAGGCCAGTTCGTTACAAGGTCTCGGCCTTCCACGTTGTCGCCTACTTATACATCAATATTAGAATCGTAAGCACAATGTATATTACACATATGTACATTTTGTTTTTTGAACAAAAATCGCCTATATATGCCTATATATACTCAGTAAATAATATAATATCACCTAAGATATTATTTTAATTTCATTTCAATAACGCTATCTCGAACTAATTGATGTTATCAATCTATTTGTTATACACAGACAACATTACAGTTGCCCGCTTTGCACGGTTTCAGGCCTCAATTTTATCTAGTAATAATTCATTATTACAAAGGTATATCAATCACATTGCATAACTTCCTGGTCCTTTTTGGGAACAACTATTCGAAAACTAGCGAGATGAAAATATATCCCTACCCAATGATAATAGCAAATCTAACAAATCTGGTCTTGCCTTCTCAATTAACGAACTAGTGGCTATATATTCTCAAATTGAATAATATCAAAATATTAGTATAGTAGTTTCAGTTTATCATAATTATTCTCAAATATTAATACAAAATTATTAAGCGTCTTAATCGCGTAAAATTGACTTATTTAAGATCGATTTCAAGTTTAATATTCTCAAATACCATGAACACTCACCAATGATATAGTCAGGCTCAACGCCAATAGTCTTGAGCACGTCGGTGAGGCCGATCTGCACGGCGGCGATGCCGATGAACGAGTTGAGGATGTTGTCGTAGATCGCGGGGTCCGAGTCTGTGATGATCTTCGTCAAGTTCACGCCTTTGGGCTCTGGGGCTTTGTGGCATCTGTAGAGGAGAGATAGGTTAGAAACAGATAGAGCAGGTGGAGCTAGATAGATGAAAAAGATAGAGCAGCCAAAGTTAGATCTAGTAGAGTAGAATTAATGAAAGTTATATTACCTATGGTAAAATTAACCTTGGTTAAGACAAAAGTACCAATAGGTCATGTCACAAAATTGGGGCGCTAACGTGAAGGAAAGAAAAGTTAAAATTCGATCAACATTGGCTTATTACTATTGTAAAATCTATTGAAAGTGTTCAGTTAAGAAGTCCTTTGAACTATGCTTAATCTTACCGTAATACTACTTTTATCAGGTAGGTAAGTATATATGTTAGAAAGATATATGATTTACAGTATCTAATAGCAACTCAATAGCGAAGTGGTTATTTCAGTTTAATGACGTTAGTTACATGAAGCTACTGATTTGTGGGCAAACTGCAAAAAATACAGTCACTGCAACAAGGGAGGAAGACTGTGCTGTCCTTTACCTCCAAAAATCAGTTTGTACCTATTTAGGTATATAAACTTACTTCTGAATAGCAGCAGCGAACACAGGGATCCTCATGAGCCCCTTAGCCATACCGGCCTACTGCGAGCCCATGCCGGAGTACACGAACCACACCGGGCGGCGCATGCTCGAGAAGTAGTCCACGCCACGGGCCAGCGACACCGACTTGGTTGGGGTGGGTTCTGAAATGATGATAATGGTTAGTATTAAACTATGGAATGACTACACGGTTGGCGTAGTGCTTTAAGCGGCCGCCACGCCGCTTGACACTGCGCCGAGTGTTGTGGGTTCGATACCCACACGAGACAACACTTTGTGTGATCCATAAATTGTTGTTTCGAGTCTGGCATTCTATTGTTAGTTGTATGTTTGTAAAGTTCCCCGCGGCATGGGATATATTCCTAGTACGGAAGTTGTCTTTAAAAAAAAAAAAGTTTAATATCGCTGTCCCTTTGGGTTGCGGAGGTAAGACGGCAGTTTCTCTGTGGTAAAGCTGATATTCTGACATAACTGGTTGAGTTGGTACCCCGGGCCCTAAGCGTGTAAGTCTTGAATGTGGCCGGGATAACACTAGGACGATATTGGGTAGTTTCGCAATAATGATATCCCTATACTGTGATAAATGTAATAATTGAAGCCGATATCGTAACAGCAAACAAAATCTGTAACGTTGCCACGACTAAACTGCTTATTATTGATGAAGTACATATGTTGCAGGGACAGAAAAAAAATTACATATCCTATAGATGTCTGATGATGACAAGATAAAGATCACACATGCTTTATCAGGTAAGTAAATAAAATAATGATTGTATACAGGGTAGTAGAGCACAAAGTGTTACGCGACACTTTTCAAAATTTCCACGCGATAATGGACTACCGTAATATTATTATGCCATCAAAAGAAACCAATTGAATCAATCTCTTTTATTACTCTGAGAACAATTTTGATAATGTCCGTGCATTACCGGAAATGTTTGAACGGCCCATCATCTAAGCGATAGTCGAATGGAGCTTAATTTGTTTTTGAAGGAATATCTGTTATATCGAAAAAGTGAACAGAAATTAATTTAAATGAGAATATATTTTTTTTAATGTGATGGATTTTGATATCGCATCCATGAGAATTTAAAAACATTAACGGCTTCACTATTTTCAACTTATGTATAAATAAAATAATATGCATACATACCTATTATAAAACTAATGAATAATTATACATATAAATTCACACACTGTCGTATAATCCAAAATTAGAGCCCGTAATATAATAATCAGACAATTAATAAACACGTCTCTGAATATCTTTCTGAAGGTAGCCGTTCATAATATCGTGAGGTCACTACATCGATGGTCGCTGTATCGAAAACCTTCCATCGATGGGCTAATGTATCGACAGTACCCCAAATCGATGGTACGCTACATCGACAGTACCCCAAATCGTTGGTACGCTTCATCGTTAGTACACTAAAACGACGGTATGCTACATCGACAGTAAACCAAATCGATAGTACGCTACATCGACTTCCCGACCCGAGCCAGATTTAAATAAAAACACAGGATTTTTAAAAGTTTTAATCACAATTATTTGCCAAGACAAAAGAAATTAAGGTTAGGTGAGACTATAACTCAAGTAAGTAGGTTATGTAAGGTTGTCTTGTGACTCTTAATTCAAAAATAGTAGCCCTGCGAAGCAGTCCACAGCAGTGTCCGTCAACTTAGTGTTTAATTATTTAATAATTCGGACATTTACCAACTCATCCTGGTAAATCTTAGGAGTTACTTGTTAGGGTAGTCGATGCAGCGTACTATCGATTTGGTTTACTGTTGATGTAGCATACCGTCATTTTAGTGTACTAACGATGAAGCATACCAACGATTTGGGGTACTGTCGATGTAGCGTACCATCGATTTGGGGTACTGTCGATACATTAGCCTGTCGATGGAACGCTTTAGGTACAGCGATCATCGATGTAGTGACTGTCGATATTATGAACTAGACCCCTTTCTGAATACATACGTATTATAGATATACCCAGACATAGAAAAACCAATGTAACAAGCCAGACACTACAATATAACAGACCTGTTCTAAGTAAACTAAGTAGGTATAATAACTAACAAAGTTTAAGCAGTTTAAATAACATGTCAAATAACCCAGCGTTTATCGCCACGCGTTCACAAGTTTCAGATTTTCCAGCACGAAGCATAGGAATGCTGTTATTAAAAATATTTGCAGGGCAACTAAGTAATGTCAAAGGTAAAGCTGTGCGGTATAATTGTTAAGAATCCATAAAGATTTTACCGAAGTCTGTCGTATTTAGGTCGGACGGTATCGCTATATTGTAGCTCAATAGTTACATTGTAGGTACGTGGTAAATTTAAGTTTTTTTTTAAGTTATAAAAACATATTATATGTATTTTAATAGGTAATGTTGCACCACATTCGCACAAAACCATCTACTCCCTAACTAAGCAGAGCTTGTACTATGGGTACAATGTATAAACATACATATATACGATTGTTTTATAAATACATACATATTAAACATAGAACAGCTAGACCAAGACAAACGTCCATGATCACGCACACAAATGTTTGACTTGAGCGGGAATCGAACCTGCGAACCACAAAGTCATGCGCATGTAAGCCTTTTTATTAAATAGCAACTTACCCAAAAACGAGTATCCTCTGACAACGTGTCCTTGAATGCAATCATCATGGATAGCGTGCAACAGTCTGATCATCTCGACGTCCACCGTCCTGGATTCCAGCTCGTCTAAGATCTTGGCCACGGCTGACTCTGTGCGTCCTGATACGCAGACCAAACGGGGCAGGTCATCGAATGGCATGCCGTTGTTCACCTGGTCAAAAATATTTAGACAATCATAACTATAGTTAGGTATAGGCGACAGCGTATACGCGTTGAGGAATCGTACTCTTCTTGGTGTAATACGACTGCCGGTGTTCCACAGGGTGGCGTTTTATCTCCGTTACTTTTCGCAATTTTTATAAATTCTATCTCTCAACACTTAATTTCGTCCTACCACCTTTATGCAGACGACTTACAAATTTACTCGCAGGCACCACTAGAATCGGTAGCAGATGTATTTTCTGATATAAACTCGGACTTAGCACAAATCTGTGAGTGGAGTAAAAAGTATGGGCTCAAGATTAATGCATCTAAAACGCAAATAATCCTTATCGGCAGTCCCAGAATGATCTCTAAGTTAAATTGGTCAATGCTGCCTGAGATTAAATTCGACAGCAACGTATTAGCTTTTACTGATCACGTGAAAAATTTGGGGTTATGCATGGATAAAACTTTATCCTGGGGGTATCAAATGGAGGAGACTAGTCGAAAACTATTCGCGTCAGCAGGCTCGTTGCGTAGGCTGCGGAATTTTCTCCCAACGTCCACTAAAATTGCGCTTGCACAGTCATTACTTCTCCCAGTACTCGATTATGCTGATGTCAGCTATCTTGACCTCACTGAGGAGCAACTTGATAAGCTTGAGCGTCTCCAAAACTTTTGTATCAGATTCATATTTGGATTACGTAAATATGATCATGTATCAGAATTTCGTAGCAAACTCAAGTGACTCCCAATTCGTCTTCGCAGGAATACTCACATTCTTACATTACTGTATAATATCCTATTCAACCCGGACACCCCTTCGTATCTCAAAGAACGTTTTAAGTTCATTCATGACACACATGCAAAGTTTCTGAGGTCGTCTAAGGATCTGAGGCTGCAGATGCCAACACATTCCACAATTTTTATGACAAATCCTTTATTGTGCAAGCAGTAAGCTTGTGGAATGCGTTGCCGATAGAAATTAGGCAAGCAAACTCGCTTAGCATAAAACAGCATTACTGGGCTATGTAACTGAATTTTTATATTCTATTTAGTTCAATGTATCTATGTATTTTGTATAGCTATATGTATACTATATTTATTTATGTATTTATATATTTATTTATTGATGTATTTATGTACTTATGTATTCATGTATTTATCTATTTATGTACTTGTGATATACTATTTTGATGTATTTATGTATGTATATATGGATCGTATGTATATATGGATCCTTACTTCATTTTATGACTACACCACTGTTTTTATTTATCTGATCTCTTCTAGTCCATCCCAAGGTTGCCTGGAAGAAATTGCTTATAGCGATAAGGCCGCCTATTGTACATTTGTAAAATTGTAAAACATTATATGTAGCATTTGTATTCTATATGGTGTACAATAAAGAATTTTCTATCTATCTATCTATCTATACCTATGTAGTTTGATTTGACAAACTATCAACAACAACAGCTGCAGCTGGGTATAGGTCACAAATACTCAATGATATCTGGCTAATAATGCGCCATTTTAATTTGATACCGAAAACCATTTTATGGTTTGTTTTCAATAACCAATTTAAAAACATTAAATTATGAACACCTAATTTTACCTAGTTTAGTAACGTAGTAGTTGTAACTATGGCCTAAGTTACTAAACTATATCTAAAATCGTGCATGTTACACCTGAATATTTCAGCGATCAATTTCAAATCAAAACAACATTAGAGTTGAAGTAGTTTAGAAGCTCTATGCTAACGACTAGATTTATGCGAAGCCCGAGTTTTAATGCATATTTTGGACGTTTAAATCTGCTACCGAAGTTGGCACCGTTGCCAGGCAAGCAAAAACGAATGTTGAACAACAATGAATTGCTAACATTTGATTTTATTACATCTCTTGAATAAAATCATAAAATATTTTTGGTAAGCGCTGACGTTAAATTAACTGGCAAGGAGGATTCTAAATTGGAAATATGCCAGTAACGAACGAAATCAGTAGCACACGTAATTTAATAAAACAGATAGGAATTTCTTAGGAAAATCTTTAAAACTTCATGATTATCTTAAATAAGTAGAAAATATTTTTATCGTACGAAATAGGTAAACAATAAACTATAAATACTTTCTAAAAATTACAACTACTGCGCTATTATAATTAAAAATAAAACTTATAAGAGTAATGAAACATTGTTGTGAGCTATGGGCCAGGCACAAGCTATTTTTAAACCAAATTATATGAACAAGCTAAATATAATTAGACGAACCACAACGACCTAAATAAAGAGCAAGATGTAATATACTCCTGATGTTTAGACAACGTTAACAATATTAATAACACGAAGATAACATTTCAATGAATATTTCGCTAAAATATGTATCTTACAAACAAGGAACAAAATATTGAGCGACGTAATCGATGAAGGGGTAACCGAATCTGGTGTAACTTTGTAAAAGTTTAACAAACTCAAAGATGGAAACGAGACTTACATAATTGATCAACTTAATTATTGTGGCTACAAAGTATAATTGACACCAGTTTTCAATGACTTGTTTTGTTTTTAAGATTTAATAATAAATGCCCGCGCTATTGAGAATAAGTTTGACAATTAGATATTTAGAGAGCCCATTGTGAAGTTAATTTGAGTTTTTTGATCTCAATTATAAACTTATCCTACTGGGTAAATAAGTAAGTTTTTATCTTTAACCTACAGTGAATATCTTAAACGTACAATGGTCACTGCCAACATTATCACTAGTGTTGCCCAAATGCAAGAACAAGACGAGACTTAGCCAGTCTTGGTCTTGGTCTTGCGCCAATACACCTGGTCTTGGTCTTGGTCTTGGTATTGCGCTCCCAGTCTTGGTCTTGGTCTTGGTCTTGCAGCAAGAGTCTTGCAAGTCTTGCAATTACCTATCAGTCTATTACTATTTATTAAAGTTTTTAAATCTTAGAAAAACGTATTAGAATTGGAACATTGTGAGCTTGAATTAACACAGCCATAGTAAAGACAAAAAAATATTTTTTTAGTTTTGTATGGAAAAAAAAGTTTCGCTTTCATTATTAACATTTACGCATACGATTCCAAACTTGATATAGATAAACACCTTTAAATATTGTTGGGCCTAACTCGGACACCCTGTATACTTACTAGAATAAATTATTATGACATCTACTACATATCCTTACCATTTTATCCTAATCATAATACTGCTTGCGTGATCAGTATAATGTATTCATTTTCATTCTAAGCACTCTGAAACTGATTTATTCTTTGGAACACCTGTAGGTACTCTTAAAATTCGAAATTATTTTGCATGAGTCTACCTACGCCCTGTGGCGGCAATCAAATAGTGTCAAATGTTGTGATTTCGGCGCGGCGGCAACGATTGTTGTATATGATTTCAAAAGAAGCCGCCGGCCGGCGCGTGTATCATAACCATGTACTTCCGAAAAGCGGCAAATTTCTTTGAGAAGTAAGTACAAAACCTTTGATGCCGCATTATCAAAGTGCCGATGGTTAAAACATAACTATGCATGCACTCAGTTTGATTTTAATGGATATTTTTTTATTCGCTATGTAGGTATGTTTATGGTACCTATTAGTCGTAATGCGCATAGGTCCAGTTTTTCATATTCTTTGATACAGTTTTTTGCGTCTCATAGAATTCCTAAGCGTACCTATACACCGAACTGTTACACCTAACTACTCCGTGAAATAGCGCTAAGTCCTAGCTGCAAGACGCAAGAGTCTTGCAGGCTTAGTCTTGTTCTTGCTCAAGTCTTGCACGATCAGTCTTGGTCTTGGTCTTGCTAAAAATACGCGGTCTTGTTCTTGGTCTTGGTCTTGCAAAAACGCAAGAACAAGACCAAGACTGCAAGACCAAGACTGAATTTGGGCAACACTAATTATCACTATTTTACAATCTAATCGTATCTTTACGCATAATTGCATCTAATTAAAATCAGCTGTGAGGTAAAATATCCGTTTTGCTATTTGTTTGTTCATTAATTGGGACTTTCAATATTTGATTACACATTATCTAGATAACCGCATTCAGCGCTCTCATTAAATTAACATCGTTACGAGACACTCAAGACATACGTGTCTAAAACGGTTGGCGAATATGTATTCTATTCCTCAGAGCAAATATTGCTCTCTCGGTTGGGAATCTCTATGTTTATCAATTATGCAAAACGTAATCAATAATAATCGTAAATGGTAGATTTACTTATGGCACTTCGGTACCTATTAGATATTCGTATAATAATATTTGCTTGAAAACATGTAGATAATATACCTAGCATACTTAGGTTGCCAGGGCTATCATAAAGCTGTTGATTATTTTTTGAATAGATTTATCTTCTTTACGCTAAGCTTTCTTGTGCTGATAAAACAAATTATTTGTATACTGTAACATCACCAAGTTTATTACTATCACCGAGTTGACTCACCTTATCTCTAGCGATATTCTTCAACAAGGCGTGAGCGTTGGCTCCTCCGAACCCGAAGCTGTTAACGCCCGATATGCCTCTGTTCCAGGGCTGCTTGTCAGTGATGACCTTTATCCTGCCCTCAGCGAGCTCCGCCACTCCCTCACGGGGCGTGTGGAGGTTCAGATTGGGGGGAATGTAACCAGTACTGTACGCTATACACATCTAGAAAGAATAGAAAAACTTTATAAGAAGTATGACTTCTTATAAAGTTTTTTTAGCTATAAAAGTTTATTTACAATCGATCTGCTTTATTGTATCTTCGCAATAGGTATTTAATTTTAACAGCTAAAACGCATTTCGCCAAATTGATCATTATGGGTAGGCTAAAACTGTTTTTTTTTATTGTTGAACCAAACCGTACTTATACATAGGTATAAAACCTAATACTTTGAGGAGAACGTATCTAGGTCTACTAGGTGCATATATCCACAAATTTTCTTGCTTAGTTATTGTATCAATTAACGAGTCTGTGCAGTGACGCTAGACAAATTGATATGATTATTTTATTTCGATTCAATTAAAAATAAATTTCAAATGTCATGGAGCACCAAAGACTATTACATTACAAATATTTGTAGCATGTCAAACCACAATTGAAGGGCCCCTTCAAATAGTAAAGGACATCACGTCTGATCTAGACGTAATGGCGAGACGAGCTTGTCTTCTTTGGTAAGGCTTAGTTATGTAAATCTGTATTCATTAGCTTAGTCCCCAGACCACGGAAATAAATAGAGGAGAATGGAGAGGCTTTTGCACTGTAGTGAGACGTCATCAACGGTCTTAAAACAAACCTTAATTATTTGTGCAAATAGATTTATTCAAAGCCGTCATAGCAAAGCTTAAGTAACGCTGCCATTATTTCTACAAACTTGTACGCAAATGAAATACGAACTCATTCGTAGAAAAAAATATTGAACATAGTAACAAAAATAACTACGTTAAAAAACCGACATCAAAAACTAAAAGTAAAAAATAATAAAGATTTAATATTAATTAAATACTACCTATTATTTATATGTGCTATTTACTAATAGGTTTACAGTCGGTGTCAAGCCAATTTAATATTTACGAAGTAATGTATTAATTTGCTCATGTTCATATACATAGACTCACGCCTGTTTCCTGGAGGGGTAGGCAGGCACTACGGAACGCCATTTGCAACGATCCTGACATACCTCACTTGCTTCACTCACTCCCATCAAGTTTCTCATGCATGCTCTTCTGTTAAGGGTACTTCTGACTTGTCCTTTTTTCAGGATGTCTCCAATCTGGTCAGAGAACGTTCTCCTAGGTCTTCCCCTTTGTCCTGTCCCATTCACACTAGCCTGATATATCTTCTTTGTCAGTCTATCGTCATCCATCCTCTCCATGTGCCCAAACCATCTTAACATGCCTTTCTCAATGCTTGTCACTACATCTTCTTTTACCCCACACCACTCTCGTATCACACAATTCTTTACTCTGTCGGTCAAAGACACACCACACATACTTCTCAGTGCTCTCATTTCTACAGCATTTATTCTACTTTCAAATCTCTTCTGCCATACCCAACTTTCACTACCATACATAAGGGTAGGCACTAACACACCTCTATGTACAGCCAAACATGCCTTTTTGGACACGTTTTAACTGTTCATAAACGCCTTCAGAGCTCCATTCACACAATTACCTGCATTAACTCTCCTTTCAATATCTGCTTCATTCTAACCATCTCTTGTAAACAACGTACCTAAGTAAACAAACTCATTCACTTGTTCCACTCGCTGTCCATCGATCAAAACATTACAAGCCGTAACGCCTCCGCCGCCGTTCCTCCTTTTCAAAAACCATAACTTTCGTTTTACTTACATTCACTTTCATTCCTTTCCTTTCTAACGCACGATGCATGATTGTTACCATCTCCTGCAACTCCTCCGTTGAAGATGCAAGTATAACCTGATCATCAGCATAAAGGAGGCATTTGACGAGTAACCCATTCATCCTTAATCCGCAGTCACTATGTTTTAAATCTTGCAAACAACTGTCCATGAAGAGGTTAAACAGCCACGGCGACGCTACACATCCCTGTCTAACACCTTTATCGATGGTAAACCAGTCAGTGTATGCCCCGTTTATCCTCACACAAGCTCTAGAATCCTCATAAAGGGATTTCAGAGCTTGAATGAGGCTGCTGTCCACCCCATTCATTGACAGCACCGACCACATTTCATTCCTCACCACTTTATCGTAAGCCTTTTCCAAATCCACGAATTCGCAATAGACCTTTTGACCTTTGGCCAAAAATTTTCCGGCTATGCTTTGCAAGGAAAAAACCTGATCCGTGCATCCCATACCCTTTCGGAATCCCGCTTGTACATCCCATATTTTCTTGTCGGTTACTTCCATGACTCTTTCAATAAGTACCTTTGCATACAATTTGCCAACAATGCTGAGTAGGCTAATGCCTCTATTGTTTTTGCAGTCTTGTTGCGAGCCTTTTCCTTTATAAAGAGGCAAAACTACAGCTGTGGTCCAGTCATTAGGTACTCGGCCGGTGTTCCAACACAAGTTATATAACCGCTGCAACTGACCAACTATGATGCCCTGTCCAGCCTTCAGCATTTCGACTGTAATCCTATCATATCCTGCAGCCTTACCTACTTTCATACTTCCCAGTGCCTTCACGATCTCATCCACGCCAATAACGCTTTCATCATTGCTATCATTACAATTCACTTCAGCTATCGGTGTCTCTATCGCCGTTCTTTCGAATAAACTTTCAAAATACTCTTTCCATCTCTTCAGCACGCACAATTCACCATTTAATATACTTCCATTCTCGTCTCTGATGGATGTGTGTTCTGAGGATTGAGTTCTTCCTCGAACTGCACGAACGGATTTCCAGAAAACTTAATGTTCCTCTGGAAATCGTCAGATAATCTGCTATCAAACTCATCTTTCTTTTCCTCTTTTTTCCTTTTAACCATTTCTTTCACTATTCTTTTTGACCTAACAAACTACTTTTTTGCTTCATCTATGTCTACACTCGTTGCTTTTCCCACTCTTTCATTTGCTCTGGCAGCCAACCAATCTGACCAAGCTTTCTTCTTCTCTGACCCTGCTGATTGTACATCCTTGTCCCACCATGTATTCTTAACCTTTCGTATTTTCCTTCTCTTGATCATACCACATACTTCAGACGCTACACATACTACCTCTTCTTTAAAGGCCTGCCATAATTCTTCCATATCATTTATGCCATCGAATCTCTCAAATCTTGCTATCAATCTTCGTTTATACTCATCTTTCACATCTTTCTCTTGTAGATTTTCAACTTTTATTCTTTCCAAGACCCTATTTTCATTATGCTCTCGGTGTCGCCATCCTTTAAAGAGTCCACTTATCCGGCTCAACACCAAGAAGTGGTCTGTGTGGATGCCGATCCCTCGATATACTCTTGTATCCAACACATTCTTTCTCAATCGTTCATCTACTATCACAAAATCAATCATACTTCTTCTAACATTTTTCGCCTCTCGCGTATACATATGTATCCTTTTATGATCAAACATGGTGTTTGTCACACAAAGGCTCCACTCCAAACAAATCTCAAGCAGTGCTTTTCCATTTTCGTTCACACTCTCATCACCAAATGCACCCAACACCCTTTCAAATCCATCTCGCTTTACTCCCACCTATCCATTGAAATCCCCTAACAAGATCAATCTTTCATTATCCTTGCAGTTCCTCAAAATCTCTCTTAAACTCTCCCAAAACTCCTGCCTTTCGTCTTGCTCATGTTGTGACATACCCGTAACTATATTGACCGGGGCGTACACCCCCACAATAAAGAGACGAGTAAGTCCTACTTTCATTCTCATCCACAGTAGCCTAGCATTTACACATTCAAACTCTTTTACGCACTCATTCATTCGCGCAGACAGTACTACACCAACTCCCTTACAGGCTCTGGTGGTACTATCTACCCCAGACCAATACGCCGTATATGCACCATGCTTGGTGGTGTCACACCCTTTTCTTTTTGTTTCATTCACACAAAGAACATCAATCTTTCTATCATCCATCATCTGACATACTTCATCCAATTTGCCGTTCATTCCTCCACCAACATGTCGCAAACCTGCTTTCCGTAGGCCGCTTTTCGCCCTCGCGGGAAACGAGACGTGACGGGTTGCGAACCGCGTCGCCGCCGTATGGAGAAGAATAAGTTTTTGTTCCCATAGCGTTCCCACCAGATTTAGGGATCTAGACGGTCCATCCCCGCAGAGCCCTTTACGGGGGTAAGGCGGAATATCAGCTGTGCCCTGTGACCACCAACACAGGCACCCTCCGTTTACGACCAGCTTGCCCTCTGGCCACGAATCCCTCGGCACGGATCGGTTCACACCTTAGATCGGGGTTTTGTTTCGGGTATGCTCCCTGAAAGTTGGTTTAAATTCGGAGTTTTCCTTCTCCTAGACAGGTTGCCAACCAAGGCTAACGAGGCCCATCTCCCCGAACGTTTGGTTTAATTTCGGAGTTTTCCTTCTCCTAGACAGGTTGCCAACCAAGGCTAACGAGGCCCATCTCCCCGAAATTCATATAAGTGATTAAAATATTATTATTTGTTAAAAGCTTGGCACCAACTTCAAACCTAATTAGTAAATAGCACATATTATAAATATTTTTTGATGTCAGTTTGTTTTAACTAGTTATTGTTATTTAATACTTTTTGTGCATTGTTGTATCGTCAACTAGTTATGGATATACCAACAAACGGTGCTGCGCCCTTTAAAAAATATAGATCTCAAGAAACGGCCTTAATGCATGATTTACGTCCTTGAAGTCACCATTATCATCATTGTACAAGCCAAATTGATTTTTGTAATTACTGAGTTCGTCTGGCCACCTTCTCGCTCCTTCATCGGACCCTAGAGAATCCTAGTTACCATCCGTACCAAAGTGTTCATTAAGAATGTAACGAGCCCAAACTCGATAGAGTTTTGTGATTTATATACCTACTGAGTTCCTATGGCCACCTTTCGATTCCATCATCAGATCAGCTCTATGTCATAATAATTCTTCATTACCATCCATTTTACATACATATACAGAATTTAAGCTCAGTCGGTAACCGGGAAGCGGATCAAAGGAGGATGCACATTTTGGGCCCTCCCTCCAATAGCTATATGTGTTACATCGCTTGATAGGTATTTTTGAGCTGAACAAAAGCTTTTATGGCGCCTAGTTCCTAATCTTAGTCCGTCCAGAGTTATTCTTTATTAAACATGGTAAGTTTAGCACTCAAGTAATTCTATTTATTTTCATTTTTGTACTATATACAGTAATATACACGTTATATAAATACTAACATACAGTTATCACTTGCGTCATTGAGTCACAAAACTTTTTATCGATTTATCTCACTCGCACTCATTATGTATGATCGACAATGAAACTGGTTAGCGGCGCGGACAGGACGGGTGGCGATGCGCGCAAGCACAGGTAGTCGTTCGTGTGTAATACACCTATAACTACGTCTTGTCTCTTTGGTGACTTTACAGTTTCGTCAGCTTTCTCTTGGAATTTTTCGGTAATTGACATTCGGCTTGAAATAAGGATTATTGAAGTGCTTTTCGATTGGGCTGTTAATAATATACTTTAAGTACCTGAATGACGGGGGGTTAGTAGGGACCTGTGCCTAGGGTAAGCCAGATATGAGGGATTTGTAGGCCCTGCCTATTTTTAAATGACATGATTGTAGACTCTGGTGATTGAATAAATGTTTATTTTTAAAATATGTTATCGTTATTTTATATATAAAAATAACATTTTTAACGTTAACAGCTGTTTAACATTAAAATATTATTTTTTTAACATTGTTCTTGGAACTTATAAAACTACTATGTTTAATAAAGAATAACTCAGAACGGACTAAGATTAGGAACTTGGTGCCATAGTAACTTTTATTCAGCTCGAAAACGCCTATCCAGCGATGTAACACACGTAGCTATTGGAAGGTGGGACCAGGTTTCTAGAAACCCTGGCAGGCTCCTTTACTTGCGAGATTTTATTTCAGACATTGGGATAGGTGAAGGTAAATAAAAAAATGCTAATAAAATAAAAACTACTGGGCCTACCTGAATCAAATTTATAAAAAGAATCACGTAAATCGATTCAGAAACCTGGGAGAAATCGGTGTGCATACATAGAAAAAAATAAAATATACCGGCCGAATTGAGAAGCTTCTCCTTTTTTTCGAAGTTGGTTAAAAAATCAAAATATGCGCGCCGAGAAAAGTTTTCGTTTTACGTCGGGAGTCTGCAGATCAATATGAAATCAACTCCCAACTATGAGTAATTTCTACTTTAATAAGATTTCATCTATCACGAAGGGAATATAAGCAATGGAATGTGAATACTTTTGCTTCATTGCGCAATAGGCAATTTACTATTTCGTAATGAAGCCATTCCTAAATACCTTTCAACACGCAAAAGCGTTCTCCCCTAAAGCAGATGATTATTTTATTAAATTAATTTGGTGAATGGAGGGCAGGTACGGGTGAGAAGTCGATTTACTTTTGAGTGGCCATAAAATCCTTAATTTTCACTCTCGTCATTAAGTGACGATAATGGTAGAACCAAATGATCTTAAATGATATAAACGTACTATATTACTTTGACATTTCACTTTTATTCTCGTTTCAATTTCAATTTTGCGATAAATAATATTTTTCTGACACTTTAGTCGTGCGATGGAAATGGCTGTACCTTTTTAATTAGCGGCAGGTGGCCTCTGATATTGAAAGTATTCCAATAATGGTTTGGTTAGGTCCCAATAGATTCAAGTCTTAAGCCTCCTAGGGATTCATACCATACGGAAACTTGGCCGCGGCTAATTAGTGGTTGAATTTTGTGGTATAATCCTTGCAACTGTAGGTAGATTCGATAAGTTCTACTACGTAATTATAATTATTTGTCTTTACATGGCTTTTCGAGGAATAGGTTTACACTTAACACAGTATTTCTTATGTATTTTGCAAATGTTTGCTAGAACAGTACCCGCAATACTTTTTGTCCGTCATTTCTTCCGTCTTTCGACCCATTGTCTTTTATAAATCTTCTATACGTTTTTCCGTCACCGAGCGAATCAACATAGGTAAACAGAACACTTGAACAATTAAACTGTCCAAAAGCTTATAAAACTTTCCTTTTATATTTAAGATTTATAGCCTCAAAATATTTCAGTCGTAAAAATGTTTTATATTCAGATGTTTTACGTTCATATTATTATTATACCTACTACGTCGTGAAGCTTGCGTTTTAAAATATTTTTTATCACATTCTCAAAGGTGAAAATATTCACCTCTACGTTTATATTTATTGTTGCAAAACTGATTATAAATACTATGACGTAAATTATTTGAAGCATTAAATATTAAAAAAATATAAGAACTACATATTTTAATTTCTGAAAAATATTTTCCTCGTAGCTTTGACTACGTACTAAATTTAAAATATGTTGCTCTTAAAGCCTGCGTATTAAAGTAGAAATAAATATTTTTTATTATTTTAAACTGTGCCTCAGAGCTCAAAAGTAACGTAGAAATAAGTGCTTAGACATCAAGCACCGTAATGATTTACTTGTTTAAATATACTACTGTAATATACATTATGTTTGTCTATTTAGAACCGAACATGTTTAGTAATCAAAAGTTACATTTTGTGGTAAAATGTAAATAAGACCTTGGAACAAACAAAACTAATTGTCAAACCTGGCATAATTTTCTGTCGCAATTTTCGCGCTGCACAGGGCAAATGGCACAAACACAGGAGATATATAGTAGAGCCCATAGTTGTCGGCAATACAGCAGTTTTTGTGGTCGAGCTGCATTGTGTTATTACAATAGTGTTTTTATTAATAGGTTCAATTCGTTTTACACGGGGTGATGACAAAAGCTGTTACTAATTAGCTTATGAAATTATCCACAAAACATATAACGTTTCCATGATTCTAACAATAACTTATGTACAGAAAATAGTTTTCAACTTCAATGGTCTTAGAAGCTGACTGGCATTAAATTATCCTTCCTAGGTTACAGTATCTGTGTTGCCCATAATTTCAAAAACATCATTGGGATCACTTTCATCTGCCTTTATGATGTGGTTATAAACTAGTTTGATTCAAGTATCTACTAAACAATAACTAGAAACGCTGTGAAAAGAAGCTTTTTATTTTATGTCCGAGTGCCCTAACTGTTCTGAGAAAGTTTTCCTATCTATTTTTTCATTTTCTGTTTGCAAGTTTTCACTTTGCACTCTGAGAGTTAATAAGCCGTTTCTTTTTGAAAGCTTGAGAGAAATTGCAAGAAAAGTCTGCGAAGCTCTAATGTTAATAAAAGTGTCACGATATGACCCCAGTATAAATAAAATATGTTTTATTCATTTCTCAAATTTATGTGATAGTGTGAGTTTAGTATTCGACATTTTGAGTCATATTTTGAGATCGGAACCACGTTAGTCGCTAAACGTCGTTCTGACCTAGTCTTATTTCTAGTGTAATTATATAAGTGTTTTTCATTTTTCTTCCAAATTATTTTTTTACAAAATAAGATGATCCTTATTACAACAATGTGGTCTAGACACATATCTAAAAATTACTTTTTTGGTCTAGACACATACCTAAAAATTACTTTTTGCAGTTGTTCGTAAACCTAATACTAATATATAATGCTGAAGAGTTTGTTTGTTTGGTTGAACGCGCTAAACTCAGGAGCTACCGGTCCGATTTGAAAAATTATTTCAGTGTTAGATAGGTCATTTATCGAGAAAGGCTATAGGCTATATAACATCACGCTATGAGCCACGGGAGCGGAGCAGTAGCCTTAAATATCGCGGCTGTAACCGCGGGCATCATCTAGTCAGCTTAATTCAAGCAAAACAAGGCCAGACGTTGGCAAGTTTCTCCGAGTAGTTTTAGTAAAATGCCAAAATTCAATCATGCTGCACCGAGGAAGAAATAAAGACGGTTAATTGATAACTTTAAATGAAAAATATAAAGAAAACTTTAAGATTTTTTTGCCGCGTATCAAATTTATTGAGCACAAAAAATACACGATATTCTTACCAGTGCCGTGAACTTCAACGAACTCCAAGATGGACGGTGGGATGGAACACTCCTCGTAGAACTCGCTGAGCAGAAGCTTCTGAATGTGACCGGCGGGGTACGTGATACCCTGTTCTTTGTACCCGTCGCAATTCGTCTTGGCATGTAAAAGTTGAGCGTATACCCTGATAGAAGTTTTAGAGTAAGTTTTGTGCAGACTTCTGAGTATAAAATTTATGTTATTGAGGGCATTTTTAAATACGTTTTACACTGCATTTGCACAGCAGGCATAGGTACCTAGATCCTGAACGTATTAAAAATTTAACTTGAGCTCATATAATTAAAAGCATTTTTTTTATATTGAGGCTCTTACCCTTCTCTAAAACCATGTATCATAAAAAAGATTTTTTTTAATTTTTCATCATTTGATTTTGATAGGATTTTAGATAACAAATAGACTTAAAATATGCTTTGATTGTTTTCTAGTTTTGACATGCAAACCTTCTGGAATCCTTGGCCTTTTGTAAGAAGCATACGACAATGGCTTCCGAGCGCGCGTACCCGTTGGCGCTGTTGTCGAAACTTTTGCATCTGCCGTCAGGTGATAACACTCCCAGCCTAAGAACAATGACGATATAATGAGTACTGTTTCTGGAACATGTTCTATACGTGTATGGGGGTTGATTTGTTAGGTAGGCACTTTGGATTATACCTGGCGTGGACTGATAGGTTATACCAGTGTTTTTTTTTTGTTAATTGTATATGAATTTTTTTTTACTGTTTTGATGGTCTTCTATTTAAGGCGGTGGCAATACTTCAACAAAATTTATTCATCAGAGTTGCATCTTCATTAGGACCTTATCACACTATAGCACACTTGAGCGCTCATATACTAGCATACTTGGTAGTGGGTAGGTAGTCTACAGCAGCAGAGACGCATGGATTGATTTGTCCATATCGATCTATCGATTTTACTATAGCTCTTACGACTGTTAATGTATCTTCTTAATAATGTTCTAAATATAAGTACTTAGGTAACATAATAAGGTACTCTAAGAAATCACTAATATCCCAAGAAAGCATTTATTTGAGTTGAGTAAACTAAATTATTTGAGCAGACTTATACAAATTGTAAGAAAGGACAAAAACTTAATACGCTGTATTTTCTTTATCCCAGATTAACATGGTACTACGGGCCAAGCAAAAGGAACTTAATAAATAATGCTCTTGGATTACGTCACTGCTTTACTATTACTTAGTCGCTAAAGACTCTCATATTATGTTTTACAGCATTTGCCCTTTTTCTGACTCCATTAATAACAAGCCGGGTCGGTCCAGAGAGAAAATATTTAGTGCTTGCTTTATTATTACTTTCGCAAATGAAATATAATGTCTTGACTGAATTACGGTTTAATTTACCAATATAATACCTTTAGTCTAATATTTCACACTTAAATAAAATCCATAATCTGAGAATTCAAAGGTAGTATAATGGTATAGTTAATTCAAATAAACAATTTAATAATGACGACGTTAGTTTTTTGGGTTTCTTGATAAGACTGCTGTGTGTATAATTATTTCTTCTCCATGTTTTCAGGAGCTTATGAAATGTGCTCATTAGAACCTTCAGTGTGATCATTATCGTCATCATCAGCCTGACATAGTCCACTGCTGGATAAAGGCCTCTCCAATGGTACGCCACTGAGCCCGACTTGCAGTTTGATACCTATATTGTATTTATTAGAATAGAGTAGTTATAATATAATTATGAAATCAGACAACTCCTTTTTTTGAGTGCTCGTGTAGAAATTTCTCATCACGGAATCACAAAAACAATGTTGTAGTTCCGTGAAGAGATTTTTTAGACAGATCCCTTTTTTTGTATGAGGCATCAAATCATTTTTGTATAAAACATCAGTCACATCAGAAGTTCGTTGTCCTTACCTAGAGAACTGCAGTGACACGTAAGGATGGAGGCACAAGTTGGAGCCTCCCACGATGGCGGCGTCGCGGTGTCCGTCGCGGATGGCTCTGAAGGCGTGCTCTAGGCGTAGAGCGAACTGGAGCAAGCTGAGTCCACTGTGTAGGAAGGACCCGTGACGCCCAACCAGTGCGAGATACGGTTGGCTAACATGGCACGGGAGCATCTGTGGAAGATGCATTAAGTTAGTTCAGTCTGTGAAGGCAGCGATAGCCTAGTGGTCAAACAGGCAGGCGCTCTGTGGAAGTGAATTAATCCAGCCAAATACGGTTAGACTAGTAAGCGGACTTCGGGTTGAAACTAGGATAACGCTAGGAAGATGATTTCGATCTTTTAATAGCCTTTTGGGGTGAATTTTACTTCTGCTGTGTTTTGTACTTGCTTATTTGACTTTTATATTTACTGGTTGCTTGGTATCTTATATTTATTTTGTACTATCTGCGAATCATAAATTTACAGCTGAAGAAATTTAACTTAAACTGCGAAATTGCAACCCAAAAAGTCAATAACATGACAGTCATGAATGTCCTTACAGACTAATAACTTAATGATATCAATGATAACAAGTCTTCACTTTACTTCAATAAAACATTGATCATGTCTGATGTAAATATTTCAAGTCAAAATAAGTCAAAAGCTAGGTATATTAGCGATAACTGTGTTCTAGTAACTAATACGCCAATAAGTTATCGGCAGCGAGGTCTAGAGCTAACTAAGCCACACGAAGTAATAAATAAATATATCGTATTGGAGTTAAGTTCCATACTGCATGCGTTATGAGTTACAAACCACTCGGCAAACTCTATATGAATGGTATTATATTATTATGTTCCACATTGAAACCATTGTGAGTGTGGTCGACATTTAACCAAAATTATTTTTATACTATATTTATGTTTGTATTAATAGGAATAAAAATCACAGAATCTGCCTAGTTCGGGATCAGACAGCCGAGTATTTTTCTTTAGACAGATCATATACCGCATCTGAAATAGTCCAAAAGCAAGCAGGCTGCGTTTTACTCGTAATTCAGTCTGTTATAATTGTATCTAAAGCCAGAAGAATGGCTCTTCTATAATTAGGTAGGTTAACTAGGCAGATCATTTTATACTTGAAATAATTTTCCAATACATGGAACATTTTTATTTGTTCAAGTAATAATAAAATATATATCAACGTAACATTTCGATGATTTCGATGAAGTCTGACAGTGCCGATGAATGGACATACCAGGTTCCTCTTATTTCTCACGGGCTTTGAACACAATGAAACGAGGCTGAAGCCGGGGCTTACCTAGTCAACATTTCAAGTTACTATCTACCTACAGAAATGTACACAGCCTAAGTAACAAAATAAGTAACAAAATTACAAAGCAATAATAACTATGGTAAGTTTTAAACGCTTCGCAACTCGGGTGCGCAATTGTAATAATGAACGGTGGATGCAGTTGAGCCGCCAACTCGCTTTTAATCGCTTTGCAGCCAATTTAATATAAGAAATGAAATTGCTGTATGGAAATTTAAATTTGGTTACAGTAGAGCGAATTTTAAATGTAATGTAGTTATGTGGATATAGAAAACAGTGGTCGGTGTTGCTAGATATAAGCACGGTTGAGAACTCGATTATCGTTACGCTGACCGTATCAGTATTATTTTATATAGTCTATTTATTTTGTGAGACGCAGGTGCAGACGCACGATCTATGAATCGTCAATGGATAAAATTTATATAGGTACAAAAACGGTACCTAACTACATGATTAAAATTATTTTAATGATAGAAACAGCCAAGAGCAACAATAAGCACGTGGTTATAATATCCTATAATAACACAATATTTAACCATAATATCCTAATTAATGGATTCCCTGGCAAAATATAAAGGCTTATTTTTTAAAAGCCTATGTTAAATATTGACCTTATTATTGGAGAAGGCACTGAAACTGATTTAAATTATTTATTTTGTTTGCATCTAGATTAATTGAAATGGAAATTTAATCAGTGATATGAAAACAGCAAAAATTACATATTATTATGAATGGAACAAGTTGGGTAAAGATTAACAGACTACTAAAAAAGTAAATCTATAGCGGAGCTACTTTTAAACGGAACTTTAAAAGTTTGTTGGCAGTTTATATAAAAGCTCTAATAGGTTTATTTATTATAGAAAATCTTCAAGCACTAGTTGGCCGATCTCACAAAGTTCCCAGTATTTTAAGAATAGAAAAGCAAATGTGCACTTTCTTCACATTTTCCTCTAAACTAAAGCGTAGAATCCGATGGACAAAAAAAAACAATACTTAATGCAAAGAAAGATATTTTTCTGAAAATAATTGATGCTGATATTAAGTGTGTTTATATATTATTCTTTAATATCGTAACGCTGCGATGTTATGGACTGATTTTTGTGCGTAGAGATAGGAGGCTGGAGAGTGTCTTTTTCTTTTGATTCCCAAGCGGATGAAGCTGCAAGCGCATTCTAGTAGTAAATATAACGTTACAAAAGTGAATATAGGGATTAACAATTGGAATAAAAGGCCATCTTACCCGGTAATACCAAAGCCGTTGACCTGCATCTTTTCGTAGAACCATGTTTTCTCAGATTCTGAGAAGCACGCACCCACAAACACGCCGGTTTTTGTGTATCTGAGCTCTTTGGGGTTAACACCTGTGAACAAATATTTTAATATATTGCAACGTTAAACCAAGCTGTGTTTGTAAAATCACTCGTACGAATTTTCGTTTCAGCGTGCTTCGATAACAAAGACATATAAATCTTTTCGCTTATGTATAATTTTTACGCAGGTTATTACTACCTACTTTAACTGAGGTTTTCTGGTTTCAAACTTTGCGCATTTACGACTGCAGTTTTTCATAAGTTCATGAAAATGAAAAGTTCAAGATTTAAGTATTACCTATAGGTACTTCAATCTTGAATTTGACTTGAAAAGTCATAAACAACATGCAATACTTTCTTTGCATGAAAAAAATAATATTATAAATGTATATTTATGACCTTCGGATACTAAATTAACGTCTAAATAACGATTGTTCTGTTTATCGCAAGGACAATATGAATATACAATTTTATTTGAATTTAATAAATTTTATTGCTGTTTGCATTGCGTATTGATTTACGTAGGTGTAGGTCACGGCCAGGTTTTGTAAATTTATAAATTGTATTCTGCGCAGCGAATCGGGATACTTTCAGACAGAGTATTAAGTTTGATTTATGAATTAAATAGCGATGTCTAAATGGCTTGATAGGACGGCGTACCTCACCGCCTAATATGCGATTTCTAAAAATGTTAGGTGTGTTGCTTCTTCGGAATATGAATTCGTTATCATATTTATCATCTCAAGACACCTCTCAAGACCTTGGAATAAGCTTTCTAGTCTAACCAGATGAGACAGAAATTATCATTTCTACGAAGTAACTGTCGTCTGACCTCCGCAGCCCAGACAAATAACTATATCATAGATATCCCATAGTTTAGATTAGAAAATGTGTGTCTTGGCTCCCCCGTAACGACTCTTTAAGATTGCTATGACAGCGGCTAAACGTGCAAGGCTCACGATAAGTCACAATAAAATTGACAATTTAGAACGCACATGATTGCGAAAAGTCCGTGATTGGTTCCTCTGCATGGCAGTTTATTGGTCTTTCTACTATGCTATCGTCTCTTGCTTGTATACATTTATTCTTAAAAAAGTATAGCGAAACGAAACAGAGTGATTAAAAATAATAGAATAAAATTTAAGAGCTGGTACTTCGTACCAGCTAGAAGCAAATAATATTGAATAAATATTATATTTGAATTGACAGCAAAACGCTTTTTGTTTAACAGTCCTCTGGACCGAGTAAGTATATTCCATCAAAGTGATATTATCGGAAACAGTAATATCGTTTCAGACTATAGAATTATTCAATAGTGTTATCATATGACAGTATTTTATTTTTATATTAAGTATACGTTGAGATAGAATTGCTAATTTGAAGACGCCGCCATCTATAAAATTCTAAGTAAAATGCAAGGAGTTTAAGATGTTGAACTCATAATTATTATATCGAATTAGTTTTAATGTTTAGAGGATAAAATTCACTATCGTATTGTTTCAGCATTACATATTTCAAAAGCATATTTTAACAATTTGGCTAAAATACGTTTCATAACAACCAACAAAAACCATACCTTTATTGTAACCCTCTTTACAGATCTGTAAAGTAAACGCTTTATTAGGAAATAACTCAAAATCATTACTAGAAAACCCGAACTCATTTTCTTTACGGTATTCCCAAACTTTTATTAGTCTACGGACGTATTACCGCAATTGGTAAGATTCAAACATCTTGAACATCCAAAGAAAGCTACGTGATCGAGTCCACTTCTCAACTTTTATTATCAAATGAACAAATTTGAATTTAGCGGCTTGTCGCAAAGGCAATATTGAGTTATAATTACTCTGTAGAAGCGAACTTTTAATGGATCTGGAGATAACGGTCCGTCGCGTCCCTTCGTATCCGATTGGAGAAATGTTAACGAAATTGTTTTATTGTCAATGATAACGATGTTTTTTTGGGATTAAGTTCGAATATTTTGATGGATTGTGGCTATGCTTATATTTATAAAAAGCGGTAGTTAGGTAGATTTTAATTAAATATTTGCTTGCTCAAAACAATATGTATTTTGTTTGGGGTATTGCGTTTGCACTTATGTATATCTGCGTCGAAGCTTCGAGTCTAAATACGGTGAAAAGTACGCAAAGAGGAAGTTGTATATTTAAACCTGGCTGTGATACCTAACCACTTGCATGTTTTGTTCTGTATAGAAAAATATTTATTTTTATTCGAAGTTATAAAGCAAAATATAAATTAAAATATCCCTTCTCTGCTAGTCAGTGGCACAGAGGTAAACAAACTAGGCGCAAATAATACAATATTTTCAATAAGTATAGAAAATAATACTGTGAAGTGGTGGCAAGTGTTCTTTTGATTTCATAATTTACATTAATATTGTAGTAAATGAACATAATTCTTTGCACAAAATTTTATAGGAAATGGTTTTGAATAGATCTTTATAAAAAAAAACTCTATTATCGCCAACAAACGAATCTGCATAAAGGAATGAAAAGAAGTGGATAACGATCTTGTTATTATGAACCATTGAAAGACTGAGGCATGAATTAGGACTAAGTTTGTTATGAATAACGTTTTCAATGTAAGTCGACCTCTTGTGCTCGCTTTTGACGTCACTTTTATCATCAAACGGTAGTAAGCTTTTTATAAATACAAAAAGAATGCTAGCAAGTTCGCAAATACCAAAATATAAATAATTTGGTGGTAATAAAAATTGGTATTAGAGGGCCCTATTTATTAATGGTAATACTCGTAACTAATGCTAATAACTATGCCGTTAGCACTAACTATTCTGTGACTATGCGATCAATGTTTGGATACTTATTTCCACTAAGTGGATCATAGCCTATTATTTACATTAATTTCTTTGTGAATAGGTGAGATACTGCATAAAAAAATGAACCATTGATTTTGTCTTGGAACGCACCATTCATTCCACAAGGCAGTCATTTAGGTCACATTCCCACATGTCTATTAACGGTATGATCACGGTGTGTGGTATCCATGTGGTATCGAATATGCGACAGGATGTCCGGGTTAGGCATGGGCGTTTTCGTTTTTTTCTTCGCAAACCGATACAAATCCGATTTCAGATTTTGAAATCGATTTCAAAAACCGATTTTAGAAATCGATTTCAGGAGCGGATTTTGGAGTGCAGTTACTAGTTAGTATATTGTACGACAAACGCAAACAATCGAAATCTTATTGTATTGTATTGTAGGCATGAGATCAATCATGTCAAACAACACTCTCCAAACATAAATTCCTAATAACTATTTGCAATATTCAAAATAAACATTAAGTAGTTGCAATCTCAATTAGATATTATCAACTCGATTTTTAGTTTTATTTTTCTATTCAATCTGCAATTAATAAAACCACCAAAATCCAAAACGATTCGCTTGCTTGGCGAAAATTTGCTCCATCTCTTTTGCTCTTTAAACGGATCACTAAGTTAAAAAGAAAAGGAAATAAAATTCGCTCTCTCTCATTCTGATTAAGGAGTCGTTGGGTAGAGTGATAGATAACGAATGAATATGAAAACTATCGAAAACGAAAGCTTTATATTTAGTTTGTAGTATGGTTAGCAAAACTACTAAAACTTAAATCAAGCAAATAGGCTTGTACGGTTTGGTTTGGATTAGATTGTTTGCGTTATCGTGGTATTGTTTATGCGTTTTCTTAAATTGGTTTTCTCATATTGGAATATCGATACGATACGATTTCTGACTGGAATCGGATTTCAGATTCGTTTTGATATATCGGTCTCATGCCCAGTCCGGGTGATATCGTCCTGTCGTCGAGAACACGTCAGATTTACTTTACATATACATCAATGTTTCGTGTTTTGGCTCCAGAACTCAAACTATTAGACAAAAGGTATTATACTTAAGTAATTATTTGTTATTGGGTATGTAAAAATTAAGTACTTATTGCGTTAAAATGTTTGCTTAACTGAAGCAAAAATAATAACCTGAAAATGTAATACGAGCTAGGAGTTAGTAAGAGGCACAATGAATAAATAGAAATATAACTTTTTCACCTTCGCGAAAAAGTTATAACTGCCGTCCCCGAAATCTTTGATTAAGTTATTTATGGTTTAATAAAAATATAAAAATCCAATGGATGCATTATTTAGAAAGATTTTTGGTGAAAATACAAACAAAGTTCTGTTCATCCGTAAACTAGAAAAATGCCCGACTATAAAAATTCAACAATTTATATAAACAAGAACAATTTTTATTCTAACTTATAGCTTTAAATAATTTTTATAAAACGCCGACCGACAAAATTTTAAATTTAAAACTGAGCCGTTGACATAATTGAAAATATTTTGCAGGTAATTTTCTGCAAGCAGATTATTTTATAAAGAATTTATATAAAGGTGGAGCTAACAGCATCGGGACACACGTGGATTTTGCTTTAAGCTGTCTCGTCATCTGCCATAATACGATTTTAAAGCAACACTTAAGTTTTATTGCAGGACGGACGTTCTCAGATTTCTTAAAATTTTATACTCATATACGATGAGGAAGATGGTTTTGAGGATAAGAAGGAAAATATAAATTTTATAACATTTAAGTTTAACTGATGAAAAAGAGAAAGAAATATTTGTACACATATATTTCTTTTTGATAAAATGATAACTCACACGCGGCCACAGGAAGGCCAATTCTCGTACTTTATAAGACATAAGAAATTATATTTTGAACGAAATGAGATTAGATTTTGAATTGACTCAGAATCGGTATCCTGCTAATTTAATGACATTATCGTCTAATACGACTTCTATAGTTCGACGTTGACACATTGTTCAAATTACGATCTAGTTTCGATAATATTCCAATGACATTCAAATATCAGTTAATTTAAGAGAATACCATTTTTAACATGAATAAGACTCTGACATTAGATAGAAACTGCATTTTTAAGTTATATAATTAAAAGAATTAGGCTTCCTGATCACAAACTGAGTAGAACCTGAACCAAATGAATTTTACCAACTTATGTATTTCTCAATAGGTATATACATATTATTAATTAATTTCACTTGACCCTAAAAAAATAATGATGGTGTTCATCACACAAAGAAATGTACTAGGTACGAATCAAACTCTGACTCACTAACCGCTAGAGCAACAGCTAAATCATGAGGCCAATGAGTAAATAAAATTAATTACAAGTGTGTCAGTTATGTCGCTTATGATTTTCGCAGATTGCATAATATAGGTTCGAGTCTTAATCAGGTCAATAGTAATTACGTTCTGACAGGAAATAATTTATATGAATACGTCAGAAAGTATTTTAATGCGAAAATATCTACTAATTCACAGCGTCTAAATATTCATGACTCTGTATCTTTATATCAAAAGGAGGCGTATGTCAGCGTGCTTGCGAAAATAATTTTGTTTAGACACAATTAAGTTCAATACTGGTTTCTTTAATGATCTGTGTCACGTGGTAACTTACTATCATAATTACAATCAACAGACAAAAGTCAGACTCGAAGCAACAGGAATCACTCAAAGTGTTGTCTTGTGTGAGAATCGAGCCCACAATAGGCTTGTGTCCACTAAGAATAAATCGGTTTGATTGTAGTATCTATAGATTCATTATGATTTTAAGATGTCAATAAAGTTTATTATTTAGTATAAAAAGGTAAAATTAATGTTATTTTTAGGATTCTAAAACTAAAAATAATGCATTTATTCTTGTGACAGTGAACACCAATCAGAGAGCATTACGTCAAACAGTACGTCCGCCATTCATGTTGTTGACGTTGTAGTAGTAAATACAAATAAAACGTCAAACTTTCTACCTGTCAAATCAAACATAACAAAATAAAAGTGGGTACATCAGACCAGACTTCATTCACGCTTTGTTTTGTTTTGTACTTTGTGATATCACTCAACCGCCATAATGGTTTACAGCGTTTTAGTGTCAAATTCAAAAAGGTTTTTAAAAAGCCGTAATTAGTAATGTTGCTGATCGTTTTTTGAAGAAAGTGTCAGGTATTTCAGTTTAACATCTAATACAGGAACGAATCAATCGCTAATTACATATTAGGACACAAGCCTATTCTCGGTGCTGTGTCACACGGTGAGATTGTCCCTTAAGCCATCACGCCATCCATGGAGTCATTTCAATCAAACTAAGGATTCGAAACAGCTGTTATTTGAGATGCCATGCGTGGCAATAATGATTAAAGTTGTAATTTGTTATAAGTTTGGCAGCTAATTGAAATTAACTTGAGCAAGTTGAGGCGTGATGCGATCGACGTGTTGAGAAATATTGAAATTTCTAGGAAACTATTAAATTATGCTTATGTCTAATTGCGTTACTACGTTTATAAGGTTGTTATTTCATAATTACAAACATATCGACACTGCTCGTTAAAATAAAATTGATAAACGAGGAAATCGCGAGGCCTACTCGCACACGTGGGTTCTGTATAATATTTTATGTAATATTTTCTCCTTCATACCTGTATTAAACCGATGTCCATTAACAACTACAAATATACCATGTTGCATTGGGTCATCAGCTCATAAGTTACATGAAGTTATATGCGTGTTTGAGGAAAGGGAAAGACAGCCAGATAACAAAACGATAGTTCAGGGTTTTATCTTTTTAAGAGATTAGATAAAGTGATCATCAATAATACAAATACTATTTGCATAATTGTGATCCAAAATTACTATAAGATTGAAACACCAATGAAAGCTTCTTGCCAAATGTCTGGTATTAACAAACTCTAAACAACGATTACTTTATAGTGAAATTACTGTTAAACCACTTCGTACGAAATAAACGTTAATTAATTACAGTTTGAAGTGTTTGGCATTTAAGTGTTTTAAACGTAAACCAGCCTCCTTAATTATAGTTTAAATAAGAACGTCAGGTCTTTGAAGTTATACCCACAGAATCACTTCAAACGACAGTTCAAAGTCTCAGGCGTTTATTTATTTATTTATTTATACTTTATTGTACACTTATACATACATTGGTATAAATTTTCTGAACAAGTAAGTACAAAGGGCGGCCTTATCGCTGACAGCGATCTCTACCAGGCAACCTTTGGATGGATATTATTGGTCGGAAATAAATGGTAGTTGCAAGTGTACATTTGTAAAAATATATTAAATATATAAATTCGTGTAATAACATATATTCATACAAATAAATACTTAAATATTAATATTATATACAAATAATATATAATATAAATAATATTAAATATTAATATATAAAATATAAATACATACATACAAATAAGTATACAATATTTAAATAAATACATACATATACCTATAATGTAGAATAAGAAAAGTTATAATGATAGATAGTGATCCTTTACCATTGCTTTAAATCTAGTTATAGTCTGAGCCTGTCTTATGTGTAACGGTAGGGCATTCCATAAGCGAACAGCAGTAACTGAAAAGGATTTGTCATAAAATGCTGTGGAATGAACCGGCATTTTCAGTTTCAAATTTTCTGATGACCTTAAATAACGGTTATGCGTATCATGGAGGAACTCGAATCTTCCTTTAAGATAGGCGGGAGTAGAAGGGTTAAACAATATATTATAAAGTAAAGAGAGAATGTGAGCATTCCGGCGATGTCGTATGGGTAACCACTTGAGCTGTGCTCGAAATTGTAAAACGTGATCATATTTGCGTAATCCAAATATGAATCGTATACAGACATTTTGAAGGTGCTCAAGTTTGTCAAGCTGGTTTTCGGCGATATCTAGATAGCTGACATCTGTATAATCAATAATGGGTAAAAGAAGAGAGTTAGCAAGTGCAATTTTGGTAGCAGTTGGTAGAAAATTTCTTAGTCTTCTAAGTGAACCCGCTGAGGCAAATACCTTGCGGCTCACTTCTTGGATCTGCGATCGCCAAGTAAGAGAAGAGTCTATAGTTACACCCAGGTTCTTTACTTTGTCCTGAATGGGAATAACAGTGTTATCAAAGATGACGTGAGGGAGTTGGGACCAGTCAATTTTGGATGTCATTCTTGAACTCCCGATAACAATGACCTGAGTTTTGGAAGGATTCACTTTTAGCCCAAAAGATTTGCTCCAACTGCTGATCAGTGCCAGGTCACTGTTAATGCTATTTATAGAAAGTGACAAATCAGCTAATGGCGACTGCGTATAAATTTGGAGATCATCTGCATAAAGGTGGTAGGAAGAGCGAAGATTATTTGATATAGAATTTATAAAAATTGCGAAAAGTAAAGGAGACAGTACGCCACCCTGGGGCACGCCAACAGTAGTGTTACACCAAGAAGAAAGTGAATTTTCAACGCGTATACGCTGTCGGCGGCCACACAGGTAACTATGAAACCAATCAATCACCGTAGGAGATATGTTAAGACAGCTAGGACGGCTGAGTAGAATATCAAAATCCACTGTATTGAAGGCGTTGCTAAAATCTAGAAGAGCAAGAATTGTTAGCTGTCTGCCTTCTATACCAGCTCTGATGTCATCCGTAATATTGACTAGGGATGTAACGGTGCTGTGACCCAACCGGAAACCAGACTGGAATGGATTTAAGAGATTATTCTTGCAAAGGAACGTGTTAATTTGGTTGTGGACCAGTCGTTCGAGGACTTTGGAGAGGAATGGTAGGATAGAAATGGGCCGATAGTCAGAGAAGGAAGAAGGATGAGAAGTTTTTGGAATTGGTGTAATCAGAGCGTCCTTCCACATCGATGGAAATACGCCACTGGACAAGGAGTGATTAAGAATGTGAGAAATTATGGGTAGGATTAAGTCGAGGATAGGAAGGATCATATTACGGCTGACACAGTCACTACCAACAGCGTTGGAAGATAATGATATTATACTCTTCTTAACATCACTATCGGTGAAGTGATTAAAGACAAAAGAAGGATAACTAGGGGTTGGCAGTGATGAAAGATAATGAATAGTGCTTGCTTTAGTAGTCCTATCAATATTGGACGAAGCAGAGAAATATTGATTGAGCAAGTCAATATTGAAGTTATTAGGAATAGTGTGTTGACGAGTTTTACCGACCCCTAGGGTTTTAAGAAATTTCCAGACTTTAGCCGGATCTCCGTTTTTCACAGAGTTATGAATATGTTGGCGTTGTGCATCCCTACACACCCTATTTGTATTTGAATTTAGCTGCGGCTTTCCTGTGTATTAGCTGTTTGATGTTATCAGTAAGCCAAGGTGAGGGATGATGTTTTATTTTCACGGGGCGAACTGGTGCATGCTTGTCGAAAAGCTTTATAATTTGTTTTGTGAAAACGCAGACCTTTTCATCGACAGTTTCAGATATGATAAGTGGAGTCCAGTCGATATTTGCGGTATCTTCACGAAGATTTTCAGTGTTTATGCTACCAAAATTGCGTTGCAATAGAATTTTAGATTTGATTTTAGGAGGACGGATTTTATAAGAAATGAACAGCAAGTCATGGTAGGAGAACATATCTGCTGGGTATTGCCCGTGCGAGGCAACATGTTCTCTTGAAGAAACCATGATTAGATCAAGAAGGGAAGGTAAGGAGTTCGGAAAATGATGTGTTGCGCTTGAAGGTAGTATTGTCATATTGCAGGCAATAGTAGTGGAAAGAAGAGAAGAAGAGCGGGAATCTTTTTTAAGTAGACAGGTATTAAAATCACCCATTATAATTACGTGACTGTAAGAGGGCACGAGATTAACCAATAGGGTTTCGAAACTAGAAAAATAATCTATACGTAATGAGGGACAGTAGTAAACGCCGAGTAGGACTTTGGTGTGGTTTAGTACAACTTCCAGGAATAAATGTTCGCCAGCATTAGGCGGCGGTGGCTGTGCAGACATATCTACAACTTTATAGGAGATGTGTGAGCGCAAATATATGGCAACACCTCCACCGCCCCCAACCGCTCGATCATTTCTGATAAGTTGGAAACCGGGTAGGGAGTATAATGTGGAAGGCAGACAGGGCTTTAGCCATGACTCAGAAACAAAGATAGCATGAATACTCTTACAGTCTAGATTGGCCAGCATATCAGAGAAATGTGCCGGAATGCTTTGGGCGTTGATATGAACGGCATTGAAATTTTTGGGCACATCACAAAACTGTGAATTAAGACAGTCAGCAAGGGACGGTACACTGGAAAAGCTATCTACACTATTAAATGAGTGAAAACTATCATCGTCGCTTATGTCGTTGATATCAATGGCGATAATATAATATGATAGACTTAAATATAAATATTATTATATGTATCTATAAATAAACGTAATGTAAATTTAATAAATATTATATGTAAATATATAATGTGATAATATAATAAAAATTAAAATCAACCAATAATATACCACCTGCCAGCAGTGCCAACAATGATAGAGGGATATAATAAAAAAAATTGTATAAAATTAAACAAGACAACATCGGTCCGGGTTCTTAAGAAATGATTGATAATTAATACATAGAAATAAAATATATACGTTAAAATAAAAAAAAACAAGAAAAGAAAGGAAAAATAAAAAAAAGTATAGCTCAAAAGCCTTGTACCCAAAGAAGTGAAGATTTGACAGATAAGACAGATGACAGATGACATTTACAAATAAAAGGTATCGGTGACCGACACTAATTATTTAAATAAAAACATGTTTCAATTACTTATTAGATAAAAAGTGAAGTAAATAAGTGGGTACAAAGTATAATAGAAAATGTTACAAACTACTACCCGGACCGGCGGTTGACCAAAACAAACAATAAGTTATTTTTTTTGGGCAACAGTTCTTTTGGACTTTGTGGCTGGCTTCGCTGCTGTGTGTGGTTTTTCCACGCCATCCTTCTGCTCAATCCTGTGCAATTCGCCGAGATTGACCACCCGATGACGCGAACCATCAGACGCCAGCACGTGTATTATGCCTTCCTTGGTCCAACATTGAGACACACCAAATCTCTGACGCGCGGCCATGAAAGTGTCATGCCGCTGCTTGGTTAGGAACTCCGACGCTGTGACTCCGGTGGCCTTAAACTTTGTTTTGGCAAACCAAATACTGTCTCGCAGGGAGGAGCTGTTAAACTTAATAACTATGGGCCTGGGTTTGAGGTTACCTGATGTGCGTCCCATCCTATGGCAGCGCCGCACATCAGCAACAGATATGTCAGTCGTGAGGTGTTGCCTGATTACCTCCACCGCCACCTTGGCTGTGTCCTCTTTGCTGCCCTCAGGAATACCGTGGAGCAGCAACATTTTCCGTCTACTCCTCATCTCCATTGTGTCTACGGTGTGTGCAAGAAGCTCAATTTGGTGTTGAAATCCATTCAGAGCCTCCATCACAAATGTCTTGAATGAATTGTACTCGGCGGTCAGTTCTGGCAATGATGGAGTGCTTTGAGATCTTGGCAGCTCAGCTTCAAACTTTGACATCCGCTTGAAGAACATATCCCTCAAATTTTTCATAGATTCTTGCAGGGATTGAGACATTGTTTTGAGATGTGAAGAAAATTTGAAAGAACAATGGCAGAATTTGGTCTGGATTTGTTGTGGCCTTAAACTTCATATGAACAAAACAAATTGTTTTTTTTTCTACGATTTTTAATATTTTCACTTTGTATCGTTAAAGCTGGAGTATTTTATGATGATAAAAAGCATTCCAATTGATTACGAATACTTTATTATTTGATTGTTACCATAGACAATGGTGTGACAGGAATAGACGTGAGTGCTATATCCGTATCGATTATTAAATAAGTAATCGATACGAGCGACCTTTATTGAGTTGGTTTGGTTTAAAATGCAGTTATTTAATATTTAATCAACATTATATCAATAAGCTAATATTTTTGAAGCAAAACAACGTTTAAATCAAATAAAAACATCACAGCATCGTTTTAATGTTCTATCGATTTCACATAAAATCGATTTAAAATGTGCAGCTCTGCTTTTGTCTTTGGCTGTGCCAGTTAGATGCTACAAAATACTTCCGCATTTTGATGTCAGTCTGACATATGTCGTTTGATAATTCAAACGTACCTATCTACATTGTTTAACTTTCATACTATAACTTCCCTTTTACCTACATTGTTCATTCTTAACAAAAAATTCAAACACCGATATCTTCTTTTTCCACCTTTCCTGAGTGAAAATAGAATCATTTATAGACTCGGTTACTTACGCCAAATTTTTTGATATATTTTTTATTACTGTTCGCTTTAATTTAATTTCAGACATTTTGATGTATGGAGATCTGCCATTGTCCTTTGTGTATTTAGGAGAGTGCTAACACTATACTGGAAGGTACTAATTGTATTTAGTAAGATATTATCATTTAATTAATTAAAACAATACATTTACTAATTAATTTAAATATTCAAATGTAGAGCTTTAAACTTTTGATGTTGATCCTACAACTACCCACATGGTTTAACTTTCATCCTACCTATATGATTTTGTCGTTTAACTTTCGCCGCAGAAATTGTGGTTCACTGGAAGAATGGCGACTTTGTCCAATTTTTGTCAACAGTTGTCCTCATCCTGAACTAGTAGTTGAATAATTTTGAATTGGAAATTTAAATAATAACTCACTTAATTGCATTAAGCAATTGACTTTCATCGCATTTCCGTGGACTCGAAGAAAATATTAGTAAGCTTTCTAGATGTATTGCATTTTCATTAAAATGGCTGTTTTATTTAATAATATCGTAATTCAATACCCGATTTAGATATTCAGTTCGTTGCGTACATTTTATTAAACTAATCGATATATATGTACTATATTAAACTGCACTGGGGATAACATCATACGAGTATTATGTATCATACGACGGATGCCGATTCTTAAAATTAGAGTCAGGTTATAAAATTTTATGTGTGATTTTCTGAATCTAAATTGAAATAAATATCTTATGTGGTGTGAAATACCAAGTTTAATTATACGTACTAAATTTGTTATCTACCATCTAATTTAATTTTGTTATACAGGGTTATTTGGAAAACACCGTTAACCTCTCAGGACTATGTTACTAACATCATAATCAACAATTTTGTTCTATGACTTTCACAAAACATAATACATTTACCAAAAACAAACCTTCAAGATTTCGTTGTCCTATCCAACACATTTCAACTCGTGTATTTTGCTGTACTTACCAACGCCTGCGCGCCCCTGCCGCCCGCCGCCCGCACCCCTCGCTATTTTTCTATCGCATTGACTTCGCAACATTTAGAGCGTCCAATTTAAATATTTTTATTTTTGTATGAAAATATGATGAACTAAAATAATATGCTGAATTTTAAAAGTCAGAACAAAAGTTGTTGATTATGATGTTAGTAACATAGTCCTGAGAGGTTAACGGTGTTTTACAAATATAATAAATAATTCTACCAATGTTGAGTTATATGTATGTACCTACGTAGTAATGGTTTCATATGATAGACTAAGTTTTATAACAAACAATTTATGGAATAACCCATTAGCGATCATGTTATTTCAATTTTACTGTACATCGCGAATCGAGTAAGTTAAATTTAGTAAATAGGTACTTGATACACGACCAAAGTATATGATTATGGTGGTAATCTTATGTATCTTAATGTAGTATACCTACGGACTGTCATCTGTTTAGTCTCGATATAAAAAGAGTATAATTTTTCCGTTGTGTCCGATTGCCATGTCTGTTTGTCTATCCGTCAGTATACTACGGCCACTTCATTTAAATATATTTCGTATTCCAAACCCACAACTTTCTTTCTCTGTCGCTAAAAGACTCATTGGAACTTGATTCTTCAAAATCGGCAGCAATTTGATACTGTATAGAGAATCTATATAAAAGCTGTTGAAGCCGGTACATCGATCAGCGTAAAGCTGTTAAAAATTCACAGTAAAATTTCAGGGAGAACGATCAAAAGGTTGGGTATTGCTCCCGTTACGGATTTAATTCATCCAAGTGCTTCCGACTCGGTATAGACAAATTGGCCTCATTACCCACAAAGAAAGGTGGCTTTATCGATTGAAATAGTTATATGGGTATTAAATGGCTAAGTTTGGTTACACAGACACGAAATTCTTAAAAGGACTGCGCGCAGATGTTTTTCTTTCTGACTGACTTGATTGACAGTACCTAAAGAGTTTTAAATATACGAGCAAAGAAAGCTATATATTATCAAAATATAATATAATTCTAACCATAATAATGGTAAGTAATTTTGTAATAACTTGTTATTCAATGAAGAGAAGTACGTATACAAAAATATTTATAAAACACACCCAGAAATTTCAGCGAATAGTCGATCCCTCCCGGGTGTATTTACAATCGATCATTAATGTAATATTATGAAGAACTTTTTACAGTTCTCAGAATTACACAAATTGTTTCGTAGAAAGATAGAACTCCCACGCTAGGACGCTTAAGTGTGTCTAGTACTTGCTTCATGGATACTACTACTCTGAATAAAAACTCTTTCAACATTTCTTATCCCTAAACATTATTGAAATATTATATTCATGTATTGAGCTTTTTAAATTTGCCTACATTACATTCCTGTTACACTGTAGTGTAACAGTGAGCCCTCTTACTGGTTAACTTTTAACCAGAATTAATGCCACTGATTGCGACCAAAGGAGAAGTTCCAAAACGTACCGTTTTCCTACCGAATGATCACCCTAAGTCACTGTCTTTTAATCTTAACTTACTCTATATTGGATTTCATAACATACCCTACAGGACATACCACAGTTCTTTTGCTAACAAATAGGTTAATATTTTTCATTTTCCATTACCGAGATGGGTATACCAGTAAAACGTTTTTAAGAGTCTAAGGAATGTAGGCCTGAGGCGAGTTCCCAACATTTTTTGTTTCGTTTCTGGCACAACCTTTTAGCAGTATGGATTATTGCGTTTTTGGGAATGTATGATAATATAATTTATTTTAGATGTCGTCCACGTATCTTTTCCAAAGGATACGTGGACGACATCTTTAGTATCGTAAAAGGAGGTAAGCAGGAAGTAGATCAATATGTGCAACACCTTAGCGCCATTCATCCGAAAATGAGGTTCACCTACGAAATGGAAACTGACTGATCGTTGTCATTCTTGGATGTCAAAGTGACTGTGAGACCAGATGGGTCCTTAACACACTGCGTATACCGGAAGCCTACGCACACCGATAGATACCTGCACGCCACGTCGCACCACCACCCTCTACACCTGCAATCCGTTGTGACGTCACTAAAAAACAGAGCACATGACCTCTGTAACCCTGAGCATTTGAAGCTAGAGCTAGACCATGTTCAGGAGGTACTTAGGCAGAACGGATACCAGGTACAACGACGAATGACGCGGCCTATCAAGCGCGATAAACATCCGGCGGTAAATAGACAACCGACCTACATGCCCTACATTAGAGGTGTTACGGATAAAATAGGAGACAAGTTAAAAAACTACTCCATTCCGACAGTATTTACACCAGGGGCCAAAGTATACAACATGGTGGGCACACCAAAGGATGTTCTACCGCTACAAACCCCAGATGTCTATAAAATCAACTGCAGCTGCAGAAGCTCTTACATAGGGCAAACGAAGCGGACTATCGCTGAACGTATAAAGGAGCACATCGCAGCTGTAAAGAACCGTCAAACGAACAAATCGGCGATTGCGGAACATTTACTTCAATCGGGCACCAATCACTGGATTGAATTTCATCGTCCCCAAGGCCTCTCCACGGAACGCCACTTTTACCCAAGAGTTGTGCGCAATTTGCAAGTTGTGTTCAATCGGGAAGAGGGCTTCAAATTGTCATCGGCGTGGAATCCTGTGACTCGCCTAACAACACCCCACTTTAACGCGCAGTCGGCGAATCTCCAATATACAGATACGGTTAGTGTGTTTTGCGCCGGTTTTTCGAATATCAACGACCCGGGGGTAGAGATAGAATCTTCTACCTCGCACTCGGAGACGTGACATCGCCACACCAGTCAGGTTGCGACCACGGGACGTGCAACCGTCTCGAAACGTCAAGCAAAATAAGGTATGTAAATACCCAATTTGCATGTTCGCGTTAATTCCCGTCTATATACATATATATATATATATATATATATATATATATATATATATATATATATATATATATATATATATATATATTCTTAATTGCCTTTATAAACGAGTTAAGTAAGTCCTAGTCTCAAGGCAATAATAGCCTTGTGGAGGCAGCAATAGCCCAGTGGAGATACCAACGGACTGGCATGCAGAGGGTATCGGGTTCGAATCCACGGAGCGCACCAATGACTTTTCGAAGTTGAGTGCGTAATAAATAGTTAATTATCGCTTGCCCCGTGCCTCGGAGAGCACGTTAAATCATCGGTCTCAGCTGTCTGACAGTCGTTACGGGGAGTCAGTACCCTCAAATAAACCTATACTGTATAGTTGATTGAATCAGGCGTTACTTGGCGGAACTCCATTGTAACCTAATGGAAGGAAAGAGGAACCCACCACGCACCCTCGAATTGACCACCCCAACTATTGCAATAGAAAAAGGTTGACAATATCGAACTCCTCTAAAAGGATATGGGATATAGGAATGGTATGGGTTCCAGGAAGATACCTGACTTGCAGTATCCCGCTGTATGCGCCGACTTTTCTTCGACACGTGTTTCGCCTCTGCACGAGGCATCCTCAGGAACGATGGGCAACGACTGAGCGCTTTCCAACCGTGGGCATGTCTTATAAACGATTGTACTTTCTAATCCCCTCCCTCCGTTGCTTGACTGATGTGAGTCATTATGACGGTGTGCGAATATATTCAGCAATGGGGACCCGTTAAAGTTGGTTTGATCGTTCAGTAATGTATGCTTGTCCCGCTTTAAAATCTCTAATTGTTCCAATACGCACATTCTAATACCCTTTTGACAAGTGTGTATGACGTCAAATGAATGTCCGCTATTTAAGGTATGACCCGATTCAAGTAAATGTTCGGCAAAATGAGACTTTTCCGGCTGGTTGTTTCTAAACGCCGCTAAATGTTCTTTATATCTCAGCTCAAAACTTCGACCCGTCTGTCCTATGTACTTATTTTGGCATTGGTCGCATGTTAAGCAGTAAATACCGGACTTTTTGTTCTTGCATAATATATATAGTATGCAAGAACAAAAAGTCCGGTATTTACTTACAATTACAGATTTTAAAGCGGGACAAGCATACATTACTGAACGATCAAACCAACTTTAACGGGTCCCCATTGCTGAATATATTCGCACACCGTCATAATGACTCACATCAGTCGAGCAACGGAGGGAGGGGATTAGAAAGTACAATCGTTTATAAGACATGCCTACGGTTGGAAAGCGCTCAGTCGTTGCCCATCGTTCCTGAGGATGCCTCGTGCAGAGGCGAAACACGTGTCGAAGAATAGTCGGCGCATACAGCGGGATACTGCAAGTCAGGTATCTTCCTGGAACCCATACCATTCCTATATCCCATATCCTTTTAGAGGAGTTCGATATTGTCAACCTTTTTCTATTGCATTAGTTGGGGAGGTCAATTCGAGGGTGCGTGGTGGGTTCCTCTTTCCTTCCATTAAACCTAAACTGGTCTTAACCATGGAATAGCGCTATCCCTTTGGGTTGTGGAGGTGAGACGGCAATCGCTCTGTGGAAAAGTCGATATTCTGTCATATCTGGTCTTGGATGCAACCGGGATAACGCTAGGGCGATGATGAAGCAAGTACTTGTGTGCAACATTTTTGTTTTATTTATCCATTTCCTTCCGATCCCGTGGGAATTTCAGGGAATCCCTTCTTAGTGCACCTTTACGCTCCCATGGAACATACATGCCACGCTTCAGCTATATACAGGAAACAGCGCTGCAAAATCTCTAATTGTTCCAATACGCACATTCTAATACCCTTTTGACAAGTGTGTATGACGTCAAATGAATGTCCGCTATTTAAGGTATGACCCGATTCAAGTAAATGTTCGGCAAAATGAGACTTTTCCGGCTGGTTGTTTCTAAACGCCGCTAAATGTTCTTTATATCTCAGCTCAAAACTTCGACCCGTCTGTCCTATGTACTTATTTTGGCATTGGTCGCATGTTAAGCAGTAAATACCGGACTTTTTGTTCTTGCATAATATATATAGTATGCAAGAACAAAAAGTCCGGTATTTACTTACAATTACAGATTTTAAAGCGGGACAAGCATACATTACTGAACGATCAAACCAACTTTAACGGGTCCCCATTGCTGAATATATTCGCACACCGTCATAATGACTCACATCAGTCGAGCAACGGAGGGAGGGGATTAGAAAGTACAATCGTTTATAAGACATGCCTACGGTTGGAAAGCGCTCAGTCGTTGCCCATCGTTCCTGAGGATGCCTCGTGCAGAGGCGAAACACGTGTCGAAGAATAGTCGGCGCATACAGCGGGATACTGCAAGTCAGGTATCTTCCTGGAACCCATACCATTCCTATATCCCATATCCTTTTAGAGGAGTTCGATATTGTCAACCTTTTTCTATTGCATTAGTTGGGGAGGTCAATTCGAGGGTGCGTGGTGGGTTCCTCTTTCCTTCCATTAAACCTAAACTGGTCTTAACCATGGAATAGCGCTATCCCTTTGGGTTGTGGAGGTGAGACGGCAATCGCTCTGTGGAAAAGTCGATATTCTGTCATATCTGGTCTTGGATGCAACCGGGATAACGCTAGGGCGATGATGAAGCAAGTACTTGTGTGCAACATTTTTGTTTTATTTATCCATTTCCTTCCGATCCCGTGGGAATTTCAGGGAATCCCTTCTTAGTGCACCTTTACGCTCCCATGGAACATACATGCCACGCTTCAGCTATATACAGGAAACAGCGCTGCAAACGTTGGTGGAATGCCCCGCTTAGGCGTCCCAGCGCCGTGAACTCAACATCATCTTAAGCCAATCTCGATCATTTTGGTGTGGGCCTGTTCAACAACTTGCATTCCGTTCTGTTTTGGGCAGTCTTCAGCCAATTTCTGCCAACTATCTTTGTGATGTCGCCTTCCCATCTCATTTGCGGTCTTCCAGCTGGTCGTTTACATGTTTCGGGTTTCCCGGCTACATGTCCGGCCCATTGGCACTTTAGCTTCGTTACTCTTTTGACAACATCTGATCCTCGACTTTCTTTTCGGAGCCATTTGTTCGTCTTTCTGTCTCTTAGTGTCACTACTAGCAGTTTTCTCTCCATTGCCCTTTGAGCTAGTTCAAGTTTCTGGAGAGTTGCCGTTGCAGTTACCCAAGTTTCGGCTCCGTAAGTAAGCACTGGCAGGACGCACTGGTTGAATATTCTTGCTTCATAATATTCATAGCAAAAGTAGATGCAAGTTTGCCAAAAGCCGTCCAACCCAACGGATACGTCTATCAAATTCATTCACCTGGTTTGCTTTGCCCATCTTTATCTCTTGCCCTAGGTATACATATTTATGGACATATTCCAATATGGGGTACCTCCTACTGCAATTGTTATTCCGCTGGAGTTTTCACTGGTCAGGTTTTGAATCGGCCGTGAACTAGTCGCGGCAATTGTTACACTCCTACCCTCGCTCCCTGCCCTGTCCATGGTCTGGTGCGTGATGGTCCGGTGTGAGGCAGTTGTGCTGATCAAGAAGACGGTGAAGCGAGAGAGGGAGATGATAGCAGTCATAGGGGCTGCTCCCCATCCACTAGTAGGCTGGGGCGCCGTATCCACGTGCGCCTCCAGAAATGATGATTAGCAAATATGACGTGGCCCGCCAGCATCCAACGGCGAGCCGAACCCTGACAAGGTTACGGTGTACGACGCAATGCTAACCACAATTCGCGTGGAACCGCCGTCAAGGGACACTGTGGTAGTTATAGTGAGTAGACCCAACCACGAACCAAAAAAAGGTGGCTTGCATATCCAATGTACCGCACAATGAACGAAACAAACGCACAATGACAGAAAGCAAGCAGCGCACGCTGAGCGCAGTGTTTCTGTCTGTCAGCTGCTGAAACGTCTAAATCCAATATGATTTTTTATACTATGGGGATTATGTACTTATGCTCACTTGGTTTTTGTTTTTAGGTACAATTTACTCCACTTTATACCAATAATGTACAGCAAGAATTCACAAAAAATATGGAAGAAGACAACTAAAATAAACTCACTTATATATTTAGGTGGTAAAATGGTTAGAATATCGCGATGTGACAAATCGAATGTGGTTCAAGATTAATTATCTTGAGAGTTTTACGGAATTGGAAAACGTTGTCGATTTAAATTTTAAAGTATACGATCTTAGAATTTTGCTCAAATAGCTACTTATATTATACGTATAGCGCTACTAGCTATTGCCCGCATCAAAATCAAACAAACTTTAAACCCTATTTCACTCCGTCCAGGGGTGTCATATTAATAAATCCTTTCAGTAGATGCCTACGTTGTACGAGATTTCTAGCTTTAGTAGTTTAGGCTCTACGTACATTACAATGTCTGTCAGGACCATTGATTTCATAAATGTAAATATATTTACATTAAACTTCAATGAATGAGTTACGAGTACATCTTAAACAATATTAGTAGGTAAACCAGTTCCTAAATGAACATTAATAAGCAGTTGTAATTGGTAACTTCTACTACTTGAAATAGATTCCAAGAATATTTTGTTAGTTCCCTTAGAAACTAATTATATTTGATGTCGATAGTGCATCTGGTAGGCAATTCTCAGTAGCCGAATTGTGAATTGCGTTTAATAAATGAATTCTTGCCCGTTCGTGATTCCTGAAATTGAAAATATGGATAGGCAATAATTGTATGTTTTGTTTTATCTAATAACTTGTTTTTATTTTGGTTATTGAAAATATTGTGTTGGCTCTTTAGCCAGACGTATTTCCGCTTCTTCTTATTGGTTTCTTCATCATTGAAGGTCGTGTCTATAAGTAGTCTTTACCGCCAGGTCTTTCAGATCAGTCCTCTACGTGTTTACTTCTGAGATATTCTTTCTTTCCTTTTTTCGGCTATTAATATTTGCCCATAAGATCTTTGATTTGATCCAAATATCGAAAGGCAAAGCGACCGCGCAATCGTATTCCTTCTTTCTTCAATGTGATTATTAGTTTCGCGAAACTATTGCCCATCGAGCTGATGTAATCAGATGTAATAGTATCTCCTTCAAATTGCAAGCAAATCCAATCAATATAGTCCGTGTGTACGTAACACTTGCAGATATGTATCGAGACTCTCAATCGGACAGTGCGGCAATTCAATCGCTCCCTTACTAAAGAATTCTTTGTACCTGTTCGCTTTTAATACTCGTCCTAGAGACGTGTCTGCCACTTCACTGTTTCTAAACCGAAATTTGTAACATCCAAGAGTTACGGGCTCAAAGGTACCCCAAGGTCTTTGTTCCAGGTATTTAGTGGTGCCGTTTTACAAGGAATGAATGGAAGGTGAAATAGTTTAAATTGAAATCATACTTCTAAAATATCAAATGAAGAAATATCAACGTTGAAATGAAGAATGTTACTTATTATGTGAAGTGATAACTACAAAATATGCGTATAGTTTTCTTCCCGTTTATCATAATTAATGTAAAATAACTTTTACTAAGATATACTGAGTACCTACACAATACTACAAATTATAACTCTGAAATAAGGTGTTCAGTAGAACAAATCATAAAATTTAAAAATAAACATCAATAACATAGAAGTTCTTCCAAATGAAATTCAAATAAAAAATCCCGATTTAGTAAAAACGTCCCGCGTCGGCGCTACTCAGCCTACTCTCATCCATCCGTTTTTTAAAGATCAACCAGCCATATATCCAGCTGCTACATTAAATTCTTACGATGACGAACCCGCTACGTGGCAGTGAAGTTTACTTATTTATTGGTCTTAAAAAACCCCATGAGGCTGTTACATCAAAAACGCTGAGTAGGGCGGATAAAGAGTGTTCTTTACAACTGTAGTGTTAATACCGTGGTGTTTACCGCGCATAGTACCAGTCACGCAGCCACCTCTAAAGCTTATAAAATGGGTATTAATTTGGATTTGATTAGGAAGACAGCTGGTCGCAGCGGTAGCTCCAATACCTTTGGGCATTTTTTATAATAGACACATAGTAAGAGAGCAACAGGAGATTCAAAACTCCTTTGCCAATAACATCCTAGTTAATTAATAATTGAATAATTAGTTATAAGTTGTAATCTATTTTTACCAAAGTATGGTGACATTTTTGGTCATAGTATTGAATGATACTTGTTTATGCTTATTTCTATTTTATCTTTATACTTAAATAAGTATTTAAATAAGTTGGCATTATTTTTTATGTTGATATTTTCATTAAGTCTCAACATATAGATGTATACATAATGCTAATCTTGAGGACAAAGCTCGACTATAATTAATGATTAAACAAACTTACTTGTAAGTTAAGTTCTATCCTAATTATACGAAGAGCTTTGTCCGAAGAGATTAGCATCCCACCCTCCCGGGCCATCAGGCCTATCCTCTGGTCATGCAAATATCAACATCTAATGATGCTCCGAACTAAATGACGATAGCTACGCTCGGGCAAGACAAGTAAGTTAGAAATACCCACAAAAAAAATCTCTTAAATCTACCTCAAAATCAGTGCGAATAGGCGACACCGTATGTGTTACAACATGTATATCTAATGCTAATTTACTTATTTAAGGTATACTTATTTCAAAAATCAATCAATCAATTCAGAAATCAAGAAATATAACAATTTCAACCGGGAGGATTGATATAGATTATCGGCTACTTGGAATCCAGTCATCAGCAAGTGTGAACACCGTCGCAGTGATAAATCTCAACAGTGTGTAGACGTCATTAGTGTAGTGTGTCGGAGTGCCGACATTGCGAACTTAAATAAAGACAAAGTGAGGGTAGGTGCCGAAACCCGCACTTCCACAAGACGGCGCTGAGCTCTCATCAGTCTCTCCGCGACCACGCTCGGTGCAAGACGAGCGAAACGTCGGAAACAAATAGGTATTATCTTAAATAAGTAAAGTTAACGCGATTAAGACCCACTAAATTATTTTGTATGATGTATACAAATCACAAAAGTTTAAAATCGATTAACGTCTTAAGTATTCCTCTCTTTCAATGATCGCACGTAAATATTGAACAATTTATATTAACGATACAAAAACAGTGGCTGGATATTAATACTATTTTATTAAATTAATAAAATAGTATAAATGAAAATGTAAAGGTGACAAGTCCACGCGGACATTTTAATGATAAATGATTTCAATTCAGACTACGTCGGTATGACACATTAAAATCAGCCAGATTACGGCTCCGAAAATAGCGGGCTGCGAGCCAAAATTGTAACTTTACTTTGAAGATAATTTACAAATTTAGAATTAAATGAAGAAGAAACTTATATGAAATCTGAAGTCTTGACAATATGACCTTACTTTTTACTTTATCTACACTGCTAAGTCAATAGATAAAACTGTTTTAAGGCTTCCAATTAATATCCGAATTTAACTTGTTTGTGTAAATTATAATAATAATATGATGTTTAATTTATTTTTGATTCATTTCATTTATTTATAACCAAGGGTTATGGCGCTGTTTGCAAATTTTAGTTAGTTTCGTTTACTGACAATTACTTGCAATATTTCAATGATCTCAAAAAAAACGTATAAAGGACACTCCCAAATAGACTCCGAAAACTTACGTGCAGTTCAGTTCAGTTGGGGCTTTAAATTACTTAATTTTACTTATTCAAGTATCAAGGTGCCTGAAATCTTTTCTTTTAGTAAAAGATAAACCATATTTATATTTTAGTAAAAGTGCCAGAAATATTCCAAAAGTTTGGATTTGTTTATTATAACTAGCTCAGCCCGCGATTACACCTGCGTTATTTAGGGCTTCTGCTCTACACCCATGATTGAATGTAATTATTCAGACTAGTAGATCCTACGATTAGCGCATTTAACAAAAGAAAGTCTTGAGCTTTTAAAATTTGTATAGATTTGTAAAATACTTATTTCATAATGCACATATATTTTTCTTTTTGTATTAATAAATACCTCTTAACTATTTAATAAAGTTTTGGCAAATTCATGGCGCTTTGACTTAGATATATAACGGTATTCCATATTAAGAACCTAATCCACAATTGATACCTTTCCTCCACTTAGAATTTATACGAAAAAGATTCTATGTTTATGGAAAATGTCAACACGGACAGCCTTTTAAATTGTATTCGCCTATTCGCTGGCTCGATGTTCAATGCCAACGTCAAATCCTGATTTCAATCCGATTACTCGCTTTGATCGCGGGCCAATATTTTATGCCGTTTGGCCCTTCAATATCGGCTGCTGATTTTAATTAGTCATGGGGCGTAAAACTATGTCGATACTGGTGTAAATTCATTTGTAAATTACCTGCCTGCCTGGTGCTTAACACTTGTTCTGAAATTGGCCTAGTTGCTGTCTGCTTTATTATTAATTGCTTGGCTACTACGTTGTACATGTTATTATACAGACTGACAGGTTACTCGACCCCTTCCTTGACCATCGAAAATCATTCAAAAATATAAAGTTTCGTCACTTTGGACCTTCTATTGCCAAAATCTTGAGATATTGTAAACTGGATTTTTGATTTAAATTAATGAAACAGAAGGGTAATACAAACACGATGTAGTCACGATGTTTCGGGAAAGCTCGTATCAACAAACATTTCCATTCTTCCCAGGAGTGATTATACTCTTCGAGTCTGTTGTACCACTTCCTGGCTTAACCACGAAGTTTATCTTAAAGGTGGAAGGCTTTTACTTTGTCATTCCAACCGTGTATGTCTCCCAACTGATCGATTTTCTTTAACCACGTGGCTACTATGCAATCCTCACCATCGGGGTCGAATTCAGGTATTAGCGATGCCGCACGATGACCTTTGAAGTGACTGAGCGGCAAGGTTTCTTGACCGAGTTCGTGTATTGTCCTATCGACTTCATTTTCAAGTAGGCACTTCAATAGTTTTCTAGCAGGTGGTAGCGGGTAGTCTTCATATTCTTCATCCTCGCTGCTATGACACTGTGCTTGATCAGTACACCTAGGCGGACGGACTCCTTGACCAGTCGTATTAGAGCGATAACGTTTCATCCCACTTCTGAGTGAAACAGAAGGGTAATACAAACACGTATAGGTAACACTGGTAAATTATTGGTTTATTGCAAATCAGAATACAGTATATATATGCAGGCTGACAGAGATTCGTCCTACTTTGTGGTTGGTAAGTGAATGCGTACAAGAATGAGCTCCTCGAATATTTATAATGCGAAGCTTGGCAGTAGGATGTGACGTCACCAACGGTCATTGGCAGGCTTGGCATCCGGTTATGGCGAATAACCGGCGTGGCATGGCATGGCTTGGCTTGGCTTTGGCTTTGGCTTTGGCGTACACGTGGCACGGCTTGGCATTTGGCGAGGCGTTACAATCGGCCATCCTGTAACAATTGCTCCCGCAATGGGGCATACAAGTTTGATTAGCTCTCTAGTAAGTCAATGAGATCTTCTGTGTCTAATTGATCATCAGAGCTGCTTGCACTGTCAGATACAGGAGCTACACTATGGTAAGGTTGCAAGGAATCTGCTGAAACCAGCCCAGTAAAGTTTTTGTAACTTCGCAACCCCTTTATACTCCTAATCCTGTACCTGTCATTACCAACAACTTTAGTTACAACATAAGGCCCTGAATATAAATCGTCTAGCTTTGTGTTAATCCTAACAGCACTGCTTGTTGGTGCCTGTCTCAATAGAACCAAGTCTCCCCTTTTGAAAATATGGCACCTTTTGCGACGTTTATCAAAATTATGTTTCATCCTAGCACTGACTCTATCAATACGTGCACTAGCTTCATTGCGTTTAGACTGGATTGGTTCAGAAACTCGATCCGAAGAGGCTACATCACACACTGGTCTACCATTACGCGCAAATATCAAATCATACGGTTTAAACCGAGTGGTATCGTTTACTGTGTTGTTTATACCCCAAATAACATCGGGCAGACAGTTTGCCCAGTTGTTAGCTGCTTCACTAGGATCAGTGGCACGTAAAGCATTTAGTATAGTGCGATGAGTGCGTTCAACTTGTCCGTTGGCACGCGGGCAAGCAATAGCATTTAATGTATGTTTGAATTGTTTGTCCGTCGCGAATTTTCTAAAGTTTCTACTAGTAAAAGCTTTTCCATGGTCCGTTACTAACCTATCTGGATAGCCAAACAATGCAACAGTTTTTCTGAGTATTCTAATCGTCTCTACTGAATTAATTAACCGAGTAGGTTCCGCGATAACAAATTTTGTAAATGCGTCTGTAACAACGAGCATATACTCATAACCTTTATTTGTTCTACAGAATGGACCTAAATGGTCCACGTGAATCATCCTAAAGGGTTCATTAGGCTTAGGAATTGGATGTTACATGCCTTCCTTTTTACCATACTGTCCCTTTCCATATGCACATTGAAGGCAGGATGTTACATACTTTCTGATAAAACGTGTCATTTTAGGAAACCAAAAATCACTTTTAATTAGATCCATGGAACGTTTTATCCCTACGTGGCCTATTTCATCGTGATACATTTGAACTATTTTCCACCTAGCGGGTCCAGGGACCACAAGTCGATTACCGTTAAGTGTCTTTCTATACAACCTACCGTCTGATATTTCATAATTATTTACAATGTCGAGTGCGGCTGACCCGGCTTTTAGCTGTTCGATAATATTTTTCAATTTATCGTCTTGAGACTGGACAGTATAAAACCAATCTGCGACTTCGAGGCGATTGATATTTACGGCATCAATCGGATTCCTACTTAAGGGCGTCTACATGTGTCATACGTTCACCAGGTCTATATTCAACGCTAATATCATACTCCTGTATCAACAGCCACCATCTAGCAATACGTGGGATGATGTCACGCTTTGTAAGGATTGCACGGACGGCAGTACAGTCGGTTACCACCTTTACGTGTTTGCCTATCACATAAACTCGGAATTTACGCCAGGATTCCACAACAGCTAGCGTTTCTAGCTCATAGCTATGGTACATGGTTTCCTCTCTAGATGTCACTCTACTAAATATATAGTCTGTTGTGTTACCTGGTGCAGGCGGTTGACCATGTGCTCCATGTCCTCGCCGTGGTGCTCGACGCCGAGCTGCAGCGCGCACACCTTGATCTTGAGGCGGCGGCACAGCGGCTCCAGCACGGCGGCGCACCCCTCCAGCCCCGGCAGCATGAACATCACACGCTCCGCTCCGTCACGTTATAGTAGGAGCTGGTATAGTCTGTTGTGTTACCTGGTGCAGGCGGTTGACCATGTGCTCCATGTCCTCGCCGTGGTGCTCGATGCCGAGCTGCAGCACGCACACCTTGATCTTGAGGCGGCTCCAGCACGGCGGCGCACCTCTCCAGCCCCGGCAGCATGAACATCACACGCTCCGCTCCGTCACGTTATAGTAGGAGCTGGTATAGTCTGTTGTGTTACCTGGTACAGGCGGTTGACCATGTGCTCCATGTCCTCGCCGTGGTGCTCGACGCCGAGCTGCAGCGCGCACAACTTGATCTGGAGGCGGCGGCACAGCGGCTCCAGCACGGTGGCGCACCCCTCCAGCTCCGGCAGCATGAACATCACGCGCTCCATCACGTGGATCGCTTCGTCGCCTTACAACAACACACACATTACTTTCTGCCTTCCTTGTTTCCCTCCTTCCTTGCTCCCCTTCCTTCCTTCCTTCCTTCTTATCCTGTGAGTCTGTGACCAACTCTGGCGTAGGAGTTTTCAGACCGCCGAAGGCCTCCGACACGGCTTGACGACTCTAATTATGAGACAAGAACCGGAACCGACAGATAATGAACCCTGCGATACACGTTAGTGTACTATTACTAACACGAACAGAACACACATTCAAGAACCTGCATACTGACAACTAAAAACATCAGAGCCCAAGTTTTAACGGAGTTCTGTTCCAGAGACATCACAGCGATACAAATTGAAATAACACAGCAGCCAAGGAGTATAGCGGTTGTTTCTGCATCGGTCTACATGCTCGAGGCCGAAGACCCGCCTCCGTTCGACTTCACGCATCTGGTTAACCAGTGCGAGAGAACCAAAATGGAGGTCGTAATAGGAACGGACTCCAATGCCCACCAACAAATGTGGGGCATGAACTGCAATAACAACAGAGGTAAATCACTGGTTGAATACCTATTCACCAATAATCTTACCCTATTAAACACAGGTACGGAGCCCACCTTCGTCACAAGACGTAGTCAGACAATTATCGACTTAACTCTCGCAACAGAAGGAGCGGCTGAACGCATCAAGGGATGGTACGTCTCGAAAGAGGCATCGTGCTCAGACCACAGATGGATCATCTTCAAAACCACACAACACTGACAAAACAAAGTATGTCCAATAATTAAAGAGAAACTTACCCTTACCGCTACGCCGACGGTGCTGGGTGACAATGAACAGATCGACGAGCAGGTATGTACACTGACGCAGTCGATGCTAGACAGCTTCCACGCAGCATGCCCAGAAACCACTCTACCCTCAACCCCAGGTAAACAACTATGGTGGGGCCCTGAGCTTGAACGCAAGCGCAAGAAGGTAGGAAGGGCTCTAAACAGGGCAATGAACACAAGCGCGGACGAAGATCGGGACGCTTAAAAAGCGGCCAAATCAAGCTACAAGAAATGCCTCAGATTCAGACGCACCATGGGATGGAGGAAATTCTGTGGGAGCATTGAATCTTGCCAACAAGCAAACCGGGTAAGGAAACTACTGGCTCAGCAACCGATGGTTGCACCAGGTACTCTCCGTAAACCGGATAACACATACACCCCATCGGAGGAGGAGACAAGACGCGTCCTACTCGAAACACACTTCCCAAGCTGCGTCCTTACCCCGGTAATAACGTGGCACGATACGCCAACAGTGGCGACCAAACACGAATGGAGACACGCAAACACCGTGGTCACAGAAGAAAAACTCAGATGGGCCATCGATAGCTTCCATCCCTTCAAAGCAGCCGGACTGGACGGCATCTTCCCAGGGTTATTACAATGGGGGGGTGAACCTGTCCGTAAAAGACTTCTGGCAATCATGAGGGCTAGCCTGGCCCTTAGATATGTACCGAAGAGTTGGAGGGAAGTCAAACTAATTTTCATAACAAAACCAGGGAAAACAGACTACACCAATGCAAATTCCTTCAGACCAATAAGCCTGACCTCCTTCATGCTTGAAGCCTTGGATAGGCTATGCGAGAGGAAATTAAGAAGTGGGGCACTTAAGCACCTACCCCTACATGCCAATCAACATGCATACAGCTCAGGGAAATCGACGGAATCGGCCTTACATCAGGTCGTGAATCAGATAGAAGCTGCTATACAACAAAAAAGCATATGTCTGGGCACCTTCATTGACATAGAAGGAGCCTTTGATAAGACAAACTTCTCCAGCATAAGCAACGCCCTAGCCAGACATGGTGTGGATCAGATGCTTATACAGTGGATCCAAAACATGCTCAGCAAAAGGGTAGTGCGCCTGCACGGCGACTCCCAGACAGCCTTGATAACTAAAGGTTGCCCGCAGGGTGGTGTTCTCTCCCCGCTATTGTGGAACTTAGTCATCAATGAACTCATAGACAAACTCAACGCGGGATATTTTTACACAATAGGATATGCAGATGATCTGACCATTCTCACCTCAGGTAAGGTAACTAGTACAGTGTACGACCTTACCCAACAGGCTCTACACATAGTAGAGTGGTGGTGTAATGAGTACGAATTATCAGTAAACCCGACCAAGACCGAACTAGTTATGTTCACACACAAACGCGCGCTGGGTACTTACCGACTGCCCAGGCTATTCAACACAGAGCTCAAGCTGTCTACCGAGGTAAAGTACCTGGGTGTCACCCTTGACAGCAAATTGACATGGAACAGCCACATGGAAAATAAGCTCAATAAAGCCAGCATCGTCTTCTGGCAGTGCAAGAAGATGATAGGTAAACGCTGGGGCCTATCCCCCAAAATTGTCTTATGGCTCTATAAGACAATAATACGTCCGATGATAAGCTACGGCGCAGTGGTGTGGTGGCCTCGGGCCAACCTAACAACGGCCGCCAACAAGCTTCAAAGACTTGCATGCCTAGCGGCCACGGGCTGCATGAAAACTACACCTACAGCGGCACTCGAAGTGTTGCTGGACCTGCCTCCATTGCACCTGTTCATACAACAGGAGGCAACGATGTCGGCGATCCGGTTAAGGGCTCTGAAGCTCTGGAAAGACACTAACACACCGCACACTAGCAACTTAAACACACTCTTTAAAGAAGCTCCTCTCACACAAGCCATTGGCGACCGAATACCGAAACAATTTGTGTTTGACGAGAAATACAAAATCCAACTGTACGAGGATCTACACGAGGGAGCGGTTGGCCACAATGAGCTCACGATTTTCACAGATGGGTCTAAGACGGATACAGGTACGGGTTCAGGAGTATTCTCCACGGACCTAAACATCAACATCGCAGCACCGCTGGGAGCCTACAACACGGTCTACCAGGCCGAATGTTTTGGCATAATCCTAGCTGCGAACTTTTTGTTACGCGTTCGGATTATAATTTTTTTAGTGGCGTTAGATTCATTTGTTACAAATAAATAATGTATTGTGTGAAAACCTAAAGGTATATGTGATAATGTTTTTGTGTTTATAAACCAAACAAGTAATGAAATTCATTAATATGTGATGAAATGTTTGTGCGAACCAGTGAAAAATAACAAACTTCTAAAATTGTAAGCTTGTTTTGCCGGAAAGGTGAGTATTTAGTAGTAATTTATGTTATTATTATCATAGCTGATTTTATAACCAACACAATGATATGCAATTTATGTGATATAATTATATTAAGGTGTCATAATTATTTTTTTTCCGGTAACCTATGCCAATGAAAATTTGCAGCAACGTGACCCTTTGCACTTGTGGCACTTTGCCTTTAGTTTGATCGCACCTCAAGGGTTAAGGTAACATTTCAATTCCGGGACTAAATTGAAATATACAAATTAAACAACCTTAAAACCAGGATCACTATTATTTATGTTCTCTTTCATTAACACGGTCGGATTAATTGGTACATCCTATTTCATTTAATTTATATTCATTAGCTCCATACTTCAACTACTCCGCCTATTTCCAATACAAATAACTGCATAATTCCTGCTGCTATTTCCACACATGCCTAAAATGGATACAGACATACAATTCTGAATACAGATGCTAATATCGCTTACCCCGTGCCTCGGAGAGCACGTTAAGCCGTCGGTCCCGGTTATCAGGCAGATCTTTGACAATCGTTATAGGATATCAGTACCTTCTAAATAAACTGACACTAGTCTAATCCATGGAGTATCGCTATCCCTCCGGGTTGCGGAGGTCAGACAGGCAGTCACTCCGTGGAAAAGCTAGAATTCAGTCAAATCCGGTTAGTAAGCGGAACCCAGGTTGAAACTGGGATACCGCTAGGAGGATGATGATGATAAATTCTGTTTAGTGTAGTGCACCTCTACCTTATTATTAGTATAGAGTTAAACACATTATAATGTATTAGACAGAATACAGATAGGTAAAATGTCGGCACTAACCTCGACTCCATCGCTGACCATAGTTGGCATGTAGATGAGAGGTTCGGAGACGACTTTCTCTTCGCCCAAGTTCCTCATGAGCACCTTGAGGCCGGCGGCGCCTTCGACGTTGATGGGCCGCAACGCTGCTGTAGATGCTGCTGCTTCACGCTGCGCTGTCAGTTCCACCAATCTAGGTAAAGGAAAGTCAAATTATTCATTAGAATATGTATATGTATATATGATATCGGTCTTGTAACCAATACATCTTCAGGTCACCATATATTTTGTACTAATAATGAAAGAACGCTTTAGGAAGTTATGGAGAATTCCAGTCATCCTAAATGACTTCTTTTTCTGAAACAGTTAAAAACTATGCGAGTCTATATGACAGATATTTATACATTATTCCTCATCATTATCATCTTAAGTAGACTCGCTTGCAGATTATAAATTAACAGATCAAAACAAAACAAACAATGAGGCATGCGCTTTTCGTGATCTAATTCTAATGAACCAAAGGTCGATGGGTTTTCTAGTAGGCATGATTCCGTGTCCAAAATTCAAGCTTCACCCTCAAACTACTATCTACACAATATAATTCTGCTAAGGTTTCTAAAAATGAAAATTAAAAGAAGTGCGTCGACTTCAGTAATTTGTTAGGATAATTTGAACTGACTCAACTGTTTTTAGTGACGTCATCTCACGATAAGTATAAAAGCAGCGCTCGTTCAGTGCGCCAGTCATTTGTCGGTTGGCTTTCGAGCGAGAAGGTTGTCGTGAGGTGTTCGGCGTTATTTGCAGTAAGTCATTTTTGTACTTTGTGTACCTACGTGATTATTTCGTGTACTTAATGGCTGTTTGCTTTTTGAATTTGCTTTGAGGTTATGTTGTTAAAAAGTAATCTAAAATATAGAAGTAAATGATTTTCAGTGTATTGTAATCTTGTTTTTTTTAAATCAATCTACCTTCTGGTTCTAATATCAGAAGTGGGATTGGTCTATGCCCACATTAAATTAGCTGTCAGATTATTTTGCAAACAGCCGTTAAGTTGTGTTTGAAATGCCGCGCTCATCACGTTCGCGTGAGAGGACTGATGTGTCGTTACGCCATAAGACAAAGCGAAAAATTAGCAAATTGCGCCGACACCATCGCGATTCTCGTTCGCGTTCTCGTCGCGATTCTGTTTCGCGGTCTCGTTCGCGCTCTTATTGTGATAATGTTTCGCGTTCTTCTTCGGGATCTGACCGCGAACCTAGATCAAAATCTCGTCGCAATTCAACCGCGCGTCGTCGGCGTGCGCGCTCTCATAGTCGTGAGGGTGTTGTTATGCAGAATGCACTGGCAACTATACTTTCCCGATTAGACGCTATAGAGGAGAGTGCGGCTAGTACCTCACAAACTCCTACGCGTAGTTTGCCTACCGGCAGTGGTCAGTGTAATAGTCATACGCCATCTGCGGCAGAATCGTTAGCTGAAGCCTTGCTATAAATAAAGTAAAACCGCTTAACTATTATGTGTCAAACTTCGACCCGAGTGTCCATAGCTTTGAAGTGTGGTGTGACGAGGTGGAACGTGCAAAATTGGCCAATAGTTGGGGCGATTTAGAATGTTTATCGCGAGTAGCTAATTGTTTAAAAGGGGATGCCAAGACTTGGTTGAATGTATGGGTTACGAACTACCGTTCATGGAGTAACTTTTCTAAGGAATTTAAATGTCTGTGCCCGCATAAACTAGATTATGCTAATATACTTTTTGAGGTTATGAATACAACTTCAGATAAATTTAACACCTATGCAGAGTATGCTCGACGCACGTTGCTGCGATTGCGCATTGTAAAGGGTTTGAGTGAAGAACTAATGGTTCAAATAGTTATTCGAGGCATAAACGATGCGCAAGTTCGTGCAGCGGCGGCGAACGCCGAGCTGACCGTAGATTCTTTAGTTACTTTCTTAGCTATTTATGTCAAGACCAAACGTAACAAAAGCGATAGCCGTGTACCGTCGAACAAACGGAATATTGTCTCATCAGGCAGTGGTAGTAAAGCTTGTTTTTCTTGCGGTCAATCTGGCCATTTACGTATTAACTGTCCCAAGAAGCGTAAAGTGCCTGATGGCCAGTCTAAAATAACGTATACGATTGTTACAAGAGGTTCTTAAAACGTTAACCGAAGCAGGATTTTCTGTGAATCTTCGGAAATGTTCATTTTTAACCACTGAGGTGGAGTATCTTGGTCGCGTCATTAGTCACGGTCAGGTTAGGCCGAGCTCTCGAAAAATTGAGGCACTAGCAAACGCTCCAGTGCCAAGTAACCTAAAACAGGTTAGACAATTTTTAGGCTTGGCTGGATATTTCCGACGCTACATAAAAAATTATGCTACAAAAACTGCAAGTATCTCTCGTCTTACCAAAAAAGATGTTAAATTTGAATGGGGCATTGAGCAAGAGCAGGTCCGACAAGACCTCATTAAACAATTAACTAGTGAGCCCATACTTGCAATTTTTGATACCATGCTAGCGACGGAACTCCATACAGACGCCAGTAGTGGAGGGTACGGAGCGATTTTAATGCAGGTCCATAAGGACGGCAGCAAGCGTGTCGTAGCCTACTTTAGCAAGGTCACTCAAGGCGCAGAGAGTAGATACCACTCTTACGAGTTGGAAACACTGGCGGTAGTCAAGGCGTTACAACACTTTAGACACTACTTGATTGGCATCAAATTTAAGATCGTTACAGATTGCAATGCGCTAAAGTCCACTGAACGTAAAAAAGATCTGCTACCCCGCGTTGCTCGCTGGTGGATCTACCTGCAAGATTTCAATTTTACAATTGAGTATAGGAAAGGCGTAATGATGTCTCACGCCGACTACTTAAGCAGGAATCCAACAGTGACGCAAGTTAACCACATAGATAGGCCGTTGAACTGGGCTCAGATAGCTCAGTCCGCCGATAGTGAGACTCAAGAGCTATTGCAAAGGCTCGGAGATGGTCAGTTAGATTCATGTCGCTATGTGTGTAAAAACGATCTCCTGTACTATCGTTACTCTCCGATTGGCGAAGAGTCGAGGCTTTTGTGTTTTATTCCTAAAGGACACAGATTAAGTCTTTTGCGTATATTTCATGACGAGCACGAGCATATAGGAGCGGACAAAACCATTAATCTCATCCTTAAGCATTTTTGGTTTCCCGGCCTTAAGCAGTTTGTTCAAAAATATACATCACACTGTCTGACTTGTATGTCCAAAAAGAGAGTTCCTAGAGCTCCTTGTCAACCCATTACTTCTTGGGAAAAACCAGACGAACCTTTCAATACTATCCATGTTGACGTATTGGGCCCCTTGCCAGAGTCGAATGGTTTCAAATTCGTTTTAGTACTTGTGGACGCTTTCACCAAGTATTGTTTACTTTATGCTTTATATCGCCAGGATACAAATGAGCTTAAACGCGTTATGGAAAACGCCATTTCCCTTTTTGGTGTTCCTAAATTGTTAGTTTGTGACCGCGGGCGCATGTTTGAGGCTTCCAGTTTTATCACTTGGGTGACTGAGTTAGGATGTGATGTTCATTATGTAACACCAGAAATGCATCATGCCAACGGCCAAGTAGAAAGATACGTGCGTACCGTGTTGAATTTAATTCGAATTGAAAGCAACAATAAAAATACTACCTGGTCCGAAGCACTTTGTAAAATTCAATTGGTTTTAAATATAACAAAGCAAAAAACCACTCAGTTTTCAGCCTTAAATTTGTTAATCGGGTCTGATGCGACCACTCCTGTAATCCGTGCACTAGTCCGGGACATAGCAATTGAGAGTGCGCAGCCAAATCGGGCAGCATGGCGAGAAATGTGCAGGGAAAGAGCGAAAGGTCTGCTTAGGAGGAATCAAGACAAGCAGGATTCCTATGTAAACCGTCATCGACACCCTCCCAGAACTTTCCAGGTCAACGATTGTGTGTTTGTTATAAAATACTCACAATCCACCGGTAAACTTGACTCCGGTATGAGAGGTCCGTATCGGGTGACCAAAGTGCTACCCAGCGATCGTTACGAGCTCACACTATTGAGCGGAGCTCGTGGAAAAACGACACAGGCGGCGGCTCAGTACTTACATGATACCTTGGAAAGGGGAATGGTGTCCCGAGAGTTGTGCAGCTTTCTTTGAAAGTGAGTATCGTGATGTACCTAACAAACATTTTATATGTTACAGCTTTTAGCTATACATGAATGTGTGAATTACGAGGAGAATGAGTGGCTCTCATTGATCCATGAGCAAGGCGGTGCGTGTAAGCAAGTTGCAGCCTTGGCAGACACATCTGGTGATGTGTGGGCGTCATCCGGGCAGACATATCTGTTGATATGTGTGGGCTTCGGCCTGGCAGACACGTTTAACGTGTGTGGGCTTCGGCCTGGCAGACATATCTGTTGATATGTGTGGGCTTCGGCCTGGCAGACACGTTTAACGTGTGTGGGCTTCGGCCTGGCAGACATATCTGTTGATATGTGTGGGCTTCGGCCTGGCAGACACGTTTAACGTGTGTGGGCTTCGGCCTGGCAGACACGTTTAACGTGTGTGGGCTTCGGCCCGGCAGACATATCTGTTGATATGTGTGGGCTTCGGCCTGGCAGACACGTTTAACGTGTGTGGGCTTCGGCCCGGCAGACATATCTGTTGATATGTGTGGGCTTCGGCCTGGCAGACACGTTTAACGTGTGTGGGCTTCGGCCCGGCAGACATACCTGTTGATATGTATGTGCTTCGGCCCGGCAGACACGTCTCACGTGTATAGGCTCTGTAAATAACGGTAAAAGTATCAAACTTACTATAAGTATGCAGTGAAATGACGGATGTACGGCTATGTATTACAGTGTGTGAAGCCTGTCAGAGACTAGGAGACAGGCAATTAATGAAAGTATGAATCTATGATAGAGGGCCTTGTATGCGTGAAGTATGAAAGTGTAGGCAACGGGTTGTTAGCCTATTAGACCCTAATTTCATTTTCAAATCTTCAGGTACTGAAGCTGAAAATGATGACGATGAGATTGCAGGACCTTCACGCTCTCCCGCAAACCATGCACCTGCCATCGAAGATGCTGTCGATACAGTGCCCGAGGACGGTGCACTGTCAGGAGAGGCCGTGTTAGGATAATTTGAACTGACTCAACTGTTTTTAGTGACGTCATCTCACGATAAGTATAAAAGCTGCGCTCGTTCAGTGCGCCAGTCTTTTGTCGGTTGGCTTTCGAGCGAGAAGGTTGTCGTGAGGTGTTCGGCGCTATTTGCAGTAAGTCATTGTTGTACTTTGTGTACCTACGTGATTATTTAGTGTAAAAGTGTGATTATTTCGTGTACTTAATGGCTGTTTGCTTTTTGAATTTGCTTTGAGGTTATTTTGTTAAAAAGTAATCTAAAATATAGAAGTAAATGATTTTCAGTGTATTGTAATCTTGTTTTTTTTAAATCAGTCTACCTTCTGGTTCTAATAAATTATATTACATACTCGTAGTTATTTCAGGTCAACCTAATAAAAACGTGTTAATAATAATGTCGTTTACATAAATGCGTTCTGTAAACCCCGATGTACTCGTACATAAAGCTTTAAATAAATCATTTTCATATGCAGCAAAATCTAACTGCTAGAAAGCTTCACATTTTTTATATTAACGTTTCTTTTCAAACCCATTCCGTTGGCGCTTGAAACCTGAACAACTCAAAGCTCTCGGTAGAAAATGTGAGCAAATGGAAATATAATACGACACGTGTTTCAGTCGACCTTTTTATTTCGTGTTTCCATATTGTTCGGCACGTATTGTGTCAGTATTGGAAAAATATGCTTGTCTAATAGAACAACGGGATAATAGAATAATATATTTGCAGTTTTGGGGGGTTTTTATTGGTTTGAAATGTTAATAGTCATTGACGGTTTTATGAATGTTTTGTATCTTTTTATTAGAGTACCGACTTTAGATAAAAGCTTATAAAGTATTTTACTGCGAAACGAAGAAATTTTGATCTATATTAAGACAAGTTAATGAAGATTTGCCATGTGATCATTATTACATGCAACGGCTGAGCAGTTTAAGTAAGAGAATATTTTATTAATAAGTTTGACTGCATTGTACTTATGTTCAAACGTATAATTATTTTCCACACCGCTGAGTGGTCAATATCAGCAAGGCAAAAAATTTGCGTGATTCAGAAATGATTTTTATACGTTCAGCTTTTTAATGCATTACGTCGTTATTGCCCAACAAAATCTTAGCATAAATCAAGAAACTCAACAGACAGTTCGCGTCAATCTGTAACTGGCAAACTTGAGGTGGTGAAAATTCAGTAATAAATTAAGAGTGCTGATGTGACGTTGGTAATGTATGAGTGCTCGGCCAGAGTGAAAGGCGGGCGCGGGTGTGGGCGTGACGCGGGGAACTGTAACATATGAAGCTCTATAGGAGTGTCCGCAGAGGGCGAGCGGGCGCGGCGAGCGGCGCGGGCGGTGTAGCGCGGGGAGTACGCGGGCAACTCAAACCATAGGACTCTCATACAAGTGTCCATAGAGAATGCGCGGGCGGCAAGCGGGAAACAACGCGGAGCGTGCGGATCTGAAACTTTTCTGAGTTAACTGTATACTGCACTGTTACTGCATCATAACACCTTCTGATTTGTAATGAATTTGGATGTTGAAAACTTTATAAGCGCAAATCATCACGACCCACACTGTGGATGTCAAAACATATGCAATAGCAAAACAAAAATTTTATCTCAAGACTGTGAAATTAAGTAATTTTACAATTTCATGGGCATGAAGTTATTTTTATATTTAAAGAAACGTACGAACTTTTACAACGTGTTAAACATTATTTTCAATGTCTATTTCTAGTAAGAATTTTCTAGGAACAATAATTCTTCTTCATCCGTATTGTATTTGACAAACTGTACATCGCACCCGCAAACGCGCCGCGCGCTTCACTGCGGACACGTGAAGACGCGCGCGGGCCGCCCGCTCTACTGGCCAAGGACTGAGAGTTTTCCATATCCAACGCGCACTTGGCCACCATGGTGGACTATGGGCTTACTCTTCTCATAGTGAGAAGAGGCCCGTGCCCAGCAGTGGGACAGTATATAGGGCTGATGATGAAGGTGTTACCTAGCGAAGGTGAGTGTCCTGATGTCCTGCGCGGTGAAGAAGATCTCGAACTCTCTCTCGAGCGTCTGCTTGATCTCCACGGCCATCATGCTGTCCATGCCCAGCTCGGCCAGCGACAGCTGCTGCGACACTGTCGTCAGGTCCTTGATACCTGCACGAACATCGGAAAGTTTTAGAAATCTTTCTATGTTACAACTTTAATCTATTATGAGAAAATTCAGTTTCATTTTAAGCCTCAATTTTTTGTTTAGCAGAAAAGCTGATCCCAGGCTCCAAGGTCGAAGGTCTTGGATCGCAACCGAGTCAACGCTGAGATGATGATGATAAGTTTCTGTTTAGTTGACTTTCGAAATATAAAAAAAACAATGTATGCTTTTTTATAGTTTTGCAATGTTTCAATTAACCTGGTCCCTCTGCGACCAAGATCATTGCAAGTCGGTTGAAACGTTGGTGAAAACAGAGGTAATTATAAGTTTAATTAGTAAACTTACGCGAGTAAAATAACTTGTACGAAATTTTACGACATATTAATGACAAACATCATTATACAATACACATTCAGTGTTCGAATAGCCGAGATTTTGATACTGCATATTTAATGATCGTAAATATTGGAATAAACATTCATAAAATAGCCACTTGATAAAACTACACACAGGTTTTCCGTACAGATCTATGTCATTAGCCGCAAACAATATATTTGCTGTCAAAACATAACACATTTATAACGTCGCATGGCCGCCCGGGTAGGCCGCCGGCCGGGGGTTGCAACTTGCTACTTGTGTGTGGTCGTTCTTTTAGGGTTGTCAACCATACTTTATAATAACGTATCCTACTTTGTTTTTGGCAATTATAATTTATACTTTTGTATACAAATAAAGTATATAACAATACTTTACTTCCAACCCTTAATGTGACGTGAAAAACAAAACACTAACTATGAGTTGGTACTTATCTATATAACGTTACACATAAGTTAAATGGATGATGGAAGCTATTTAGGCTCAACGAGATCTAAAAGAAATTCACCACTGATGGTAAAGGTTTTTTACAGAAAAAGGCAATTGGCAATAGTATAGACTCACGCCTGTATCCCCGAAGGTGTAGGCAGAGGTTCAATATTACATCCACATTTCGCCATGAATTTTTAGGTCCCACGTAATAGGAGGCGAGCCTATTGCCGTTACCGGAATTCGGAAAAACCCAGTAACACTTTTGCACAACCTGGGAATCGAACCCGGGACCTCCGATCAGCAGTCTCATATGCTATCCACTGGACCACGGAGGCAATTTATACTTAAAATCGTATCTCCGTAGTCCGTCTCCGTCCCCGCCTAATTAAAGAGTTCAGTGATGAATCCAACGTGGCGAGAAGAAACAAATAGAACGTCAATAATTAACATAATTAAAAAGTAATTGTTTATTTTTTAATTTTTATTGTCAAACAAGCTATGAAACATTTAAAGATAGAAACATTTGGCAAAAAATGTTGGCAACCCTACGTTCTATACAACTGGAATGATGCCCGGCGGCTTTCTGCGGCCGATGCCGACGACACCGACGCCCGCCAAAAACCAGCGGCATGTGCCGCGCGACAATAGCCGGCGACCCGTGCCGCCGGCACTGTGTGTAGCACCCTTAAGTTTGATATAAAATAAACATTTAATATGGTTAAAATTTATTTTTTTAATTTATTGAATTCTGCGCTCATATAAGCAACCTCATTTTCGCTTCACTTAATTAGGTTGACGACTAGCGTTATGAAACTTTTTTTTATCAACGAATTCAATCAACTTAAATATACAGATAGCGTTCACAGTATTTCAACCAACTTCTTCAGTAAATCAATCTCATCACCTAATTCTAATACCATTTTCTTTTATTCCGTAAGAAGACAAACGAGTAAGTGGGTCACCTGATTGTAAGTAATCACCGCCGCCATAGACACCTGCAATCCCCGTAGGTCCGCGTCCTGTTTCATGAACTTGTCCAGAGCGGTGAGACAGGAAGATATCCTCTGCTGGAGGGTACCACCGATCTCGAGCTGGACGTCGTCGTCTTGCATGTCTGCTACTAAACCCACCTAAAGATAGGAATGGATGTGTGATGTGATTAGTTAGACCTAGTAAATAACCTTGTATAATGTATACTAATCGCAAAAGTTTTAAGTCGTTGATTAGTTGATGATGGAAGAAGTCATGACTGCCTCCAACCATACAGTCAGCGTGGCTAGTTTTAAGGCCTTAAAAATATAAGTGTTTGCCAGCGATACCCTAAGAAGAAGTAGTAGACGATGTAATACAATAATATACACATGACGTAAAGGCAACTTAAAATATAATTTGAGAAATGTGACCGGTTGAAGGAGGGTAGATAGAACGAGAGTTTTACCTCAGTCTCAGAATTTTCTCCTTGAGTTGCAAAACCTGAGTTAACAAGACCTGAGTTACCGCGACTATACGATACAAAGACGATGGGCTTAAACCCAGATATGATGCAAAATTTTCAGAGTGGCATATAAAAACTGGAATAAGTAAAGCAGCAAAAATGGGATTGTAATTTGTACTCCTAAAAGCGTCACAAAAGTCATAATGCCAATAAAATAAATAGTGAACAGCTAGAGTACGGTAGGTAAAGCAACAAAACTTCTTGTTGTCTTTTGTGACTCTTAGTACTAAAAGTAGTTAGAGTCACAAAAGTCATAATGTCAATAAAGAAGATAGTGAAGCCGCACTCACGTCACCAACAGCTCCCCACTGCATGGCGAGCGCGGGCAGACCGAGCTGCTTCCTCCACTCGCAGATCCTCTCCATCACCGCGTTGGAAAGACCGTAGTTCGTCTGACCGGCGTTACCGCGGCCGCACGACACGGACGAGAAGATTACGAAGTCCCTGAGAGGAAGAAATAATAACTAATTAATATTGCAGGCCTATAAGAACAAATAATTAATTATTTATAGACTTTAAAATTGTTAGCAGCTGGCACTTACCTTGCCAATATGTTTGCCAGCCGCCATGTAACGGAAGGCAGTTTCGACTTCCTTCATCTCGAACGTGCAGTAAGTCAGAGGACGGACGGCACCAGACTCGATACCACTCAGGAGAAGATCTTGCAGACACTGTGGAGGAAATTATTGATAAAAATCTATCAAGTACGATGAGGATAGCATGAAATATGTAGGACTATGAAGACGCCTAGTGATGTTAATTCTTACTTCTGCTATAAAAAATCCTGATTGATGGTGTGAAAAGCGTTGCTAAGATCTACGAAGCAAGCAATGAGAGTTAAAATGAAAACGCGGCTAATATATAGGTAATTTATAGATAAATCATACTAACCTTTCTGAAAGTGAAGCTCTGGTTGAAGATGTAATCCAACATAATGCCGTGGAAGGAGGTTTCCTTCAAGAAGAAGTACATGCCAATAGGCGTGTTGTTACTAATGTCGAACTTGCCGATCTCCAAGAACCGGCCGCGGTAGGCGAGGCAACGGATGGAGGCCTGGAGTTTCTCGTCTGACAGAGAGTTGAGGACCATGTCCACACCGCGGCCGTTCGTCTCTCTCCTGATCATGTCCTCGAAGGAAGCGTCACGGGAATTACCGATGTGACTGTCTGTAAACAAATTTAAATATAATAATAATAATAATATAATAAATGTGTTTGAAATAGAATTAGTTTTTATTATAAGTCTATATGTCAAAATGTTACTCAATCGATTAGATCGATTGAGTAACATTTTGTTTAGTCTATTGAAAATTTCTGACAATGGTCACACTGAACTGTCACTTCCGCCCTTCCCTTGAAAAAAAAAAATTTACACGCCGTTTGCACTCTCGCGTGCCTTGTACCTAAATTAAATTGATCGCCCTTTGAATTAACGCGAATTGAATCAACTTGTAATTAACTTAATACGTAATTGCCGCTTTTGACTTCCGGCAAAGTTTGTTGTAAATTGATGACATATTGAACATTTGTGAAAAGTTTTGTGAACCGCAAACATGCATCGTGGTCTGGAGAAGGACTTCGCCGAATTGTACACTGGTATCTATTCGATTCTCTTGTGATTTTGGCCAAAATTATAAGTTTATCTATAGGTCCACTTCAAGAACATCACCAGGATATATAAGGTAAAATTTTCATGTACCTACTCAATACTTTACTCACTGTGCATTGTGTCTGGATATATTGTCTATCGTGGTCAGGTAGATGTATTACACCTTCCACTGCGCACTTCTGATACACCTTCCTGCCTGGCTATGGTAATTCTAGACATAATTTTGGTGCAGAGCTGTAGTTGAAATTTAGCCGCTGTTGCATTACTGAGTACAAACCTCAGATTGGTATAAGCTTGTACCTTATCACCTTGTAGACAGTATTTTAGTGTTTGTCAGGTCAGTTATTGTCTAAAATACATAATATTTAATTGTATAAGTTGACCTAGATAATTTGAAACACATTGTCACACATAACCTCAATCAGTAATTGTTGATTTGTATTGTTGAAAAATCTAACTTAAATTTGTTGTTGCATTAATAAGTCAGTTTGTTTGGATACATAACAGCTGTATGTATCAATAAATTTAGTAAATTTAGTTTATTGCATATATTCATACACATTATAACAACCAACTTGACCTTGCCACTTGGGCGGGTCACATTAATAAACTTTGTTTTGTTATAATATAGATAATATTGCTAGGTAACACATATTCTGTGCCTACTTCCTATTGTATATCTCAAATAACACAGCCAGTCTGTCTGTTGCAAGTAATTAGTTAATTTATTTGAATATTTAACTTTAATTAACTTATTCGAAGGTTCAACTTTGATAACTTTGACTTTGTTTTGTGTCAATATATATTGAAACTATTAATTTTGTTGGACAGTAGATACCTGTCACTTGCCTGCACTTGCAGTAAACAGGCTAATACTTTGTTGGTTTCAAAGAATTAAGAAAAATTAAGTTTTGATTGTTAATTTTATTTAAAGCTTGTCCGGGCTCTTTTGAATTTTGATTATGTCAGCTATCAAGGACTTGCGTGCGGCTGCTGGTGCTATTGCATCAGATTTGCGCTGGTTTGCCTCGGCCAGTGCTTTAGTGAACCGGCCTGATCGCCAGCAGGCCTTACTTCAGAGGTACGAGCGGATTGACGATCGCCTGGCAAGTGTGGAACAGCAATTCCGCACTTTCAGCACTTGCTGTCTTGAAGTGTCAATCAATGATTTCACCGCTGACCAGCGAAATAAGGTCAGTGAAGACTATGCCCAGGTCTTAGACCTGTATGATGCTGTCTCCAATACTGCGAGACAACTAGTTGCCGATAGGGAAGGGCAACCCGGCCTGAAGCAGGAGCTTCCTAGGTCAGCACCGGGGATGGTGAGTAGGCTCCCTACTTTGGACCTCCCCCATTTTGATGGCTGCCTAGGAAGCTACCTGGGCTTCGTTAATTTGTTCGACAGCCTAGTCAATGATAGGGCTGACCTTCGGCCGGCACAAAAGTTGGCCTATCTAATGTCGGTTCTGGATGGGGAGGCCAAGGGCCTCATCCAGCACTGCCCGTGTCTGACGAGGCGTACCAGACGGCTCGGGACCTAATCACCCGTAGGTACCATAATAAGCGTGGCCTCGCCGACACGCACATCGAGCAGATTTTGGGTTTGCCAACGCTCATCCGGGTCTCTGGGTTGCGCACCCAACTGTTGAACCCGCTTTTGGTGGCCATCAACGCACTTAAGTGCCTTGACCTGCCCGTGGACCAATGGTCCTATCTATTGGTGCACATTGTGCTGAAGAAGCTGCCTGCCGACCTGAGGTCGCGTTTTGAGCAGCGCTTTGGTGGGGATAGCGCGACCCATCTGCCCCCCTTTGCTGACCTGGAGAAGTTCCTGGAGGATGAGTGCCGGGTCTTGGACAACTCCGGTGGTGACACGCCGGCTAAGTCGCAGCCGCCCAAGGTCAAGGAGCAGGCTCGCGTTCACACCCGAGCCAATGTTGACCGGCGCCCTCCTCGCTTTGCGGTCACGCAGAGCCCAGCGGAGTGCTCTTACTGCAAGGTCACGGGGCACAGAACGGCCAGTTGCAGGGCATTTTTGGACCTTCATGTCGCCTCTCGTAGGCGCATCGCGAATGCCCGCCGCCTTTGCTTCTCTTGCTTGGGGTCCCACTACCAGCGAGACTGCCCAAACTCTCGCCCCTGTCCTCACTGTGGAGGACAGCATTTGGACATTCTCTGCATGAATGCCAGAGAGGTAGGCCGCTTGTCCAACCAGCCGACGCCGCGCACGGGCGGGTGTTTTGAAGGTGGCAGCCGAGGCTCACCGGCGCGTAGCCGAGAGTCGCCTCGCTTAATTGATCGCCGCTCACCCCGCTTGGAGAACCGTAGCGTGCGCACGCCTCCTTTCTCTCGCGCACCTGAATGTGCTGTTCAGCGTCACCAGCACCAGACTGCTGCCCCAGGTATTCCCCTCCTTTGGCGGAGCGTCCCCGCCTTGACTCGCGCCCACCTCGTTTTGGGCGGGTGCGTCACTATGACCCCCCACAGATGGCGCGCGGATCGAGTCATCGCGCTTTTGAGGACTTCAAGCCGCACCCTCGTTTTGACTTGCCTGGTCCTGGCCAACGGTCACCGCCCAGGCAACAATAGGTCATTGACCCCTGCCCTATAACGCCAACCTCCCCCATTGAGACCGTTATCCTACCAACGGTTGCTGTTAGGGTCTGGGGACCCACGGGGACCTCTGTTGTTGTCCGTGCTATATTGGACACAGGTTCACAAGGTTGCATTGTTTCCACTTATTTGGTAGGGCAGGTTAAATTGAATATGGGCTCTTTTCCAAATTGTATACGGGGCATAGGGGACGTAGCCTCTAATGTTGAAGGGCAAGTTAAGGTTTTGTTTGGCCCTGTTGAATCTTCACACCCGAGGATTAGAACCTCGGCTATTGTGTTGAAGAATATTTTGGGTATGCACCCACAGAAACAGCTCCCTGCTGCTGTGGTGAATTTGACATCGGGATTGGAACTTGCAGACCCCAAATTTGACACACCGGGACAAATCGACTTGTTGATTGGCTCTGATGTCCTCGGTGGAATTTTGATTGGTGGGAAACGGGTCTTGGTGCCCAATGGTTTGACTGCCATCCCGACCATATTTGGATTTGCTTTGATGGGCCCTGTACCTAGGGAGCCCCCTCCACCTGAACTTGATAATTTGTTGGCTGTAGGCTCCGCTCTCTCTGATGCGGTTCAGAGGTTTTGGCAGGTAGAGGAGCCCCCTCAAGCTGCCCGTTTGAATCCAGAACATAAGGAGTGCGAGCTGTTCTTCCAGAACAACACTGGTCGACTCCGTTCTGGTCGGATTATCACGAAGCTGCCCTTTCTGTCTGTTCGGCCTCCGCTTGGTGAGTCACGACCTTTAGCCGAAAAGAGATTGTTGGCTATGGAGCGTCGCATGGGTCGTGATCCGGAGCTCAGACAGAAGTATATTGAGTTCATGAGAGAATATGAACAATTGGGACACATGTCTGTGTCAAATTTGGATTGGCGTTCGGTGGATTACTACTTTCTCCCGCATCATGCGGTATTGAAGCCATCGACTGGCAAGCTGCGCACAGTATTTGATGGTTCTGCGCAGACTTCAACAGGCGTATCCTTGAACCAGTGCTTGCATTCTGGTCCCAAATTGGTCAAGGACCTTTGTGACGTCATCACCAGCTTCCGACGACATCAGGTTGTCTTTGTGGCCGATATAAAAATGATGTTTAGGCAGACGATTATCCACCCTGATGACCGTCGCTTCCAGCTGATCCTTTGGAGAGAGTCTCCTCGTGATCCCATGGTTGTCTACGAGCTCAACACTAATATGTTCGGGTTAAGGTCGAGCCCCTATTTGGCAATACGTTCTCTTTCGGAGCTCGCAGACCGAGAAGGCTTACGTTTCCCACGAGCCTCCGCCATCTTGAAAGACGATATTTACGTCGATGACATTTGCTCGGGCGCCTCCACAGCGGACGAGGCGATACTCCTGCGGGACGAATTGATAGGTATTTTGGCGTCCGCTGGTTATAAGTTGCGCAAATGGATTTCCAACTCACCAGCACTTTTGGAAGGCTTGCCAGAGGATCATCAGCAGGATCCACATTTGTTTGAGATTGTTGACAACCCCGCCATGATGGCTGTTCTCGGCGTTCAGTACAGACCAGTCCAAGACATCTTTACGTATAACGTAGACTTGAAACTGCCTTGTTCTTGGACTAAACGTCTCGTGTTGTCTACTGTTGCCAGAACCTTTGATCCGAACGGTTGGATCTGTCCAATTATATTTTGGGCAAAATGCTTCTTGCAGAAGCTTTGGACAGCAGGATTGACCTGGGACGAACCTCTGCACGGCACTCTTGTTGAGGAATGGACCTCTTTTGTATCCTCACTTCCTGCCGTCAACGAGATCTCCTTGCCTCGTCCCATCCTTCCTCCCGGGAAGTACAAAGCCACCCTTCACGGGTTTTGTGATGCCTCGGAGCGTGGGCACGCGGCCGTGGTGTACTTGCGCACAGTTAGTGCCTCAGGTCAGGTGAGGGTTTCCCTGATCATGGCGAAGAGCAAGGTTGCACCCCTTCGAACATCTCTGACCATTCCGAAATTGGAGCTCTCGGGAGCAGCCCTACTTGTACGCTTGTTGAACCACGTGTCTAACACTTTGGGTAAAAGCATTTGTATTAATGGGACTTACGCCTGGACATACAGCCAAATTGTTCTTTGTTGGTTGAAGGCTTCTGTCCACACCTTGGAGGTATTTGTCGCTAATCGCGTTTCCCAAATACAGAAATCCGAAGTCAAACTTGTTTGGAGACACGTGCCAGGTGAGCTCAACCCCGCTGATTGTGCCTCGCGCGGATGCTTGACGCCTAGTTTGATAGGTCATTCGCTGTGGTGGGGTCCGGAATGGTTGAGTCGACCAGAAATTGATTGGCCTCGAACGCTAGTTTTGAATACTTCCAATTTGCCGGGTCTACGAACACTCGCTCTTGAGAAGGTGGAATGCGCCTTCGACCCCGATTTCCTGTTGAATCGCTACAGCTTCCTTGACAAGTTGTTAGGTGTTACTGCTTGGATAAAGCGTTTTGTTTTAACTTTAGGCACCCACAACAGAAACGACTGACACCGTTTATCTCACCACAGGAACGACAGGAGTCCCTCACCTTTTGGGTTCGTTCTGTGCAATTGGCGCATTTTGAGTAGGAGATTGCTATTCTTAAATCAGGTAGATCGAAATTGTCGGGAGCTGTATCTAAATTGAACCCCTTTTTGGACGATACGGGTCTCTTGCGCGTTGGAGGGCGTCTCAAGAACGCCAACCTCCCTTACGGAGCACGTCACCCCCTTTTGTTACCTAAGGACGGTCATTTGGTACGCTTGTTGGTAACTGACCGTCACCTTAAAAATTCGCATGCTGGTTTTAATGCTTTGTTGGCCATTTTGCAACGCGAATTTTGGATCTTGTCTGCCCGAAGAATTATTCGGAGTGTAGTCTTTCGCTGCATCCCTTGCTATAAGCTCAAGGCTTCTACCATGCAGCCGTTGATGGGGGACTTACCGGTAGATCGCGTAACTGAGAGCAGGACGTTTGACGGTGTTGGCACGGACTTCGCAGGTCCCTTTTTGGTGAAAACGTCGACACTTCGAAACAGCAAGACTGTTAAGGCCTACTTGTGTGTTTTTGTTTGTCTTTCCACAAAGGCCGTACATTTGGAACTGGTCTCCTCGCTTACGACCGAGGCGTTTGTAGCCACATTTGACAGATTTGTATCCCATAGAGGGCTGCCTTCCTTGATCCGTTCTGACTGCGGCACTAACTTCAAGGGCACCTATAATTATTTGAATGATGTTGTTAATTTCCTTGAAACCAACAAGGCTGATATAGGTGATAGGCTTGCCCGACGTGGGATAAATTGGTTGTTTTTCCCACCAAATTGTCCACACTGGGGTGGTATTTTTGAAGCCGCTGTAAAATCGGCCAAAACACACTTGCGTAGGACAATCGGTGAGTCTGTCCTTACATTTGAGGAACTCGCAACTGTATTTTGTAAGATTGAGGCCGTTTTGAACTCTCGGCCATTGTGCCCGATCTCCTCAGATCCGAATGATTTGGAGGCCCTTACGCCGGGCCATTTTTTGATTGGTCGCCCACTTGTCGCCTTGTCTGAGTACCGCTACATTGATACGAGACCTGGTCGTCTCTCGCGCTTTGAATTGGTACGCCAGATTACTCAGAGCTTTTGGAAACGCTGGAATTTGGAATATTTGCACATACTCCAGCAACGCGTTAAGTGGACCGACAAGACCGATCCACCCAAGATTGGAGACCTCGTTTTGATCAAGGAGGCTAACCTTCCGCCACTCAGATGGCGCAGGGGGCGCATCCTTCATTTGGTAACTGGGGCTGATGGAGTTCCCCGATGTGCTGAGGTCTTGGTGGACGGTTCGATTCTGAGGAGAGCGGTTGCAACACTGTCACGTCTACCAACCGATTAGCGGACCGGTAGGCCGGTCCGGGGCGGGTGGATGTTTGAAATAGAATTAGTTTTTATTATAAGTCAAATCGATTAGATCGATTGAGTAACATTTTGATTAGTCTATTGAAAATTTCTGACAATGGTCACAATGAACTGTCACTTCCGCCCTTCCCATGAAAAAAAAAATTAACACGCCGTTTGCACTCTCGCGTGCCTTGTACCTAAATTAAATTGATCGCCCTTTGAATTAACGCGAATTGAATCAACTTGTAATTAACTTAATACGTAATTGCCGCTTTTGACTTCCGGCAAAGTTTGTTGTAAATTGATGACATATTGAACATTTGTGAAAAGTTTTTGAACTGCAAACATGCATCGTGGTCTGGAGAAGGACTTCGCCGAATTGTACACTGGTATCTATTCGATTCTCTTGTTATTTTGGCCAAAATTATAAGTTAATCTATAGGTCCACTTCAAGAACATCACCAGGATATATAAGGTAAAATTTTCATGTACCTACTCAATACTTTACTCACTGTGCAACGCAGTGCATTGTGTCTGGATATATTGTCTATCGTGGTCAGGTAGATGTATTACACCTTCCACTGCGCACTTCTGATACACCTTCCTGCCTGGCTACGGTAATTCTAGACAAAATGGCAACCCCAGCTGTCAACATCGGTTTAAAAATTTTGCAGTTAATATTTTAGAATTTATTTAATTTACCAGTTACTACATTTATTATAAATAGAAGAATATCAGTGAAGATCAAATAAAAACGTCCCTAATTAAAGGAAATATGCCTACATACACCATAAATAAATAATTCAGAAAAATATATGAGATGTCATTGAAACTGTCAAGACAAACAGCAAAATATTAAAATGAAAATACATAATGTTGACGAGAAATGCCTTTAAAAGACTAAGAGCACAAACAACAACCCCGGACTCGTCGCTGAGCTCCGCCTCGCAGCCGGCGAGGCCTACGCCAACATCGCCAGTGGTTGCAGTTGCGTCGAGCTCAAGCGACGAGTACTTCTCGCCCCCGTCGTCGCCGTCACCTGTACGTCGGAGAGCAGAGGCCGGCCGCCAGCCTGCCTGGGACCACGAGACCCACCGGTCTCAAACAGGGTCCTCGCTGCTGGTGGTAATGTGCAGCGCATGCGATAAGACAAAGACAAAGACAAAGACAAAGACATTTATTGCATAACTGTGTAGTAAAGTACATGGATGTTAAATATGTATAATGTATCAACAGTTTACCCGTTACGGGCATTGCAATTATATAATATTAGATTTTAATAATGCTTACAACTAAAAAATTCATGCATGTTATAAAATGCTTTTTCCAATAACCACTTTTTTAATCTTATTTTAAACAAATTGCCATTTAGCTCTTTAATTTCTAGAGGTAAATGGTTAAATACTCTGATAGCAGTGACATATGTGCTTTTGTAGTAAATTGATTTATGGATTAATGGCATGCTTAAATTATATTTGTATTGCGTTCTTACATTAGGTTTTAGATTAAATTTAACATCAAAATATTCAGAATTACATTTAACAAAGAGACTAAGTTCCAATATATACACAGAAGTTAGCGTCAAGAAACCTTTTTCTTTAAAGACATCTCTTAAGGACTCGGTGGTTTGCATATTATAGATAACTCTTAAACATTTCTTTTGTAAAATAAAAGTTGATTCGACATTTGTGGAGTTACCCCAGTATATGACACCATATGTTAACAATGGATACACGTAGCCGTAATACGCTGATTTTGCTATGCCCGTTGATGCACTTTCAGTTAGTATTGATAGGGCGTAACAGAAGCTAGATATTTTTTTGTTTAAATTTTCTATATGGCTCTTCCAATTTAAATGCTGATCTATGGAGACACCAAGAAATTAAATTTGAGTAACTTCTTCAACTTTAGTATTATTTTCGCATATATTTAGGGGTGGTAATTTACTTTGGTAATTTCTGAACTGCATAACTTTAGTTTTAGTAAGATTTACTTTTAGGTTAATGGATAGAAGCCAGTGTGTAACAGTTTTCAGAGTATTTGATACTTCTATCTCGATATTGTTTATGCATTTATCATTTTGTATAAATATGGTTGCATCATCAGCGTACATTATACACATGTGATTGACAATTTTTGGCAATTCATTGACATAGATCAAAAACAAAAGAGGTCCCAGTATACTACCTTGTGGCACACCCAGTACAACTTTTTCGAAGCTAGAATATACGGTTTCTATTGTTTTGGTGTCTTTATTATAAGTTTCTAATTTAGTAGCCTGAGTTCTATTACACAAGTATGATTCCATTAAATTTAAGGGTATACCTCTGACACCTATCCTTTCCAATTGTTTCAATAATATGTCAAATTTCACGCAGTCGAATGCTTTTGACATGTCTAAAAAAACAGCAGTGCACTGTCTTTTTTTGTTGATGCCTTCCCATATACCTCGCAAAAAATTAAATATTGCTAATGAGGTTGACTTCCCTCTCTGAAAGCCGAATTGATTTTCATTTAAGATTTTGTTATTGATGAGAAATTTAGATATTCGGTTATGTAGGGCTTTCTCAAATATTTTAGAAAAACTAGGTAGAAGAGCTATAGGCCTGTAGTTATTGATTTCATGTTTGGAGCCTTTTTTGTAGATAGGTTTTATGACTGCTGCTTTAAGTTTATCAGGGAAAGTTCCTGTTTCAAACATGAGGTTTATGATATGGACAAGGGCATCTGCAATGTATTCAATACTGATCTTTACAACGCTTATTGGAATATCATCAATACCACAGCTATTTTTATTTTTGAATTTTTTTACTATATTTATAACCTCATTTCTGTTAACTGGACAAAGAAAAATGCTGTTTATATTTTCGCTTACTGTTGGTTTATAGATTATATGACTTGTCGTATTATTTTGAGATATATATGTTTTATTAAAAACTGTAGCTATTTCAACTGGATTCTTGATGGTGTTTTTTTCATGAATTATATAATCTATAGAGGTTAATATGTCGTTAGTGGGACTTGTTTGTTGTTTAATCAAAGTCCATGAAGCTTTCGTGATATTCTGGCTGTATTTTAGAAAATTTATATTACAAAGTCTTTTTGATTCTCTAGTAACACGCTTAAGGATTTTGCAGTAATTTTTATACTTATGATTAGTAGCTGAATTATTTTTTAAACTAAGGTACATGTTTCTTTTGTGTTTGCTTGAATTAATTATGCCTTTTGTTTTCCAATTTTTACTTTTAGTGTACTTTATTTTTACTTTATTTATAGGGAAACATGAATTAAATATTAGAGAGAATAATTTTTAAAAGATACTATAAGCTAAGTTAACTTCACTTTCATTATATACGTCCTGGAAGTTTATTTGAGCCATATATTTTAAAAATATTTCCTTGTCTTTAAGACTACGTTTAAATACATACCACATTTTTTCTTTAAAAGCTACTTTGCACGGTATCATTATAACTTGCGCAGTATGATCAGAGATGCCTAGATCCCATATCTCTGTTTTGCATCTAAGATGGTTGGTTATTATATTGTCGATACAGGTAGCTGAATGTGAAGTTACTCTTGTAGGTTTATGAAATGATAAGTGTAAATTGAATTTTTTGAGTGTGTTAATAAATTCATTACTTTTTGAGTTGGTAGTAAGTGTGTTTATATTAAAATCACCCAATATAAAAATCTTTTTATTTTTGTGTCTAGATCTGATAGTAAGCTTATACAATACCATTTCAAGTTTTTCTATAAATAAATCAAAGTTACTATTTGGTGTTCTGTATAGACACAAGACAAACCAGTTAGTTTCAGGGATAACAATTCCACAGCACTCAAAATGTAATTCTGTTGAGTACTCTGTGATCCAGTCAATTTTTTTAAAACATATACAATTTTTTACATAAATACATACCCCACCTCGACGTTTATTTTTCCTAGAGAAGTGTGCTGCCGTTTTATAACCGGGTAACTGCAGTATTTCAGCACTATTTCTTATAAAAAATGTTTCACTGACGCAAAGAATATCAATGTTTTTTAAAGATAGTAATATTTCTAGTTCACTCAATTTGGAACGCATGCCTTGTACATTGTTGTGTAAAATTTGGAATGTTTTATTCTGATCGAAAAAACTGAAGCTCAGGTTCAGTTTGTGTACTAGTACTTGATAAAGTCGTTACAGATTGCACTTCAGTTTGAGTACTGACCGAGTTAATGTTTAATTTATTACCTTCCTTCTTTTCTGTGTTATTAATGTACAGTTGGTATTTATATTTATATTGTACATGAAGTATGTATCTTAATATATAACCAGTTGTAACAATATTATAAGTACGAAGTGAGACTCTAGGGTCAGAACTAATCAGTCCACAGTGTGCAAATTGAAAGCATATATGGTAGTACAATTCATTGAGCTTCAGCTCGTTTAAAGATCTGTTCTTTTTCGTATTACATAGCAGTACATTAGTATGTGAAAGTTTATTAACAAAGTAATATAGGGTTGATTGCAGTTGTAAAGGATTTTTATCATAGCTACCACATAAAATGATCACATAATCAAGTTCATTAAAGTCTTTACACATCTCTATGCATGATTCCAGTAACTTGTCAGTCGTGGCACCGGGTTTACTAATAGACGAAACAAAGAATGTATTACCAGCCGAATGTTGTAATAATCTTCTCTGATGGATGGGATCCATTAATGAAAACGTCATGCGCGCATATTTTGGGGCTACAGAGGGGGGAACTAACCTCACTGCGTATCGCAGTCGCATGCTCCTTCTGTTTCAGGCCTTAGAACCAGGTATCAACGTTACGGCTCAACGATTATCGGATCAGGTGCGAGTTATCCAGCGCAGTAACAAGCTGGATAACGTCGTACTTGATAGGCTACGCTCAGAATACTTACCTACGAGCCAAGCCGTTCGCGACCAACCCGCTAGTGCTCGCGTAAACACTGATACACCGCGGACGGGTAGTAATGCCGTCGTGGATGTGGATGATATGGTTTGTAACGTAAGTATTCAGTACAATGAGGAGGTCATGGATGCTTTGAAATGTGCGATTGAGGAATATGGGTACATGTTACCAACAATTAGGCCGCGCCTGCCCTGGTTGCCTATGCATAGACGTAATATAGCGCTGGTAGGTGCCCTTGACTCGCTATTACCTAGTTTTCTAGAGAATAGTGAGAATCTTGGTGATACGCACTCAATTTTGTACTGCGCCGCCGTAGCGGCTTGTCGTATGGCAGGTGTCAAGTTTCAAGAACGTGATACTGTCATGCGACAAAGATCTGCTGTGCCGGCGTGGCAGTACAGAATTGAACGGCGTATTGCTGAGGCAAGGGCACTTATCGGTAAGCTAATCTGCTTTAGGTCTGGGAATATACATCCCAGGGTCATGCGCTTTGTGCGCCGAGCTTGCTTGGGGACTGGTATCAGTCCTCATGACTATACATCTCGGATCACAGAGCGCATTGACTTCCTAAAGCAGAAAGTTTATGCATGGGCAAACCGGATACGCAGATATAAAAAACCGGCCAAGTGCGTGTCGGGCCACGCGCAGTGTAGGGTTCCGTAGTTGCCCATAATGACTTGCTGCAAAGAGTATTAATGTACAACAAATCTGACTGTTTATTTTGCTGAAAAATAATTTTAATAACACTATTATAAGAACCTAAGTTTTGTTTAGAAAAATACTAGGTATAAATCCAGTTATGTATTGTAAACATAAAATGTGGTTTCCAAGATATACTACTACTATACATACGTAGTACCGTAGTACATTACATACCAAAGTACGTATATCTTTAAGATTAAGCCAGCGCGCCCAATGTAAACTCACAGAAATAGGTATTTATAAGTTAACCGACGATTACTCGTAAACTAGTGATATCTACTTAGCCGTGATAGTTTTCCTTTTAAATTAGTTATATGTACTACATTTGTGATTGTTTTCACCTCTTCCAAATTAATAGTTTAGCCGGCAGAGGGGGGGGGACACTTGAGTCTAACAATTTTTTTCACTTCAAAGCTTGATATTTGACAAACAAATCATTTGATCGAAAAATGATTTGAGCAAACTAATAATATTTTTTTAAAACCTATCCAATGATACCCCACATGATGGGGTACTCAACCAAAAAAAATTCAACCTCACTATATATGTAGGGCCGATACCCTTAAAAAAAATATTTTCCTAAATTTTACTCTACAGTTTTGTTGCAATATCTTATGTCTATATTCATGTCAAATATCAGCTTTCTAGCACCAGGCGTCTTTGAGCTAGGCTGCGGACGGACAGACGGACGGACATGACGAAACTATAAGGGTTCCTTGTGGACTACGGAACCCTAAAAACGCGTGGACCGCTATACCTTAAATCGTACATTTCAAAGGGACCAAAAGTGGGTTTATAGAAACTGGGACCGACCAGACTCAGATGTGGCTAATGGGCAGCTGCCGGATGCAGACGCCACAAACATAATTTGGCATAGCATATGGTCGGCGCCTATTGGCCACACTGAGGGTGGTTGGATGCGGGATGTTGAGCGGTCATGTGAACATATTCCAGAAATGGAAAACGTAGTCATTTCCAGCGAGGATGTTACAAGTGCAGTCCGTTCGTTATCAAATTGGAAAGCTCCAGGACCGGATGGACTGCACAATTTCTGGCTGAAATGGCTACGTAGTTCGCATGGCTGCTTGGCATCCCAGTTCCAATCAGCCATAGAGTCTGGTTCGATCCCAAGTTTTATGACAACTGGAGTAACCCACTTGCTCCACAAGACAGGTAGTACCACAGAGCCCGGTAATTATAGGCCGATTACATGTTTGCCCTCGGTCTATAAACTTCTTACATCTATTCTGAATGCTAAAATATCAAAACATGTTATTCTGAATTCAATTATTTCAGACACTCAGAATAGACGTAGGAAGGGGGCTCGTGGTACTAAGGAGCTTCTCCTTATTGATATGACTATTAGCCAGCAAGTTCGCCGTAACCGAAAGGATTTGGCGGCATGTTGGATAGTTTACAAGAAAGCGTACGATTCTGTGCCTCATACGTAGCTTTTGAGGGTGTTGGAGTTGTATAAAATAAATACAACTCTACGCACCTTCTTAAAGTCATGTATGGGGCAATGGAAAACGGTTCTTGGCTATCCAGGATGCCGACGAATCCAGGGGAATGACGAACTTGTTAAGATTGAGCGGGGTATCTTCCAGGGTGACAGCCTGAGTCCATTATGGTTTTGCTTAGCGCTGAACCCTCTCAGTACGTTGCTGGAGGGTTCAGGGCTAGGTTACAGGTTACGAAGAAGTGGTCAGGTAGTGTCCCACTTGTTGTTCATGGATGACTTAAAGCTGTTTGCCCCCACCAGTCCTCAATTGATAGATTTACTAAAAATAACTGAAAGTTTTAGTAATTCTATCAACATGAAATTTGGTGTGGATAAATGTGCCGTGATTCATGTAAAGCAAGGAAGGATGGTGGAATCTGAAGGGATTCAACTCTCAGATTCCATTAACCTAAGATCACTCCTTCGAACCGATACCTACAAATACTTGGGTATGCCACAGGCTTTTAGTATTAATGAGGCTGACATGAAACAATCGTTGCAAGAGCGGTTCTTTGGCCGCCTGCAAAAGGTACTGAATAGTCTTTTATCAGGTGGCAATAAAGTTCGAGCTTGCAACGGATGGGTCATGCCGGTTCTCATGTACTCATTTGGCATACTCAAGTGGACTCAGACTGAACTGGACAGCTTTGACCGAAAGGTACGTACACTGCTGACAGCATACCGGATGCATCATCCACGCTAATCCGTAATGAGGTTGTATATCCCGCGGAAGTGTGGGGGTCGTGGCTTTTTAAATGTCAAATCCCTACACAACCGCGAGGTATGCAACCTCAGAGAATATTTTCTCAACGCGAACGTGGATGTGCATCGCGATGTTGTAGCAGTGGACGCCGGGTTAACCCCGCTCAGTCTTTCTAAGGACAACTGGCGCAGACATGTAGTACTTAGCACTGACGATCGCAGGCTTGTATGGCAGAGCAAGGAGCTTCATGGCAGGTTCTACCGGGCCCTGCATGGGCCAGATGTAGACCTTTTAGCCTCGGTGAACTGGCTACGCTTCGGTGACCTTTTTGGGGAAACCGAAGGGTTTGTCTGTGCAATTGCTGATGAAGTTATCAAGACGAATAACTACCGGAAATATATCCTGAGGGATGGCACCACAGACATTTGTCGGGCGTGTCATCAGCCTGGTGAATCCCTCAGGCATATAGTTTCCGGCTGTTCGTGTCTTGCTAACGGCGAGTACTTGCACAGGCATAACCAAGTAGCCAGGATCATTCACCAGCAACTTGTTTTGAAATACAGCCTTGTAGATGTTGAGGTGCCGTACTACAGGTATGTGGCGGAACCTGTTCTGGAAAAAGGTCATATCACATTGTACTGGGATCGATCTATCATCACAGACAGGACTGTTGTAGCCAACAAACCTGATATTGTGGTGGTAGATCGATCAGAGCGCCGCGCAGTAATTGTGGATGTTGTCATTCCTCATGACGAGAATCTCGTGAAGGCTGAGAAAGATAAGCAGATCAAATATCTGGACTTGGCTCACGAGATTATCGACATGTGGGATGTCGATTCTGCAATTATTGTGCCGATAATCGTCACAGTCAATAGTCTTATAGCCAAGAGCCTCGACCACAATCTTAGGAGGCTCGCGTTGGATCCTTGGGTCAAGGGTCTGATACAGAAGGCGGTACTTTTGGACACGGCACGCATAGTGAGGCGGTTCCTGTCTCTTGGGCCCTAACCACCAGTAGCTTGGACCCTGTTCCCGATACTGGTGGGGTGCTCCATAATAATTTTTATATTTTTAAATGTATTGTATAATGTTTTACTTACTTAATTACTATATATTTAAAAATGTACTGTATTGTTATGTGATTATATTAAAGATGAGTATAATAATAATAATAATAAGCAGCAGTAGCACGCCTTAGACCCCCGGACTCGTCGCTCAGCTCCGCCTCACAGCCGCCGGCACCAGCGCCAGCATCGCCGAGTGTTGAGGCGTCGAGCTCGTCGAGCGACGAGTATTTTTCCCCGCCGTCGCCGCCAACACCAGCACGTCGCCGGGGAAGAGGCCGGCCACCCTTACGCTTGGGACCCCGAGACCCACCGGTTTCGAACAGGGCCCCCGCTACCGGTGGTAATGTGCACCGCATGAGATGGACACAATCCATGAACGAAAATGTTATGCGGGCATATTTTGTGGCTACAGAGGGAGGTACCAACCTTACGGCGTACCGTGATCGCATGCTGCCTCTGTTTCAGGACTTGGAACCGGCTGTCAACGTTTTGGCACAGCAACTGTCGGATCAAGTGCGAGCCATCCAGCGCTGCCGCCTGCTTGATGACGACGCACTTGAGAGGCTACGCTCAGACTGGCCAGTTATCCCTGCCAACCAACCTTGTACACGCAATGTGGCTTCAGTGCCAAACATATTTTACAGGCAACAATAAGGAGGTGAAGAGGTGGTAGACAGGGATACACAAGTAAGTACCCAGTGCATTGATAAGATAAGGAGTGCTTTGGAGTGTGCCATTGGGGAATATCGGTATGTTACATTGCAAGACAGACCTCGGCTGCCGCGTTTGCCCACGCATAAAAAGAATATGGCGCTTGTGTGTGCCCTGGATTCACTATTGCCTATTTACTTAGACAATAGTGAAAACCTTAGCGATACACACTCAATTCTGTACTGTGCGGCTGTAGCGGCATGTTGAGTAGCTAATATTAAAATACAAAAAAGTTTTGATATTGCTCCTCGAGATGCCGTCCCGGCTTGGCAGCGTAGAATTGAGCGGCGTATTGCTGAGACCAGGGCACTCATAGATAAGCTAATCTGCTTCAGGTCGGGCAATACCTGCCCGAGAGTGATGCGTTTTGTGAATCGGGCGTTTAAGGGAACTGGACTCTGTCCTCAAGAACATGCGTCACACTCACGGGTCACAGAACGCATCGACCTCCTGAAGCAGAAAGTTTATGCGTGGGCAAATCGTATCAAACGATACAAGAAAAGGGTAGCCCGATACTCCCAAAATCGCGCATTCCAAAGAGATGAGAAGTTGGTTTATAGAAATTGGGAGCGACCTGACCCACGTGTGGATGATGGACGTCGGCCAGATGATGCGAATATGATTGAATTTTGGCGCAGCATATGGTCGACTCCCATCAACCATACGGAAGATGACTGGATTAGGGATGTTAAACGATCATGTGAGGCAATACCTCACATGGAGCCCGTAGCCATTGACACCATAGATGTATATTGTGCAGTCTGTCAGTTAGCCAACTCTACAACTAGGAAATCGGCAGGACCGGACGGACTGCACAATTTCTGGTTAAAATGGCTACGCAGTGCACATGCTCGTTTGGCTTCTCAATTTCAGTCATCTCTGGATTCAGGATCACTGCCAATTTTTATGACAACTGGCGTAACTCATCTGCTCTTTAAGGCTGTTAGTACCACGGAGCCTACGAACTATAGGCCAATAAGTTGCCTACCAACGCTGTATAAAGTTTTTACATCTATTTTGAGAACAAAATTGGAAGCACATATATTTAGAAATAACATCTTATCTGTATCTCAAAATGGATGTAGAAGCGGGGCCCGTGGTACTAAAGAGCTACTCCTTATCGACATGACCATAAGCCAACAGGTTCGCCGTAGTCGAAAGAATCTGGCGACATGCTGGATAGACTATAAGAAGGCCTATGACTCTGTGCCACATACGTGGCTCTTGAGGGTGCTGGAGCTGTACAAAGTTGATGCAACTCTATGCACCCTCTTGAAGGCATGTATGGGGCAGTGGAGTACGGTGCTTCGCTATCCAGGGTGTCGACAGCCAGCCAGGGTATGGCGTACCTATAAGGATCAAGCGGGGTATTTTCCAAGGCGACAGTTTAAGTCCACTATGGTTTTGCCTAGCACTGAACCCACTGAGCACTTTGCTCGAAAGTTCAGGGCTAGGCTATAGATTGCAGAGTAGAGGTCAAGTTATTTCCCACCTCCTTTTCATGGATGACCTCAAAATATTTGCCTCCACTGACCCCCAATTAACTGAGTTACTAAAGATAACTGAAAGCTTTAGTAATTCAATTAATATGGGGTTCGGTGTGGATAAATGTGCGGTCATGCATGTAAGGCGAGGCAGGAGTGTGGAATCTGATGGTATAGAACTTTCAGATTTCACACAACTTAGATCACTCTCTGCAACCGAAACCTATAAATATCTGGGTATGTCGCAGGCATTATGCATTGATGAGGCTGGTCATGCCAGCCTCATCAATGCATAATGCCATCATGGGTCAGTCTTCCTTCTCCATAAAGCTAGCCAGCAAGTGACCCCGGGAATTCCGATGCCCATAACCAAATTGCCCCACTCTCAGCTCATCACCGTCACGTTTGCCCAGTTTCGCGTTAAAATCTCCCATGACCACGGTGTAATGGGTTTTGAAGCCATGTATAGCCCGAGATATGTCCTCGTACATGGCTTCCACCTCCTCATCGGGGTGCGTCGAGGTCGGAGCGTATACCTGTATGACCTTCAACGAATACTGCTTGGATATTCTGAGTATAAGGTACGCTACCCTGCTCGACACACTCCCAATATTTACCACGTTGGTCACGAGAGATTTGTGGACGATGAACCCGACACCACCTTGGGACTGTTGGTCGCCCTCCCGGTAGAAGAGCAAGTTGCCGGAATTGAGAACTATCGAGTCCTCCCCCTGTCTTCGGACTTCAGATAGGCCTATGATATCCCATCGCAACTTGCTCAATTCTTCTTCCAGCTCGACAATCTTCTCGTCTGTCCGCAGTGTGTGCGTGTTCAGTGTTGCCAGGGCCAATTGTCGTTCGTGGTGGTAGCCCGATCTCTTCCGGAGATTCTTCGCACCCCTTGCCCCGCCATTACCATGGCCGCTACCATAACCAGGACTAGCGGGGCCGCCGGGGACTAGGGGCCGGTTTTTATTGGTGGGGTTCATCTATGGGGGGATTTGCCATAATCGCCACGCTTGGCAGGCGTATTGGCGATCGCAGTGGCGGAAGTTTTTAGTGCTGGACGCTGCTGCCCATCTAGCAACTTGGGATTTACTTCCGCCAGGTTCGGATGGTTTGACCACCATCTTTCGGTTGACTGCTTGCACTGGGGGAGATACTATGACAGGTATCTACTTGTCAGAGTAACTCCCTCAGTGGGCGGTGGGGTCGTCACGTCCCGACGCCGAGAGTCGTTAAGTCGTTAATTATTATAATATAATAAACTAACTGTTTCCCACGGTTTCACCCGCGTCCTGAGGGAACTTCTTCGCGTACCCGGTTAATTTTTAGCCTAAGTTACTCCTTGGTACATCAGCCCAGTGAGGGTCCAGTCAAAACAGGTCCAGCCGTTCCAGAGATTAGCGAGAACAAACAGACAGACAGACAAAAATTGTAAAATATGTCATTTCAGTGTATGTTTTAGTAAAAAGCGGTTATTTTAATATTACAAACAGACACTCCAATTTTATTTAGGTATATGTATAGATAAGTGATTTACACTATATTATTCATGTAGCGTAGCAATTGTAATATTTTTCTAAACTAAATAGACGGTGTTTGAATAAGTAGGTATTGTTTACATGTGGCAGCCCTAGCCTACTTACCCTTGTCTAGATGTTGTCGGCTTTTTCTACGAGATCAAAGGCGTCAAACTACTGTATGTGTTTATACTGTGCTATAGGTATATGTAGGTAAATTACAAGAACACAATAATGTTAGATCAGAGTATTGTCATTTTGTAGAAATAATAAAATAATTACACAGCTTTGTAATACTCACGTGAACCTACACTTTGTCTTGATTCTTGAATGTATGATCAGGCCTGATGTCTCCTTCGATCCATCTCAGCGACGACAGATTTCCGATAGTCAACGTATTGACGAATGCGTGGATCGCACGAACGGTATCGAGATCTCCTAACAGAAGATGTCTGTAGGTTCCCCATTGACCCTGTAGCAAAGTGAAATTATAGTAAAATAGTCATAAAGTGGAAAAAATCAACCAAACGGCAGAAACTGAAAGAAATGAAAACTGCGAATCTCTCCTTAATTATCTATATGTCTAGCCAGTTCTTCTGCTCTTATCTAGATTTTTCCTACATACTCTATAAGATTTTATCCCATAATATTATTGATAATTGTATCTTTAAAAATGCAAGTGCAATGCGTTATAGTAAATAGTCATAAGATACAGACAATGACATTGACTGAGATACATTTTCAATCTCCTTGTGGGTCGTTACGCTATTTTGGTTTAGTTTAGGTTTTCTACGAAAACTAAATAGTTTTTCGAGAATCAAATTCTACACAAATGATCACTATAAATTGTTTATATAGAAATCATGAGATGGTATAATTATGTTTTAGAGGAACTGAAAAGTAGTCGTCGTCATTCAGCCGTATTGCAATCCCAGCTTTCGAGTGGTGAGTTTGTTTATTAATTTATCACTTCGTTGAATTTTAATTAAGCCTTTCTGTACTACGAAGTTAATCATACACATCCATTATGTTCAGAACAAATATTGGCAGTCTCCGAAAATAAATAAATTTTTATTTTCACAGCCTTTTTTGGGAGAGTACTTGAAAGTTCGTATCATATATATAGTGATTTCGTGAAATTTTTCAATAAAATCTGACTTAGTTATTTGATTTGACTGTGTTTTCTTCACTAAAAAAGGATATATGTTAGAGCAATGTAGTATTAATAAACCTGGAAACGTGACCTTGAAAACTAACTCTTATTAAATGAATTGAGACTTGACTAAATTAAAGTCGATGTGTAAATGTTTGAACTTAGGTCCTGATAGACATTCAAAGCCAAATCTTTATCGAATTGATCATAGAATTCTAGATCAGGTTTGAACTTGGGAGCAGAAGGATCGATCAGAAGTCCAGAAACGATCTCGCCACCGGGCTCCTTTCTCAAGCAGTTGACGAGACCTAAAAGTCCGTTGATGTGCTCATCTTGAGTGTACAGGACCACTTTCTGGCCTTCTTTTAGCTCTTCCTTGACTTTGTCGAACCATGAGAAGGTGGCGTCTGAGGCCATGATTCTGACGAACTTGGCAGGCCTGGCACCGACGCGCTTTCTGAAGAGGACTAGGTATTCGAAGCCAGGGTCGTGGACGGTGATGATATCGTATTTGCTGGAGAACTCTTTAGGGTTGGGACGTTCCTTTTCGCGGCTGATGACGAAGCATTTTTCACGAAGAGTTGAGATGGCTTGTTGGAGGACCTATAGTGGAATAAAAGTATAAAATATTAGACTCATAACCCATAATACGTCAGACAAAACATATAGACATACAGAATACTAAGTACTATTTAAAAACTTCTAAATAGACTGTCTTGTTGATAAAACATAAAAACAAATATAGCAACTATTGCAAAAATTTTACCAACATCAGGTTTACTCAAGAGGTTGGCACCAATAAACATGACTGCGTTACTCTCTCCTTGTAACTTCTTGTTCTCAACTGTGATGTTAGAAGGCATCTCTATTGTCATCAGCAGCAACTCAGCTTGTACAAGCGGTAAATCTCCAAGGACATCACCGACTTGTTCTAATAGAGGTTTCAGATCGTTCTTCTTGTATTCTTCATCGGCTAACTCAATAGTCTTCACTTTGTATGTTTGAATGTTTTCAAGGATCAGTTGGATGTTGGCACGGAGAATGACTTCGATCTAGAAAAAATTTTCATTATTGTCAATACCCATAGTGAAAACTTTAACGCGTACGTCTTTATACTTATTTAGGATATGTAGAATAGTATTATATTAATTTTCACTTACCTTTATCTTAGATTTGCCGAAGTTGGGAACGAACTCGTTCTTCTCAAGTACAGGTACACCAAGAGGCAGCCTTTTAGTTATGGGAGTAGCATGAAGGCCACGGATTTCGACACCTCCAGCCCTGGAGAAAAAATAATTTCAATCAAACTCTACCAGCCACAAATGGGTTATACTCGTACCTATCATATAATATTCAGAGCTTTTTGGTGCGTCATATTAAACGAAGAGATAATATTCTCCGTTTGTGTTTTGAAGTGACTAATAATAGTATTTTGTACAGTTGTGTGTTTCAGATCACTTAGATCTTGTAAGATTCAGCGGTGTAAAGTCAGTTATTATTTTTTTCCTTACCAAATATAGCTAAAATATCAATATCTATAATTATAATCCAAAATTATATAAAAAAATAATTCATGCAAATATATTAAATATATTAGGAAATAGACCATCTATTCAAATAACACATACTACTGCTGAAAATGTTAGCAAGGAAATTTACCACTATAACTTTGCAAGTAATCTTGCCTATGTAGTATTTAGTCGACTAGCCTTTAACCTGACTGAATTTTATATTCGGCACGTAATTCTAATAAATTGGCCGGTATCCTTGCGCACGATGCGGGCTCGGTCCTAACTAATATAAATGCGCTGTTGTGTATATTAATCATCAATTTTTCCGTTTAGTAAATCGACATGTCAGTTACACCGCACTCAAATAAGTTCTGGTTAATATAAATGACAATATATTTATCTGAATGATAATGTCTATTCAGAGACAATGAATTTCGAACGTACAGTCGGTTTCGCAACATCTGCACTATCACACATTCTATAAGTATTCTTTCACTAGAAAAGAAAACTGTCAAGTATCGAAAAGCGAAATTGGCCCCTAAAGTTACAGTGGTTGATGGTTCAATTTCACCACCACCATAAATAATTTAAACTGTACTCTTAATATTACATAAATTATGCACATTTTATTGGCAAAATATTTGTTAGACAGTTGTTCCTACAGTTGATTCGGAGCAAACGCTGAAGATAAATATTTTAACGACTTTCATAGATAAATGCTTTTAATTCATATAAATCCAAAACCAAGCTGCTGTTATATTTAGTCTTTATTATGTCTTAATACGACGCCATTTGTTACACTTATTATTCCATCGTTTCAAATATAGTTTATTGTAATAAGATTTCATTTTGACTGCACGGTTGGCATAGTGGTTTAAGCGGCCGCCTCGCCGCTTGACACTGCGCCGAGTGTTGCGAGTTCGATTCCCACACGAGACAACACTTTGTGTGATCCATCAATTGTTGTTGCGAGTCTGGGTGTTCATTGTCTCCGTTGGTTGTATGTTTGTAAAGTCCCCCGCGACACAGGATTTATTCCTAGTGCCGGAGTTGTCTTTAAAAAAAAAATAGAAACCGATGCCATACGTGTGAATGCGTTAAAGTTAAAAACTAAAAAAAAGGTCATGAAGGCGCGTCATAAAAGCCCAAAACACTTTCAGTTCATTATGTGACAATGTTAACCTGGAACCTAATATTAACAGGAAAAAAATTACGGAAGTCCTCAGGGAAAGGCTAAAAACTAGTTTATCCTCTCGATATACGATGGCAGTGCGTCTAAATATTTAATTTGTAATCCCAAGAGTGAAGCCTGGTATAACAGATCGTAAACATTATGCGTGGTTGTAATTTTGAAAAGCACTTACGTTGGTATTTGTTTATTTTTTATATTAAAACCAATTTCACTTTAGAAATATATTTTCTCATAAAAATAGCATGTTTGATCGCACAATATTTTAGCAAAATATTTAGGTAGGAGCAGAAATAAACTTATCAGCTATTTTAACAAGGTAACTGCTCTGTATACGTGAGTTAAGTGGTTTTAAATGGTTGATATTTTGTGGAATGAGCATACAGCTTACATCAAATAATGCGCTGAATTATGTTAATTTCATAGTTGGACTTTGAAAGCATACATCAGTTTCGTAATGTACCTGAGGCTTCAAGTCATTACGTAGCTGCATACGACCAGCTATCTTAAAGCAAGAGAGTCTGCTTCTGAGTAATATGGAGGATTCTGTATCACTCATTGGACTCTAGTTCTTGATGATGAAGATCGATAAAACTTTATTTAAACACAAATAAATTGAAAGTATTCAAAAGAATATATCTTAACTGATAACGTCAACGGTGAAGGAAAACATCGTGAGGAAACCTGCATGTCTGAGAGTTCTCCATAATGTTCTCGAAAGACATGTGAAGTCTGCCAACCCGCACTAGGCCAGCGTGGTGGACTATGGCCTTACCCTTCTCATAGTGAGAAGAGGCCCGTGCCCAGCAGTGGGACAGTTTATATATAGGGCTGATGATGATGATAACGTCAACATCAGAGTAGACGCGGATCACAAACGAGTTCTTGGTGGATTCGGGGTTCATCTTGGAGATCGCATTGTAATGCATGTTAGCATCGATAGACAGCTTCTCAATCCTGGTGAGCACGAACAGACCCCTGGTGTCTTGGCCGATGATCTTCATTTGCAACATGCAGTCCATGAAGGTGACTCAGTTGTTGACCCAGGACAGACGGCCGCCAGCACTAGTGTGGGGCTGCGGAAGAATCTGGATTCCCGCGGCCCCGCGCGCACGTGCGAGGAGACACCGGCTGGTTTTAGCCGGTAAGAGTCCGGCACGCCCTCCGCCTTTCCCCAGGCGGAGGTAGTCCATGAGGATTGCCCCCCGCAAAAAAAAAATAGGACAGACGGCCGCGGGTGCCTTCGACGTTGCAACCGAGGACGCCGCGGCAGAGACCGCTGGAGAAAATGAATATATGATAAAAAGGTGTACGTAATTGTTAGAAGATGACATCTTCACGCCTTTTATCCCCGAAGGGGTAGGCAGAGGTGTATTACACACCCACACTTCGCCAGATATGTTTCGGTCCCAATGTAATAGGGGGCGAGCCTATTGCCATCTACCGGGCACATTATTAAGCGAGCGATAATTAACATTTTTAATACACACATAACTTCGAAAAGTCAGAGGTGTGTGCCCGAGGTACCTGGGGATCGAACCCGAGACCATCGTCTCGGCAGTCCGTTACGTACACCACTGCGCTACCGCCACTTTAGATGTTAGAAGATGAACATTTTGGAAACTGGTTATTCTTCAATTTTACACCACCACTTCAGTGATGCCGTGATCTTGGGATAGAAGAAAAGTTTCTACTGGGAAATAAAATTTCTACTTAACTAAATCATAGGACATAAAGCCTTTGGGTTGTGGAGACGTAATCGCATAAATGTATAAAAGCTAATAATCTTTCAAACTCGGTTAGACTAGATTGCAATCCTAGGATAAAAATAAAAATATTTGTGATCGGGATAATAATATCATGTTTTTACAATTTGGTAAACTTTAAATTTTTACAGCCTCTACTCGTATCATTACGAAAAATTTAAGCACACTAGACGAATCACTGTTATTAATCTAAAGTTTGCTTGACAAAACTTTATTCTTTACTAGCGCTAAATGCATATGTAGCGTCACTCAGTCTACGACAATAAATCAATATAAGATTTTTTGCAGTAAACAAGAAATTCTTATTCAACTCACACACACTGTAAACACGTATATTTTATATTTTACACGTATATTTGTTTAACACGTATATTTTTTAAGATTTACATTAAGAAATTTAATGGAATAATCCGACATTTTTATTATAGAGGTGTCTATGTGTGTATTTAAATTACCTGTCTACATTATTCTGTTCGTATAGTGATAAATTATTACACTTGGATCACGTAGAAAATGGAATAATTACATATTATGATGAAATACTGAGCTCTTCATTAGTTTTGGTGACATTGAACATATGAGTTAGGATGAATTAGATTGCGACGAATAATTATTACATTTAATTTATTTTCTGCTAGAACATCAGTAGACGTTTTAAATAACACTTTGTTGATATATTTCAGTAATTTGAATCTTAGTAAAATCTTTACTTATGACTACCGTGTATGCCAATGCTCTTCAATTTTTGTTCTCCAAATAAATAAATTAGTATTTTTATAAAATTTCTACTGGAAATTTTAAGAAACGACATCAAAGATCTTTTTTCGTAGTGCCGAATTTAAAAACACTACTTGGTATTTCTTGCATTGAAGACGCACCTGTATCGGTATCCTCTGAGAAGCAGTTCCTTGTAAAAGTCCTTAGTAAGCAAGTGCTTGATGTTGGGGCCGCTCACTTCGGGCAGGTTGGGCAGCACGCGGTAGTCCTGGCCGATGTTCTTCTTGGCGTAGATGCGACCTGTCTCGATGGAAGCACCGCTCTCTACGATCTACGGGACACTACCATATAAAACAATTAATAGGCGCACTAATTGATAAAACTGGTGCACTAGGATTATCTTATATTAGCAGACATAACAGTAGTCATACTATCCAAAACTCAATAACTTAACCTCATTCAGTAAAGAATAAAAGGGTGAATTTCCCGGGACCAAAAATTACGTGGCATCAATGAAATCGGTAGTATAAAACATAGTTATAATGTTCTAACATTTTTTTCTGGTTAGGTGAAATGGTTATCTATGTGTAGCACTAAATATTTTATTAAATAGAAATAATAAATACTCCAAAAAAAAAATTAAACCTCGAAATCTTTCATTGCCGTGTTTGTCCACACATCACCTTGATGTGTATTATATATAATTGATAAAAATCTATTGGTTATTTTTATAAAAACCTAGTTTTATTTGATACGTGAATAGTTAAAGAATTGTTACGGAACACATTTATTCATATATTTAAACAATACGACGAATGGTTAGTAAAAATGCATTTGTCCTAGAACTAGCTTTCATCGCCGTGTCCTAAATATATTTAAGAATATTGTTTCATCTAAGGACTTGCGTCCCTCACCCCTGTGCGCTAAACGTTGCATAATAGTGTTGCTTGGTGCTCGACGTGGAACGAGGTGTATGCGTGCCTGCGTTTTTGCGCCATAAATGTAATTATGCGATTTTTATATTACTGGACATTTTTTCTTTCATCGCCGTGGATAGGTCTAACTTCTATTTCAATAAGTTTGTCCTTTTGATTAAGCATTCGATAGAATGCCATTTATCTAATGTTTATTTGTAACGTGTTAATTACTGTGAATTATTAATATATTTTTGGTTACTTGATGTTTTTGCCTTGATTTTCATCACCGTGCTCTCATTGCCGTGATTTCCGTGGGCAAAATTTGCTATGGTAATGAAAAAAAGACACGGCGATGAAACAAAATCTCATTGCCATACCTTTTAAAACAATTTAGTTTCATTGCCATGACCAGTTGTTTCATTTCCCTGACTTATGTTTTCATCGCCACGGCATGATAAAAATACAATCTGTACTGTACAGTCAACTACAAAAAGATATTTCCACGTTAACCTTTTTTGATATTTCCAAGTTAAAGTTTTTACGGTAGGAGAGCCTTGGTGATTTCAGCATGAATGGGCCGGCTCGACCGGGGAAGTACTACCCTCTCACAGAAAATCGACGTAAAGTAACAGTACCTAAACTGTTGCGTTTCGTTCGGTGAGTGAGAGTGCCGGAGTCCCTATCCCCTATTCCTTCTCCCTCATCCCACTTCTCATCCTATCCTTTTTCCCAACCCTAAGGGGCGGCAACGTCTCGTGACTCCTGTGGTGTTGATTGTATCCATGGGCGGCGGTAATTGCTTACCATCAGGTGATCCGTCTGCTTGTTTGCCGCCTAATGCTATAAATAAAAAACCTTACAAAATGATATATATTTGGGACTCCATCACACGATAGACATTCAAACATACGCACACACACACGCACATAGACCCACACACACACACACACATACACACACAACACAATCACACGCACTCACTTACTTACTCACATATACACCACTATTTTTTATTAGTACAAAAACCTTAAGGACATATTAGCAAAGACATTATTATCATATATGTGACGTAAGAATTTCATAACATCTATAAATAGCAAAGTTATAATCATTTATTTTTTGTAGAAAATCTCACCTAAATCATAGACATATTTTACAATCCATTCACTACTTCATTGATAGTACTTACTTTCGGTCCTACTCATACGCATTATTTTCGTCGCACTTATAATGTAGGTAGCCTTCGACAATAAAATGAAGCAAAATAATAATTGTAGGTGTGTACATTTTAATTTTCTAAATTCGACCCTCTCCTTCATACTTCATCCGGGCTTAGGACCGGCAAAATTTACCGTTTTACAAGTATTTAAATACGGAGGTTTGTAATTAGAAAGCAAACAAATATTAAAATAAAAGATGGTATTCTGTAATAAAAGAAAAGAGTAATTTTGGCGTATTTATGAAGTTAGAATCATCTGCTATTTACAAATATTATTTTATCATCATCATGTCAGCTTAGAGACGTCTACTGCTGGATATAGGCCTCCCTCAAGGTTCTCCGCACAGACCGATTTTGAGCCGCCCGTATCAAATTATTATTTACTTAAGTAGATATTATTTACTAAACTTACAAGTATTTCCATTGTCCTTCGAAATGTCCACCACCATTGTTAATACACAGACGGGCACGTATTGTTAAATTGTTTTTAATGAGAGAAGTACGCTTCTGTCTTTTCACTTCGTCAAAAGCGTCCAATATGCGGTGTTTTAATTGTTCGACACTTACCGGCTCACTTTTGTACACTCACAAAAAGATGTCCATGGATACACAGCTGCACTCGCGATTCCTCCACTACATACTCCCGTGATGTGAACTGATAAGCCATCGCATCGGGGAAACGTACACAAACAACTGTTGCGGCGAAAAAATGAATGCGTTCACTTCCGCTAGCAATTTGCACTGTTTGTCGCATCGGGGCGCGGCGCGGGCGCAGAGTGACAGGGCGAAATTTATCAATGGAGCAGTTTGCTACCGTTACTACTCATAGTACGCAAGTCGGTCATAGTCTTAGTTATGCATTTACCAATGATTGCGTATTTTTGTGGACAGTTTTGAGACAGTTTTGGGACCCAGTGTTTTTATTTTTTAAACTACATAAATATTTTTAGAAAGCCAAGATGCCTAAACCGTAACTATCGGAAGAGGAGAGAAAGGAAAGAAAAGACTGGCCGAACAAAAGCGACGAAAAATTAAGAAGCGACCCTGTAATATTATGTAAAGCTAAGTTTATGTTGTTAGCAAAAGCTATTGCATATTCCCAGATCAAGCAAATATAATAAGAGTTGCCTAGCTATGTGTGTTCGCATGTATAATAAAATACCTAGCCAAATTAAACTCAGTAATATGCACTTGTTTAAAACTAAATAACACGCATGGCTAGTTGAGCACAATTTTTATAGTGTTAAGGAATTTTTAGAGAAGAAATTGCAAAATGTTACCTAGTGTTAATGTATGATGTTTATAAATAAATTTTAATATTATTAATGCATGCTATAAAACCGTAGCAAAACATGTGATCTAAATGTATAATGTACAGTCAACAACAAAAGTTGATGAACACATTCAATGTTACAAAACATCAGAACACTAAAAGATTCCATTAATAAGTGTCGCGACGAGAAGAAAAAATTATCTTATCATTAGTAATTTACAATAATCAGTCAACACCAATTTTCCATAAGTCACTGAACATGAATAGCGACCAAATTAGGTTAACAAATAGAGAAAATTTTTCATTTTGCTGGTTGTTGCTCTAATTTTGTCATTTGAAATGTTCAGGAACTTTTCAAACTGTTCTAAAATTACTCAGTGTAAATATAAAGGTGTTGTCGAATTAGTAGAAATAAAATAATATAATAATCATTAAAACAATTTAATAAATAATCAATTAAATTACAATATTTTTTTATTTAAATTATTATTAAGCAATAACTTTAAATATGCATTATTAATTTCAAAATCGAGTGTGACCCCCATTTGCATCTATAACTGCCTGTAGACGTTCCCGCATTGAAATAATCATATTCTCGCAAGTATTTTGCCCTCTAAAGCTCTCCCAGGTGTCCATTGCGTGGTTAATCACATGAACACGAGTTCGGGGTGTTTCACGATCCCATGCCTGCACCATAAGAGCCCACAGATTTTCTATCGGATTGAGGTCTGGGCTCTTTGGTGGAAAAGGAATCTCCACAATTCGTTCTGCGTTTTCTTCAAACCACGATCTACAAATACGCGCCTTATGTATTGGACAGTTGTCATGAATGAATTTTATTAGGCCTCTCCTCTGGAAACATGACTTGAGTCGTCGGCAGTAAAACATCGTTCAGTATTTCTTTGTAGCCCGCACTATTTAATCGTCCTCCTATTTCAATAAGTTCTCCGGGGCCACTCGAACACATCCATCCCCATAATCCCACTAAAATTCTACCACTCAAATAATTGTTTACAATATTTGCCGCCTCATATCGGGTATTGTTTATCCTCCACAGAGAAAGACGGCCGTTTTCTGTAGAGTGAAAAGTCTTTTCATCCGAAAAAATTACCTTACTAAAATCAAAATTAAGATGAGTTTCAGCAAATTCTAATCTTTGGTGTTTGTGGCGCTGTGTTAGAATGACTTTTCTAGCTGGTACGCGGTGATGAATGCCTGCTTCGTGAAGTCAACGTCTCACTGTATTTGTAGACACATTATTACGAACGGCTATATCACTCGTGTTAGTAAAACCATTACTACGAAAACTTCTTATTAGGTTTTCATCTTCTTGACGTGTCGTTTTTCTAGGCCTTCCGGATTTTTTTATTTCTTTGACAACTCCTGTTTCACCCCATCTTCTGAGCCAAAGGTATACAGTGTTTCTCTATAACAATGATAATAGTAATATTGATTAGTTGTAAAATAAAAAAATACTTTCCCTAAAAAATATCCCTACCGGGTCCAATTGTAAATTTAAACTATTCAGGACCCACTCAAATACATACAAAACATAAAAAAAGTTTTCTATAAAATATTTTTTGTGTAATCGGATATTTAACACTAGAAGGACCGTGTTTCATACTATACCTTTAAATACCGCAGCCGTCAATTTGACGCTACTAAAGATTCAATCAGAATACTCATAAAATTATTGTGTATTTCGCTTTAAAATGAAACAAAAAAATTAAAACTTTATTTTTTATTAATAATAAACAATTATGGCACTTAAAAAGTCATTATCATTTGTAACAATTAACAGTTTGTTTTAAATCTTTTATACATTTTCTGCAAAAAGTTTTTTTACACATTGTGCAGTTTTCACACTTTCTATTTTTTTTACAATTACGATTGACTTGACATTGCCGCCTCTTATTGTTTGTAGCAGATTGTTCACTAATTTCAAAATTACTTTCTTGTGTTTGAGTCGCCGCTGAAGTAGTTAGTTCTTTATTTCACATACTCTGCACGCCGTTTACTAGTTGAAGGATCAAGATCATGTCGAGAAATATTTATTTCTGTGACTTGTCGGTACAGAATCCATGAGTTTATAGCTGCTATATCAAGTATATTGTAAAAAACATGAACAGGTCATCTTCGACTTCCAGCTCTTATGGTGTACTTTCGTGCCATTCGACCGATGATGTCCACTACAATTTCGTTTCATTATAAATTTTACTGTTTCGAGCAGTTTTTTTGATTAATTCCTATGCTCACGTTTGGGTGCAAAGTGTACTCAAAATAATAAAATTTTTCCTGGTTCTCCTTGATAGACAGTAAGGATTGTATTGGTCTCTGTTTTCATTGTAAACGTTTCATATCGTGTAACACCAATATTTTTTAAAAATTGGCGGTACTTCTAGCATTGCACGCCGCATTGTTTCAACAATACTAGTCTTTTCGACCATTCGTTTTTTAGCCAAATTTATACGCCGATTATTATTGCTTTTATACGTCGAAGAATGTACTCATGAATAAATAGCCTCCACGCACCAATTGGCTTGTTATTTTCAACGTACTTATCGTTTGGCGTATGGAGTAGGCCCCGAGAATTCTCTTAGTATATTTTGCTGACTGCGACGTCCTTCTTCACTAGCATCTGCAGAAATACAAGTCCATTCCGTGCCGTCACTTGCTACCTGTAACATACCGACTTGCGGTCCCGAAGATGTCCTAGCTGAACGTCCACCGCGCCCTGTTCGTCCGCCGATAATTATTGATCTACGAGATACCCCGCATCCTCTGGGCGAATTTACAATAATACTGTTATCTGTTGCAGGAGAATCTGCTTCAGAGTCGTCAGATGATAAAGAGCGGCTGAAATTCTGCATCACGGTTTTCACAAAGATGGTCTGATAAATCATCACCACTTTCATCACCTGACACATCTTGTTATATGTCACGATATCGCGACAGTTCTTATTCTATTTGGGAAGCAGTGAGACTGTGGCTCATTTTTATAACAAATCACGACTGCCCACTAACGAAACCAACGTCTACTAAGTGTAATGTAAGCAAGCCAGGCAATAACAACTTTGAATTCAAATTTGAAATAAAACAATAGTACCCTCATTAGTTCGTAGAAAACTTTGTTTATTATTCTTATCGCTGCCGTCACATTGACGGTGTACGGTCTAAGTAGGTATTTGTATAGGAATCTCATATACTACATAATCTAATAGTTTTCTATATGGATTCAAGCTAACAATAACAAATTAGGAAAAGTAATAAAATATGAAAAGGAACAAAAACATAGTTTGTAAAATATTTCAGAATCACATCGCCGTACCGTCAAACTGACGGCGTTGGTCTTTCTAGTGTTAACTAAGAATGTTATGTGAACAAACGTTTAGGAGGAATTCAATCATGTTACGCACAGAACTATTATATATGTAAAGATAATTATGTATAAAAACGATAACTTACCGATACACCTAATTCGGTAGCAATTTCTGTGATTGTATGACCTTGCTCTTTGAGTAAAACAATCTTGTGGCGTTCATGTTCTGTTACATGGATGTTAAACGGCATTATTGTGTTATCTATCACTTGAACTGGTTCAATAATATAGATAAACAAGTAATTACACTAGTAATTTGATCAAAATATGTATCAGAACCTAATATGTAAACACAAACCTAGAATTTAGAAACACTGACGTTAAAAACTTTTGAAGGTGAAAGATAAATAAATCTACCCTATACCAATGCAAATATAATTAATATCTCGTATAGTACGGGGAATAAAGAATAGCGTTGGTATAGTCGGCAAAGCAAATGACTGAAACAGCTCAGGACACTTTTTGTTATTAGTGTTTGTTTTTGTATAATATTTTGTACAAAATTTAATATAATTTACGTTTTATTAATTAGGTAAAAATATAAAATGCTTTTTTTTGTTTTAAATGCAAAACAAAAAAAAAATAATTAAATGTTATTAATATATTATTTAATTTATAATATATTAATAAAATTTAAATATTATATTAATATATATAATATTTAAATATGCATTATAAATTTAAATATTGAAATTAATAATGCATATTTAAAGTTATCACTTAATTATAATTTAAATAAAAAAATAATTGTAATTTAATTGATTATTTAATAAATTGTTGTAATATTTTTATATTATTTTATTTTTACTAATTCGACAACACCTTTATATTAACACTGAGTAATTTTAGCACAGTTCGAAAAGTTCCTGAACATTTCAAATGACAAAATTAGATCAACAACCAACAAAATGAAAACTTTACTCTATTTGTTAACCTAATTTGGTCGCTATTCATGTTCAGCGACTTATGGAAAATTGGTGTTGACTGATTATTGTAAATTACTAATGATAAGATATTTTTTTCTTCTCGTGACGACACTTATTAATGGAATCTTTTAGTGTTCTGATGTTTTGTAACATTGAATGTGTTCATCAACTATTGTAGTTGACTGTACCATCATCCTCGAATACCATGTTTTATGCAAATAAATATATGAATATTAGAAAAGTATATTCTTATTATTTGTGAATTTTTATTCTGTTAATTTTTGTGTGATGGAACTTAAAATAAATGATTGTGTTGCTATGATTCTATTAACTTTTTGTTTAATATTACTCCGACGCGAGAAGGTTATTGAGAAGAGGGTATAAGAGCGTATGAATATTATATAAAAAATATCATGTGTTGTTGGATTTTTTCATAACCGTGGATAGATTCTATCATTCCCGTGGCACAGTTTTCCACTACCGTGGACGCATGTTTCATTGCCGTGCATGCATGTTTCATCGCCGTGGCATGAAATTTTTAATCTTGTATATCTCGTTAGTTTTTTAAGCTAACACTATTTTTTATTGTTCTAAAGTTGAAGAATAAAAAATCCACGGAAATTAAGATTTTATTGGACCTGTTGAAATTCACCTAAAAACATTTCATCCGAGTGACTATTTAGCACAGATAATTTAAAGCAAACATATTTAAAAATATATCTATGTATGCTTCTCAACCTATAAAAAATGTCAGCTTTATAGACTAAGCACTTTTGATAGATATCACGTCTTGCATCTGAAACGGTGTCCTAAAATCCTTTCGATCGAAAAGTCATTACAATAAATTTTATTAGTGTTATTTTTACCTCGAAGTTGCCACTGCCCTTCTGGATCATAATGATGAACTCCAAGTTGCCTTCCTTAGGAATGTTGGTGGCGCGCTGGAAGCGAACGTTCTCGAAGAAAACCGATACTTCGGTGTAGAGTTCTCCCATCATCATACCGAGAGTCTCCAAAACCAGCACCAAGTAGCCGGTGGCGGGGTACAAGTTACGGCCTGGATGGAGAAAATTGTTAAATTAGAAAAATATGTAACGCTTGCACAGGTCACTACTTGGATGGGTGACCGCATTTGGCATTCACATCAGAACGCTACTACGCTTCGAAGGGCACGTAAAGCTGTCGATCCCAGTTCTTGTCCCAAGAATCTTCAGGCCACGTCGCAGGCCTTTAAGCGGTATGAAAACTCCGATAACAAAGTTAATCTCAAACGAAAAACAAGACTACAAGGCAGTCGTCTTCTATAACATTAGTTTTGTAGAAGCATTAACCAAATTATTCAGCATATAATCACATATTTTATTTTATAAACTTCCTGTCAACAACGTGTCCAGCCAAATACTCGCAGTCCTCATCATTGATGGACATTCGGACAGTTCTTTCACCGAACTTCATCTTCTCTTGAGCCTTGTATGATGTTACATACCTAGAAAAAAGTAGTAACTGACTTTTTTGGGTCTCTGTCATAATTATGCATAATAACACTGCTTTCAGGAGTAATTAATTAATTATAAAAACGTATACAATGCTAAGCGTAGTATTACGTTTCGTAGTCCGAAATCTGAAAAAGTTTTCCTAGGAACACAAAACGAGATCCATACATTTCCAGAATGTCGTAGTAATGTACTTCTGGTTTCCATTTTACAGTATACTACATGTGTATTAGCAGGACACTAACGTTTTATTGTTCTCTAAAACAGTCTTGTTTGCACCCGGAGAGCAATCAAACTGGAGAAAATGGCTCTGTTAGAAATTGCAGTTGGTACCTTGTTTCTTTCTAGCTCACTGGGGAACGGACTATGTGCGACACTGAGATTGCATTGCTCATTATAAATACATTATTCAAGGAACCAGCCACCTAAAATATTTATGCCAGTTTATGTTTTTTACAAGCTACAATACTTTAGGTAGAAAATTGTAACCCGTGTAAGTAAACACAGCAATTTTCTACGTGTTTAAAAATCATAGGATATATCAAATGCTTTTGTTAATTTCGTTATCGAAATTAAGTTTTAGTGCAAAAACAGAAAATATACCGATCGCAGCAATTTTGGAACAAAAGTGTTAATAAAACTCGTGGCCTAAATCTGAATTTCGTGTTTTTTGAAACAAGGACTTTTCTATAGCGTGGTACGGAAAGTTCATCAACAAAATTGCTTTGTCTTTTTATATCTTTTGAAAACTGAGCTTGCTGAGACATACTTATATACAACAACTATATATTTTAAGCACAGAGAAACCAATCGTACCAACAGCGAGCGCAGTTCCACATTTTTTGTACAAAAGTAAAGTTTCGCAAACATCCAACTGGCTAAACCACCTCAATTTCGTCGTTCGTTTTGGTGAAAATGTGGCGTATTCTGTTCCCATCTTTTTAATTTTCCCTTGGTCTCCGCATTGCACCAATCCAATCTCATCCATCACGGCAAAAATGAAACAGGTCACAGTTCTCTTTGAAAAATGCCTTTGCTAACGTCGCTATATTGAAGTCAATGTACAAAGTGGCTACTATAGATCACACTCAAGCGATTTGTTTGTGGCGGCTTGAATGATGGCCCCCAATTAATATACGACTCACTTTATTGCAGTCCAAGTTTTGGGGCGTTGAGTGGTGCCGGATTCCTGGGCTGTTAGGTTAGGTGGTTAAAGTTTCGGGGAAGTGTTTTGAAAGGAAATAGTTTGCATAACAGATGTGTTTTTGGTTTTATCATATTGAAGTTTAAGTTGAGTTGTGATAAATAACGATTATTTATCAAAACTCGACTTGAACTTCGTACTGGTATGGCTATTAACGAAACAATTTATTATGAGGATTAGTAACTAATAGTTACTCATTACAACATTAACATTTGAAATTCGGATTGGATAAAATGTCCATCTTATTGAACAAAATGTGGCTTTTAATAACTGACAAAGTAATAATTTGATAGTTTTTTTTTGTAATAAAAGAAATACTCCATTGTCTACAACAAGCATTTAGAGTATTCGACATTTCATAAACACTCATTTTCTTTTCATTCATCTGATATCAGCTTCCACTAACAATGGAATGGTTTAGAGACAAAGATGCTTTGGATTAAATAGTAGACTAATCTAAAAACAGTTTTGCTTTATTTCTACATTATTTAGACTACGAAACATCAAATACACATCAGATCAATTTCGGTTCAAAGGCAGTGAACTATTGAGGACGTGTGATCTAAGAATACAATAAGGTTGGCTTTGGCTGTTATTAGGGCGACTACAGAATTACATTAGACTGGTATAAAAGTAGTATTCTACGCATTCAGGGCTCTGGCTCTAGAGATTTTAGTAGCACAACATACCTTTTTAGTTTTTTAATATACATAGTTCCTTTTAAAAACGATTTATGTGTACTTCCTAGGCATGAATATATATTTATTATTAAAGTTTGCTTAATGATTCGGTGCTCAAATAACCATTAACACTGTAGTACAAATTAAAATTTTTAATCAAGGTCTAAATTTGATAACGTCTGTGTTCCCGTACATATACTTCAATTATTAAATTGCCAGCACAATAAATAAAAATGGTCTATCGTAACTGAAATTATCAACATAAAAAAGTGGGTCAAAGTCATAACGAAACTTTAATAAAGATCGTCTAGACATGATAATATTGGCTGGTGGGCTTATAACATTACCACTACGGAACATCTTAGGTAATCCGTGTTTTTTAAGTAGTACTCCTCCAACACCTATGAGAGATGGTAGATTCCTAACGAGCCTTTCACCTTTTTTTATTTTTTCTTTTACGTGAGGAAACTCTTTTGCGAGTGCGTCTCCGCGGGGCGAGCAGAGAGGGCATGTCGGACTCCCCGGGACTGAACCCAGGTTTACCAACTAAAACCACCACGATAGCCGCCTCAGCGCTCAAAAGAATGGGACACAGGGAACGCGGGTGTGCTGCTCCTGGGTCCCGTTACGCTTGTCCCGTAGTGGGGCTCACTCTCTGAAAGGGCTAGGTTGGTAGTGCCCTCCCTTCGCTACCTCGTACTGTACGAGTACAGTGGTTCCTCGGCTATCCGAGACCGCTGTCTTCTCAGGGTCGTTAGTGGTCGGGCAGCCAGATTGCCATCTCTGATTGTCCACGGCCCCAAGGAAGAGTCAGGCTAGTGGCCATTGCCACCACCACGACGCCGCCTGCGTCTGCGAGCGGGATCGGCTCTCTCGCGATCCCGCTCGGCGGCCTCCTTCTGGAGCATAACCGCTTCACAGAAAGAGACCACAACGTCGCACCGGACGTCTTCCGTCAACATGGCCTGAACTATGGCCGGTGGAGAGAGATCCCCTCCGATAGCAGAAACTAAGACTCGCCGCTCGGATTCCCATGCAGGGCACTTGGAGAGCGTATGCTGGGCAGAGTCCAGGTCACTGCCGCAGTGGTGACATGCCGTCGTCGCCTCGCGGCCGATTCGGTTCAAATACTCACCGAAACATCCGTGTCCGGTGAGTATTTGAGTCAGCCTAAACCTGACGCAGCTGCTTCTCCTCTCGATCCACGCTTCGAAGGCAGGGAGTATTGCACCAACGACGCGTTGGCGCATGCACCGCGGCTCTGAGAGTCGCGTGCGCCAATTAATCAGCGCGCGCTGACGCGCATTCCGTCGAAACTCCCCGAGCGTCTGGCTCGGCTCTTCCTCCATGCCGCCTTCCTGGCGGAATCGAGTCTCACGAAGAAATAGTGCGTTTACATCTGCCAGGATATCGAAAGAATATCGAAACGAGCCTTTCACCTACCCCTTTACAGTGTAGAATGAGCACGAAAAGAAGTTTTCATTTTTACAAAAAAAATACATGGTATTATTTAGCTAACATTTGATTTAAAACTTACCAATCTTCACTGTGTTCCCATTCAACCAGGTGAGAAATCATAGGCGTGCCCGGTGACACGGGGAACGGTACGTGTAGGAAGATGTGAGCCAGGTGCGGGTTCAGACCGGCTTCGTACAATCTAGAAAATACAAGCAATTATGAGAACTATTCCAAGCTTCAGTGATTGATATTCTACAGGCTACATGTGATGATGCGTATCGTAAAGCTCTGGTAATTTTTTTGTGTAAATTCAGTTAAACATTGCTGGCCAAATCTATGTAAAATTAACTAAAGCTTATTTAATTTGCTTAACAAATACCGTTATGAATAATTAAAATACAACTACAACCAACCCAGCATATAAAAAAGGGAGATAAATATTTAATGTAAATTCTTAAAATCGTTTCTTTACCGTTTTTTACCGATCCCCTAAGAGTTTTGTGCCATCACTTCTTAGTGCACTCCTACGGTCCCCAAGGAAAATACAACATGCCAAATTTCAGTTCTCTGCGCCCAACAGATTTGGCTGTGCTTTGTCTGTCAGTCAGCCAGTAACGCAAGAATTTAATATTTACAGAAGATAAAATCAAATACTCACTTGCCAACAGCGGTGAAGAGCACCTGCACATTGTCCTTGTGGTTCCTCTGAGTGAGCGGGATGTTGATGACGTCCTTCTTGAGCGAGCGACGCAGGATCGCCTGCAGCAGACCGTGGGGAGCGATCTCGATCGTGATCGCGTTGTGGTGGATCAGCCGAGCTGTCTCTTAGAACAGGACGGGGCTCTGTGGGAGGAGAATTGAAGCTTGGTGGGACCAATTTCGGCGTAGGCACAGTCAGAAAAAAATGGTCTTAACAATTTTGACGAAATTTTCAGGGTAATCAAAATAACGGTAAGGTTAAGGATAAAACTGTCAGAATTTTATCTCAAAGCAAAATTAACCTTGTTGTTTAGTGGCGTACAAATAAATTCGGATAATATAGTGGTAGACCATATTTTAGGCAGTATGTATGTACCTTCTGATCATTTTTGTAAGTAAGCAAACATTAATGACCGGATAATGACGCGTTCCGGCGCAGTATGTAGGCAAACGACCTACTATGGCAACCCTAAATAAGTTGGATCAGGACACGAGAATGAAAAGGCAGCTACATACAATGTTTGGCTCAATTAATTCAGTGGTCATCTTTCCCTTAAAATCAGGAATGATTTTAAGGGAAAGACGACCATTCCACCCTAACACCAAGTCCCAGAAATAAGAAACAAAAGCTCATCATTCCTAATCCTTACAATTGTGAAACTAAAACAGTTTGTGCCTTGATAATCTTGCTTTATCTCATCTTACTCATAAAACTAAGTTTGAAAGAAGCTTTTCTTATGCCACGAGTGCTGCAATTTGTTGAATTCTAAGTTTCGCTCTTGCTGTTTTGCCCTACTTTGTCACACTTTCTTTTAACATTTTTATGCGACACAAAACGTTTGAAACTTGCGCGATTTGTATATAGATACCTTCCTATCTAGTGGTATGGGGTCATAATCGCGAAAGTATTGGTAAAATAGACAATATTTTACCAATGCATGCAAATAATGATGAGGTAACCTCTGACATGTAACCTTCTATTTGTGATGTCAAACGTGTCGAAATAGGTTAAACACCATTCATGGTCACATGGTCATGGGTCCTGAGATCTCGCAAAGAAACTGGTCGCCGCCTCGTGTAAAATTTAAGCATTGCCGTACAACGTGGTAATACTGCCAGCGTTCTGGGCACGCTCGACGCTCCCAGTCGTCGTCGGCGATGTTGAGGACTTTTATGACGCCATCTAAATTATTTTGTTTTCTGTTTTGTATGTTCTTAGGATAGTATTTTAAGATTGTTAAGGTGGATTATAAGTATACCTGTATAATATGTATATCGTAACTATGATATGTTAACGTATGTACAGTGCAGTATCCCGCCTCCCACCCTCACGTTACCAAAACGTTCCCAGAACATACATAGCGCAGCCGCTGGTGACTAAAGTAAGCCCGCCAACATAGATTGTGTGGACTGCACGTACCAGCAAGTTATTGGTGTGGTACTCAGCAGACGACAGCTCGGTCCTGGCACCCTTCCACTGCGGCTGCGGCACAAACGTGGACAGCCAGCGGTCTGAGCGAGTCTTCGGCGACTTGATCACTTCTCTCAGGTATTTCAGTAGAGTTGCATCTGGAAATAAGGTGGTTTTATTTTATGTTCTACTGCTTAAAACTAAGCAAACGGTAATGCATGCTGATCATGAGAACTGAGAAGAACTATAGATACTTGGGCAGGACTTACAACAGACGATTTCTCAATAATTAGGCAAAACTTTAAGTGCTATTTTAATGATAAAATGTTTTTTGTACAAAACACCTAGAAAGAAGAGGCTTTTACATTTAATAGATGGATTTTTACTATATTTGCACATGTTATATATGGCAACTTTTAAACAGGTATGCTTTTAATAGTAAGATAATCAAGCAAATTAGTTTGTATTAGGTATTTGTTTACAGATTATGCAGAAACGAAAAGCGTCATTATAATATTCCCCTTTATGCGCGTTAGGAATCTTTTAATTTTAGGCACAATGTCAAATTAATTAAAATCGGTGCAATACTTCCAAGTTGCGATCGGATATGCACTTGAACTTCAGTATTCATATATATACAACATTTGCGGCGTCGCCTTTTTGTACTTAAATAATCCTTAATTCTACTTGACACAATGTGCTAACGATCGCTGGCAGATGACGTAGGTACCAGCTAATCAAGTAATGAGTCCGTCCATCCCTCCTGCACAATTGTTGTAATGCCTTAGTTAGCAGCCAGACCGGTAATTGATTGACCTTAGCTAGACTATAGTACAATTAGGGAGACGTTCTTTAATCTTGCCAGATGTTATTGTTGGAGGCGGGATGAAATTTCTTTCTTTTGATTTCCTTTTTTGCTATCCTAATCTTAGTTAGTACTTAGCCCGATTCAATTACAGAATTTTTGCTGAACCCTGTTCTCCATATTCTCGGAAGACATGTGAAGTTTGCTAACTCGTATTTACCTAGCGTAATATACTTTACATAGTTAGACATTCCCGATCCAGCAGTGGCACAATTTATTAATTCATGAATTATTATTTTGTAGACTTCTGTAAGTATACTGATTTCATTTCTTGAACTCACAGTGGGATTCGAATAAAATTATTTTAGGCATTCACGATTCTATACGCTATAAAATGATGGGCATGACTCTAAGAGCTGAAGTAAACTAAAGAATGAAAGAGAAGGTCCTCTGTCGAGGTGCATACGAGAGGCATAGCTAGTGATAAATATAACTAAACTAGCCTAGACATTTAATACTATTTGTGTAAGTACATGAAATATATTTTAGAGAGAAAAAGTTTATTTTAATAATTTTCTTGGCTTATGTTTAACTTACCACCAGATATAAAAACATATAACAGACAAAAATAGTACATGATCACCAAACTGAAACCCGCATTTTAATGTAAATTATAACCAAATTTTTAACATTTTGCTATCCTATTTAAGCAAAATGATTCCAAATAAATCATTGTTAACCCAAAAGTAGTAAATGATCACCAAAATTAAACCAGCATTTTAATGTAAAATTATAACCAAAGTTCTTTTGTTAGTTGTAGGTATGAAATACCAACACATAAATTGGATTTGGTTACACCACCTACTTTAACAAACTAAGTTGACGGAGGCCTGCTTCGCAGGGCTCCTATTTTTGAATTAAAGGTCACAAGAGAACCTAACATAACCTATTTATTTGGTGATCATTTACTACATTTGGCGTTCGAATGCAATTTGAAGTGCAGTCGTGACTAAAATAGCTAGTATTATTGTAATTTTAGATTAAATTTTTCGGGTGTTAAGTATATATTTTTGGTTAAAGAACTAAGGGTATCAAAGCATTTTATGGTGGTCATTATATTTAACCTCATTATAATTTACAAGAGAATGCCCGCAGCTACACTCGCACGTCCTTTTATGTTATTTTTTATTTATTTATAGGTTCACGCCTGTATCCTCGAAGGGATAGGCAGAGGTGTAAATATTACACCCACATTTCACCATGAATTTTAGGTCCCACGTAATAGGGGACGAACCTATTGCCATCACCGGGCACATCACCAGACTCAGGGCTGCTACTGAGTATTCGAAAAAGCCCAGTAACACTTTTGCCCGACCCGGGAATCGAACCCGGGAACTCCGATCAGCAGTCGCATACGCTATCCACTGGACCACGGAGGCATTCTTTTAATATAATCGTTTCTTGCCGAACCCGCAGTAATTTTGGATAATACCTTATCAGTGCACCTCTACGGTCCCAACCAAACATACATGCCAAATTTCACCTTCTTGCGTCCAATAGCTTATACTGTGCTTTGTCAGTCAGTCAGTAACGAACAGTAAGCAGTAAAGAATTTTACCTATCAGATGTAACTTACCAGCCTCCGAAACTTTGGTCCCCGGAGGGCACATCGATTAGATCTGATTACAGATAAAAGTTTCTATGTAGAATTATATGTATACTTACACTAACTGCATAGATTGCGCATTAGCAAAAGTATTTATTGAAGTAGTACATGATTGTGAAATGAAACTTCGTAGAAACTTGATGAAACGAAAATGCTTGACTATAAAGAGACAAATAAATATGAAGCCTTATACTGGAGAAAAATGAGATGAGACACACAGAGAGAATAAATTACACATTATTTTAGGTTATAGTTTGGGTTTCTTCTTTGTGCCTTGTCAGTAGGTGGATTAGCCTGTCAGTCAGTGAGTCAATGATCCGGTCGGTTAGTAAGTCGGTCGATATTCATCTCATTCTCTCGTCGGTTACTTTGAAGGTAGTTTCACTTCTACCAAGTGTGAATATCACGCACGCAATTGGCTTAATATTATGTATAACGACGCGCGATGCTGCGAAAACAAATGCGTAACTTGTGAAAATGATAAAATATAAAGTAAAACAAAAAGAAGTAGACTTCCCCATTGAATTACGTGTATCATTCAATGAAAAATTCAGTCAACGACTGAAAACATAAAACTAAATAATCAAGTTCAAAACTTACGCCCAATTTAAGCGCAATTTGATCAAGAACTAGATATTCTATTAAATAAAAAACACAATTTAAAGAAGAATGAGCAGTATCACCTGTTATTTTCAATAAAATCCTACATAATTATTCATGAAAAGGCCTTAATAGACAAGTTTAAATTAGTGTCAACTTGTTACAGGAGTTGGGATGCAGTTCATATAAGAACCCCAGTCGCTCATCTTTTGAAAATCTTGTGCGGAGTGATTTTTACCTGGTTATATCCAAGCCCGACTGCGGCCATGGATCCCTTGATGAATGGCGTCTCGATGGAGGCGAGGCCGCGGCTGTACGCCGAGAGGATCATCTCCTCCGCCATGAAGCAACCGTCCGTGTAAGCGCAACCCAGCTCACACACGCTGTGACCTGTTGGGGTTTACGTAGGTGAGATTAAAGAGCTTTATAACAGACAATAGGAAGTAGGTACATAACAATCGTTGAAGTATTCTTTTATTTTATTTTTATTCTGAAATACCATGATCACTCACCGATGATATATAGTTAGGCTCAACACCAATAGTCTTGAACACGTCGGTGAGGCCGATCTGCCGGCGTTGCCGATGAACGAGTTGAGGATGTTGTCGTAGATCGCGGGGTCTGAGTCTATGATGATCTTCGTCAAGTTCACGCCTTTGGGCTCTAGGGCTTTGTGACATCTGTAGAGAGAGATAGATTAGAAAGAGATAGAGCAGGTGGAGCTAGATTAATGAAAAAGATAGAGCAGGCAAAGTTAGGTCTAGTAGAGTAGGAATATAGGAAGCTATATTTCTAATGGTAAAATTAACCTTGGTTAAGACAAAAGTACCAATAGGTCAAGTTACAAAATTGGGGCGCTAACGTGAAGGAAAGAAAAGTTAAAATTCGATCAACATTGGCTTATACTATTGTAAAGTGTTCAGTTAATAAGTCCTTTGAAATATGCTTAACTTTACCGTAATACCACTTTAATCAGGTAAGTAGATATGTTAAGAAGATATATGATTTACAGTATCTAATAGCAACTCAATAGAGATGTGGTTACTTCAGTTTAATGACGTTAGTTACATGAAGCTACTGATTTGTGGGCAAACTGCAAAAAATACAGTCACTGCAACAAGGGAGGAAGACTGTGCTGGCCTTCACCTCCAAAATTCAGTTTGTACTTATTTAGGTATATAAACTTACTTCTCAATAGCAGCAGCAAACACAGGGATCCTCATGAGCTCCTTCGCTATACCGGTCCACTGCAAGCCCATGCCCGGTATGGTTCGTGTACTCCGGTACACGAACCATACCGGGCGACGCACGCCCGAGAAGTAGTCCACACCACGAGCCAACGACACCGCCTTGGTTGGGGTGGATTCTGAAATGATGATAATGGTTAGTATTAAACTATGGAATGACTACACGGTTGGAGTAGTGGTTTTAGCGGCCGCCTCGCCGCTTGACACTGCGACGAGTGTTGTGGGTTCGATACCCACACGAGACAACACTTTGTGTGATTCATAAATTGTAGTTTTGAGTCTGGGTGTCTATTGTGTCCATTAGTTGTATGTTTTTAATTTCCCCGCGGCATAGGATATATTCCTATTTAGGAAGTTGTCTTTAAAAATAGTTTGATATCGCTATCCCTTTGGGTTGTGGAGGTCAGACGGCAGTTGCTCTGTGGTAAAGCTGATATTCTAACATAACTGGTTGGTACCCCGGGCTCTAAGCGTGTAAGTCTTGGATGCGGCCGGGATAACGCTAGGACAATCATATGGTTAGTATCACAATAATGACATCCCAATACTGTGATAAATGTGGTAGTTGAAGCCGATATCGTAACAGCAAACAAAATCTGTAACGTTGCCGCGACTAAACTGCTTAATCAGCATTGATGAATTACATAATTATGTTGCAGGGACAGAAAAATATTAAATATCCTATAGCTGTCTGATGATGACGAGATAAATATCACACATGCTTTATCAGGTAAGTAAATCAAATAAAGATTGTATACAGGGTAGTAGAGAGTAGGGTAAAATTGGGGCTTCTGCATCAATTGCTCTCGCGTCGCCGCTCGAGCTGCGTGATACAGAAGCCCCAATTTTACAATCGAGATCGATTCATATTAATGTGTTCTGCATAACTCAGAGTGCCTAGTAATACCATACTGTTATAGTTAACATAATTTTTTAAGTTTAGCAATTATTTAGTGATCAATGGTAGCGTTACTTTTAGTGAGTTTTTATTATGAATGTCTAGTACCCATAATACAAGCTCTGCTTAGTTTGGAACTAGATACCGTTGTGTGAATGTGTGGGACTATTATTATTATTATTAAGTGTTTAGTAATCTTATTGTTGTATGCCTGTTGCAATTGACATTAGTTCATAACTTAAAACAAAGTGAGCTCTAAATAATGTTCAATCACTGTAAGCAGACACGCTTCGAACAATAACTGCTATGCGAACATTAATGTAATCAACGGACATCTGAATCGATGCAATCAGATTACTTTAGGTTATATATTATATTGATCGTTCTCGATTATAAAATTGGGGCTTCTGTATCACGCAGCTCGAGCGGCGACGCGAGAGCAAGTGATGCAGAAGCTCCAATTTTACCCTACTGTAGAGCACAAAGTGTAATGTGACACTTTTCAGAATGTCCACGCTATAATGGACTACTGCAATATACCATCAAAAGAAACCAATTGAATCAATGTCTTTTATTACTTTGAGAACAATTTTGATAATGTCCATGCATTAGCGGAAATGTTTGAACGGCTCATCATCATCGCTTAGTCGAATGGAGCTTAATTTGTTTTTGAAGAAATATCTGTTATATCGACAAAGTGAACAGAAATTAATTTCAAGAAAAATATTAAATTTCAATGTGATGGATATTGATATTACATCCATGAGAATTTTAAAACATTTACGGCTTCACTATTTTCAGGTTATGTATAAATACAATAATATTCATATTACAAAACTAATGTACTAAATTATACATATAAATTCACACACGGTCATATAATCCCAAATTAGAGCCCATAATATAACAATCAGACAATTAATTAACATGATTATTTTTTCATTTGTATTGTATTTTTATATTTTAATTTAATTTTAGTAGTAGTATTTAAGTAGTTATAATTGGTTTATCCTATAGGTAAAGTTGTAACACACTCGCACAAAACCATCTAGTCCCTAACTAAGCAGAGCGTGTACTATGGGTACAATGTATAAACATACATACATACGTTTTTTTTATAAATACATATATATTATGCATAGAAACACCCAGACCAATACAAACGTCCATGATCACGCACACAAATGTATGACTTGAGCGGGAATCGAACCTGCGAACCACAAAGTCATGCGCATGTAAGCCTTTTTATTAAAAAGCAATTTACCCAATAACGAGTATCCTCTGACAACGTGTCCTTGAATGTCGTTATCATGGATAGCGTGCAGCAGTCTGATCATCTCTACGTCTATCGTCCTGGACTCCAGCTCGTCTAAGATCTTGGCCGCGGCTGATTCTGTGCGTCCTGACACGCAGACCAAACGGGGCAGGTCGTCGAATGGCATGCCGTTGTTTACCTGAACAAAGAATTAATGTAAAGTCGTAATTATAGTTAGGTATTATGTAGTTTGATTTTACAAACTATCAACATCATCAGCTTGTCAGAGTCCACTGCAACTGGGTATAGGTCTCACAAATACTCAATGATATCTGGCTAATAATGCGCCATTTTAATTTGATACCAAAAACCATTTTATGGTATGTTTTTGATAACCAATTTAAAAACATTAAATCATGAACACCTAATTTTACGTATTACAACTAAGGCCTAAGTTACTAAACTATATCTAAAATCGTGCATGTTACACCTGAATATTTCAGCGATCAATAATTTCAAATCAAAACAACATTAGAGTTGAAGTAGTTTAGTAGCTCTGGGCTACAAGCGCAACTTTTAAGGCACTGTTATACCTCAGAAGCCGTGAAACTCCTAATTTTTCGTCGCGCATCTAGCCATTACGGTACATTTTACAAACTAGCAAAAATTAGAGCTTAAAGTCAAAAGTCTGAACAAAAGACTATTGAAAGAATTTTTCATGTACATAAAATAGAATCACGGAAAAAAAATCACAACATCGAGGCAGAAAATAATCTTTCGTCTCACTGTTTGCAATATTTTGATCGTAAGCTGTCGTATTTTTTTTGATAATATTGTAGGAAATCTAATGAACTAAAGAATTACCCTATTTATTTTCATATTATACCTGTATATTTTGTAAAATTAAATAAAATCTGCCAAACGTCTATGATTTTGACGCTTGGTAGATCCCATCAATATCAAACGCTTCAGCAATTTAAACCTTATTAGCATAAGCGGTGTACTGAGTGTCAGTTGCTAGTTTACGCTCCGCCCAGACCTCATCATTCGGCTATGAGCCCTGTGAGAGATAGGTCATGTCGCTTGCGTCTCCGCTGCACGAAATTTTACGTAAACCTGTTTGTTATTATAATACGCCGATTTGAGTTCGTAATTTCATGTTTTATGTTATAGACTGAATACTTTGAATCAAATAGGCTTTTCATGTAACTATGGGCACATATAATTAAGACCTAAGTTTATACTCTTGTTGCGTTTAATGTGTTATTGTTTCTGTGCTTATAAATATATAATTAGAAGAATAAAATATGGACAATTAGAGAAATGAAGTTCTACGAAGGATTTGTACAAGAAAGCGTCGTAATAAAATAGAAATTCATCCATGGCCAAGTGATTATGAAATATGTAACATTTTTACACAAATTATTTTCATAAGAGTCTTTTATGACTAACTATGGTACTTATATATTATCGATTATGCATAATATAATTATATAAATTATTCTCACAATACATAGCTGCCACAGTTTTCAATTTTTGAAAGAGTAATAACATAAAATCGAATCATTTTATGCACCTATATTTCAAATTCATTAGCTTGTCAGAGTGCCTGGAGCGCTAAGATGCCGCCACGGCGAACAATAATGATGACAGCGCTAATATGGCGCTCCGCAGTCCGCACACAAGCGCTAACGAATGTTGTATTATTGTGTTTTGAACATAAACCTTTTTAGGTACATCGGGTAAAACTTTGATTATTCATAAACTATTAGGTATGTCTCAGTACATCTAATATCTTTTTAATTTCTTAAATCAATCATTTATAAGTAAGAAGGTGACTTCTCTGTTTGCTATAACACAAGATGTAGTATTTTTTTAATAATAAAGTAAGTAACTAATTATCATTATTGTAATTACAGTGAAGTTAAAGATAACAGTTCTGCAACGTCTTACACACATTTGACTTCAGTCATTCCTAACACGATCTGTTCAAGAGCTAGCCAAGAAATGCCAAACAATTTTTTTAACAAATTTGACTCAAATTCCGTAGTGATAAGCAAAAATTACAAGAGGGATAGCAGTGACTGGTTCGAATTGCGTAAGAATATGTTGGCAGATTGAAATTTTTGTATAGTGGTAAAAAGAAGAGATAACAGCAGTAAAGCCAACTTAGTAAAAAATATTTTGTACAAATAAAATATTTGCAATGTAAAATCAGTTGCGCATGGAATCTTAAATGAACAACTGGCTTTGCAACAACTGGCGAAGCAAGAAAATGTAACAATCGAGCCTTGTGGATTATTCGATTATTGGTGCCACGCCAGATGGATTAATAGGTCCAAACACGATTGTAGAAATTTAATGTTCTAAAGTTGCATATAAGAATGGCCTGGAGAATAGTATAAAAGCAAATAAAATACAAATATGGAAACATGATAAAAAAGTGAACTGACTAGTCTAAACAAATATTGTAATTGTTATTACCAAATTCAGGGGCAACGCCACGTTACACGCAAACAAAAGTGTTTATTTGCTGTATGGAGTGGCGAAAGTATACCACTAAACATAGAAATTATAGAAAGAGATGATGTTTTCTGGGAGAAGCTTGTAGCGTTTTATATGAATTGCCAATTTGTTGCCTGAAATTGTTGATTCTCGTCAAGCTCAAGGGATGGCATTGCGAGATCACGGAAAGGAAAATGTTTCTTCAGTGCTTGAAATTTCTACAATACCAAGCCGTAAAAGGAAAGTAAATGAAATTGTGCCTCGTGAGCAACAGCAAATAATAAGTCTTATCACCTCACACACTGCCTTTAACATTCGATGAGAATAAAGAAAACCTGCCGGGTTGTAGCAGACAGCTAACTTTTGATGAGCTATAAACTCTGTATTTGGTTAATAAATTATAAATGAATATAAATAAATATCTTTTAATATTTATTTTCTTTGAAACAACACATATTTGAAGCGAAAGAATTTTTTTATATTTTTCCATACAAACATGTATGACGAGAGCTAACGAAAAAGCAGTAACTCAAATTCTAATTCTATAATTTTCTAAGCGACAGCAGTATCTCATGAATAAGGTATATCCACATATATTTTTGATGTTTCATCTATTTTGAAAAATAATAATGGGTTGGGTTTCGAAACAAGTCGCCTGAATTTGAGGGTATTGGTAGTGTAGGGGGCTTAGCCCTAGATAGATAACCATTTTTCACTGTACACTAAAGATAACCATACGTCGATTCGACGTGCGGATGTTTGAGTGAGAATATTTCGGATTATTTTTATCCTAGGCTTATAAACGTGATAGTATATCTTATTGTATGTAATATTGGTCTGAATTAATGAAAAACATTACAGTTTATTTATGTTTTTATCAGAAAGAGAAAAAAAATAACAAAACTTTACAAAACTTAAACATTTAGGAATCTCATTGTTAGTCTTATAATTTACCATAAAATCGTTTCAAAATCATCTTTTTATAATACTTATAATATAAAAAACCCAAATAAATATCACTTTCTATTGAGATTGGCCTCAAAGGCACTTAGGGCAGGCGCTGGACTTGTGCTCTCCACAAATGGGATTTTGGCAGCTGTCGTACATTGTTTTTGTCATCCTTCAAATTTTCTATGGACAAAAGGCACAATATTTTCTTTTCTTTGTCTCAGATACTCCTTCACGTTGTGTGGTAGGTTCGGCTGGTCTTTTCGGCAATATGCCACCAATTTTATTCTTTATATTGGTCGGTAAAGTAAGCATTAGCTGCCTTTTCTCCATCCATGGGACTATCAAGCTATTGCTGAGTTTTTCCATGAAGTCTCTTTGACAGTGGTTTTTCTTTCCTGAATAGGACATTATCACAGTAAATTATGTATGAATTTATAAATGCCATACCTATTCATGATCCCGTAAAACATAGCTATAGCATAAACATAGTTTTGCGGCTGTACGACACAGATCAGCAAATTAGGTCGATTGTATCGACTTCCCCATTTGTTTGTTACATCTTCTGTATTCAAGGGGTTTACCACTAGTGGAGCACTCACCTCATGGTCTTCAGCATCACTCTGTATTTCACCTTCTAGTAAATTGTCTTCGGTTTCAGTGTCCGACCCCTGAATCTCTTCATCACTCATTTTATGCAACAACCAACTTATTTCTGCACCATCTACACAAATTCGTGACGGCATTTTGTTCTGCTTATCGTGGCCTATAACAAGAAAAAACCTAATAAAAGAAATGTGCATCTGAACTCAAAAATAGTGGCAATAACCCATTTTTCCAAAACTTCAAAATCTTACACTAAAGATAACCATACGTCACTTCGACGTACCTACGGTAAGTAAATACTGATGAAAGCTTAGCACTTACCGGTAAGCTACGGGTGTGTCCTTCAAGCTCCTAGGGCCGACTGAGTTGGCGGAAACGGCCCGCTTTGTGACGCGGAAGAACAAGGAGTTATAACGATTTGTAAAAATCGATTACGTCGATTCGACGTAGGTTATCTATCTAGGGTTAAGGGAGTTCGTTTTAATCACCTAATAGTAATTTTGGCTGCCGGAGTTGCGTCTAAATATTTTTAAACAATTTCCAAAATGTCATTAATACTCCGGCAATTATGCAAAACGGAACGTAGTTTTAATACTTTAGTACAGTTTTACAAATGTCTATTTTATGTTTTATGTGAAAAACGTGAAACGAAACGCAAAACTGCCATCTTGGAATGATCATATTGACAGCTAATGTCAAATTTGTGCGTCATTGCTTTCGAGTGCCTAGGGTTAGGTGCGACTGTAATAAGTAACTAAATAGGTTATGTTAGGTTCTCTTTTGACCCTTAATCCGAAAATAGGAGCCCTTCGCAGGGCTCCGTCAACCTTAGTTTATTAAACTAGTGTGATGAATGTGGAAGTTGGCAGTGCCATGACACCGATGTTTGGAGATTTTTTTTTTCAGAGGAAACCAAGTATTTCCGGCAAGTGAAAATGGTGAGGGGGGGTTTCAAGAGCTCCCCTCCTCTCTCTCAAATCACTCACAAGCCCTAAAAACGGCGACGTATTTCGAAACCTTTACCATAATAATTATACCTATAATAACAATAAACATCCATAAATAAATATAAGAAATCAACTTTTACTAAACTTCAATTATCTCGTAACTCGCTTTAGTTGAGATACGGCTTTTGCGCTTAGTAGAGCAGTATTGTGTTTTTAGGGTACCGTAGCCAAATATTGTAAAAACGGAACCCTTATAGATTCGCAATGTCTGTCTGTCTGTCCGCCCGTATGTCACAGCCAATTTATTGCAAAACAGATTTGAAAACTGGCAGGAATGGAATTAGATGTAGGTATTCTATGAACTGCTTCACTATTTTTATACAAAAACAAAACAAACATAATAATGGCCTCTCCATACATGGAACTGACTTAATTATTTTGAACATCTTACGGCATGTAGGTATTTACCTACTTTCGTCAACTATTAATACCTATAACGTCTAATGTAAACCAGTTTTGCTCATGGCTGCACTGAGAACAAAAATTGCGCTATGCCTATATTGTACAAAAAGATTGATGTATGTAATATAAATTTTAATATCAGTATCTCAATTCAATATGCTAAAACGTTTAGCTTTCTATTTTGAAATATTGGAATACGGATGTCGCGAGAATACGGCCGCACACGACGAGAATGAAGGGGGGCGCCCCGCAGTAGACGGAGCTAAGCTCCCTTCACCTCCCCTGCTTCACCCCCTCATTTACCAAAACAGTCGCTTAGCACAGCGCCTTAATGCATATTTTGGACAATTAAGTCAACTAGCAAAGTTTGGCACCGTTGCAGGCAAGCGACAGCGAATGTTGAGTAACAATGGATTGCTACCATTTGATTTTATTACATGTCTTGAATAAAATCATATAATATTTTTGGTAAGCGCTGACGTTAAATGAACTGGCAAGGAGGAGTCTAAATTGAAAATATTGGCATATTTTCAATTTAGACTCCTCCGTAACGAACGAAATCAGTAGCACAGGTAATTTAATAAAACAGACAGGAATTTCTTAGGAAAATCTTTAAAACTTCATGATTATCTTAAATAACTAGAAAATATTTTTTATCGTACGAAATAGGTAAACAATAGGCGGCGATAGCCGAGTGGGTATACCAACAGACTGCCATGCAGAGGGTATCGGGTTCGAATCCACGGCGCGCACCAATGACTTTTCGGAGTTATGTGCGTATTGAATTGTTAATTATCGCTTGTCCCGTGCCTCGGAGAGCACGTTAAGCCGTCTGTCCCGGTTGTCATGAAGATCTTTGACAATCGTTACAGGGCGTCAGTACCTTCTAAATAAAACTGAAACTAGTCTAAACCATGGAATATCGCTATCCCTTCGGGTTGCGGAGGTCAGACAGGCAGTCGCTCCGTGGAAAAGCTAATATTCAGTCAAATCCGGTTAGACTAGAAAGCGGACCCCAGATTGAAACTGGGATAACGCTAAGAGAAAGAAATAGGTAAACAATAAAAAAAACACTTATAGCACAAATAACTTTCTAAAATTACAACTACTGCGATATTATAATCAAAAATAAAACTTATAAGAGTAATTAAACATTGTTGTGAGTTACGAGCCAGGCAAAAGCTATTTTTAAACCAACTAATATCAGAAAGCTAAATATAATTAGACGAACAACAACGACCTAAATAAACATCAAGATGTAATATACTCCTGATGTTTAGACAATGTTAACAATATTAATAATACGTAGATAACATTTCAATGAATATTTCGAAGCTAAAATGGGTTTCTCACAAACAAGAAACAAAATATTGAGCGACGTAACCGATGAAGTGGAAACCGAATCTGATGTAACTTTGTAAAAGTTTAACAAACTCAAAGATGAAAACGAGACTTACATAATTGACGAACTTAATTATTGTGGCTTCAAAGTATAATTGACGCCAGTTTTCAATGACTTGTTTTGTTTTGAAGATTTTAATTATAAATGCACGCGCTATTTAGAATAAGTTTGACAATTAGATATGTAGAGAGCCCGTTGTGAAGTTAATTTTAGTATTTTGATCTCAAGCTACATAATTATATACTTATCCTACTGGGTAAATAAGTAAGTTTTTATCTTTAACCTACAGTGAATATCTTTAACCTACCTACAATGATCACTGCCAAAATTATCACTATTTTTAAATCTAATCGTATCTTCAAGCTAATTGCATCTAATTCAAATCAGCTGTGACGTAAAATATCCGTTTTGCTATTTGTTTGTTCATTGATTGGAACTTTTAATATTTGATTACACATAACCTAGATAACCGCATTCAGTGCTCTTATTAAATTAACATCGTTAAGAGAAATTTTATTTTTATTTATTTTTTTATTTATTTTATTTTTATTTATTTTTAAATTGCACAAAACAAATTACAATCTTATTATAAATTAAAAACAATCAAAGCTTACGTTTAGATCTAGATTGCAACTCAACACATGTGCATACATTGAAATAATTAAACATCAAGTTAACAGACAGACAGAAGAGATGTACAAACATACACGTGTTACGAAATTAAACATAAATAAGAAAATATAGGTTTAATTTCGTAATACAACAACAACAATACTTTATCTTAAGAAATATTTAACTATTTTACTTCTATTTGGGATAGAGGATATCCTTTAGAATTTTTAAAAATGTGTAAAATCTAGGATGAAAAATGTCTAACTGTAAATTAGTTGTAACTAATTCATTATATTGTCTAGCCATTCTTACCAGCGGATTGTAATAAGAAATATTGTTTTTATAAATTTGCAAGGCAAAGAGATTAACACGGTTCGATCTACGTAAACTGTATTTAATGTTAAATGAAATATGCGAAAGCAATTCGGGTGAATCAATAATTGAATGAATTATTTTATATAAATAAACCAGATCAAAATATTTGCGACGAGCTTCCAATGGTTGTACATTGAATTTTTGCAGCCTCTGGTCATAATTCAAGTACGTACGACCAACTTTTTGGCGGTAACAAATAATTTTAAGGCATTTCCTTTGAACACGCTCTATGTCGTTAATGTGCACTCTATAATATGGTGACCAGATTGGAGAGCCATATTCCAAGGTACTTCTTACCAGGGCATAGTAAAGATAAAGCACACTTTGAGCTTTTTTGAAACCTTTTGTTGTCCGTAGAACGAAACCTAGGAGCTTGTTGGCTTTCGAGATTATATGTTGGTAGTGAGATCTAAAAGAAAGTTTATCGTCGAAGAGTATACCCAAGTCTTTGACAACACTGGACCTATTAAGTACTTGTCCATCAATAATGTAATTATGTAAAATTTTGTTGCGTTTATTTGAAAAAGATATTGAAAAACATTTATTGATATTTAAATACATTTTATTCGTATTGCACCAATCTGAAACAATGTGTAGGTCGTTCTGCAAATTCTGACAATCGGCCAAAGACGTTATGTTGGCAAATATTTTTAAATCATCAGCGTAAAGGAGACATTGACAGGACAGACGCTCAATCAGGTCATTTATAAATATGACAAAGAACAGGGGGCCCAGATGGGATCCCTGAGGAACACCGGAAAATACCCTCACTGGTAAAGAAAGATACCCCTTTAAGGCTACCAATTGACTCTGATTATCTAAATATGATGAAATCCAGCGAAGCAAGTTACCCTGTATACCATAGGCGGCGAGTTTTTTGCAAAGAAGTTTATGGTTGACCTTGTCAAACGCCTTTGAAAAGTCAGTGTAGATAGCATCTACCTGACCACCTACTGAAAAGCTTTTACATAGGAAATTCTTGTATTCCAACAGATTGGTGATGGTAGATTTGTTCCTAACGAAACCATGCTGCCGTTCCGAGAGAATGGGTTTGATGTGATTATACAAGTAATTGTATAAAAGCGACTCGAATAACTTGGCAAAACAAGATAAAATGCTTATTGGTCTATAGTTCTCGCAATGCGACCTATTACCGTTCTTAAAAATGGGTACTATGTGCGCCACTTTCCAGCGTTTCGGAAAAATTCCACTGTTGAGTGATTTATTAAATATAATGCAAAGAGGACTTGCTAGCTGTGCAGGACATGAGCAGACAAAAGAAGGTGGAAGCAAGTCAGGACCAGCGCCTTTGTTTTTATCCAATTGACGCATTGCCAGTATAATGTCCTTAATGCTAAATGACACCGATGACAATACATTAACAATCCTGGGGTCAGAGGCAACGGTCATCAGATCGGGACAGGATGGCGAGTTAGGTAGGTTGTCAGTCTCAAAAACAGAACCAAAATAATTAGAGAAGAGTTCGCAAATACCTTGACCCTTAGATGAATTAGATTCTCCCAACGACATAACTCGAGGTATTGAGGTTTGACCCTTTTTGTTGTTTACAAATTTCCAGAACAATTTTATGTTCTTCTTAATAGAATTTTCAGTAGAAGATAAGTATCTTTTGTAACATTCTTTGGCTAGTCTTTTACATCTAGAACGAAGCAATGAGAAGGCATCATAATCGCGGGGATTATTGAACTTTTTAAACAGTTTGTGATATTTTCTCTTTTCCTCGTTGCATTTTATAAGGCTTTTGCTATACCAGATCGGGTAAGTTTGGGGTGTAGATTTTATCATTGGGGTGTGCCTTTTTATTATATCAAATAGCTTGTCATAGAAAATATCCGTACTTGTGTCTACGTCAGGCAATGATAATAAGTTATTCCAATCGACTAACTCTAGTTCCGCCTTAATTTGTTGCAAGTCACATTTAGAAAACAGTAACACTGTGCGTAAGCACTTTGTAAGACCTTTCACCTCATATGGTAATTTTATTTCAATTAAAAGGGCTGGATGATGTTTATCCAGTGAGCTCAGGGAAAAAGTATCATTTACACTGATGGTATCGAAATTTGAGAGGATTAGTAATGTTTAGTTATGTTGTTTAACTGACTTAAGCTACAGAGTGTCATAAATTCGTCAAGTAACAATAGTTTTTTGGAGAATGTACCGGCTAAGTTTGAGTCAAGATTTGTGTGAGTTCTGGAACAGAAGTCAGGAGTATTGAAAACGCCGACTAACAAAAAATTATCATCAGGTCGCGTATGCAACAAAATCTTTTGACAATTATTGTAGAATTGATCAAGTTGAACAATATCTATATCCGGAGGTAAGTAACAGACACAAATATTTAAATTAGGTACGTTATGCTTATCAGAAACTAATGTAATCTAGATATCCTCCCTACCGGTCTGCCATGAAATCTGGTGAACAATTTGATACTTTTTTAGTACTGCGATAAGGGCACCCCCTCCCTCGGATTTAGATGAACTAGTGCTCGCACGATCTCGTCTGAAGACATTATAGCTATCATCAAAAACTTCTCTATCATATACTCCCTCATTAAGATTTGTCTCCGTGAGACAAATAATATCATAGTTACAGTTCAATACATTTAGATAAAATTGTGTGAGTTTACTTCGTATTCTGTTTACATTTTGGTAGTATACATAAATCATTATAAATTTGTTTGACTTGCACAAAAACAGAAACTATATTTATAGGGAAAGTGTGTGTATCAACTTACTTTAACTTATTTAAGAAGTCTAAGCTCTTAACAATGATAGGAGGACAGGTCTCATCCTTGCGTATGTAGATTTGCCCAAAGCGTACCCATACAAACTTATAATTCATTTCTTTACAGAATTTTCTTGCATTGCTATGTAGTGCCTTAGTTTCAGGAGACAGATGTTCGGAGAGATAAATTCTGTTTGTTTCACCAGTAAAGCCAATGTGTGTAGTTGCAAGCTTCTCTTTAGGATGGGTCTTATTGAACCGTGTTACGGCGGACAGCAAAGAATCACGCTGTATTTGTGACGAAAGTGTGATCAGAATATTCCGTGGCCTTTTCGAGGCAGTATCCATTTTAGCAACACGTCGACACGATCTAATGTCATTATCAGGAATAACGACCTGTAGGCATTCACACAGTTTTTTGAAGAGAACCGAAAGATTTTCATTTTTACTTTCAGGAACTTCGTGAATTTCGATATTTAAGTTTCGTGATATTTTCTCCATACTCGACAGCCTGGACTCCAACTTTTGTAAGGAACCTTTCGACTTAGATAATTCGTCTTCTAAATTCAAGACATATACGCGTCTAAAACGATTTGCGAATATGTATTCTATTTCTAAGAGCAAATATTACTCTCTCAGTTGGAAATCTCTATGTTTATCAATTATGCAAAACGTAATCAATAATAATCGTAAATTGTAGATTTACGTATGGCACTTCGATACCTATTAGATATTCATTATAATATTTGCTTGAAAATATGTAGTTAATGTCCCTAGCATAGGTTGCAAGGGCTAACATAAAGCTGTTGATTATTTTTTCAGTTTTACGTTCTTTACGCTAAGCTTTCTTGTGCTGATAAAACAAATTATTTGTATACAGCATGTTAATCTTTGTTGTGTTAAATGTTAAATTTGTAATATCACCAAGTTTATTATTATCATCAAGTTGACCTACCTTATTCCTAGCGACATTCTTGAGCAAGGCGTGAGCGTTGGCTCCTCCGAACCCGAAGCTGTTGACGCCCGTCATGCCTCTGTACCAGGGCTGCTTGTCAGTGATGACCTTCATCCTGCCCTCAGCGAGCGCCGCCTCTCCCTCACGGGGCGTGTGGAAGTTCAGATTGGGAGGAATGTAACCGGTATTGTACGCGATACACATCTAGAAAGAATAGACAAAACTTTATAAGAAGTCATAGCTATAAAAAATATTTACAATCTATCTGCTTTATTGTATCTTCGCAATAGGTACTTACTATTTATTTAATAACAGCTCAAACGCATGGTGCCAAATTGATTATTATGGATAGGCTAAAACTGTTTTATATTTAATGTGGAACTAAACCATACTTATTCATAGGTATAAAACTTAATAATTTGAGGAGAACGTATCTAGGTCGAGTAGGTGCATATATCCACAAATTATCTTGCTTAGTTATCGTATCAATTAACGAGTCTGTGCAGTGACGCTAGACTAATTTAAAATGTCATGGAGCACCAAAAACCGGTCAGAAGAATTTAAAACCTAATCAGTAATTTATTAAAAAATATCCATTCAAACAGTACTCAGTTCTAGAGGATTGGCAGCTGAATTATATCAGACCGAGAAAACTGTCGCAACATAATTAATGTAGTCGAAGGTGCAGGTGAGGTTGTCTTGAATGTTGACCTAAACAATGCCTTTAACTCAGTCAACAGGGACACCTTGTTGACACAAGTTAAATTGGAAACACCCCAAATTTACAATTTTCTTTGCCAATGTTACAGACACCCTTCTAAATTAATATACAAGGAACATCTTTTAGAATCTGCCGTCGGTAGTCAACAAGGTGACCCTCTTGGACCACTAATTTTTAGTTTGGCCATCCATCCAGTTGTAACCCAACTTAATTCAAAATTAAACATCTGGTACCTGGATGATGGAACCCTAGGCGGTGACGTAGAGTCTGTGTATCAAGATCTAGCACTTCTGAAATCAATTTTTTTATCCATAGGCTTAGAACTGAATACAAACAAATGCGAAATTTTTATTAATGACAATTTAGATAAATCCTCTATTCTTTCAAAATTTCAATATTTGGCTCCAAATATCACTCAAGTTGAAAAAAGTTCTCTTCGCCTCCTGGGGTCCCCAATTTTAGACGACGGTTTTGATTCCTTTCCTATACAGGAAAAAAATTAAAATTTTAGTGAAATTTCTGACAGGCTACTCAAAATTAATATACATTCGGCTTTCACTATTGTTCGATATTGTCTTTTTGTCCCTAAATTTACGCACGCATTACGGTGCTCAGCTGTTTGGAAAAATCCAACTCCACTCATTCAAATTGACAAAATTATATAGATTTCCCTGAGTAAAATTTTGAATGTGGCTCTGAACGACCGGGTGTGGCTACAGGCGCCCTTACCTGTGCGCTTGGGCGGCCTCGGCGTTCGCAAAATTACCGACGTAAGCCTGCCAGCGTTCTTGTCATCGGTCCACAGCACTGTAGAATTGACTAGGAAAATTTTAGCTCCCACACTGGTTGATTCTGAGGTGCCGTGTAAGACCGATGCCTTGAACGCTTGGAGAAATGCTTGTCCAGGAACTGAGTTACCCCGAAACTTATCCTCCCAGAGGCATTGGGATGGGCCGCTTTGCAGCATGGTACGAGAAAACCTTCTCAATACATCGTCCAACACTGCGGAGCGTGCTCGCCTGCTGGCTGTGGGAGAGTGGGAATCGGGCCTCTGGCTTCAGGCACTGCCATCGTCCAATATAGGTACCATGTTGGACGATACGACCTTCCGCTTTGCTACTTGCCTCCGTTTAGGTGCGTCATGTGTCTCTCCGCATCGTTGTCACTGTGGAGAGGCTGTCGATAGCCTTGGTCACCATGGCCTGTCAAGCAGCAGGAGCGCGGGTCGTATTTCTCGACACGCCAACCTCAATGACATACTGCGCCGTGCTCTTGCCACCGCTGGCGTTCCAGCCCAACTTGAACCTCAAGGCTTGGCACGAGAGTAAGCTAGACGACTTCCAGCCTCCCGAACAAGCCGGTTTCCGTAAAGGCTATAGTACCATAGACCACATACATACGCTGCGGCAGGTTATACAGAAGTCCGAGGAGTATAACCAGCCCCTATGCTTGGCGTTTGTGGACTATGAGAAAGCCTTCGATTCGATCGAAACCTGGGCGGTGCTACAGTCTCTCCAACGGTGCTGGATTGACTACCGATATATCGAAGTGCTGAAGTGTTTGTATGAAAACGCCACTATGTCAGTCCGCCTCCAGGACCAGAGTTGGAAACCTATTCAACTCCAGCGAGGGGTGAGACAGGGGGATGTCATATCCCCGAAACTGTTTACCACTGCGCTGGAGGATGTTTTCAAGCTTCTGGACTGGAATGGGCTAGGCATCAACATCAACGGGGAGTACATCACTCACCTTCGATTCGCAGACGATATCGTAGTCATGGCTGAGACCATGGAAGACCTAGGCACAATGCTCGATGGCCTCTGTAGAGTCTCTCAACAAGTACGTCTTAAGATGAACATGGACAAGACGAAAATCATGTCGAACGTCCATGTTGTACCTGCTCCTATTCAGGTTGGGAACTATACGCTCGAAGTTGTCGACAAGTATACCTACCTGGGACAAGTAGTCCAATTAGGTAGGTCCAACTTCGAGAAGGAGGTCAATCGTCGAATCCAACTCGGTTGGGCAGCGTTCGGGAAGCTACGACATATCTTCTCGTCCGATATCCCGCAGTGTCTCAAGACGAAAGTCTTTGACCAGTGTGTGTTGCCAGTGATGACTTACGGATCAGAGACGTGGTCGCTCACTACGGGCCTTATCAGAAGGCTCAAGGTCACTCAGAGGGCGATGGAGAGAGCTATGCTTGGAGTTTCCCTGCGAGATCGAATCAGAAATGAGGAGATCCGCAGTAGAACCAAAGTCGCCGACATAGCTCTCCGGATAGCCAAGCTGAAGTGGCAGTGGGCAGGGCACATAGCTCGAAGAACCGATGGCCATTGGGGCAGAAAGGTTCTGGAGTGGCGGCCACGTACCGGACGACGCAGCAGAGGTAGGCCCCCCGCAAGGTGGACTGAAGACCTCGTCAAGATCGCGGGAGGCGGTTGGATGCGGGCGGCTCAAGACCGTTCTGTGTGGAGAACCTTGGGGGAGGCCTATGTCCAGCAGTGGACGTCGTTTGGCTAATATGATGATGATGACGTAGGTATATTATATTACGCGCCCATGGCGGACAAAACGGATTTTAGTTACAATTTTTTTAGAGACTTATAATTTTGTTATTTTTTGTTGTAAGTTGATTGATCTCTTTAATTATGATAGATAATGAACCAAGCAATGGAAAGTTTGATTGTTAATGTTTAAATAATTAATAAATAAATATTTATGACAGATTTTACGGAGGGTATGTCATTTTGTACGCCTTTCCCCTACCTGAATACAAATACATAAATATTATTACCACATTTATATGACGCTTCATTGGAACTAGGCGGGTCATATTTGTAGCATGTCAAACCACACATTGTCTAAAAACACTATTGAAAAGCCTCTTCAAATAGTAAAGGACATCACGGCTGATCTAGACGTAATGGCGAGACGAGCTTGACTTCTTTGGTAAGGCTTAGTCCCCAGACCACGGAAATAAATGGAGGAGAATGGAGAGGCTTATGCACTGTAGTGAGACGTCATCAACGGTCTTTAAACAAACCTCAATAATTTGTGCAAATAGATTTATTCAAAGCTGTCATAGCAAAGCTTAAGTAACGCTGCCATCATATTTTCTATAAACTAGTTCGCAAATGAAATTCGAACTCATTCGTGGAAAATTGATTGAAAACAGGAAAAAGCAAAATATGCGCGCGCGAGAAAAGTTTTCGTTAAACGTCGGGCGTCTGCAGATCAATATAAAATCAACTTTCAACTATGAGTAATTTCTACTCTAATAAGATTTCATCTACGAAGTATTCATGCTTTCAAATTTCATCACGAAGGGAATATAAGCAATGGAGTGTGAATACTTTTGCTTCATTGCGCAATAGGCAATTTACTATTTCGTAATGAAGCCATTCCTAAATACCTTACAACACGTAAAAGTGTTCTCCCCGAAAGCAGATAATTATTTTATTAAATTAATTTGGTGAATGGAGGGCAGGTACGGGTGAATGTAAGGAGCCATCAATGAGAAGTCGATTTACTTTTGAGTGGCCATAAAATGCTTAATTTTCAGTCTCGTCATTAAGTGATAATAATGGTAGAACCAAATGATTTTAAAATGATATAAACTTACACATTATACTACTTTGACATTTCACTTTTAGGGCTCTTTCAATTTAGACGTTTCGTTTCGGACGACTGCCGCACATTTACCGTGACGCTGGTTAGAACTCGCTGCCATGCCGCTGCAGTACGGTAGCAGTCCGACACCAAACGCCTAAATTGAAAGCGTATCTGACTGCCGTGCGTTTGTATGCTTGTGATGTTTTAAATTTATTTCACAGCAGTTAAGCCATGGACTCGAAGAAACATTACTGTTAGTGCTCTTGTTGAAAAATATCAAACAGAAACAAAAACGACGCCTTCGTAAAAGAGCATCACCAATGTTTTCATTAACATGTAATTTAGGTGATTTTCATAATCTTTACCCTAGGTTAAAATGAGATCCAAGCATTTTTTTAAATTACTTTTAGAATCTCTAGAGAATGTTTCTACGAATTACTCGAATTAGTTGGAAGTAAAATTCAGCGGCAAGAAACTACATTCAGACATACTATATCAGCCGGAGAAAGACTACTGATAACATTGAGGTACGTAAATTAAACAACTTATATCATATGCAGGACGCGCCTAATTCAATTTCATTTATAAATTCTTCCACGTTTATATCATCCATTTTTAGCAAATAATAAACATGCAAATTCGATGAAATTAGCTCTTACGTCTAGTCACCGCACTATTCAACAGGGAAATAAACACGTGGAGTTTGCGTCGTTGCTGTACTGTTGTCGTGCGTTCTCGGTACCGACACCACACCGCCATCGCACTGTTGCCGCACCGCGCGCTTTGTATGAAAACAAATGACTGTCCGTGCACCATACGACAAACGCACCGCTTCGGTACTGCAGCGGTCCGACACGAAACGTCTAAATTGATAGAGCCCTTATTCTCGTTTCAGTTTCGATTTTGCGATAAGTAATATATATCTGTCAAATTAATCGTGCGGTGAAAATCACTGTACCTTTTTAATTAGTGGCAGGTGGCCGCCGATATTGAAAGTTTGCCAATAATGGTTTGGTTAGGTCCCAATAGGTTCAAGTCTTAAGCCTCCTAGGGATTAATACCATACGCAAACTTGGCCGCGGCTAACTAGTGGTTGAATTTTGTGGCATAATCCTCGCAACTGCAGGTAGCTTCGGTAAGTTCTACTACGTAATCATAATTATTTGGCTTTACCTAAGGCTTTAAGAGTCGCGTATCGTGGAAAAGGTTAACGCGGACTACAGCATTATAATGTAATTTGGTAGAACAATGTACGCAATTCTTTGTGACCGTCATTTCTTCCGTCTTTCGTCCCATTAATAATAATAATAATATTCTACCACATTCACACAACACCATCTAGTCCCAAACTAAGCAGAGCTTGTACTATGGGTACTTACTAGATAATGGATAAACATACATATATACTTTTCTTTTGTAAATAGGTACATTTATATTATACATACTATACATATTATACATTGTCTTTTATAAATCTTATATGTTGTTCTGTCACCGTGCGATTCTGCAACGGTAAACAGAACACTTCAACAATTAAAATTGTCCAAAAGCTTGTAAAACTTTCCTTTTATATTTAAGAGTTATGGCCTCGAAATACTTCAGTCGTAAATTTCTTTTATATTCAGATTTTTTTATGTTCAAAATATTATAAATTGTGACTTGCCGCTTGCGTCTTCAAATATTTTTTATCGCATTCTTAAAGGCGAAAATCTTCACCTTTACGATTATGGTTATCGTTGCAAAGCTCGTCGCTTTGCTTACGTTTTCAAGTGAAAACATGTTGCTCGTAAAGCGACTGATTGGCTGAAATAAATATCGCATTGTTAGTTTATCATAAAACATTTGCCAGAAATTCAAAGGCTCTTTTGGTAAGTCTATGTAAAATATTAAAAAAATGTCCCATAATATACATTGGGCAGGCAAATTTCATCACAAAAGGCCATTCAATTTCATTATTTTGAGCTGTGCCTCAGAGCTAAAAAGTACGGTAAATCTACAAATTGGTGCATAAACATCAGGCATAACAATGATTTATTTGATCAAATAACCTGTAACGGGTTCTAGAATTTGAACGCAGAAGAGGTTCTATACGTTTATTTGCCGATTATTGTCTCACTTCCTATGCACGAGTATGACCGACCAACAACACGACACTGGCCTGAACACTAAGGCTGCAGTCTCCCACGCTGTTCCCTCCGGTAGTGTGCCGGGCAGGCTGCTCGAAGGGCTGCGCGTAGAAGGCAGATCCTCGCAGACGTTGGCTTCAGCTGGCAGGCGCCGGCGGTGTGTGTGCGATGAGCAGGGCAGAGCCAGACTCGTCGGCAGAGGTGTCGTCGAAGACGATGTAGGGAAGTATAGAGGTGAATAGAGCTAGGTTAGCGTAGCTCAGAGCTTCAAGGTGGACCTGGAACCCACAGCTGGGACCAGGATACACGTACAACGTAGACGTAGCACGTAGTTAGGCAGGATGAGATAGAGTAGCGGTGCCGGCCTCTCTGTCGGCCCCTTTATATACCAGAGCTCTCCATCAGAGTTGGTGTCGGTGCATTACCATATAAGGGCAAAACTCTACGAGCGCGGATGATGGCCTTCTCTGATTGGCCGAGCGTATGGACGGTATTATGACGCATATTCAGTAGGTACCGGACATACGTTACAAACCTTCTGTAATAGAACTTGTTTAGTAATCACGAGTTACATTTAATGCGGTAAACATCGGACAATGTCAATAAAACCATGGAACAAACAGAACTAATTGTCAAACCTGGCAACAATTGGCTGTCGTAATTTTTAGTAGTATTCGCGGTTATCGCGCTGCACAGAGCAAATGGCACACAGTAGACATTTAGCAGAGCCCATAGTTGTCGCAAACACGGCAGTTTTGTGGTCGAGCTGCATTGTGTTATTTTTTTTTTTTCTGCCAAACAAATTGACTCCATGCTGCCTGATGTTAAGCAGTCAGTGAAGTCCCATAGTGATGGCCATCATCCCAGCAGCCAGCATGGCATTATGGCATGATGGCCCTCACCTTGACAGCCTTGAGAAAAGCTTTTTCACGCCCCGCTTAAAGGACCCAGGATCATAAGTGGAGGGAAACACGTGGGCTGGTAAAGAGTTCCACATCTTAATGGTACGGCAGAGATAAGAGGCGCCGAACCACAGAAATAAATAGTAATAGAATGGTGACACGGGCGTGGCGCGCGTGCCAAACTATTGCACTATAGCGCATGTGTTTTCGAACGCATGAATGCATTCGCATTACGCATCGCGTCTCCCTTTCACGCGCTCAGGAGGTAAAAAAACATTAAATTCGTTACAAATACGCCATATTGTGCAGTTTCCAATTCTAAAAATAAAAGTGATGCAAAAATATGGAAAAGGGAGGCATTTCCTATCACCAGTAAGTATTTAAATTGAGTAAAAGTTAAGATTATTGAGATTCAAACCAAGTGGGCTACTTTTACCATGTTTGTCCAATAAGAACATCATCGTTCATTTCTTCGTTATGTTAAATTTGCATCGCTTGAATTATACGATACTTGTTGACATATTTATGAAATAAACACGAAATGTACGGCGAGATACGCGATATTCACAAGATGCCAAAAACAATAACAAATCAGGGGCCACTGGTCAAATAAATAGCTGTGATTGGTCAGCGCGCGCTAGGGATTGACGTTCTTTGCGTTTGGTTACGTTTTAAATTTATCGATAAATAAAAGGAATATTAATTCGAATTAATTATTATGTCTCTGGCTGTCTCTCTTATAGAAAGCAAGCATCATGTTCATGCTTTCTGATCATGAAAATGACATCTATTTGGGAATCCAAGATGGCGGACGAAACATTTTTAATAAAATTAATATGGGTTTCATTTTCGGGGTTTTTATGGATTCTGGTCACGAAAATGACATCTATTTGGGAATCCAAGATGGCGGACGGGACATTTTTAATAAAATTAATATGGCTATAATTTTCGGGGTTTTTATGGATTCTGGTCACGAAAATGACATCTATTTGGGAATCCAAGATGGCGGACGGGACATCTTAATATATAAAATCCTTGCATTACTGACTGACTGACAGACACGCTACAGCCGAAACTATTGGGCGCAGGAAGCTGAAATTTGGCATATATGTTCCATGGGGTCAGTAGGGGTGCACTAAGAAGGGATTTCTCGAAATTCCCACGGGATCGGGTAAAACGGGTAAATTAAAGAAATTTGCGGGCGTAGCTGCGCGCATCATCTAGTTTTTAATAAAATTCATCTGGGTATAATTTTTTAGGTTTTCATGCTTTCTGATCACTATCTATCTATTTGGGAATCTTAGATGGCGGACGGGACATCTTTGATCACGAAATAGATGGTGTTGTTGGATTCCACATTCTTTAAAACATCGGAGACGATACCCATATTGATTTTAAAAAAAAAACCATCCACCATCTTTGATCACGAAATAGATGGTGTTTTGAATTTCCCATTCCTTAAAATATCAGAGACGATACCCGTATCGACTTTAAAAAAAACCCGTCCGCCATCTTTAATTTCCTATCCATCATCTTTGATCACGAAATAGATGTTGTATTTGGATTCTCCATCCCGTAAATCAACGGAGACGATACCCATATTGATTTTTAAAAAATATCCCTTCCACCAACTTTGATCACGAAATAGATGGTGTTTTTGAATTTCCCATTCCTTAAAATATCGGAGACGATACCCATATCGACTTTTAAAAAATCCCGTCCGCCATCTTTAATTTCCTATCCACCACCTTGAATCACGAAACAGATGTTGTATTTGAGTTCTCCATTCCTTTTAACATCGCAGACGATATAGGTTTTATTTATTTTCCCATCCGCCATCTTTGATTTCCCATCCGCCATCTTTGATCACGAAATAGATGTTGTATTTCGATTCCCCACCCCTTAAAATATCGAAGGCCACACCCATATTGTTTTTTTAAATTTTCTCATCCGCCATCTTTGATATTCCGTCCACCATCTTGAATCACTAAATACATTTCATATTATTTAATCAGCGTCCCGAAAATCTCGAAAACGATACCCATATAGATTGTATCCTATTCGTTAAGCCTTTTTTTGCCTTTGACCCAACCCTCCCCCTTCTCGTTTGACCAAATTTATTATTTTTGTCTGGCCCCTAAAAGTTGTGATGTAATTTTATATAGCCTATAGCCTTTCGGAATAATTGGGCTATCATGGGCAACATCAATTTTTAAAATCCGAATGCTAGTTCCTGAGATTAGCCGACATTATCTTTTAGCCTTTTTAGCCTTTTGCCCGGCCACAAAGGGTCGAAGCGTTATGTTATATAGCCTATAGCCTTCCGGAATAACTAGGCTATCGTATACAAAAATAATTTTCCAGATCCGACCGGTAGTTCCTGAGATTAGCGCGTTCAAACAAACAAACTCTTCCGCTTTATTGTATTAGTATAGATATTCTATAATATTATAGTCAAATGTTTTGTAAGATTTCAATACAGATTTTTGACTAAATAAATACGTTTTATTTTTATAACAGTATACTTTAACCAAACTATTCATAATAAAACATTTTATATAAACAATAACATAATTTCATTTTCCACAGCTCTCACATCGATAATAATTTCTTAGTGTCCCCTCACTATCTATACGTCACTGTGGGCGGGGCTTGCTGAAATGTGGCACGCGCGAAATGTACGCGATGAAGTGACATTCACCATTCTATTACTATTTATTTCTGTGCGCCGAACCGTTTGGTGTGAGACGGTATCTGTTCTACCGTGTGAGAGTGGCACCTCAACCCAGCACGTGTCGTTCGGGATAGGAAAGGAGAGGGTGGGATTAGTTGAAAGAGCTCTTCGGAGCACTCACCGTGATAGATGCGGTAGAAGACAGCCATTGAGGCCACGTCTCTGCGTAATTGCAGTGACTCAAGTGTCTTAGTGGCCTCTGAATCCCCAATGATACGGACAGCACGCCGCTGCAACCTATCGAGGGCGTCCAATAAGTACTGAGCGGAGCCATTCCAAAGGTGAGAGCAGTATTCCACGCAGGAGCGAACCTGGGTCTTGTATAACAGACACAACTGCTCCGGCGTGACAAACCTCCTCACCTTGTTCAGGACTCCGAGTTTCCGAGATGCGGATTTGATGACACCCTCGATGTAGTTCTTCTGGTTGAGATTTCTGCGTATGTCCATACCTAGGATATTGAGCCTGTCTTGAATCGGTAGTGGAGTGTCCAGAAGAGAGGGATGGGGAAGGAATGGAGATACCTTGGCTGAGAATGCGCACACCTGTGTTTTCTTGGCATTGAACTCGACCAGGTTCTCATCACCTCAATGCGAAATGCAATTCAGAACCCAGTTAAGCTCAACGACAAGTGTTCGCCTATACTCCTATTACAATAGTGATTTTATTGGCAAAAGCCATGTTACAAAATAGATAATGAAGTTTTTCGTGAAACATAATAAAATTGTACCGTTTCTATAATTGTCACAGTATACAAAGATAATAGTTTTCAATTTCTTTAGTTTTAGTTGAACTGATTGGCGTTGACTATTCTTCTTTTATAGGCATATTTATACTATCCACAATTTCAAAAACATCTAAGGGATCAATTTCATCTACCTTTATGATGTGGTTATAAAATAGTTACATTTTGTATGTAATAAACAATAGCTAGAAACGATGTGAAAAGAAGCTTTTAATTTTATGTCCGAGTGTCCCTAACTGTTCTGAGAAAGTTTTCCTATGTATTTTTTCATTTTCTGTTTACAAGTTTTCACTTTGCACTCTGATAGTTAATGTGCCATTCCTTTTTAAAGCTTCTGAGAAATTGCAAGAATAGTCTGCGAAGCTCTAATGTTAATAAAAGTGTCACGTTATAGCCCCACTATAAATAAAATATGTTTTATTCATTTCTCAGCTTTATGCGATAGAATGTGAGTTTACTATTTGAGATTTAAAGTCATATTTTGCGGTCGGAACCCCGTTTAACGTGTCGGTAAACGTCGTTCTGATCTAGTCTAATTTCCAGTGTAATTATATACCTAAGTGAGTTTCAATTTCCTTCCAAACTATTTTTTTACAAAATAAGATGTTCCTTATTACAACAATGTGGTCTAGACGCATACCTAAAATTACTTTTTGCAGATGTTCGTAAATCAGCTTAAAACGCAGCTGATGATAAGTCAAGCAAGGCAAGGCAAGACATTGGCAAGTTTCTACGAGTAGTTTAACACGTTGGCTGCCATATGGAAATCCGAAAATATTTGCATTTTTCATCAGTCGTTTAAATGACGCGAAACGACTTATTTATATATTATAATATATGTTTTTATACATTTTTTGTATATTATATGCTGTTTTTAGTCCGCCGGTCATTTACACCCGGTGCAGCGCAAATGTAATATTTTTTTCATTGGAGCCACGCCGGTCAAATCGCTGGTCAAATCGCCGGTCATCCTTTTCTTTTTGTTTTTTAATTTAAAATTACTTTGATCCCAACACAAAATAATGTGTCCCTAATTAACACTAGTCTTTGATTTATAATAATAAAATATTTCAAAAGTCATAATTTTGTTTGACTCGCTACAAAAACATTCATACAAGCAAAAAATTTAAAATTTTTTTTGAGGCCAAGTTAGCGAAAGTTATCATTGGGGCCGCGCCGGCCATTTGTAATGGTATTTTGCGTTACACGCATGGCCGTCAGCGAGCAAAAGGTGTTCAAGTTCACCTTAGTTGTGGCGGCCATTTAAGCCCCCATGGCCCCAACGCTTTTACCAAGTGCCGGTCATTTTGACCCCCCATGGCAGCCAACGTGTTAAGTAAAATGCCAAAATCAATTCATGCTGCACCGAGGAAGAAATGAAGACTTCTTAAGTGAAAAATATAAAGAAAACTTTAAGATGTTTTTGTCGCATATAAAATTTATTGAGCACTAAACATACACAATATTCTTACCAGTGCCGTGAGCTTCAACGAACTCCAAGATGGATGGTGGGATGGAGCACTCCTCGATGTGACCGGCGGGGTACGGGATACCTACCATGTTCTTTGTACCCGTCGCAATTCGACTTTGCATGTAAGAGTTGAGTGTATACCCTGATAGAAGTTTTAGAGTAAGTTTTGTTGTTTTACGTTACTGAGGACATATTTTGCTCGCTGTTTTAAACTGCTTAGGTACAGCAGGCATGGGTGCCTAGATCCTGAATGTATTAAAATGTAACTTAAGCTCATATAATTAAAAGCATTTTTTATTTTCTGTAGGTACCTTTCTTTAAAATCATGTATCATTATTTTTAAATTTTTCATCATTTGACTTTGATAGCATTTTAGTTACCGAATAGACTTAAAATATGCTTTGGTTTTTTACAAGTTTTGATATACAAACCTTCTGAAATCCTTGGCCTTTTGTAAGAAGCATACAACAGTGGCTTCTGAGTGCGCGTACACGTTGGCGCTGTTGTCGAAACTTTTGCATCTGCCAATGACGATACTGTTACTATGACATAATTATATATGTGTATGGGTTAACGTGTTAGGTTGGTACTTTAGGTATTAATTGGTGATATATGAAAAGATTTAATATTTAAAGAGTTTATTTATTTATTTTGTTTATTTAAACTTTATTATACAGGGTGGCGCTACCATAGGGGCACTTTTTGAACAGAGGCATAGCGTACAAATTTCTGAAGCCTTGTACCAAAAATCAATTAAATCGGTGCAGTAGTTTAGCCACAATATCGATTTTAAGTTCCGCAATTTTTGCACATGCTTTGAATTCCACACAGCTGATACAAAACGGTCAACGACCCTACATTGCACGCCCCGACTCGCTCCGACGCGACGCCTCGACGTCATCCCAAGCTCAGCGCAGATAAAACGGAGCGCAACGGAGAGGATTTTATTAACGCACTTGAAAATAAACTACATTTTTTCTACAATAAAGTGCCTAAATGCTTGAACCTGACAAAAAACATTCGCGCGTCCTCGAAGATATGCGGGAATCCTCGCGCGGCGTCAAGTCGGCGCCCGCATCGTAGTGAGTGAGAATGTTGTACCCTATGCCTCTGTTCAAAAAGTGCCCCTATGGTAGCGCCACCCTGTATATTAGATATATTTTAAGATTTCTTTAACGTAGATACTGGTGTATATCAACATTAAAGAAATCTTATATATTAGGTAAAGTACATAGCGATATCTACCAGGCAACCTTTGGATGGAGATATTGGTACAAAAAAAATTGTAGTTTAAGGTGTACCAGTTTTAATAAGTTTGGTTATTGATATTGCAAATGAGTTTAGATGGAACATACATGCTAAATTTATCCTTCTTGCACCCAGTAATTTCGGTTCTGATGTGTCTGTCAGTCAGTCAGTAACGCAAGGACTTTATATAAACAAATTGAAGTGATTTCATTGAAAAATAAACGTTTCCACCCTCTTAGGGGAAAATTTCGAAAATAAATGTCTTTGTGTTCGCTAACTTCATTTGCGGATCCAATAAACAAAGTATGAAGTTAGCCCTTGAAGGTATAAAAGGTTCTATGCAAATTATGACTCCCCTTTGTATCCACTTAGGGTATGAATTACCAAAAAGATTTTCTTAGTGTTCACTAACTTCATTTGAGGCACCAATAGGTATACAAAGTTTGAAGTTAATCCATTGAGGGAAAAAAGTTTCATACAAATTCTGACAACCAGTTTAACTCCTTTAGGGGAGGAATTTCCAAAAATCCTCTCTTATCCTCAAGGAACATACATGCTAAATTTCATCTACTTGCGCTCAGTTGCTTCGGCTGTAGCATGTCTGTCAGTCAATCAGTAACGCAAGGATTTTAAATACAGACAGATTATACAAATAAATAATATTTGACTGCCTCCGTGGTACAGTGGATAGTGTATGCGTCTGCTAAACGGGAGGTCTCGGGTTCTATTCCCGGGTCGGGCAAAAATATTACTGAATTTTGCCGAATTCTCAGTAGCTGCACGGAGTCTGACAATGTGCCCGGTAACAGCAATAGGCTCGCCCCATATTACGTGGGACCTAATATGCAACATGGTGGAATGTGAGTGTAATTTTACACCTCTGCCTACCCCTTCGGGGATACAGGCGTGAGATTATAAAAAATATTAAACAAACTGTCTCTAATCTCAAAATAACTGTAAGGCATATTGTTACTAACCCGTTTTCAGTACCCCAATGATTTATTTAGATTGTTTTTCTGTCTGTCTATTTATTCTGGGTAATCTTAAACCCATGTTTAAGATTACCCAGAATGAATCGATCTAGATGATGATGATATTTTACTAATGGTTCATGGAAACTCTCGAACAAACTATGAAAATTTCATTTAGGTGTAGCTGCTTGCAAAAGCTAGTTAAAATTAAACTAGTCAAGGATTCCGTAGCAGTATAAATTTGTATATCTCAGCGACATTGTAAAAAAATGTAAAATAAATTATGCTAGTTCCAAAAGGTTTTCTTAGTATTTTAGGATTTTTAGGTCAAAGAAATGAGAGAAGCCTTGGTCAGCAGTTAGACAAAGCAATTAACTGATAAAAACTGCTAACCTGCTTAAAAATAAATAAAAATACCAAAATAACGGTTCTAAGTATTTTGGCTTCTATTGGTCATATAAAGAACCATCCTATATTTTAGTTAGTGAAGATGAAGAGCGCTTAGATGAGAGCCAGCCGCATAAAGGGAAATGCCAGGTCGCCGTACTAATTTAGGCCCACAGTGCACATTTATACAGACTCATGATAATGATAGCAGACAATGGCAATAATTAATTAGTAAAGGAAGTGATTTAGAGAAAAGTTGGCATTTTAAAGTTATTCAATAATTTTTCCTCTCGTCAAAACATGTTATATAAAATGTCCTGTATGTAAAATCCTGTATTAGTTTATCTATTGTTTTATTTTATTTATAACTAAAATCTATTAGAAATGAAATAAAACTCATTACATTGCAGATTTATACCTTTATTCGTCAATTTCATTATCATATACCACCAAAACATCATCTAAATCTAGAACTGTACGTTACATATAATTATATAGTCTTTAATATGCTGAGGATATTTCCTGTTATTATTAACCTGGCGCAATCCAATCCACCGTTGTATTATACTTCGAACTTCAGCGATTTCCAAAGGGAGTCGGCGCATTCTGGACACATTCAAACCGCAGTTCACACAGCGCAGATCTCCACTCATAGCAGTAGATGATGACTGCTGTGAAACACTATGTCCAGGGTGTACGCTGGGCTCGTCAGTCGAAGCATCTATTATCAAGTCCTCGCCAGTGTTATCATGAGCAGCAGAATCGGAATCCATGTTCAAGCTGTGGTCGTCGAGTATAGAGGTAACTATCACCAGAGTCAGTATTCGTAGGTAAAAGTTATCGATTTTAAGCTGCAAAAAATGTACCTACACAAACAGTCACAACTTCACAAGGCAGTTGCAAAACAAGCAATGATTTTGACATTTAAGATTTTCGGCTTACCTAGTCTATCAAGGCAGTAATGGTGTTGCCATAAAAACACAAAAGAGCGATAAATCGATAATAGTTACTTTAACTTAATCAATGCTATTATACAAAAATAATCATAATAATTATTAGAGGTACTTTCTGTGTTAATACATATATTTTTACAAAATGAATAGTGAACGATTGAAATAATATATGATAGAAAGAAATAAATTATTTTGCCGGTTAATTATCTGTAAACATATTTTTTGTCGGGGCAACATTTTTTCGGTAATGTATGGTCCCTTCCAAGCGTAGTCGTTTATAGGTTTAATAGGTATTTTAGGAAAAAATATTACCAACTTGCACATACTAATGAATACAAGGAAGAACTAGGATAAATATTAATATACTTTTTTAGTATAACCTATTAACTGTGCCGTTCTGGGCCTAGATCTGGCATGGCCCTTTAAATTAATGAAAATTAAATGCACATCAGGGACGATGAAAAAAAAACAAGTGAAGGAATTAAAAGTTTCATACAAACTGGGGGGGTCCTAGTTTTTGAACTTCCCGTTTTAGTGGCGAATTCACTAACGTCACTTGAGGAACAGATATACAAAGTTTCAAATGAATCCATTGAAGTTTTTTTTTATATTACAAAATGGGACACCCTTTCTATAGGGGAGTGACTTCAAAAACTCCTTTCTTGGTGTTCACTAACGTCATTTAAAGAACCTATATACAAAGTTTAAAGTTAATCCAATTAAGGAATAAAAAGGTTTCATACAAATTCGGACACCCCTAGAAATTCCAAAAAGATTCTCTTAATGTTTACTAAGGTCATTAGAGAAACCAATATACAAAGAACAATGGCAGAATTTGGCCTGGGTTTGTTGTGGCGACATATGAACAAAAAAAAATGTTTTTTTTCTACGATTTTTAATATTTTCACTTTGTCTCGTTAAAGCTGGAGTACTTTATGATGATAAAATGCATTCCAATTGATTACGAATACTTTATTATTTGATTGTTGCAATAGACAATGGTGTGTCAGGAATAGATGTGAGTGCTATATCCGTATCGATTATTAAATAAGTAATCGATACAATCGACCTTTATAAAGTTGGTTTCGTTTAAAATGCAGTTATTTAGTATTTAATCAACATTATATCAATAAGCTAATATTTTTGAAACAAAACAACGTTTAAATCAAATAAAAACGACACAGCATCGTTTTAATGTTGTATCGATTTCACATAAAATCGATTTAAAATGTGCAGCTCTGCTTTTGTCTTTGGCTGTGACAGTTAGATGCAAGGAGCAAGTATAGTTAGATGCTACAAAATACTTCCGCGTTTTGATGTCAATCTGACATTTATGTCATTTGATAATTCAAACGTACCTACCTACATTGTTTAACTTTCATACTATAACTTTCGTTTTACCTACATTGTTCATTCTTAACTAAAAATTCAAACTCCGATATCTTCTTTTTCCACCTTTCCTGAGTGAAAATAGAATCATTTATAGACTCAGTTACTTACGCCAATTTTTTTGATATATTTTTTATAACTGTACGCTTCAGTTTAATTTCAGACATTTTAATGTATGGAGATCTGCCATTGTCCTTTGAAGTCAATCCACTGAAGGAATAATAAGTTTCGTTAAATACACACTTTGAACACCTATCTTATACCCCTGAGGGCAGGAATTTTCTAAAAACAAATTCTTATTGTTCTTCACCATCGATCTTGTTCACCATCGTCGTTTGAGTAACCAATATACAAAGTTTCAAGTGAATCCATTGAAGTTTTTTTTTATATTACAAAATGGGACACGCTTCCTTAACCTCCATGGGGGAGTGACTTCGAAAACTTTCTTAATGTTCACTATCGTCATTTGAGGAACTAATATACAAAGTTTGGAGTCAATCCATTGAAGGAATAAAAACTTTCATACAAACTTTGACCCCCAGTTTTACCCCCTTAGGGGTAGAATTTCCAAAAATCCTCTCTTAGTGCTACCCTACACTCCTCAAAGAACAAACATGATAAATTTCATCTTCTTAATTGTGACCAGTAGTTTCGTCTGTAGCGTGTCTGTCAGTCAGTCAGTAACGCAAGGATTTTATATATTAAGATAAGTACTTGTTTATTAGTTATAATAATAATAAAATTTATTTATTTCAGGCAATAAAACCCATACAGATATATACCTTACAGACTAACATACATACTATTACAATACAATTTCTAATAATAATATAATGACACAGGTGTAGTTTACATCGGCTTGTTTCGCTGTATGTTGTTGCGTAATCTTCCATAAAAACGCCGATAGACAACACCTTTCGGCCAAAACTCTTCCTTGAGGAACGTCTGGAGATGATTAGTCGGCACCCGCACCACGTACGACTTAAAGTTCGTGTTATGGAGCGACTCCAATCTCTCGACTCTCAAGGTCCAGTTGGTCTTCTTGCGCAAATAATCCACAACCTCCTCGTCTTTTGTGGAGTGATGCAACCGGGACACGTACAACTGTGTGGTTGGTATTGCAGGACGTAGCAGCAAGTTAGGTCCTGCTAGTCCGGTACCACAAAGGTTACGGCAAGATGACTTCTTCTTCTTTTTCTCCACCTTGATGAAGCCGTCCTTGTCGCACATTGTCTTATCTGGGAGTGCCCGTTCCGCTTCCTTGTTACAGGGGGGGTTCACAAACTTTCTGTTTACCCCCTTTTTATGCTGCCGATTTGCCGGCGTTTTGCTTTCGGCGGTAACAGCTGCATAGTCGCGCTTAGGGCTTGGCGCACCTAAATGCGTCAAAACCTTGACCGGTGTCGACGACCCGAGGTCATCCACAGCACACATTACACCGCTTGCATTACTTGCGGCGATAGGTGACGCAAGTAAATTCGCTGACTCGAAACTGCAGACAGATGCATTTTGAGCTCCGCGTCGTGTGTTGACGTTTGACGCACGCGGTGACCTACTTGCAGACATAGTGTACTATTTAATAGGCGCGTAGCCGCGCAAGCACGTCCGCGCTCGACGACGGTTGTCATCAAATCACAGAATCTGCCAAGTTTGGGCTAGCCGTATACAAGCTGTCCTATGTTATTTTTATGATTTACATATTTAGATAGGTCCTGTACCGCATCTGAAATAGCCTAAAAGCAAGCATGCTGCATTTTTCTCGTAATTCAGTCTGGTATAATTGTATCTCAAGTCAGAAGAGCCATGGTAGGTTAACTAGGCAGATCTTTCTATACCTTAAATAATTTTCCAATACATGGAACACTTTTCTTTCTTCGAGTAATAATAAAATATTTATATTTTATTTGATTTCGGCCTTTTCAATAAAATATGTCAGAGTGCAGATGAATGGACAAACTAGGATCCACTTTTTAATATTCACGGGGCTTTGAACAGAACGACACGGGGCTGAAGCCATGAGCTTTCCTAGTAAATATTTCGAGTTACTATCCATCTCCAGAAATTCACACAGAGAGAACTAAATAAGTAACAAAATTACAAAGCAATAATAACTATGGTAAGTTTTAAACGCTTCGCAACTCGGGTGCGCAATTGTAATAATGAACGGTGAATGCAGTTGAGCCGCCAACTCGCTTTTAATCGCTTTGCAGCCATTGGTAAATAAATTTAATATTAGAACTGAAATTGTTGAATGGAAATTTGAATATGGTTACAGCAGAGCGAATTTTAAATGTAATATAGTTATGTGATATAAAAACAGTGGTTGTATGTGGCTTTGTATTAGCGGAACTCGATTTTGGTTACGCTGACCGTATAAGTATTATTTCAGTCTGTTTATTTCGTGAGACGCAGTTTCGTGTGACAAAGCTGAATACAAATTATTACTATGCCAGTGGATAAATCAGTACATGCAAATTCGATGCAGGGATGACATGATTAAATTTTTTTTAATATCAGGAATAGTCATAAAGTTATGTTTGTAATACAATACAATATTTAACTATTGATACCGTCATTAACTCCCTATGGATTCTCTGGCAAAATTAAAGGTTTATATTTAAAAACTTGGTAATCATTCATACAATTGGAGGTGGCATTGAAAACTGTTTTAAATTACTTATTCATTTGTTTGGATATGCATTTATAAATATAGAAACTAAATATGCGATATGAGAACGGCAAAAAAATATAACAAAATCATGAATGAAGCAAGTAGAGGTAAGATTAAAAGAGTTGCAAATATATAGCGGAGCTACTTTCAAACGGAACTTTTAGGGCCTGTTTCACCACTATACAGTAAGTTTTGGTTAAACTAGTTGACAAATAAATTCATACAAATTTCGTTCTAATTTTGAATTTACATGTAAGGTAACGCTTACTCTTAGAGGTGGTGAAACAGGGCCTTAAAGTTTGTTCGCAGTAAATAAAAGCTCTAATGGGTTTATTTATTTTTAAAAATCTTCAAGCGCTAGTTGGCCCATCGATCTCACAAAGTTCCCAGTATTTTAAGAAAATAATAGCAAGTATGCACTTTTCTTTACGTTTTCCTTTAAAGTTTAAAATCCGATAGACAACAAAAACAATAATGGAAAGAAAGATATTTGTCTGAAAATAATTCATGCTAATATAAAGTCTGTTTATTTGTCCTTTTTCGTCATAAAAGTGCGATGTTTATTTTATTTATAGACTCACGCCTGCATCCGCGAAGAGGTAGGCAGAGGTGTAATATTATACCCACATTTCGCCATGAATTTTTAGGTCCCACGTAATAGAGGGCGAGCCTATTGCCGTACCGGACACATTACCAGACTCCGTGCTGCTACTGAGTAAAACTCAATATTTAACACTTTGCCCGACCCGGGAATCGAACCCGAGACTTCCCGATCTCACGCGCACATTTATGCCGCGAGACAAACGAGGCAGTCAGAAGATATTTTTCTGAAAAGAATTCATGCTAATATAAAGTGTGTTTATTTTTCCTTTTTCGTCATAATGGTGCGATGTTTATGTATGATTTTGATGTGCGAGGAGATAGTTAGAAGGCTGGAGAGTGACATAAGCTTTCTTTTGACTTCTACGCGGATGGAGCTGCGAGCACATCCTAGTAAAAAATATAACGTAACATAAAAAAAAATGTTTAAGAACTATAACCCAACTACGTAAAAAAGAGGGTCTAAAAAGAGCGAAACAAATAAATAGCTCATACATACATACATACATACATATCGTCACGCCTTTTATCCCCGAAGGGGTAGGCAGAGGTGTATTTCTACACCCACTTTTCGCCAGATATACTTTAGTCCCACGTAATAAGGGGCGAGCCTATTGCCGTATCGGGCACATTTCCAGACTCCGTGCTGCCACTGAGAATTTCGTGACAGAAAAACTCAATAACACCGCCCGACCCAGGAATCGAACCCGGGACCTCCCGATCCCACGCGCACATTTATGCCGCGAGACCAACGAGGCAGTCAGACCAACGAGGCAGTAAATAGCTCACTCAGATATAAATACAGAAAAGTATAACAGAAATGCTCAAGCTAGGCCGTAGTTCGCACCTATTGTATACTAGTGCACATGTAGTTGTCTGCCATGTTTTTTAGGGTTCCGCACCTCAAGGTAAAAAAGGAACCCTTATAAGATCACTTTCTTGTCCGTCTGTCTGTCTGTCTGTCCGTGTGTCACCACCGATTTTCTCAGGAACGGGTGGGCCTAGCAAATTGAAATTTATACCAGATACTGAGGTCTATGGTTGCTATTAGGTGTATGAAAATCAGGGTCCTGGGTCAACCCAATAAAAAGATATGGTCAAAATTAGATTTTTGCGAAAACTTGTAAGTACCAAAATTAACCTTAATTTTCAACTTTTTTAATTTTCGGAATTTTTCCTTTACTTGTGCTGTAAGACCTTGGTTTTGACCAAAATTGACAATTCTAGGTCAACCGTAAGTACCCTATAGGTTTTGGGTCGAAAACCTATATGGTAGTTCCCGTTGAACTAGAATCCCGAAATTTGGCCAAAAGCTAAAAAAGATATGGTCAAAATTAGATTTTTGCGAAAACTTGTAAGTACCAAAATTAACCTTAATTTTCAACTTTTTAATTTTCGGAATTTTTCCTTTACTTGTTGTGTGTAAGACCTTGGTTTTGACCAAAATTAAGTACCCTATAGGTTTTGGGTCGAAAACCTATATGGTAGTTCCCGTTGAACTAGAATCACGAAATTTGGCAAATTCTTACAGCACAAATAAAGGAAAAATTACAAAAAATAAAAAAAGTGGAAAATTTAAGGGTGTCCCCATACATACATAGTAGACTTCATTTAAGATAGTCCTCTAAGTTGTATGGGCGCTCATACAGATTTAGAGGACTAGCGTAATTCAACCTCAAATAAGGTAAAATGCGTACGGAACCCTCGGTGCGCGAGTAAGACTCGCACTTGCCCGATTTTTTTTTTATTTAATGCAGGCAAGTGTTCCTGGCACCCACACACATTAGGTAAACAAAAGGTGCGAGTTCGGCTCTAGCTTGAGTATTTCTGTACTTACCCTTTTCTGGATTTATATTTGAATGCGCTATTGGAACGAAGTTCCGTATCGCGCGTTGCAAAAGGGGGCTAGACGGAAAAAATGAAGACGAAAAGTTAAAAATGAAGACGAAAAGTTGTAACGACACTTTTTGCTATCCAGAGATACGCAGGGCATAGGTGCGTAGTAGTCGATTAACTTGTCAACAACGTTTAAAATTCTAGACGAGTGATATACGTAGGTGTTGCAGCATACAAGAAGAGATACCAGGGTCGCATAAACTTGCAGTGGTTATTTGTTGGCGCGAACTACATACGGCATACGGGCGTAAAATTAATCTATCCACAGGTACTAGGAGGGCGTCCACATATGCGTAGTAGACGATTAACTTGTTAACAACAACGTAGCCAGCCGCCGAGTGATGTGCGAAACCAAACGAGCGTAATTTTGTGAGTCGTGAGTCGCAGAATTTCGGTTGCAGAAAGGAAGTCTATTGTTGTTAGTAACTCATTTTGCGTCGTCGTGTGAATCAAATAGGACTTTTCTATAAAACCGAATGCAGCAGAATTTCTGCAACCAAAATTCTGCGACTCACGCACGACTCACAAAATTACGCTCGTTTGGTTTCACTCTAAGTGTTGTAGCAGCATACAAGAAGAGATAACAGGGTCGCATAAGCTTGCAGTGATTATTTGTTGACGCGAACTTCAAGAGGGATACAACGGTCACGGTGATGGCGTAAACACTTAGGTATGGGTAAAGTAATTTATCCACAGGTACTAGAAGGGCAAAGATGCGTAGTGGTCGATGCACTTGTCAACAAACGTAACCAGCCAAGTGATGTTTCCGAAGGTGTTGTAGCAGCATATAAGAAGAGATACCAGGATCGCATAAACTTGCAGTGGTGATTTGTTAGCGCGAACTTTAATAAAATTATTTATAAATTATTTCAGGGTGTATAATCACTCCAGTTGCTAGGAGAACATGATTCTTCGTAGCTCTAGAACAATATCTTAGTCTCGCCGACTCTTGCCCCAACGATGAATGAATGTCTTACTTATTACTTTACTACTTACTTATTGAATAGTATGGCTTATGCGGTCTTGTACCAGGTTCACATAAGCATGTAAGGGTGTTATGGTGGCGCGCTAATATTCGAGTATTGACAGCAGGAGTCCACAGTTTCTATATACAATGGCGCGAAAATTAAAAAAATATCCAAGGTTGGAGTTTTGGAACGAAGTTTGAGCGAAAGGGGGCTAGACAAAAAAATAAGACGAAAAGTTGTAACGACACTTTTTGCTATAGACGCCCAAGCAGATGTAGACGGTTCTAAAAGCACTATATATGATACTCCAAAAAGCAAGCACATATCAATCACAAACTGCACAAGTTCCGGATATTGCTGATGGAGTTAGGTAAGTAGAGATTTTTTACAGACAATAATAAATGATTTTGTATTTTTAGCAAGTACGCTTTATAACCTCTCTTTACTATTGTGCTAACCAAGTCATATGTGTTATAATCTCTCCATTATTGTGTGTTTAGCAAGTGTACGCGTCATAACTTTAATAAATTCACAAGCAAATACATAATATTATTTCAATACCACTATATACCTATTTATTTAAACATAAATGTTAAAATATTATCCTACGAAATATGTATATACAAAACAAATAAAACGAAAAAAGTAAATAATTTAGAGGGCGTCATAAAAGTCCTCCACATCGCCGTCGACTGGGAGCGTGCCCAGAACGCCGGCAGCATTGCCACGTTGTATGGCAATGCTAAATTTTTGGGCCAAGTACAACCCAGCCTTCTGGTCACACGAGGCGTCGACCAGTCTCTTTGCGAGATCTTTAAAAAGAGATCTTGCACTTGGACCCCATGGCCCCAACGTTTCGACCCCAAACGGCTCAAATACGTAATCCCCTACTAGGTTTGCGTATTTGCGCCGTTTGAAGGTCTCCGATGTAGCAGCAGCAGCGCCCGCACAACCCGCTGTGCCAGGAAGATGAGATGGCGCGAGGGTATCGACACACGTTGCGTCCCACACCAAAGGCCTACCCAACTTCCATGGCAGTAAAGACATACCATCTGGTCTTTTACCATCGTCACGTGCCAGCCCCTGCGGTTCAAGTTGGGCTGGAACGCCAGCGGTGACAAGAGCCCGGCGAAGTATGTCATTGAGATTGCCGTGTCGTGATATTCGACCTGCGCTCCTGCTGCATGATAAGCCATGGTGACCAAGGCTGTCGACAGCCTCCCCACAGTGACAGCGATGCGGAGAAACACATGACGCACCCAAACGGAGGCAAGCGGCGATGCGGAAAATGGTATCGTCCAACATGCTACCTATGTTGGACGATGGCAGTGCCTGAAGCCAGAGACCCGATTCCCATTCTCCCACAGCCAGCAAACGGGCACGCTCTGCAGCATTGGACGATGTACTTAGGAGATTTTCTCGTACTGCACTGCAAAGCGGCCCGTCCCACTGCCTCTGAGAGGATAAGTCTCGGGGTAACTCGGTGTTTGGACAAGCCATTCTCCAAGCATTCACGGCATCGATCACACACGGCACCTCAGAATCGACCAGTGTAGGTGCTAAGATTTTCCTGGTCAATTCTGCAGTGCCGTGGACCGAGGACAGGAATGCTGGTAAGCTCACATCGGAAATTTTGCGAACGCCGAGGCCGCCCAGGCGTACAGGTAAGGACGCCTGCAGCCACACTCGGTCGTTCAGGGCCACATTTAGAATTTTGCTTAAGGTATTTTTTATAATATTGTCAATTTGAAAGAGTGATGATGGGTTTTTCCAAAATGGTGAAGATCGAATAGCATGTGTAAATTTAGGCACAAAAAGACAATATCTAATAAGAGTGAAAGCAAATTATATTTTAATATTACAATATCAGAACGTATATTAAAAATTATGTAACGGGTCTGAATCGTGTTAATAAACGAAGAGAAAGATGAAATACCTTTCTATTTGTCCCGACGTTTCGGCATGGGTTACACCAGCCGTGGTCACGGGATGACTGATGTTCGTCAGCGCTGCCTCCGAGAAGTGCGGGTTTTGGAACCTACCCTCACTTGGTCTTCACAATTATTAACATTATTATGTTCGGAAGGTTCTCTTCGTTTATTAACACGATTCAGACCCGTTACATAATTTTTAATATGTGTACAAATCGTGGTAGTTTAAAAATCAGAACGTATGTATTTAGTAAGCCGTGCGTGTTCTAACCTATGCGCTGTTGTGTTTACGAAGTCGAGAGAGTAACATCTATATATTATATAAAATTCTCGTGTCACAGTGTTAGTTAAAATACTCCTCCGAAACGAAATAACTTAAAAAAAATATTATTACAATTCCTTCACTAATTAATCGAAAGGAACTTCGTTCCATCCGGGTGTCCCTTGATACCACTCAAGCAGTTTTTTCTTGTTTCGTTCTTTTAAGAGCCCCTTTTTAATTGATGACATTTCTAGAGCGATGTTTGAGCAGTTAATAAAGGATAAGTGGTTCCAGCATGTAATTTATCAGAGTCAGCAAATTCATGCCGTGAGAGTGAGCTGGTAAGTGGCAGGTACTGGTTCACCATTTCATTATTTAGAGTATGCTCACAACAAATACATAAAACAATGTAAAGGACTTGGACAAAATGTGCCCCACGTTGACCAGAAACAAGCGGTTGTAGATAAGATATATAAAACATACAAGGAATTTTAAAGTACTGTTACGAATTGAAAATAACGCCATCTATCAGTGAATGGGAGAACTACATGAGATTGAATGTATCGGTGGTTTGAAGGTAATCCAGCTATCCTCTAATAGATGGCGTAGGTGTAAATAGAACATTTACGCAATTCTAGAAACACCTTACACGTTTCCAGAAATATCGTGAGTCGTCTCGAAAAGCCTAGTGATGTTATCCGGCCAGTATAAATAGAGCGAGAGCGCGCGAGACAGGAAAGTTCAATTGAATACGGAAAGCGATCAACAAGAAGCGAAGGAAATAAGTCGGAAGTGTTTAGTGTTGTCTAGTGGTGTGAATAGTGTGTTTATTAGTGAAGTGTTGAGAATTAAGTGTGTGTATCTAGTGTTATTGTGTTAGTGAATAAAGTTCAGTTTAAGTGGCATAGTGAGCTATAATTTATCGTCGAACCCCAGCTCGTAACAAATTGGTGTCAGAGTCATCACCTCGGTGCTACAAGTGCGGAGAAAGAGGCCATATCCGTTTGAGCTGCCCAAAGCGTAGGCAGCCTGGTGACACCCTGTCTCCACCAAAGGGGTCGCCTGATGTGCCTGCCAGGCAGCAAGAGCAGGGAAACGAGTAGAAGCCAGGACTGCGGGGCGGGTGCTGGCTGGTAATGGAAGAGCCCCAAGTATCTCGATCTCGCAATCATGCGACGGGAACAGCCTGATCATCGAAGGCGAAATTAACAGAACACCATGCAAGCTGACATTGGACACGGGTGCTTCTCGGACAGTCGTCGGTTTCCATCTGGCAAGACGGGTTCTTCGGGGCTGCTTCAGGAACAATGAATGTGTGAATCTGAGAACAGCTACCGGTCAGCACATAACCGTCCGAGGTGAAATGGAGGTGGATCTGAAGCTAGGCAACAAAATTTACCGTCACAAAGTCATCGTGGCCGATATAGTGGACGACTGCATCTTGGGCCTGGACTTCATGCGGAAGTATCGCTGCGAGATCGATGTTAGCCAGGGAGTGTTGAAGTGTGGCTCGGAAGAAGTCTTCATGGAAGGTGCAACTTCAGGAAAAGTGTACTGCCTGAAGAATGTCATTCTTCACCCGCGGTCGGAAACTGTTGTACCAGTTTGTTTATCAGGAAATTCTGGTCGAGGGAACCGCTGCGTACTAATCGAAGGTCTAGAGAAAGAGGCCTCCTGGAAGATTGCACGAACCTTGGTAAGGGGTACAAAAGTTTCATCAGTACGCGCACTGAATGCAAGTGACAAGGAAGTGTCGCTCAAGAAAGGGACGGAATTGGGCACCTATGAAGGAGCGGCTTGGATGCGTAGATGTCAAGAGCAACCTACCAGCGCCAAGGTTCAGGGTGCACGATTCGACGTGTCTACTCTTTTAGAGGACTGCGAAAGTACCCTGTCGGAGGAAGAGAAGACCGAGGCTCAGAAGATGTTGAACCGGTTCGCGGATATTTTCTCGACCAGTGATGCCGACATAGGGAAGACAGCACTAGTCCAGCACAAAATAAACACGGGAAGTGAAGCACCAATTCGCCAGCGACCAAGACGTGTGCCAGTGGCACGGGAACGTGAAGTGGAAGCTATGATCGACGGTATGGTGAAGGAAGGCGTAATCGAGCCTTCGTCCAGCCCGTGGTGTTCTCCGGTGGTGCTAGTTAAGAAGAAAGATGGCAGCATGCGCTTCTGTGTAGACTACCGCCGATTAAACGACATCACAAAGAAGGACAGCTACCCACTGCCAAGGATCGATGACACTCTGGATACGCTGACGGGGATGAAGTGGTTTTCTACATTAGATCTAAAAAGTGGCTACTGGCAGGTGGAAATAGATCCTCGAGACAAAGAGAAGACGGCATTCTCCACAGGCAAAGGATTGTGGCAATTTAACGTCATGCCCTTTGGATTGTGCAACGCTCCGGCTACTTTTGAGAGACTGATGGAGCGAGTGCTTATGGGACTGATTGGAGACGCCTGCCTGGTCTACTTGGATGACATCATCATCGTGGGACGCACCTTCCAGGATCACCTTCGAAACTTAGAGCAAGTGCTGTCAAAGATACGAGGAGCTAATTTGAAGCTGAGTCCGAAGAAATGCGCGTTATTCAGACGGCAAGTGAACTTTCTAGGACATGTGGTCTCGGAGAACGGTATTCAAACTGACCCGGATAAGATCATTGCCGTGAAGGAATGGCCAGTTCCAGAGAACAAAACGCAGGTCAGAGCATTCCTCGGATTATGCTCCTACTATCGACGGTTTGTGAAGAACTTTGCTGACATTGCTCGACCTCTTCATAAGCTCACCGAAGACAGAGTGCAGTTCTGTTGGAATGAGAGCTGTGACGTTGCATTCCAGAAGCTTAAGGAACATCTGTGTACTGCACCTATTCTAGGCTACCCTGACAATGAGCATGGATTCATAGTTGACACAGATGCCAGTAACACCGGAATTGGCGGCGTGCTGTCACAGAAGAAGGGTGATCAAGAAGTTGTTATAGCATACTTCAGCAAGGCCTTATCCAAACCCGAAAGAAACTACTGCGTCACCAGGCGGGAACTCTTGGCTGTAGTAAAGACATTGCAGCATTTCAACAAATACTTGTTGGGCCGTAAATTCCACCTGCGAACCGACCATGCAGCGCTGAAATGGCTACTTCAATTTAAGGACCCAGAAGGACAAGTAGCTAGATGGATTGAACTACTGCAAGAGTTTGATTTTGTAATACAACATCGCAGCGGCAAGTCCCATGGTAACGCAGATGCCCTATCGCGTAGGCCGTGTCCCGACCAGTGCAAGCACTGTAGCCGGCAGGAAGCAAAGCAGGCAGCATTAGTGAGGATGTTGAAGACAGATCTGAGCGACGAATGGAAAGAAGCTTTGCAGAGTGCTCAACAAGACGACAAGGACATACAGCCGATTCTCGAATGGAAGAAATCAGACGCTCCTAGGCCCAAATGGAGTGATATCGCAGCAATGAGCCCTATCACCAAGAGTTATTGGGCACAGTGGGAAAGCTTGGTCGTCCAGGATGGAGTTCTGTGCCGCAAATGGGAAAACGCTCGCGGTAACCAGTGCCATTTGCAAATGGTAGTGCCTAAAACTAAGGTGCCGGAAGTCTTGCAGCTCTATCACAATGGTGCTTCGGGAGGTCACATGGGAGTTAAGAAGACGCTTACTAAGATCCGAGAGCGGTTTTATTGGCTCCACTGTCGGGATGACGTCGAGGATTGGTGCCGCAAATGCACAAGTTGTGCGGCTGTGAAGGGGCCACACACTCGTAGCAGAGGTGCATTAAAGGTGTACAATGTAGGAGCTCCATGGGAGCGCATAGCGTTGGATGTCGCTGGGCCGTTTCCTGAGAGCCAGGACGGAAACAAATACTTCTTGGTTGTGATGGATTACTTCACGAAGTGGCCTGAAGTGTTTGCGATCCCAAATCAAGAAGCTACCACAGTGGCGGATAAGCTGGTGCATGAAGTCTTTTGTCGGTTCGGGGTGCCCTTGGAAATCCACAGCGATCAAGGCCGGAACTTCGAATCTGAGGTGTTCAAGGAGACTTGTCGCGTAATGGGTGCACATAAAACCAGGACCACGGCTTATCATCCACAATCAGATGGCATGGTTGAACGGTTTAACCAATCACTGGAAAGGTACCTGGCGAAGGTGGTGGAGAACAAACAAAGAGATTGGGACAAGCACATCCAACCATTTCTCCTGTCATATCGCAGTGCGGTCCACGAAACTACAGGAGTAACACCAGCTTTTGCCAATTTCGGTAGAGAACTCCGTTTACCCGCAGACCTTATCACCGGTATTCCACCAGAATCTCCACGCAATATAACGGATTACGCAACCGAGCTACGCAACAGGATGAACGACGTATACGAGCACATCAGGGAATCTGGACAACAGATGTCTGAGAAGATGAAGACTCGCTACGACCGGAAGGCAAATAACAAAGGCTTCGATGAGGGATCATTGGTGTGGCTTCATAACCCAGTACGAAGCAAAGGAAAATCGCCTAAGTTACAAGCCAGATGGGACGGGCCATATCGCATAATTACCAGGATGAACGACGTTACCTATCGAATCCAGAAGGGGTCGCGAGGTGCACCGAAGATAGTTCATGTGGACCGGTTGGCTCGTTACTATGGGTCCAACGATGTTCGAGACGAACACGTTTAAGAGGGAGGCCGTGTTACGAATTGAAAATAACGCCATCTATCAGTGAATGGGAGAACTACATGAGATTGAATGTATCGGTGGTTTGAAGGTAATCCAGCTATCCTCTAATAGATGGCGTAGGTGTAAATAGAACATTTACGCAATTCTAGAAACACCTTACACGTTTCCAGAAATATCGTGAGTCGTCTCGAAAAGCCTAGTGATGTTATCCGGCCAGTATAAATAGAGCGAGAGCGCGCGAGACAGGAAAGTTCAATTGAATACGGAAAGCGATCAACAAGAAGCGAAGGAAATAAGTCGGAAGTGTTTAGTGTTGTCTAGTGGTGTGAATAGTGTGTTTATTAGTGAAGTGTTGAGAATTAAGTGTGTGTATCTAGTGTTATTGTATTAGTGAATAAAGTTCAGTTTAAGTGGCATAGTGAGCTATAATTTATCGTCGAACCCCAGCTCGTAACAGTACCTTTTACATTCCATTGCAGTCGCTGAAAAGAAAATAATTTAAAAGAATTTGAAGTGATTTACTTTTATTTGACTTTGTTTGAATCTAGCGATAATGTTGCCACGTAACAATGATAAAAGATCAGTGTAGGGAAAATATAGCAACAGAACTGTAAGAGTTAAAATACGCGTAATCTTAAGAATGATAAAATCATTATAATCATATCATCATCATCATCATCAGCCTTTAACAGTCCACTGCTGAACTAGGCCTCTCCTTTGAAATGAATAATTTGCCTACTAAACCACGCTCGCCAAACGGGTTGGTATAGGGTTTGTATCAATTTTACCTTCTCTTACAGTGCTGTTCTCTGCATTGTATGCTCCATCTGTCGGCTCTTACGACACCCATGGGTGGTGACATTCCGTATTCAGACGGACGATAATATGTTGATAATTATATTTTATTTTATATAAAACAAACCTCTTAATAATAAATTAAAAATACGTTCAAAATATAGTTCAAAATCCACTTACTAACAGGGTTATTTTAATCCAGCTCTGGCATCACCAAGCTAATGTCAAAATAGCTGACATGTTGACTTATCGTCTTATCCATAGAGTAAAGTAATACTACGGAGGTCTTATCTTTCTACGTACGCGCCTTTTCGGTTATAGTTTACTTCTAGACGAGAGTATTATACTTATATTTTATATGATGAGAGTGCCCTCAAGCGAAGATCAAAAATAAATAATATAAACTTAGGACAATAAAATGCATGAAAACTAAAATAGATTATATAACTAATTAAATTATATCAATACATAGTGAAATGTTGTCAAAAAATATGTCATTAATCATTTATTTCCAACCTTAATAACTTTTGACCACTGTTGCTTAGCTAAATGCGCCTTTCTTATTGCCTAACTAGAAGACTTGTTCTTTAAAATAATATATGTTTCATCGCTGTACTTGCTGGGGCACGGGCCCATATGTTTTTTGTTCATCTCCTTTACACTGCTATATTTAAGAACGCTTGTGTAGAATATGCTTGTCATTATATTTCTTTCGAGTGATTACACATAATGAGGCAGCGATAGCCTAGTGGAGATACCAACAGATTGCAATGCAGAGGGTCATCCTCTTAGCGTTATCCCAGTTTCAATCTGAGGTCCGCTTTCTAGTCTTACCGGCTTTGGCTGAATATTAGCTTTTCCACAGAGCGACTGCCTGTCTGACCTCCGCAACCCGAAGGGATAGCGATATTCCATGGTTTAGACTAGTGTCAGTTAATTTAGAAGGTACTGACGCTCTATAACGACTGTCAAAGATCTTCATGACAGCCGGGACCGACGGTTTAACGTGCTCTCCGAGGCACGGGACAAGCGATAATTAACAATTCAATACGCACATAACTCCGAAAAGTCATTGATGCGCGCCGTGGATTCGAACCCGATACCCTCTGCATGGCAGTCTGTTGGTACATCCACTCGGCTATCGCTGCCATGTGCCAGCCTAGTGGAGATACTAACAGATTGCGATGCAGAGGGTATCAGGTTCGAATCTACGGCGCGCACCAATGACTTTTCGGAGTTATGTGCGTACTGAATTGTCAATTATCGCTTGTTCCGTGCCTCGGAGAGCACGTCATGCCGTTGGTACCGGTCATCATGAGGATCTTTGACAGTCGTTATAGGGCGTCCGTACCTTCTAAATAAACTGACACTAGTCTAAGCTATTCTGGAATATCGCTATCCCTTCGGGCTGCCGAGGTCAAACAGGCAGTCTGACTCTGTGGAAAAGCTAATATTCAGCCAAATCCGGTTAGACTAGTAAGCCGACCCCAGGTTGAAACTGGGATAACGTTAGGAGAATGATGACACATAATGTCTGCACGATTTGTCCAGGCGCCCTGCCACTTGACGCTGCGCTAAGTGTTATGGGTTCGATTCCCACACGAGACAATACTTTGTGTGATCCATGAATTATGAAATAGTCATCATCATCCTAGCGCTGTCCCGGTTGCGCTCCAAAACGCACGCCTTGGAGCCCGGGGTCCGCTTTCCGGCTATGTCTCCTCCACTTCGCACGGTCTTCAGCATCCCTGGTTGTTAGTTGGTTGGCACGCATATCATCCCTTACGACGTCAAGCCAGCATTTCTTTGGCCTTCCCCGTTTACCGGGGCCCGGCGGAGGTAACATGGCAAGACATTTGTTACCCACGTAAGATGTCGGTTGACGTAAGACGTGGCCATACCAGCGTAGACGACACTCTTGCAGTTTGTCAGCAATGACACGGACATGAAGACTACCCCGAATGCGGGAGTTCCTAATGCGGTCCTCCCGCGTGACATCACACATCCAGCGCAGCATGTTCATCTCCGTGACACGCAGACTCTGCTTGTGTCGCTCAAGCACAGGCTACGTCTCACTCCATATAACAGGACAGGTCTAATTATGGATTTATAGACCTGTCCTTTGAGCTTAACTGGCATTTTGGGGTCACAAATGACACCGCTCACCTCAAGCCATTTGACCCAGGCTGCCGAAATACGATATCACCAGACGCGTGCAGTACTGATCCCAGGTTCTTGACCAGGTCCTTTCGCTGGGCAATGTCTCCACCTATACGAATTGACGCGGGATCTGTACTGTTGCAGGCCAACTACTCGGTCTTCGCCACGTTTATTTTCACACCGCCGTTCTCAAGCGACTCCTTCCACACATTCACACGCAGCACCAAGCGTCCCCTGTCCGCATCCGCCAGCGCGATAGCATCAGCATACATGAGCAGCCACGGGGGCTGCTCATGTGAGTCTCTGATGCTGTCCGTCTAATATCACACTGAATAGGTACGGACTAAGGACGGAACCCTGGTGGACCCCGACGGTGATGGGAAAGGTTCTCGTGTCGCCAACAGCATTCCGAACTACGGAATCGGAATTGGAGTACATGTCTCGGATGATGTCAATATATGCTTCTGGTACACTTTTGGATCTTAGCGCCCACCAGATCATCTGTCGCGGCACACAATCGAAGGCCTTCTTCATGTCTAGAAACAGAAGATGCAGAGGCGTGTTCTTCGACCTGTACCGCTCCATGACGATCCTGAGGGCGAAACTTGGGTCCATGGTGCCGTGACCATGGCGAAACCCATATTGACATTTCGAGACTGTGGTCTCCTGTCGGATCCGGGAGTAGAAGATTCGCTCAAAGAGCTTTAGGGTATGGGACATAACCTTAATACCGCGGTAGCTACTGCACTCCTGTACCGATCCCTTGCCTTTGAAGACTGGAGTGATGATACTCAGTCTCCATTAGTTCGGGATTTTTCTGGTAAGGAGTATGCAGTTAAATAGATTAGTAAGGGTGCCCACACTCCACAGGCCCATTGCCTTCCAGGCCTCAATGGGGACTCCATCAGTTCCGACAGCTTTCCGATTCTTCATGTGGCGAAGGGCCCTCTGGACTTCTTCAGGCGTTACCAGCGGCACTAGCCCTTATTGGTTCGGAGGGAGTTCCGGTGGCTGCACCTCTTTATGCTGCTTGTTAAGCAGCTTGTGGAAGTACGAGCGCCATCTCTCCTTTACCGCGCTTGACGCGCGTAATAGGTTGCCCTCAGGGTCTTTAACACAGCGACACATAGTAATGTCCTGTGCCGCTTTGACCCTGGAGCGTGACAACTTGTATAAGAGCTTCTGCCCCTCAGACGATTCCAGCTTGGTATAAAGCGGTTCCAAGTGGTCTCGTCTGGCTCTGGCTACAGCCCTCTTAGTAGTCTTCAGGAGATTTGGACGCTTGCCACACTTTAAAGAGGGATTTCTTCACCCTTGTCTCCCTCTGGACTGTGTCGTTCCACCACCAAGTTTCCTTGTCACACTTGCGTCCGCCCTTAGACATGCCCAGCACTGCCTTCGCCGCTCCAGTGATGACCGCCTGGATTCTCTCCCACTGGCTCTGAGTTGGTTCGCCAGTTTGGGTTTCACGCGGAGGTCCATGACAAGGTTGCGGTGTTGTGCCGTGAGACTCTCATCGGGTATGACCTTGCAGTTGGCTACTTTGTTGATATCCTGGTAAGTAAGAAATCAATCTGGGTCGCGTGCCTCCCGCTCTTGTAGGTGACAAGGTGCTCGGCTTTCTTTTTGAAGTACGTGTTCACAAGCGTGTTGGCAAGGTTGGCAGCCACACAAGTTCGGAGAATATACTCCCCTCTCTCGTTACGGCCACCGTAGTCAAAGCCACCGTGAACACGCTCAAATTCCTCACACCCTCAGCCACACGACCGTTCATATCACCACCCAGAATGATTCCCTGTGAGAGCGGGATTTTACGAAGAACTTCGCCGAGTTGATCCCAAAACGACATTTTGACGGCGTCGCTGCAACCTGCCTGTGGTGCATAGGCGCTTATCAAATGGGTCACAACCCCTTCAATAAGCACCCCTACAGCCAAAAGCCGGTCGCTGTAACGCTTCACCTGCAAGATCCCGTCCTGAAACTCCTCGGCGAGCACATGCGCTACCCCGCTCTCCCCGCCAGTTCCAGCCGTGTAGATCAGCTTCTAGCCACTCCGAATGGACCGGGATCTGCTGTCTTTCCACCGAATCTCCTGCAGAAACGCTACGGCCACCTTCCGCCTGGAGAGTACATCGGCCAGCTCTCTCACGCGTCCGGTTAGCGTGCCAATGTTCCAAGATGCGAAGCGGATCTTCCGGGTTGGTGCTAACTTCTCTGGCCGTGTCCACCCCGACACGGTAGCCCTTGCCCACTTGCCACAAGAGTCGGGCGAGGCTCCTGCGCACCGTTTTGTGGCGGTGCCCTACCCGAAACACTGTTTCCAATTCTGTTGCTTTCCATTTGATTTGACTGTTTTGCTTTTACGGGAGCGACTGCCGTCTGACCTCCCAACCCCTAGGGAAGGATTGCGCCTGAGCCTCGTCCGTCATTCAGTAGGTGCACCGACTCACAGGGGAGGTTGGCTTGGGCCCCGAAAAACTTGGTAGGGCCCCGTGCACCCGAATTATGAAATAGTATAGTGATATTATGAAATAGTGTTTTGAGTCAGGGTATTCATTGTGTCCGTTTGTTGTGTGTTTGTAAAGTCTCTCGCGACACAGGATCTATTCCTAGTGCTGAAGTTGATTTTTATAAAGATGAATAAGAAAATCCTCTCTGTAACAATTTAATACCCACTAAACTGCCAAGACTCAGTGGTCCGTGGGCATGAAGCCGATAACTTTTTTTTGTCTTAAAAAAAAAAACAACTCCCGCATTAGGACTAAATACTGTGTCGCGGGGGACTTTACAAACATACAACTAACGGACACAATGAACACCCAGACTCGAAACAACAATTTATGATTCTCACAAAGCTCTACATGACTGGCTGATGGTATCTCCACAACGCTATCGCTGTCTTTTAACTACAAGGGTACGTAATAAAATAATTAAGTAGCATACCTCTGCGTAACCCTTAAGTCTACGTGTCATCCAATTTACGGCCAATATATAAATCCCTTGTCTATAAATTACAACCCTTTAGCACGTAAGTGATAACAGGAAAAGCAATAAGGAAGAGCGTAAAACTTAATTAACAGGTGCCTTAAAGGAGAAGGTATCTGAAATTAGTGATATGGCGGCACCCTTGTCGTTAAGTTCTCGTAGCAAGTAACAATTCGAAGTATTTGGGATTATTCAATTTAGACGTTGCCATGGGTCCTCCTATGTCCGACCTATTGTCTCACAAGATGTTAATGGCTTTATTTGTACGGATTAGAGAATACGCAATTAGGTACGCTTAAAAAATAGTGTGCAAGAGTTACTTACGTTTTATTTTTATAGTTTGTAAACGTTTGGTTATCTTAAGAAATGTAGTGGTCTTCGCGGAAATGCGCTGGTAAATGGTGTTGATATTGGAGTAACATAATAACGCTAAAAAATATGAGACGAAATATTAAGTACGGTATTTTAGCACCCTTATTCTTACTAGTAATAGAGAGAAAATGTTTGACTTTAGATTATATTATCAGACAATTTGTTAAGTTTATCCATTATACACCTATTTGCGCCTATTTAAGTGGTCGATGCTGCATATCTCGTCTTCTTCTTCTTCTTCTTCTGCCTGCCCTGATCCCATATTATTTGGGGTCGGCGCAGAATGTCTTTTTCTTCCATTCTCTTCTATTAGATGTCATCTGAACATTCACTCCATTTTCATTCATGTCATGTTTCATATCTTCTACATTCTTTCAATATCTTTCATTCACACTTCACATCTTTCATATTATGAATTATACATTATTATGCTGCATTATCTGTATTATCTTAATATATAAAATCCTTGCGTTACTTGCTGACTAACAGGCACGCTGCAGCCGAAACTATTGGGCGCAGGAAGCTGAAATTTGTTGGCATGTATGTTCCTTGGGGACCATAGAGGTGCACTTAGAAGGGATTTCCCGAAATTCCCACCGGTTCGACCAAAACGGGTAAATTAAAAAAATGCAGGCGTAGCTGCTGGAGTCCTCTAGCCACTAGATAATTTTCATGATCCTTCCGTTACGGACTAACTAATAGACAAGGCACAGCCGAAACTATTGGACATAAAACCACATGTCGTACGACAGTGAAGACAATCATCACGGCAATATCGCGCAATAAGGTTCCTTATTTTATTTCTTAACCACTTCCTTTGGACTGCAGTCTGCCAGGCATGACCACCTAGCCTGGTCAGAAGATCCTCCCTCTAGTTGGAGAAACTCCACACCCTTATTTCTACACAATGTAATAAATGGAAAATAAAAATATTATATATATTGCCTATAACAAAAACATACATACATAGACTCACGCCTATTTCCCGGAGGGGTAGGCAGAGACTACGGAACACCATTTGCAACGATCTTGACTCATGTATGCTCTTCTGTCCAGGGTACTTCTAACCTTTCCTGTTTTAAGGATGTCTCCGATCTTGTCAGAGAACGTCCGTCTTGGGCTTCCCCTTCGTGCTGTCCCATTCGCACTTGCCTTATATATCTGCTTAGTCATCCATCCTCTCCATGTGCCCAAAACACCTTAGCATTCCTTTCTCGATACTTGTCACTACATCTTCTTTTACACCACAACACTCTCTTATCACACAATTCTTTACTCTGTCATTCAAAGACACACCAGACATACTTCTCAGTGCTCTCATTTTTACAGCATTTATTCTACTTTCATGTCTATTCTGTCATACCGAACTTTCACTACCATACAAAAGTGTAGGTACTAACACCCCTCTATGCAAAGCCAAACGTGCCTTTTCGGACACATTTGGACTGTTCATAAAGGCCTTCAAAGCTCCATTCACCCTATTACCTGCATTCACTCTTCTTTCAATATTTTCTTCATTCTTACCATACCTAGTAAACAGCATTCCTTTCCTCCTTAAAGCACCATGCGTGATCGCTACCATCTCCTGCAACTCCTCCGCTGAAGACGCAAGTATTACCTGATCATCAGCATAAAGGAGGCATTTGACAAGTAACTCATTCATTCTTAATCCACAGTCACTATTTTTCAAATCTTGCAAACAACTGTCCATGAAGAGGTTGAACTGCCACGGCGACGCTACACATCCCTGTCTAACACCTGTCTCGATGGTAAACCAATCAGTGTACGACCCATTTATCCTCACATAAGCTCTAGAATCTTCATAAAGGGATTTCAGAACTCGTATGAGGCTGCTGTTCACCCCATACATCGACAGTACCGACCACATTTAATTCCTCACTACTTTATCGTAAGCCTTTTCGAAATCAACGAATGCGCAATAGAACTTTTGACCTTTGGCCATGAATTTTTCGGCTATGCACCGCAAGGAACCCTTTCGGAATCCCGCTTGTACATACCATAATTATTTTCTTGTCGGTTACTTCCATAACGCTTTCAATCAGCACCTTTGCATACAATTTGCCAACAATGCTGAGAAGGCTAATGCGTCTATAGTTCTTGCAGACTTGTTGCGAGCCTTTTGCCTTATAAAGAGGCACAACCACCACTGTGGCCCAGTCATCAGGTACTCGGCCGGTGCTTCAGCACAAGTTAAATAAGCGCTGTGGCTGACCAACTATGATGCCCTGTCCAGCCTTCAGCATTTCAACTGTAATCCTATCATATCCTGCAGCCTTACCTAATTTCATACTTCCCAGCGCCTTCACAATCTCATCCACGCCAATATCGTTTTCATCATTGCTATTACTACCATTCATTTCGTCGATCGATCTCTCTATCGCCATTCTTTCAAATAAACCTTCAAAATACTCCTTCCATCTCTTCAGCACGCATGATCCACCATTCAGTATCTTTCCATTCTTGTCTCTGATTGACGTGTATTTGAAGATTGAGTTCTTCCTCGAACTGCACTAACGGATTTTAGAAAAACTTTATGTTTCTCCGGAAATCTTCAGATAGTCTGCTATCAAACTCATCTCTTTTTTCCTCTTTTTTCCTTTTAACAATTTCTTTCACAATTCTTTTTGACCTAACAATCTCCTTTCTTGCTTCACATATGTCATCACTCGTTGCCTTTCCCATTCTTTCATTTGCTCTGACAGACAACCAATCAAACCAAGCTTTCTTCTTCTTTGACACTGCTGATTGTACATCTTTGTCCCACCTTGTATTCTTAATTTTTCGTATTTTCCTTCTCTTGATCACACCACATACTTCAGACGCTACACATACTATCTCTTCTTTAAAAGATTGCCATAATTCTTCCATATCATTTATGCCCTCGAACCTCTCAAAGCTTGCTATCAATCTTCGCTTATACTCATCTTTCACATTTTTCTCTTGCAAATTTTCTACTTTTATTCTTTCCAAGATCCTATTTTCATTACGTTCTCGGTGTCGCCATCTTTTGAAGAGCACACTTATCCGACTCATCACCAAGAAGTGGTCGGTGTAGATTCCGATCCCTCGATACACCCTTGTATCTAACACATACTTTCTCAAACGTTCATCTACAATTACAAAATCAATCATGCTTCTTCTAACATTTTTAGCCGTATACGTGTGTATCCTCGCGTATACATGTGTATCCTTTTGTGATCAAACATGGTGTTTGTCACACAAAGGCTACACTCTAAACAAACCTCAAGCAATACTTTTCCATTTTCATTCACACTCTTATCACCAAATCCACCTAAAACCCTTTCAAATCCATCTTGTTTTACTCCCACCCATCCATTGAAATCACCTAACAAGATCAATCTTTCGTTATCCTTACATTTCCTCAAAATTTCTCTTAAATTCTTCCAAAATTCCTGCCTTTCGTCTTGATCTCGCTGTGACATACTCGCTACTATATTGACCGGGGCGTAAGACCCTACAATAAAGAGATGAGTAAGTCCTACTTTCATTCTCATCCACAATAGTCCAGCATTCAAATCCCTTAACGCACTCATTCATTTGCGCAGACAATATTAAACCAACTCCCTTGCAGGTTCTGGCGGTACTGTCTACCCCAGACCAATAAGCTGTGTACCTGTCATGCTTGGTGGGGCCACAACCTTTCCTTTTTGTGTCATTCTCACAAAGAACATCAATCTTTTTATCATCCATCATCTGGCATACTTCATTCAATTTGCCATCCATTCCTCCTCCAACATTTAATGTTGCAAACCGGCTTTCCGTAGGCCGCTTTTCGTCCTGGCGGGAAACGAGACGTGATGGGTTGCGAACCGCGTCGCCGCCGTCTGGAGAAATATATTTTTAGTTCCCATAGCGTTCTCACGTGCATTAGGGATTTCAAATGTCCATCCCCGCAGAGCCTTTTACGGGGATAAGGTACAATCCCATCTGTGCCCTGTGACCAACCACACCAACACAGGCACCCTCCGTTTGCGACCAGCTTGCCCTCTGGCCACGAATCCCTCGGCACGGGTCGATTGACACCTTGGATTGGGGTTTGTTTTCGGGTATGCTCCCTAAATGTTGGTTTAATTTCGGCGTGTTCCTTCTCCTAGACGGGTTGCCGTCCAAAGCTGACGAGGCCTATCTCCCCGATAGAGAGTGGTTTAATTTCGGAGTTTTCCTTCTCCTAGACGGGTTGCCGAACAAAGCTAACGAAGCCCATCCCCCGATATAACAAATAAGCACTCAATTAGAAAGAGAATATATTATTATGAGACTAAATTATTCAAATCACACACTCGAATCGCTTGTTTTCTGTCTGGTGTAAATACACAATGTAATATTTCTCGTATTACCGATGAGAGAATTTCTTCATAAAAATATCTTTAGTACTTTTGGGAATTAATCCTATGATCCGAATATTTGTTATCAAAAAATGGCAGTCACAATTAAGATACGATAGGGTATAGTATATTAGATAGTTTCGGCTTTGCCTTGTCTGTCAGTCAGTCCGTAGCTTAAGGACCTTTTATAAACAGATTACAAACTAACCTGATGGTATAATGGCTAGCGATATTGACTGCTAAGCAAGGAGTTATTCCCACCTAGACCAATTTTTTGTGCGGTGAGCCCAAGATTTTGTTCGTTTTCTGGGTACAATTAATTTATCTAAGATAAGTATGTACTGTATACAGCCGAAAAGCGGACCCCGGGCTCCAAGGCGTGGGTTTTGGAGCGCAAACGGGACAGCGCTAGGAAGATCATGAAGTATGTACTGTACAATGTTCATATATCAGTTATCGGGTTGCCAAAGTACAAGCTGGGTAGATATGATTATTACTAGGTTGTAAAAAAATAATTTACAACGAAAAATGGTCTTACGGCTAATTATGTTTTGTGCGGCTAATAGTTTCCCAGATAACCCATAAATTACTTTCACTCATTTTTCCAAGATGCAAGTCCTATGACAGGACTTACAACCACACAAACTTTGACATAAAGTCCTTCTTTGACTTTTAAAATTAAAATTGCGTCAATCAATCAATTGTACGTTGATCAACTATAGAAACGACGTTCATATCGAGAGAAACCATTTACATATTTAGTTGTTGTATTTACAAACAGAAATTCAAGTAGAAACTTTTAAACACTCGCGTTGCATGTTTAAGAATATATATTCATTCATTCATCTTCATATCTTCACGCCTTTTATCCCCGAAGGGGTAGGCAGAGGTGCATTACACACCCACACTTCGCCAGATATGTTTCGGTCCCAATGTAATAGGGGGCGAGTTTAGATGAATCTACGATTAACATCTTGGCCAAAGGTTTAAACTTCGCATTAACACCTAACCCCTCACCTGATCTATAGTCATATTATGACCGAAGAAAGTAGGGCGATTTTTGATACGTAGTCATATTATGACCATTTTTTATGTTCGCATTTCAAGTCTGTTTTCTCTGTTTTGCCGATTTGTAGCGGCTTGCGATTGCGTTAGGTTGGTGGGACAATAACACGACTTTCGTATTGTAAACGAAAACAGACATGCTCCAAAAAAAAAAAAAAAAAAGTTTCGTCTAATCAAAAGAAAGTTCTCGCGTCGCTGTGCGTGTCCTGTCGCAATAATAAATTTTGATACCAAAAAAACGCTGCAGTATCAGTAAGAAGCAATTTAATCATGCCTTAGTAAGTATTTTTTCGTTTTATGTTTAAGTTGATAATATTCGTAGTGTAATTTAAGATTAAAGACACTTTTCCTTAGGTAAGAACCAATTCGCCCTGCACCTGTATATTTCATATGATTTTACGTATTGTTTCTGCACTTGTTGGTTTTTTTTGTTGTATTGTTTGAATAATTTCATAAATAAATAGTATATAATATGCAGAAGTCCTTAAATTCATGTATTTACTAAATATTCACGAAAAAAATAATGCAGGTAACAGTCGGTCATTTTATGACCGGCTGTCAGGCCGAGTCATTGTCCTTTGTTACTGCAATTTTTATTTAATTAATAATTATTTACAATAACTATAAGATTGTCCTTTGTCGAAACTTAAAGCTCCTTTTATACTCTTTAAGACTCATAAGTCTTTATTTTGTATTTTGGTTTGATTTTGTTATAATGAGCATAGTTTTAAATATGCCCTGCTTTGGACCGCCTAAAACGAGGGTCTTGTTAATTTACCTTTTGTTTAAAATTAATGCAATTCTGTCGCCTAAATTTATTGTGATTATTTTAACCATCAAACAAGCTTTCTAAATATATATGTATCTCATGAGTTTAATGAAATATGTTGAACAAAGTGAAGGTGCAAAGTTCAGACATTTTTATGCAGTTTTTACGCGTAGGGTATGGAAACGACAAAAACCGCTTATGGAATTTGTTGATTTACGTTAGATATTATTATGAAAAGTTGTAAATGTTTTTCAATATGCTTAGTCCTTTATAATAGCAGGTTAAATAAAAAGGAAAGAGAAAACTACAATTTGTTTATTTTTTTATATATTTCATCAGAAAGTCAGAATTTACCCAATTTCATTACATTTTTATTTTTCTCTTGAATACAGTTCGGTCACAGTACGATATAATGTTACCGTTGTACTGTAACATTGTAGATAATTTATCAAGGATTCCATCAATATATAATCAGGTGTCAGGTATTTATAAACAGAAAGGCCATAAAATGCTAAATATGTGACCCACTCAAATCGCGCCGCGGCGCGTCTCAATTCGGCGATCAAATTACGGCAACATAGCCGCCGCGACCGTATCAGGTGAGGGGCTAAGCGAATACCGTACGAAAATATAATCAGCAGTGTTGAGGAGATGATTATCCGTAATAAAGTACCGCCCAGTGATGCCGATACCCTACGACAGGACGTCGCGGTGATATTACGGAAGCCGAAGATACCTGCCAGTAATGTCACTATGGAAGAGCGTCAAGCACTGAAAAGGATTCGGGACAACCAGGATATTTTAGTGCTTAAGGCCGACAAGGGAAACGCCACTGTAGTGATGAATACGGCTGATTATACGGACAAGGTACGAAAGTTGTTATGTGATAACAAGGTGTATAAGCCGGTCTCATATAACCCCACGGCCAGAGTAACGCGCAGAATACGAGCACTGATACAAGACCACCAGGACCTGTTCACGGAAGATGAGTACAGCAAGTTATATGGTCCCAAGCCATACCAACCACCTAGGCTATATGGTCTGCCTAAGGTACATAAGCCCAACGTGCCACTGCGGCCTATCGTAAGTCAGATTTCGTCGCCTACTTACGACCTTGCGAAGCACGTTGCATCGGTATTGCAGCCATTAGTCGGTATCACACCGTCTTTCGTGAAGAACTCGCGTCATATCGTCCAGATCGTACAAAGTATCCGATTGGAACCGGAAGATGTAATGGTAAGCTTTGACGTTGAGTCGCTCTTTACCAACGTTCCAATAAGGGAATGTCTGGACGTAGTGAGGGACAGACTGAGTGACAACGATATGCCTCACAACTATATTGATCTACTAAAACACTGCTTAGATGGCAACTACTTCCTCTTCCAAGGCCAATATTACCTACAGATCGATGGTGTCGCAATGGGGAGTCCAGTGGCCCCAGTACTGGCTAATATGTGGATGGAACACTTTGAGGAAAAGGCGCTTAGCATCGGACCTAAGACCATCAGGCTTTGGAAAAGATACGTGGACGATATATTTAGTATCGTAAAAGGAGGTAAGCAGGAAGTAGATCAATATGTGCAACACCTTAACCCCATTCATCCGAAGATGAGATTCACCTACGAAATGGAAACTGACAGATCGTTGTCATTCTTGGATGTCAAAGTGACTGTGAGACCAGATGGGTCCTTAACACACTATGTATACCGGAAGCCTACACACACAGATACCTGCACGCCACGTCGCACCACCATCCTCGACAACTGCAATCCGTTGTGACGACACTAAAAAACAGAGCACACGACCTCTGTGACCCTGAGCATTTGAAGCTAGAGCTAGACCATGTTCAGGAGGTACTTAGGAAGAACGGATACCAGATACAACGTCGAATGACGCGGCCTATCAAGCGAGATAAACATCCGGCGGCAAATTGACAACCTACCTACATGCCCTACATTAGAGGTGTTACGGATAAAATAGGAGCAAAGTTAAAAAACTACTCCATTCCGACCGTATTTACACCAGGGGCCAAAGTATACAACATGGTGGGCACACCAAAGGATGTTCTACCGCTACAAACCCCAGGTGTCTATAAAATCAACTGCAGCTGCGGAAGCTCTTACATAGGGCAAACTAAGCGGACCATCGCTGAACGTATAAAGGACAACATCGCAGCTGTAAAGAACCGTCAAACGAACAAATCGGCGATTGCGGAACATTTACTTCAATCGGGCACCAACCACTGGATTGAATTTCATCGTCCACAAGTCCTCTCCACGGAACGCCACTTTTACCCAAGAATTGTGCGTGAAGCGATCGAAATCAGAAAACATAAAAATTTCAATCGGGAAGAGGGATTCAAATTGTCATCGGCGTGGAATCCAGTGATCCGGTTAACAACACCCTACTTTAATGCGCAGTCGGCGAATGTTCAAAATACAGATACGGTTAGTGTGTTTTGCGCTGGCACCTCGAAAATCAACAACGCGGGGGTAGAAATAGAATCTTCTACCTCGCACTCGGAGACGTGACATCGCTACACCAGTCAGCTTGCGACCACGGGACGTGCAACCGTCTCGAAACGTCAAGCAAAAGTAAGGTATGTAAATACCTAATGCATGTTCGCGTTAATTCCCGTATAGATATATATTCTTAGAAATTCAAGTAATTTGGGAGTAAATGAGTCGCAGAACATTTTGTTAACCGTCGTCCCATTCCTGACTGAGGTCAACGAGCCCTTCGCAACGGCAACTATTTTGATACCGTGTGCCAAAAAATAAATGTTCATTTACTTACGAATTTTATTCCAATGCTAGTTGTTTAAAGTTTAATAACCTACATAATTATTTTTAAATACCCTAAAATCTAAGTTTCCTTAAACAGTTGATCAACTGAATGGTTTATATCATTATATGTCCTTAGGCTTCTATATAAAGTGAAGGTTACCGAGAGATTACTGACTTACTTATTGCTTCATTCCAAATATAAGGCTCGAAAGAACCGTCAATTTAAGGATTGAAATAAATTATAATTTTTAATAATATTACTAATATTATAGACGTGAAAGTGAGTTACGCCTTGCCTACCCATCTGAGCTATATTCATAACTTTATATCTTATAGTTCAGCTATACATTCCATTGCAATGATATTAGAAATGTAACATCGTTGTTCCATTGCATACAGAACCAAAGCTCCAATCAACTCATAACACGCAGCTCGTTCACCTGTGACGCATAAACACATCATCAACACATTCTCTCAAACGACAAGTGTCAGTCAGTATGTTTGTATAGCTTCATACGTTCACAAGTCAACAGCTACGGCGTGGATGATTTATATCTTTAGATATAGATACCTACGTATTTACTGTCTAGCGTGTTAAGAGCAAGTATTAAGTAAACCTTCTAAGTATTTAGTAAACATTTAAAAATCTATGCCTTTGAGGGCCAAAAAATACTTCCACCAAACTGCAAAACACAAAGAAGAATTTGGTTTGGTGATGGGTCTTTTGACACCGTATATACACATTCATGATTGTGATGTGTGTACACGGTGACAAAAGACTGGGAAAGTTATTTATCAGTCATTTTCAAAAACTTTAATATTTTGGCTTTGGCTTCCAGCACCGTTTAATAAAGAGACTACACTATTAATTGTACGTCTAATTAGTTGGCTGCGACATATACATATACCACGTACATTAATCATGACGCTTGCAAAAGTGCTGAAACGCGGATATCCGAAACAAAGGTAAAATCGCTACACACCTAAATTTTTTTGCTGAATCTTTTATGAATAAAACTCTCCGATTACTAAAATTAAATTATAAATGATGGTTCAGGCATGGTTTCTTTGTCTAGAAATCAAACAAGGTAGGTACTAAGAATAATAATTAATTGGGGCTAGAAACCATTCTAGATCACGTAGATGTGTAAGGACCTATGTAGTTGACAGTACGTAGTATATATCAAGAAATTCTATTAAAATTAAATTATTATTTTGTTAAAGGTTATAGAAACAAATAATTTTGTAGATTTCGATCTAATAAAAATGAATGGATTGTAAACCTATACTTATTTTTCGAAACATTTCCCACTATAATACCATAACTAAATAACCAACCATTTCTACAAACATTCCTTTTGGAACAACGATTTTGTCTCTACTTACACGTCTAAATATCAAAGAACATCACACCCTTAAGAGTACGTTTAGCTAAGTTATCGGTACGTCACAAGGCTTATTCTGCTGTGCGCTCTACATAAATGGATTGAAGTAATTTACTCGACGCCATTCGTGAACCGCTTCTACTCACAAATTAGTTTAAAGTTACTAAACTTGCTGCTTTTTAGTGGTTCGTGGTGTAAATTATAAATGGAATATACGATCATAAAATGTACTACTGTGCATGCCGTAAAATGGTAAATTGAACTTTCTGAAAGATGGTAACATTGAACCTCATAGATAGAGGCATATTATAGATACTTATGTGTCCACGCAAAAATCGTCTGATCAAAAGGCAGCGAAATGTACTTGTTTCTATTTTCAAATCTTACAACAGGTTCGCCGTCTATTACATAATTCAATCAAGTATAAAGTATACTTTGATAAACTTAAAGGCATACAACGACGGATACGGTATGAAAGAGACACTAACATTCAGACATTTTAATTTTTCTTTCAGAAGCAACTATACCGATTTTGATAAAAACGTTTTGTGATAATAAATCAAAAGCTTATAGATCAAAATAGCATGTTTCCTTTTTTGCCCTGATAACCGACCAATAGCTGCGGGCAGAGGCTAGAACATTTATAAGAGGGCTACGTATGCCAAGTACTTGTTTTTTTCTCTTCTATAGCTTAACTGCGCGATCTATGAAATATTATGACGTGAGAACATGAATATGATTGGGAGCGTACGGCATAATTAAATATTGATTCCGTGTGGTGACGGATAAAGAATATAAAGTATAACTACGCCCTTTCAATCCGTGAGTGTCGTAAGAGGCGACTTAGGAAAATATTCTAAGCAAATGGTATTTGGACTACCTCCGTAGTCCTGTCCAGTGGATAGCGTATGCGACTGCTGATCGGAGGTCCCGGGTTCGATTCCCAGGTCGGGCAAAATGTTACTGGGTTTTTCCAAATTCTCAGTAGCAGCACGGAGTCTGGTGATGTGCCCGGTAACGGCATTAGGCTCGCCCCCATTTAGGAACGTGGCACCTAAAAATTCATGGCGAAATGTGGGTGTAATATTACATCTCTGCCTAGCCCTTTGGGAATACAGGCCTGAGTCTATAAAATAGAAAAGTATTTGCGAGGAGACGGCAAACTCGACATGAAACCCTACGGCAACCCATCAGATCAGTGTGGTATAGTAGGTCAAATCCTCCTCTATGTGTCATAAGGATTTGATACACAGAGATGTTGTGAACCAAATCAGGAGAGCCTTAAGTCCAGCAGTGGACAGCATACCATTTTTATATGATTTTTTCAAGCGCAACTATTTATCATGATGAAATCTTCCTTTATAAATCTTAATATATATAAATCTCCTGTCACGATGTTTGTTCGCGATGGATTCCTAAACTACTTAACCGATTTTAAATTAAATTGGCACACCGTGAGCAGTCTGGTCCAACTTGAGAGATAGGATAGCTTAGATCTTTAATTATAGTCGCAATTTTATTTTATTGCAAATTATTTGTCTATAATTAATTGACAGTCACAATTATCTGTTAACTCCAAAAGCTTAGACAAATGATTGGTATCGCTTCGCTAGAGCGAGACCAATCATTAGTTTATGTCCAAAAGATTCTCACAGATGTCGATAATCTTATATTAATAATTTCGTCAAGGAGTACATCGAAACCTTACCTGAATAATAAAACATTAAAAAATAAAGATTTCGAGTCGACAACATATATCCGCAAAATTCGGATTGTCGAGTATTTTGTTAAATTCTAATGGTTCTGACAGACAAATCACAGTCGCCATATTGGCTCTATGATATTGGCCCAAGTTTGCTTTGTACTAAGTAGTTTGTATGTGTAAATACTTTTTACAGTTATATAGTATCCGCGCAATAAAGGAGATTTGTTATCTATCTATACTATAATATACTTAGCGGAAGAGTTTGTTTGTTTGTTTGAACGCGCTAATCTCAGAACTTACCGGTCGGATCTGAAAAATTATTTTTGTATACGATAGCCCAGTTATTCCGTAACGCATCGACCCTTTGAGGCCGGTCAAAAGGCTAAAAGATAATGTCGGCTAAACTCAGGAACGAGCAGTTGGATTTTAAAAATTGTTATGCTTATGATAGCCCAATTATTCCGAAAGGCTTATAGGCTATATAAAATTATGCCACAACTTTTAGGGGCTGGACAAAAATAATAAAATGGTCACACGAGAAGGGGGAGGGTTGGGTCAAAGGCAAAAAGAGGCTAAACGAATAGGATACAATCTATATGGGTATCGTTTTCGAGATTTTCGGGACGCTGATTAATAATATGAAATTTATTTAGTGATTCAAGATGGCGGACGGGAAATCAAAGATGGTGGATGTAAAAATTTTAAAAATCAATATGGATATCGCCTTCGATATTTTAAGGGATGGGGAATCGAAATACAACATCTATTTCGTGATCAAAGATGGCGGATGGGAAATCAAAGATGGCGGATGGGAAAATTAAAAAAAAAGTCAATATTGATATCGTCTGCGATGTTAAAAGGGATGGGGAATCCAAATACAACATCTGTTTCGTGATTCAAGATGGTGGATGGGAAAGCAAAGATGGCGGATGGGAAAATTTTAAAAAATCAATATGGGTATCGTCTCTGATGATTTAAGGGATGGAGAATCCAAATACAACATCTATTTCGTGATCAAAGATGGCGGATTGGAAATCAAAGATGGCGGACGGGATTTTTTTTAAAGCCGATATGGGTATCGTCTCCGATATTTTAAGGAATGGGGAATTCAATATTAGGTATATAAAAATATATGTTTGTTTGTTCATAATTTATAGACTCTGAAATGATAAGAGATTAAGCGCTAAGTCAATGGTAACTTTGGAAAAGGGGCTTGGAAAAAAGGGAATTAAGTAAAAACTCTTAAAAAGGCGATACGACGTTCGCTGGGTCAGCTAGTAGTTTATATTTATGAAAATGAAGATAGACATAACTTGCATACGACTGTAGATTGTCACTTTGCATATATTTTAGATAACTGTGTGATGGTGGGGAATAGGATATGAACGTATGTGCCGGCGGCTTTTGACATCGGAGATTAACATCCATTTTCAGCTAAAAGAATGTACGTATTTCTGCATACCTGTTAAGATTGTTATAAGATTAGTGCTTAGCTTACCATCACGCTTATAGTGAGATCGGACATTATAAATTACTCATTATCATCCCTATGTATTAACTGACTCACTGCTGGGTACGGATCTCTTCTCACTATCAGAAGTGTAAGGCCAACGTACTGTTCAAGTGCGGGTTGGCAAACTTTTCATGTCTTTCGAGAACATTATGGAGACCTCTCAGTCATGCAGGTTTCCTCGCGATGTCTTCCTTCGCTACGACATCTACCTATTAATTTTCAAATGTGAATAAAGTGGTTTAGACATATGGACGGACAGACAGACATGACGAATTTATAAGGGTTCCGTTTTTTTGCCATTTTGGCCACGGAACCCTAAATAGGGGGGCGCCAAATGAATGGCTCGCCCGGGGCGCCTGGATGGCTAAGGCCGGCCCTGCTGGCATATCGCTATCCCTTCGGATTGCGGAGGTCAGACAGGAAGTCTGACGCTAAGGAAAAGCTAATATTCAGCCAAATCCGGTTAGACTAGTAAGCAGACTCCAGGTTGGAACAGGGATAACGCTAGGAGGATGATGACACATAATGTCTGCACGATTTGTTCAGGCGCCCTGCCACTTGACGCTGCGCTAAGTGTTGTGGGTTTGATTACCACACGAGACAATACTATAAGTGATCCATAAATTATGAAATAGGATAGTGATATTATGAAATAGTGTTTTGAGTCAGGGTATTCATTGTGTCCGTTGGTTGTGTGTTTATAAAGTCTCTCGCGACACAGGATCTATTCCTAGTGCTAAAATTGATTTTTTAAAAGAAGAATAAGAAAATCCTCTCTGTAACAATTTAATACCCACTTAACTTCCAAGAGTCAGTGGTTCGTGGGCGTGGACCCGATAACTTATTTTTTAGGGTTCCGTACCTCAAATGGAAAATACGGAACCCTTATAGGATCACTTTGTTGTCCGTCCGTCTGTCAAGACCCTTTTTCTCAAGAATGCGTGGAGGTATCAAACTGAAATTTATACTAAATACTCAAATCTACGGTTCCATAGAGCTGTAAAAAATTCAAACTTCTAATCCAACGCAATCAAAAGATACAGCCGATTATGCTGCAAATTGCAGCATATTTTCAAACTCGCATTGGAATCAAAACCTATAGGGTACTTCCCGTGAACTCAGAATCTTGAAATTTGGTACGAAGCAACGTCTTATATCACATATAAAGGAAAAATTGCGAAAACCGTAAATTTTTTGTTACAGCATTTAAAAAAATATTTTTAATAAATTTAAAGTTACTACCCATTTCTCTTGAACGCGTGGAAGTATTAAATTGAAATTCATATCAAATACTCAACTATATAACACCTTTAGGCTGCAACAAAATCAAGCTTCTATGTCAACGCAATAAAAATAAAGAGCAATATAAGCATATTTTCAAACTCGCGACTACTCGCAAGTGAATAAAAACCTACAGGGTACTTTCCGTGAACTCAGAATCTTGAAATTTGGTACAAAGCAACGTCTTATAGCACATATAAAGGAAAAATTGCGAAATCCGTCAATTTTTAGTTACATCATATAATAGATATATATTTAATAAATTTAAAGTTACTACCCCTTTCTCTGGAACGCGTGGAGGTATAAAATTGAAATTCATATTAAATACTCAAGTATATAACACCGTTAGGCTGCAACAAAATCAAACTTTTATGTTAACGCAATCAAAAGAAAGAGCAATATAAGCATATTTTCAAACTCGCGAATACTCGCAAGTGAATCAAAACCTACAAGGTACTTCCCGTGAACTAAAAATCTTGAAATTTGGTACGAAGCAACGTCTTATATCACATACAAAGGAAAAATTGCGAAAACCGTAAATTTTTAGTTACAGCATATAAAAAAATATTTTTAATAAATTTAAAGTTACTACCCCTTCCTCTTGAACGCGTAGAGGTATTAAATTGAAATTCATATCAAATACTCGGGTATATAACACCGTTAGGCTGTAACAAAATCAAACTTCTATGTCTACGCAATCAAAAGAAAGAGCAATATAATCATATTTTCAAACTCGCGATTACTCGCAAGGGAATCTAAACCTACAGGGTACTTCCCGTGAACTCAAAATCTTGAAATTTGGTACGAAGCAACGTCTTATATTACATATTACATATAATAAAACTGTAGAGGTGAAAAAGTCTGTACATTAAAGATATTTTGACGAAAATTAGCTAAAAATCTAGGAAAATGCTAAAAAGAAATACTTGATAATTTTTTGAATTTATGTCTGTCTGTCTGTCCGACGTCTTTCCCTATGTTGCTAAAGATCTCTAAAATGGCGAAGTTGATTTCAATAAAACTTACATTCATGTACAAAGGATACTCAAACCTATAAAATAGTATATGTTACACTACAATCGGTTGAGTGGTTTTCGGTGTACAGCTTGACCTCTCCTTTGTACGTAGTCCCAAACAAAACAGGGATCATCCAAAACTGGTTATGTATATGGTGCCATCTATGATCATTACAAGTTTGTTAGTAAAAGAATAGTTGGTCTAAATAGGTACCTTCAAAGTGTTTTATGGCTACTTACCGACCGATAGATGTCACTATTTTCAAATAATTTTCCAGCAAAATAAATGTTTCTTGCAAAAAAGACAATATTTATGCGGGTATCTTTCTGTTATTAAAAAATAATAGAGTATAATATTCGGCACTTTCATAAACAAAAAGTCTCCGTGTCAAAATTTATTACAATGTCCACTTAATTTAAACGGTCAATCTCATGGATTTTAAATTATTATGTTTATATAAAAGTTATATAATAATTTCACTATTATTTATTTTAAATGATAAATACAATGACTATAGATCCCTTTTTCGATAAATTGTCGATTAGTCCATAATTATTATTTTCTATCTTGGTCGGTTTGTATATGTAAACATAGACGGCGTTGACAAATGTCGTTTTCTGAATGGCGGTGTTGAGCCCTATCCAGACGACACGATTTTACGTCCAACTTGACTAAATCACTCGATAAAATCGTGACGTGTAGACGCCAGTCGTTCAACTCAAGTTCATCGGGTGGGCGGTACCACCAGATTTTAACCAATCGGGTGGACGGAATGAAAATCAGTGATTTGATTGTGTCGTGTAGACGGGCAAAGCCAATTCGATTGAAATTTTGATCAGTGGTAAAATTGTGCCGTGTGGATGGGCCTTTAAAGGCCTATCCACACGACACTATTTTACGTCCAACTTGACTAAATTACTTGATGAAAACGTGACGTGTAGACGCCAGTCGTCCAACTCAAGTTCATCGGGTGGGCGGTACCACCAGATTTTAACCAATCGGGTGGATGGAATGCAAATCAGTGATTTGATAGTGTCGTGTAGACAGGCAAAGCCAATTCGATTGAAAATTTATCAGTGGTAAAATTGCGCCGTGTGGATAGGCCTTAAAGATTCTCCGAGGATTGATCAGGTTCTCGGATAATTTGCTTTCGTCGTCGTTGGAATACTTGGATTGGGTATTTGACGTTACTTATGAGTTTATGATTGTTGAATGTTATCGTGTTTCTTTGATTTCTTTCGTTCGTTAGTGTTCTGTTCTTATGCAGGTGTCTTATTATTCCCAATTTTCCACTCCTCACGTCACGTACGTGGGAATCCCTGAGCGGGAGACTGAGCCCTGAATTCAAATACCTCTTGAATTACTCAACGGGTCTATCTTACTTTCGGCAGGGCTGGATAGTCGTAGTCCCGTGAGTATTTTCTAAATAAATCGCAGGGACAGACACTTGAAACAGCTGGAATCGACATCTGAACATGTTGTTTTTCACATGATCGGTAAAAATAATTTACATGTTCTATGTAGGTATGGTAGTGAAAGTTGGGTATGGCAGAAGAGTCATGAAAGTAGAATAAATGCTGTAGAAATGAGAGCACTGAGAAGTATGTATGGTGTGTCTATGACCGACAGAGTAAAGAATTGTGTGATACGAGAGTGGTGTGCGGTAAAAGAAGATGTAGTGACAAGCATCGAGAAATGCATGTCAAGATGATTTGGAGACATGGAGAGGATGGATGACGAAAGACGGACAAAGAAGATATATAAGGCAAGTGTGAATGGGACAGGACGAAGGGGAAGACCTAGGCGGACGTTCTCTGATCAGATTGGAGACATCCTAAAAAAAGCACAGGTCAGAAGTACCCTAAAAAACAGAAGAGCATGCATGAGAAACTTCATGGGAGTGAATGAAGCAAGAGAGGTATCTATGTCAGGATTTTTGCAAATGGCGTTCCATGGTCTCTGCCTACCCCTCCGGGAAACAGGCGTGAGTCTATGTATGTATGTTCTATGTGAAGGTGCTAAAACAGTTAATGTTGTGTATAAAGAAATTCTCTAAAGATATATATTAGTTATATAATATGCATATATAAGTTATAAATATTATATACTCTTGGGATAAATGTCATGCTAATTAAATGCCAACATTTACGCGAACGAAGTCGCGGGCACAGCTAGTATTACATATAAAGGAAAAATTGCGAAAACCGTAAATTTTTAGTTACATCATATAATATAAATATTTTTAATAAATTTAAAGTTTCTACCCCTTTCTCTTGAACGCGTAGAGGTACTTAAATTAAATTCATATCAAATACTTAGGTATATAACACCGTTAGGCTGTTACAAAATCAAACTTCTATGTCTACGCAATCAAAAGAAAGAGCAATATAATCATGTATTCAAACTCGCGACTACTCGCAAGGAAATCAAAACCTACAGGGTACCCGTGAACTAAAAATCTTGAAATTTGGTACAATGCAACGTCTTATCGCACAGATAAAGGATGCGGAAGGCTGAGGACCATGTACTGTGGTGCGTGTTGGGAGAGGCCTATGGCCTAGAGAATTATGCCTATGCAGCCAGCTTGTCATGGAGACGTCACTATGACATACGCGCTCTTTTATAACCGTAGTGTGGACATGGTGTGGACAGTATAACATACTATCACAATATAATTATGGCTATAGTTGCATTAATTGTCAACGAAAATACTATTTAACATAGTATAATACCTATGCCTCCCGATGGAAGTTGTTTATTTTATGCAATAGCGTTCTCTATTTATAATACCACTAATTTTGAACAAACACAAATACTAAGGACCACAATACTTGTTTATATTTATGAAGGGACGAATTTCATTTATATACAAGCGATGCCCGGAGAGATCCTTTCTCTTCACGACATGAGTACAAAGCTACGATGCTCCAATCCTCTAGCTATGGCGGTACTGCTGAGGTGAAGGCAGCAGGATGTTTGTATCCAGCGAGGTTCGAAGTGTATGAACTGGTACTCTGAGGACGATACGGGTATTCTGAGGGGTGTATTTTGGCAGAGAAGGATATGTAATAAAGCGTTTACTTCTTTCAGGCAATTTATCATCAGGTCATTATGATTTTTGTTTGCCAATTGTGTGCGAAGGATTTCTTAATAATATATACAATCATATTAAGGTAAGCTTGGTAAAAAAAAACTCTAGATTCAAAGGTTGGCCGTCCTAAACGCTATAAAAGTGGTCGTCCTAAAAAATCTGAAATGTACTGCTCAGAACAAGAACGGCCAGCTGTAGCGTTGCATAAATACTACAATATACGGCAGTAACCTCAGTAGGTATAATTCATGTTCCCGTCTGATTGTCGTGGAAGACTTCAATATTGATTTTAGAATGAATCCCCAAAATGGAATTTCTACATATTTTTCATCGATATACATGTTTCCGTTAATAAACACTAGCACAACGCGAAGTAGGTAGTACAACTAAAGATAACTTTTTTTCGAACTTCAATATTCAATGGGGTACTATTCCTACCTTTTTCAGTCACCATTAACAGGACTGGTTCAAATTTGATACTTAATTCCATACTTTAAAATTTTCATTTCCATTTTTATGTTTTTTTTTATTTACATAACGTATCACATCTTTACATACATCACGCCTTTTTATCCCCGAAGGGGTATGCAGAGGTGTATTACACACCCACACTTCGCCAGTTATGTTTCGGTCCCAATGTAATAGGGGGAGAGCCTATTGCCATATACCGGGCACATTACTTAGCGAGCGATAATTAACGTTTTAAACACCCAAACTCCGAAAAGTCAGTGACGTGTGCGCGGGGTACCTGGGGATCGAACCCGAGATGAGCGTCTCGGCAGTCCGTTACGTACAACACTGGGCTATCGCCGCTTACTTATTTTTTTATTAAGAATATTAATTATTGTTTTATTTTGTGTGCAAATAGTCACCTTGTAATAGTTTTATTTTCATCGCAAATAAATACTATAATTATTAAAAATACTTTATTAATATTTTTGTTACAGATTTCTAGTAGTCACTAAAAACTTTGTGTATCAATACCTTTGATAAAAAATCTCACCATCATTCATCAGCAGACTTTTCCAAGGCTGCTGCAAGGCTAGTATAGGTATTTAAGTTATATTATAAAATAAGCGATATATGTTAATATAAAATAAAGGATGACTGATTACAAACGACAAAGAGGCCTTTTTCTTTAATTTATGCTCCTCCAGTTCACCATACTGTAATGTCATGGTTTTCATTTTGCAATAAAAATACCATAACTATGACTGGTGAACTTTTACTTATATACCTACAGGTTTGTACGGAACCCTCGGTGCGCGAGTCCGACTCGCACTTGACCGGTTTTATTTTTCTTACAAAAAGACAACTCCCGCATTAGGACTAAATCCTGTATCGCGGGGGATTTTACAATCATACAACCGACACAATGAACACCCAGACTCGAAACAACAATTTATGAATCTCACAAAGCTCTACATGGCTGGCTGGTGGTATCTCCACAACGCTATCGCTGTCTTCTAACTACGAGGGTACATAATAAATTAATTAGTAGCATACCTCTGCGTAAACCTTTAGTCTACGTGTCATCCAATTCACGGCCAATATACAAATCCCTTGTCTATAAATTACAACCCTTTAGCACGTAAGTGATAACAGGAAAAGCAATAAAGGAAGAGCATTTAACTTAATTAACAGGTTCCTTAAAGGAGAAGGTATCTGAAATTAGTAATATGGCGGCACCCTTGTCGTGAAGATCTCGTAGCAAGTAACAATTCGAAGTATTTGGGATTATTCAATTTAGACGTTGCCATGTGTCCTATGTCCGACCTATTGTCTCACAAAATGTTGATGACTTTACTTGTACGGATTAGAGGATACGCAATTTGGTATGCTTAGAAAATATTGTGCAAGAGTTAGTTACGTTTTATTTTTATAGTTTGTAAACGTTTGGTCATGTTAAGAGATGTAGTGGTCTTCGCGGAAATGCGCTGGTAAATGGTGTTGATATTGGAGTAACATAATAACGCTAAAAATATGAGACGAAATATTAAGTACGGTATTTTAGCACCCTTATTCTTACTAGTAATAGAGAGAAAATGTTTGACTTTAGATTATACTAGAGGACGCCAGCGGCTTCGCACGCACATATTTTTATTGCGCACGAGCAGTCGATGCGAGCGGACGTGTGCAAGGTGCATCGCGTCGTCGCGATTTTTATTGTTGTTTAATAATGAATAAAAAGTGTTCTGGCTGTGATATCGGGATTAACAATAAGTTATTTATGTCATGTTCCCGAAAAACATGCTGCAAAGTGTATCACCTGAAATGTCTAGCGATGTCTAAGGAGATATTTGGAGATTATACAGAAGAGTACAAAAGCAAGTGGGTATGTCCAGAGTGCTCAAGGTCAATCCCAAAGAGAGACAATACTGAAACATCGATCCGAGTAAATATCTTAAATGTAAAAAATTTCACACCAAACAGCAACGTCAATACGGAGCGCGGCAGTCGAATCAACTCCAGTGCAATAAGCATGGTCAACAGCGAAGATGCCGTGCTGGAAGAGATCCAGAAGTTGCGCTTGGAATTAATATCGAAATTGGATGAACAAAAGAGAGATTATGCTTTGCTTCTAAGATTTGATAAAACAGAGACTGAGTTACAAGAATTACGAAAAACAATGAGGGTAATGCAAGAAAAGACAGAAAAAAACTAAATATTAGAAAAAGAAAATAAAACACTAAGAGAAAGAAATAAGAACCTACAAGCACAAATCTATATCAAAACTACTTCTACAGGTTATACTTCTACAACACTAATTATTGTAATATAACTGAGCCCACATTATCATTTGCAAACGCATGTAAACAAAATATAACGCGGATAGGAGAGAGCGCGCGCGACAGCGACAGTGCGACCAATGAGTGTGTGGCCACGAAGTCGATCAAGAATATAGAAAAGGTACAAGAAATAACTACGGGAGACAATATAGTAACATTGGATCCTATTGAAATAGAAAAAGTATCGGAAAAGGAAGGTAATTGGACAACAGTTACTAAGAAACAAAATCGGTATCCCAACAGGGAAGTAAGGAAAGGAGGAAGTACCCAATCGACGGAAATTCAAGGGACTGAACGCAAAAAATATTTGCATGTATGTCTTACAAAAAATACTACAATAGAAAACTTAGAGAGACACGTTAAAAATATATTTGAAGAGGAAATACCTATATCAATAGAAAAAATAAAGCACAAAACAGAAAGGGACTATGCTTCCTTTATAATAGGACTTCCAGAAAGCAAATAGGAGCAGCTTTGTCAACCAGAAAATTGGGCAATAAATATTGAGTATTGTGAATGGGTGTGGTTTCGGAGATCGTCCAGGAACCAGAAAACATTTCAGCAAAAATAAAATAAAATATACGGAAATATTCTACCAGAATGTAAGAGGGCTCCGAACCAAGGTGGAAAACTTCTAAACTGGTATTTTATCTACACACTATGATCTATTTGCCATCACCGAAACAGGAATGAACGAATCTATCTACGACGCAGAGCTGATTCCACCAGGTTACACAATACTTCGATGCGATCGAGCGGATGGCCGTAAGCAGGGAGGCGCGTGTTTAGTGGCCACACCGCGCTTGGAGCTCCGGCGAGTACCTACCGGCACGGTAATATAATCTAACAGTATTGTAACTCGGCCGCCTTCGTGAGTTATATACCTACCAGACGCGCCGCATGCGACCTGCGGCACGATCGCGGCTGTGGGTACTCTTGGCACAGTCCGCATAGTATAATGGGTACTCTGCTCGAGGCGCGTAGGTATAACTCGAGTTTCGTGCGTTTGTATGGAGTTACAATACTGTTAGATATTAGTACCGTGCTACCGGTGACGTAAACGTTGACAACCATTTCTTCGAATTAGTGAGTGCGACTGTGCATATTCGAAATAGATTTTTGTTTTTATTGTGTGTTGTGTATATACCACCAAACAGTAGCGAAAACGAGTCTTCTTCTTCTGTCGCGACCTTATCCCATTTACTTGGGGTCGGCCCTCCTTATCCTTTTCCTCCATAGTGTACGGTCTTGAGCAGTGCTTGCGTCTATTTTAGCTTCTTTCAGGTCATTTTCGACCGTCGTTAACCAAGTGGCGGGTGGTCTTCCGCGTCCGCGTTTCGTCGTTGGCATATTTAGGGCAAGCTTGACCATGTGGTCATCGGGTTTCCTCTGGATGTGACCATACCATCGCAGGCGATTTTCTTTATTTAGCGAAAACGAGTATTTATTATTATTTAAAATTATAGAAGACTATAGTAATAGATATAAAGACATTATAGTGGTTGGAGATTTTAACTTATATTCATGCTCTTCGTATATAAATAATTATTATATATACTTTGAAACATATTGTGGATTCACTCAGTGCAACCGAGTAAATAATTGCAATGATCGACAACTAGTCCTAGTGTTGAGCACATCGGCGAGGGGAGAGGAGTTGAGTGTGAGCGCGGCGGACTCGCCGCTCGTGCCGGCGGACGCGTATCACCCACCTCTACGAATATCGGTAGCGGTGGCAGCGCGCGCGCGCCATTCTTGCTGTGACGACTCGTCCATGGCCAGCACGGGCGACACGCCGGCCGCTACCCCAAGTAGGGTTTCAGGTTGGAATTTTAATAAAGCAGATTTTTTCATTCTATATTCATTAATTGCATCAATAGACTGGACCCCCATTTATTCTTTAGATTTAGATATGAGTTTAGTTTTTACTAAAATACCATTAATTCTATAATTGATGACTGCGTTCCCAGAAAAAAACGAAGTAATGTCAGTTCGAGGTACAGTTACCCCGAATGGTACACTTTTGAAATAATTCGCGACATAAAAATAAAGGCAAATCTTCACAAGCGGTACAAAACTACTGGCTCGGAGAGTGACTACGAGGCATTTGCCCAGTACAGAACAAAAGTAAAAAATATGGTTGAAGTAGCTCATAAACAGCACAAATACAGGGTAGAAAATTAATCACTAAAAGACCCTAAGTCTTTTTGGAGCTATATTAATTCAAAGAGGCGTAATAACGTCTCGCTTAAAATTTCGAGTAATGGGGAGGTTCTCTCAGGTGAAGAATGTGCTAGAGAATTTGCGAAATATTTCCATTCCATCTACAGCGAACAGTCTGCAGAGCTGGATGTAGGCACAGCGGTAAAGGAGGCAGGTTGCTCAAACGGAGGGGCACGGGTTCATTTAGACCGACTAAGTTTAAGCGACGTAAAGAAAGCGCTTCAGCAATTAAAGCCTAAGCGATCAACAGGACCGGTCGGTATTCCACCTTATATCATCAGGGACTGCGGAGATGTACTCGCCAAGCCACTTCTTCATATTTACAACCTTTGTCTTAAAGCTGCGGTATTTCCCAGTAGGTGGAAAATAACAAGGGTCATTTCAGTACCTAAAGGAGGAGCAAAAGACAAGGTGGAAGGTTACAGACCTGTGGCAGTATTGTCATCATCGGCGAAGGTTTTGGAATCAGCAATCCACAACCATGTATTCGCGCAAATCAGCGGAAAGCTTACAGACGCTCAACATGGGTTTCGGCTAACAAGAAGTACCTCGAGCAATCTTCTCAACTATATGGCAGATCTGATTCCAGCAGTAGACAGTGGAGTGCAAATCGATGCCGCCTATTTCGATTATAAAAAGCATTCGACCTAGTCGACACTGACATATTGCTAAAGAAATTAGCCGGCATTGGTTGCACTCCACACTTGCTACAATTTTTTGCCGGTTGCATGTCAGAGAGACAACAATATGTTGAGTGTGCGGGTTACGTCTCAGAGCCATATTTTATCCGTTCGGGCGTAAGTCAGGGGAGTAACCTTGGGCCGATGCAGTTCATCATCATGATAAATGATCTACCCAATATCATAAAAGATGCTAAATGTTTATTATTCGCAGATGACCTAAAGTTATATATGCCTATAAGAAAACAAGATGACTGCGAGCGGTTACAGAGGGATATCGATAGAATCGTAGACTGGAGTACGAAAAATCTTCTACAATTTAACCACTCTAAGTGTTTGACCATCACGTTCACTCGCGCACGTACTCCAATCCAATACGAGTATAATATCGAGGGCGCTGCGTTAGCTCGGGTTACAGAGGTTAGAGATTTAGGAGTAAATATAGATACTGGGATGACGTTTCGTGGTCAAGTGGTTAGCATCTGCAAGAAAGCCTACAGAAATCTAGGTTTCTTACTTAGAACCGTTCATAGCTTCACTAATATTACAGCCATTGTTACCTTGTATAACGCGTTAGTAAGAAGTCAATTAGAATGCAATGCAGTCATCTGGAGCCCACATGAAATTAAATATAATCTTATGTTGGAGCGAGTACAAAACAAATTTATTAGATACCTATATATGAGGTATTATGGCGTGTATCCCTTTTACCCTTAAATGTATCAAACTCTATTCATTTTAGGTATGGTTGGTTACAATGAGTTGAGGGTGAGAAGGGAACTGGCAATCGCCTCATATATACTCAAGGTTTTAAGGGGCAAGATAAAAAACCCAAAAATGCTGGAGATATTAAATTTCAACGTTCCAGATAGGTATGTGTACCGCCGACGAAGACCGCAGTTGCTGAAAGTAGCACGCGCACGCACTAACATGCTGCAAGAGGCGCCTCTGACGCGCGCACACAAAATTCTCAATCTCGTCGCTGCTAAATTGGACCTGTTCTGTTGCTCAATGAGTGAATTCACAAATATAGCTTTATTTATAATATGTTATAGTAATGTGTAGGTATATAATTTATAATAAGATTAAGGTGTATAGACTGTAATAGATATAAGTATGTATAATTAAATAAGTAATATTAGAGAACCATACTATCGCATTGAGGTTACTTGTAATGATAGTGTTGTGTATGTATGTATAAATAAATAATTAAATAAAAATATTTCGAACTGCCCGTTTTGACCGATTCCGTGGGAATATCGGGAAATCCCGTCTTAGTGCACCCCTACGGTCTCCAAGGAACATACATGCTAAATTTCAGCTTCTTGCACCGAGTAGTTTTGGCTGTAGCCTGTCTGTCAGTCAGTCAGTAAGGCAAGGATTTTATCGTAAATACCTTTAGTTCTTTTGGGAATTAATGCGATGATCCGAATATTTGTTATCAAAAAATGGCAGTCACGATTAAGATACGATAGGGTATAGTATATTAGATGGTTTCGGCTGTGCCTTGTTTGTCAGTCAGTAACGTAAGGACCTTTTATAAACAGATTACAAACTAACCTGATGGTATAATGGCTAGCGATATTGACTGCTAAGCAAGGAGTTATTCCCACCTAGACCAATTTTTTGTGCGGTGAGCACAATTATTTTATTCGTTTTCTGGGTATAATTAATTTATCTAAGATAAGTATGTACTGTACAATGTGCATTTATCAGTTATCGGGTTGCCAAAGTGCAAGCTGGGCAGATATTATTATTACTAGGTTGTAAAAAATTTATTTACAACGAAAAATGGTCTTACGGCTTACGATCTTTTGTGCGGCTAATAGTTTCCCAGATAACCCATAAATTACTTTCATTCATTTTTCCAAGATGAAAGTCGTAGGACACGGCTTACAATCACACAAACTTTGACTAAAGTCCTTCTTAGACTTTTAAAATTAAAATTGCGTCATCTGATAAATGCAATCTTTGAATGAAATTGTACGTTGATAAACTATAAAAACGACATTCATATCAAGAGAAACCATATACGTATTTAGTAGAAACTTAAACACTGTTGTATTTACAAATAGAAATTCAAGTAATTTGGGTGCTGTGTAAATGAGTCGCAGAACATTTTGTTAACCGTCGTCCCATTCCTGACTGAGGTCAACGAGCCCTTCGCAACGGCAACTATTTTGATATAGTGTGCCAAAAAAATAATGTGCATTTACTTACGAATTTTATTCCAATGTTAGTTATTTAAAGTTTGATAAACTACTTTTTTTTTTTAAATACCCTTAAATCTAAGTTTCCTTTTAAACAGTTGATCACCAGAATGGTTTATATCATTATATGTTCTTAGGCTTCTGTATAAAGTGAAGGTTACCGAGAGATTACTGACTTACTTATTGCTTCATTCAAAATATAAGGATCGAAAGAACCGTCTATTTAAGGATTGAAATAAATTATAATTTTTAATAATATTACTAATATTATAGACGTGAAAGTGAGTTACGCCTTGCCAACCCATCTGAGCTATATTCATAACTTTATATCTTATAGTTCAGCTATACATTCCATTGCAATGTTATTAGAAATGTAACATAGTTGTTCCATTGCATACAGAACCAAAGCTCCAATCAACTTATAACACGCAGCTCGTTCACCTGTGACACACAAACACGTCATCAACACATTCTCTCAAACGACAAGTGTCAGTCAGTATGTTTGTATCGCTTCATACGTTCACAAGTCGTCAGCTACGGCGTTGATGAATTATATCTTTAGATATAGGTACGTATTTACTGTCTAGCGTGCTAAGAGCAAGTATTAAGTAAAGCTTCTAAGTATTTAGTAAACATTTAAAAATCTACTGCCTTCAAAGGCAGTAGATTTTTAAATGTTTACTAAATAAGTATTACTAAAGAAGTATTTTTTGGCCCTCAAGGGCCAAAAAATACTTCCACCAAACTGCAAAACACAAAGTAGATTTTGGTTTGGTGATGGGTCTTTTGACACCGTATATACACATTCATGATTGTGATGTGTGTACACGGTGACAAAAGACTGGGAAAGTTATTTATCAGCCATTTTCAAAAATTTAAGATTTAGGCTTTGGCTTCCAGCACCGTTTAATAAAGAGACTACACTATTAATTGAACGTCTAATTAGTTGGCTGCGACATATCATACACATACCACGTACATTAATCATGACGCTTGCAAAAGTGCCGAAACGCGGATATCCGAAACAAAGGTAAAGTCGCTACATACCTCAATTTTTTTTTGCTGAATCTTTTATTAATAAAACTCTCCAATTACTAAAATTAAATTATAAATTTTGGTTCAGGTATGGTTTCTTTGTCTAGAAATCTAACAAGGTAGGTACTAAGAATAATAATTAATTGGGGCAATGAAACCATTCTAGATCACGTAGATGTATAAGGACCTATGTAGTTGACAGTACGTGGTATATAATTAAATATCAAGAAATAGGGTGCATAAGGTTCCCACCAAGAGGGTGCATAGGGTTCCCACCAAGATCTAAGGGTTTCAAGCCAACCTCACCTGCAAGTGGTGCACCTGCCGATCAACGGACGAGGCTCTGGCAAACAAAATATCCCGATAAGCGGCAATAGGCTCGCCACCTATTACGTGAGATCAAAACCCTGGCGAAAAGTGGGCGTTTAATATGCCTCTGCCTACCCCTTCGGGGAAACAGGCGTGAGTCTATGTATGTATGTATGTATATATGTATGTATGAAATTCAATTAACATTAAATTATTATTTTGTTAAAGGTTATCGAATCAAATCATTTTGTAGATTTCGATCTAATAAAAATGAATGGATTGTAAACCTATACTTATTTTTCGAAACATTTCCCACTATAATACCATAACTAAATAACCAACCATTTTTATAAACATTCCTTTTGGAACAACGATTGGGTCTCTAGTTACACGTCTAAATATCAAAGAACATCACACCCTTAAGAGTACGTTTAGCTAAGTTAGCGGTACGTCACAAAGCCTGTTCTGCTGTGTGGTCTACATAAATGGATTGAAGTAATTTACCCGACGCAATTCGCGAACCACCCCTACTAGCAAATTGGTTTAAAGTTACTAAACTTGCTGCTTTTTAGTGGTTCGTGGTGTAAATTATAAATGGAAGATACGATCATAAAATGTACTACTGTGCATGCCGTGAAATGGTAAATTGAACCTCATAGAAAGAGACATATTACAGATACTTACCTATGCAATAATATAATTTACATAGTGGGTGTCCACGCAAAAATCATCTGATTAAAAGGAAGCGAAATGTACTTGATTCTATTTTCAAATCTTACAACAGGTCCGCGCGTCTATTACATAATTCAATCAAGTATAAAGTATGATGCGATAAACTTGAAAGTATGCAACGACGGATACGTTTGTGAAAGAGATAACATTCAGACATTCATGTAGAATGTATGATTGTTAATCTGTTAATCTGTCTCACAAAAGGAACTATACCGATTTTGATAAAAACGGTTTTGTGATTATAAATGAAAAGGGTGCATAGGGTTCCCACCAAGAACTTAGGGTCCCAAGCCAACCTCACCTGCAAGTGGTGCACCTGCCGATCAACGGATGAGGCTCTGGCAAACAAAATATCCCGATAAGCGGCAATAGGATCGCCACCTATTACGTGGGATCAAAACACTGGCGAAAAGTGGGCGTTTAATATGCCTCTGCCTACCCCTTCGGGGAAACAGGCGTGAGTCTATGTATGTATGTATGTAAATCTTGTTTCAAGTCTTGTTTCAAAGCTTATAGATCAAAATAGCATCTTTCCTTTTATGCCCTGATAACCGACCAATAGCTGGGGGTAGAGGCTAGAAAATTAAAAGAGGGCTACGTATACTTGTTTCTTTCTCTTTTGATAGCTTACCTGCGCGATGTATGAAATATTATGACGTGAGAACATGAATATGATAGGGAGCGTACGGCATAATTAAATATTGATTCCGTGTGGTGACGGATTAAGAATATAAAGTCTCACTACGCCATTGCAATCCGTGAGTGTCGTAAGAGGCGACTAAGGAAAATATACTAAGCAAATGGTATTTGGACTGCCTCCGTGGTCCAGTGGCTAGTGTATGCGACTGCTGATCGGAGGTCCCAGGTTCGATTTCCGAGTCGGGCAAAGAGTTACTGGTTTTTTCCAAATACTCAGTAGCAGCACGGAGTCTAGTAACGTGCCCGGTAACGGCAATAGGCCCGCCCCCGGCGAAATGTTGGTGTAATATTACACCTCTCGGGGATACAGGCTTGAGTCTATAAAAAAAAGTATTTGCGAGAAGACGGCAAACTCGACATGAAATCCTACACCAACCCATCAGATCAGCGTGGTATAGTAGGTCAAATCCTCCTCTATGTGTCATAAAAATTTGACACATAGTGATGTTGTGAACCAAATCAGGAGAGCCCTAAGTCCAGCAGTGGACTGTATATAATTTTTTTAGATGATTTTCAAGCGCAACTATTTTTTATTATGAAATCGCTGTTTATAAATAAGTACTTTAAATTTATGAATATGAAGATAGTCATAACTTGCATACTTGCATACGACTGTAGATTGTCACTTTGCATATTTTAGGTAACTGTGTAACGGTGAGGGATATGAACGTATTTGCCAGCGGCTGATGACGTTGGAGATTAACATCCATTTTCAGCTATAAGAATGTACGTATTTCTGCAACGTACCTGTTAAGATTGTTATAAGATTAGTGCTTAAATTACCATTATGCTTATAGTGAGATCGAACATTATAAATTACTCATTATCATCCCTATGTATTAACTGACTCACTGCTGGATACTGATCTCTTCTTTCTATCAGAAGTGTAAGGCCAACGTACTGGCCAAGTGCGGGTTGGCAAACTTTTCACGTCTTTCGAGAACATTATGGAGACCTCTCAATCATGCACGTTTCCTCGCGATGTCTTCCTTCGCCGTTTAGCGAGCGATAATTAACAATTTATCAATAACTGCTTATAGATCCTTAAAACAGGAAAGGTTAGAAGTACCCTAAACAGAAGAGTATGCATGAGGAATTTGATGGGTGTGAATGAAGCAAGCGAGATATGTCAGGATCGTTGCAAATGGCGTTCCGTAGTCTCTGCCTTCCCCTCCGGGAAACAGGCGTGAGTCTATTTATGTATGTATAGATGTCTATAGATATTGCTTGATCACCATATCATTTTGTTACTCGATAAGCAACGTTCGCAAGCAGCGCTGCAAGCAAAGGAAGTACCTACATATATAAAAAAACAAACATAATTATGTATGACGTTACTAGAGTAATAGTCACTCTACCTATAGCCACGGTAATAAGATTATATCATCGTGCTATAGCTTCATAATAATGTGACTAAAAGTAGCACTCATACATCACACTATCTAACCACTCGCAAGTATCAAATATCGAAGGCACTTCAGAAGACACCACCTTTGTTCCGTTACCCGGGTTTCGGTCACCCGATCGTACACGGATACCATACGCAAAACTAGTAATTGTTCAGTCTTGAGTAGGTAAACATATTACTATATAAAAGGATATCCAAGTGTTGAGATATCGCAGATATTCTAAATAATAATAACAGTCTTGTTTCAAAACTCTCTTTTACTTGTTAAATTCTGGATTCTGGGGTCATTCAGGACAGAGCTTTGCGTGCTTAGCATATATTTTTTAATCAGCCTATTAATGTGTCCCACTGCTGGGCAAAACCCTCTCCCTTGGATCGCCATACATTCCTGTCCTGTGGCCAGTCGCTGTCGAATACATCCAGGTTCGTCCCGCCATCTCCGTTTAGGTGTGCCGCGTTGTCGTCGACTATCAAGTTTAACATATTATGCTCGATATAATTTTATTATGTTTTGTATGTATTTAAGGATAGATATATGAGTATGATACGTCACATTGTTACCATAGTACAGGTTCTGCCATCCGATGCGTGTGTAAGATGTCCTAGCATATTATTATTATTGTAATATACAACCGTAAACAAGATTATTGTTGCGCGTATAAAGATAGAAACCACATGCAAGCAACCACGTACTAAATCATTTCATCAAAGCCCCAGTAACATTGCGGACCGATGGTAGTACCCACCTTTTGAAAGGTAAGCCTTATGAATGGCGTCGAATGAAAGGCACACACACATAAGCAAGTGTGAGACCATAATTAAGAAACTAGGCTTGATATGTGTAATCGTGGATTTAATACCGTTTTATTGTTGGATGGGTTGATGTTTACCCATTTGTGATGATAATTTTATAATTGTTTTCAAAACACCGTTTACGTTAACACAAAAGAACTTATCACAAACTATGTACTATGTCTATACATAGCGCGTTGTCTAGACGAGGCCGAGGTCTTGTATTATGTGAAGCAATTATAGGTAAACCTACCTACATGTATAATATGCGTAATTATTCATATAACTATCAGTAGCCATTTGGTTAGCCCTAGCGGTTACATCTACGTTATTAAAAGATACTGCTCCGCACCTGTAGCCTACAGGTGCGGAGCAGTATCTACAGGCTGTAGCTTATGCAAAGCTTGTAGACTTCCTCGAAAAATGGGTTATCCAGTCCAAAAATAATATGTTCATAAAGATTGTTTTCCTTTAAGCACATAAAACATTCCTTTGACATAATTTATGGCGACGGTGACGTAACTACAAAAATATATTTTCACGTAAAGTGCACTCTAGTTTTTTGGGATAAAAAACAATGGTCGGTTCCCATACAAAGGTGGACCAGAATTTCCTTTTTCTCGTCTATTGCTGTGGAGTTATTTATCAATATTTTTATGTTACTTTATTTAACTTTAGTATAGATATGAATTTTAAAAACTTGGGATTACCTTTTTTATTCTATAAAAAGTATGTTTGAGGTTATGAACTAAATTGTGTTTTTATTTAGTTTATTCGTAAAAATATTTACATTAAACTATTCTGGTACCTAATATATGTGTGTAGAAAAACATGTTCTTCTAACAAACAAACTAAAAAACTCAATTCATAGGAAGCGAGGAACGATTGACGTTGATGTACCGGGTATAACCAAAGAAATATAACCTAGTCCAACCTCTTTGGGTATAACATAACAGTGACATACCGAAATGGCGTATTTGTTCCATTTCACGTTATTCACGCCAAATCTAAGATTATTCATTAAAAAAAACGATTAATTACTACGTAATAAAAATATTTTTAATATTTTATATGTAACTCAAACACCTATTGATATTTTATTGTAAAAGTTATATTTTATTTTATTACAAAGTAACATAAATTCTTATTTATCATATCGTATAATGAAACGCATATTTTGACAATAAGGTTATGGCTGCGTTCATACATTTCATTATTGTTTAGGGGTATAGTTTAAAAAATAAACTGTAAATACATTATTTCTTTCTCCCAAGTCCTAAAAATATGTATTTGCTTTGATCATAATATTAAAAAAAATGTACTTTTTTTTGGTATAGGACTCATTATCAGACGTGCTAAAGGCCAAAGTGACCATTGTTCTTTATGAAGCCGATAAAGGATTATACGAGTTTTCATCTCTAGAAAACGCACTATAAACGCTAGTGGAGAGACCAACAGACTGCTACGCGGAGGTTTCAATTCAAACTTACGACGCACTCCGTTGACTTTCGAAGTTATCTGCGTATTAAGGCCTTGCCACACGGCACAATTTCACGTCCAACTTGACTAAATCACTTGATAAAATCGTGACGTGTAGACGCCAGTCGTCCAACTCAAGTTCATCGGGTGGGCGGTACCACCAGATTTTAACCAATCGGGTGGACGGAATGAAAATCAGTGATTTGATTGTGTCGTGTAGACGGGCAAAGCCAATTCGATTGAAAATTTGATCGGTGGTAAAATCGTGCCGTGTGGCAAGGCCTTTAAATGTAAATTCTCTCTTGCTCAATGGTGAAGGAAATCATCGTGAGAAAACCGGCATATCTTACAGATCTCAATAATGTACGCGACCTTTCGCGCGTGAATTCTGCCAACCCGTACTTGGCCAGCATGACCTTAACCTTCTCCTGAGGTGAAGAGACCTGTGCCTAAAAAAAGACTGATGATGGCAGTATCATATTTGAAAAATTTAATGGAAATGAAAAATATTTCATTGCTCTGTGCTTTTTGAGGTATCTCAATTTTGTCTAAAACTTTTAGTTTCGGCCCGTCAGTAACAGTTTCACAGCTTACAAGAGTTTTATTAAATGAAATCCCGTTTCGGTGAAGTCTGTTCCCATTTTGTTTTTATATGTTTCGGTGAAATCTCGTCCTACATGTTGTAACCGTGCGTGAACGTTTTATTCAGTAGTAGAGCTTTTGCTCGACTAGAAATTACTTAGTATTTCTGTCTATGAGCCGGCAAAATATCTAAAATATATTAACAAGACTACTACTGCTAAATTTTATTTAATAGTAATAGACTACTATTTAATAGTTTTTTTCACTTAAAGTATAGAATCGATTGCTGCTTGGGATTTAAACTTAAGCTAATTCATTCCCTAAAAATATTCTATCGCACTGAATAATACCCTTAATTAATAATATTACAGATTCTAAACGATCCCAGTAACCAATAATATTTTTTTTCTACTATTTAATAATAGTCTTGCTTTTTTTGGCTTTTTTCACAGAGAGTCCTATATCTACATTGTACTGACAATCGGAGACACCTACAAATAATTTAAATGTATTTTAGTGTATCTCGTTGCCCAATGCAGAAATCATCTTTATAAAACGAAGTAAAAAGACCAAAGATTAAACAGTCAGCAACAAAAGTCACTGCGCACTTCAAAATCTTTGCTGATTCTTCTTTTAATCAAAACACATTTATAATAATTATTTTTAATTTATAAATTAAGTACTAGCTGAGACCACGGGTACACCCGTGTTATTTAGAGCTACTGGTTTGCCTTTGTGGTTCTGAGAGCGAGATGTTATATAAAAATAAAATAATAATATAATATTCTATCATTAGTTCTAAATTCTACCCGTCGTTCCCAAGATTAGCACATTGAACTAAAAACACAAACTATTCAGCTTTATATTATATGAGTTTTTTATCTAGAAAACCTACAAGATATTGACAAAAGTAATTATTTAGGTCGATGAAAAGTACATCTGTTGGTGACTGTACCTCGCCCGAATAAACGCTGGCAGTACTCAGTTTAATTAACAGTACTTTCGTTGAGGAAAACTTGAATAAACATTGGGAATAAAATCAATGTAGTCTAATTAATTCAAATGGACATGTTGCCGGACTACTTGGTACATTTTATAAAACAAATTTTTAAGAATCGTTGGCGAATAAGTTACTTTCAGTGGATTCAGAATTTTTATGAGATTTCTAATTATAGCTAAAACTATTACTACTTCGCGGTAGTATGAAAAATTGTCATTTGCATAAAGTGTAGGTAATACGAATATAACGTGGGAAAGAATATGTTTTATTATATTTGTAAATAATATTATAATAATTCAACATTTTATCGACTACACAGATACTTGATTTAAATTGTCTTTCGGGATATATACCACGTACCTTTGTTTGGAGTAACCGATATATTTCGCCCACCTATACCTATGTATCCACCCGCAATACCCTCAGTACATCCGTGAACATGGCGCTTGCAACAGTGCCGAAATATCGGTTACTCCAAACAAAAGTACGTGGTATATATCCCGAAAGACAATTTAAATCAAGTTTAAATGACCACGAAAGTTTAAATTTCTATATTACACAGATACTTATACTTAGGAAACGGCTGATTTCTCAAAGCAAAAAATGAAATACCTTATATTTGCAACAAAGTTTCGACTATCAAGGCACATTTAGATTTATTTTCAAATATAAAGCCATTTTACGATTGCATAAATATTATTCATCTCTTTGTAGTCAATTATTTCAAACGTCACATTGAAACACAAGACACACAAACAAATAGAACATTGAAAGATTACCTCAAGTCTGTCTGAAAGACAAGAAATAGTGGTCGGTAACAATTACAATTTGTTTCTGGGTGCGGAGCACATTTGCGCGGGTGGCGGTGAGAAACTGAATTAGTTCAATAGAGAAGTCGAGTCAACAGCTCCTAATATTTTATGTTGCCACACTGAGTGAAGAAGTAAAGAGTACGTGGATGTTCGGTTTATTTGTTGACTGCTGCGGTAGGTACTTTAAAGTAGTTTGAAGTGGTGATTATCTCTATTCACATAAAAAAAATTACTATATTATCATAAGTGTCTTAAGTTATTTCCAAGGCATTAAAATTAAATAACAGCATTTCCTGTCTGTCATCTTAACTTACCTAACTGATCTAGCTTAACCGATGTTATTGGTACTATCACAAGATATAAGAGTTTGTAGTCAGTTCAGTCATTTTATCCCAGAAGCATTTCGGGCTATACCTAGCGTAAAAATCTATAACCTAATAAATCAAATAATAATTTTCATGTTAATATATTTTACTAGATGCTACCCCTGCGCATTTGATTTTAATTTAACCATTTCTACCCGAATCTGTGGGATTCCGGGCAATCCCTCTTAGCCCTTCGATCTCGAAGGCATATACATGTAAAATTTCAGCTTCTAGTGCTAGTGGTACAGAAAATAAAGCAGGTTACTGTAACAGAAAATTCAGTAATAAATTACCAATTATAAGTCTATTCACAATAATTAAATGTTAATGGGGGACAATAGCGAATCGTTGCTAAGTTTAGTCTAAATAAACCATTAAAAATCTCAGAAGCGTGATGAGATAATAGAAATTGTAAGATAAACTCATACAAAATTATATTTGTATTTTTGAGATTTCAAAAGATCTAACTTTTAATGGTGTTTTATTGTATTTCTATAAGAGCTACTTGATTCGAGAGCGGGCTTTGATATAGCATTTTCTTTTTATTAAAAAAATCCTGTCAATTTGACTTCACGCTGCCTGATGGTAAGCTGACAGTGAAGTCCTATTGGGAAGGCCACCATCCCCAATTGCTGGTTAAGCAATGTGACATGACGGCCCTCACTTTGACGGCCTTGAGAGATGCTTTTTCACGTCCCGCTTAAAGGACCCAGGATCAAGGGAGGAAGGAAACATCATCATCAGGCATCAGCAAAATTAATTATTTTTCAAATTGAACGACGACTGAAGCCTTGGCCGACACAAAAATCTTACAACAACCAAATCTGATGATGAAGATGTTATGAATATTATATTCAGAAATTATGGGTAGCGTAACATTGGCTTGTCGTAAATACAACTGATTCCTATATCTGCACGGTAGACATAGCGCTTTTTGTTTTTGCTACGTTTATTAATACCACGCAGATTGTTATGAGTTCGACCCACACGACATGACGCGTGTGTAAGCAACAAAATAGTTACTTTCCTAATAATTTCTAATCTGAGAGGTCTTTAGGTCCGCTGATTGCACAGCTATTATTATTAATTACACCGCGATATAGAAATTATATTTTTAGTGTAAAAACTGTCTCTGAGAAACACATTTAATTAGAGATCATTTAATTCAGTTGAAATATAAATTTGACAACATTAAAATGCAATTTTCTACAAGTATTTGGTCAAATAGTAATCCAGTCCCTCAGCTAAAAACGTTTTAGAATATCATACGGTATTCAATATTCGTGTTCTACATTTGTGTAATTTTGTTAATTCGTAGCTCCTCTATCTCGCCTCATTACGAGCTGGGAAGACGTTAGTTTTGTTCGGCGACGCCGCGCCGCCGCCGCTCCAGTTTTTCCGATAATTCCATTACATCGGTCCGTCGAAGCCTAATTAACGACTTTGTAATTAATGTTTACTTTAATTGGCTACGGTTTTGTGGTGTCATCCAACGGAATAAATGGGAAATGTTTTAGTTTGGTTTGTTTTGTTTTGTGGGTGGATGCTGTAAATAGTCGTAGCGTGAACTTAAGTTAATAATGGCTTGGAATTCTATATCAATGTTGGGTGCTTTAGTTCTACAATTTTATTATAACTGTTTCTAGAGTAATACTTCTAGAATATTAGAGGTAGTAGTAATAATATCACTTCGGAATATATAACTGCCTTACAGCTCGGCACGGGCCTTCTTCACTTTAGGCCATATTCCACGACGCTGGCCAATTCGGGTTCGCAAACTTTACATATTTTCGAGAACTTTATAGAAACCTTTTAAGGTATGCATGATGTAACCTCATGATAATTTTCTTCAGCGGTTGGATAAATGATAATTGAATACGCATATAACTTCAAAGTTTGCGGTGTGCACCGTAGGTTTAAGTTTGATGTCATTTGAAAGATGGTCAGAGGCAAGTCTCTGGGACATGACCACCTCAGCTTTGAGCACATGCGATACGCGGGCGTTCATTTACCAAGGGTGTTGGCAACTTTTTATTCGTTATGTATAAGTTACTCGTACTTGCCAGATAAGCTTATGAAGACCATAGTGGTGCCAATAGTAAAATACAGAACGGGCGATGTTACAGATCCCGCAAACTATAGGTATATCCCCTTGGCGACTATTACAGCTAAAGTACTGGACTGTCTGCTTGACACACATATAGCGAGTCGTATAAATCTTCACAACCAATTTGGTTTCAGACCTGGACTATCGACGGAGACTGCCATCATGTGTCTTAATTAGACTGCTCAGTATTATGCTGACAGAAAAACACCGGTCAATGCATGTTGTGTACGGTTCTGGATTTATCAAGGGTATTTGACCTGGTGTCATACGATATCTTGTGGGAAAAACTGCGGAAGGAAAGCAACGTTGACTGTACTGTTATTTCCTTATTTAAGTTTTGGTACGAGAATCAGACGAACTATGTCAGGTGGGTGGAACTCTGTCCGATGTGTATGGGTTGAAGTGTGGAGTGAGACAGGGGGGTATTACCTCACCTCGTCTCTTTAACCTTTACATTAATCAGCTGATTGTTGAACTCAGCAGCACCCGTATAGGTTGTCACATCGACGGCGTTTGTAACAATATAAGTAACGCTGACGACATGGTGCTGCTGAGTCCATCAATAAGCGCACTCAGGCGTCTTGTTAAGATGTGTGAAGACTACGCGGTCACTCAGGGACTCAGGTACAATGTGAAAATGCGAATTACTGGTATTCAAGGCAGTAGTAATTACTGGTATGCACGTTGTACGACGTAAGTCAAAATAACCCTTTTCAGAGCATACTGCCAGTCTTTTTACACGTGCAGTCTGTGGATCGGGTATACGCTGAGGGCATACAACGCCCTGCGTGTCCAGTATAACAATGGATTCAGGATGCTGTTGGGTCTACCACGCTTTTGTAGCGCTTCCGGGATGTTCACCGAGGCCAGGGTTGATGGTTTCCATACGGAAACGGTGCGCTTCTATTCTAGGTAGAATACGTGCTAGCTCCCACAGCATCCTGAGTGTATTTTGTGATAGATGCGACAGCCCTATGCTGGCTCACTGGATACGGCTGCACACGTAGGTGTCAGTCGTTTCAAGTTTTATATAAGAGTGTCTTTTACTAACACTAGGTTAAGATTTATACTAACAATATATGGATCTTGTAGTTTGATCTAAAATAAACTGATTAATAATTTAAGCCCGAGACTCTAGCCAAAGAGCACAGATATTTACATAGAGGCGCATTTCATATGGACGCTTTGTGGCTGTCGCGCTGCGACAGCTGTCTCTCACTCTCCTCCAGTGTATCTTAACTACGAGAGCGAGAAAGACGGAGAACGACGCCAGCGCCGCCAACGGCGCCAACTACGAACTAAACTGGAGACAGTCCCTACTTGGAATCGGCACACGAAATCCTTAAGAACTGCGTTTCTATATAAATCTGTATTCATTGCTCTAGCATAGCAGTCTATTAATCTCTACACTAAGCTAACTTTTATCCAATAAATATGTCAAACGTCCATGTCACTTGTAACACTAACAACGACACATATATTTGCATACGTTTATTTTTCGTCGATTATTAGCACTCGGACAATACAGGAAATTAATATAGTACTATATGTATATCTTATCTTATCTGGTTTCAGCATAATAAGTTCCTTTATCACTGTCTAAGAACGTTACCGTGATAGAAAATTTGGTCACAATGTCAGATGGTGAGTTAGGAATCATACCTACGCCCCGTTAAAATCACGGCGCACAGATTTTGAAGCATAATAATTATGTGCGATATATGGTTTAATATAATTATGTCCACACATTTAATGCTTACTCAACGTCCTAAAAACTAATTTAATGGGTATTCGCAAAGAGAACTTTTTTTTTTATAGACTCACGCCTTTATCCCCGAAGGGGTAGGCAGAGGTGTAATATTACACCAACATTTCGCCATGAATGTTTAGGTCCCACATAATAGGGGGCGAGCCTATTACCGTTATCGGGAGGATTACCAGACTCCGTGCTGGTACTGAGAATTCGGAAAAACCCAGTAACACTTTTTCCCGATCCGGGGTTGAACCCAGGACCTGCGATCAGCAGTCGCATACGCTATCCACTGGACCACGGAGGCAGAGAACTTATAATCCATATTATTTACTATCTTTATTCCAATGTTGACTGAATCACGTTTAAGCTTGGTCTTCTTTCTCTTAGCGTTATCCCAGTTTCAGTCTGGGGTCCGCTTTCTAGTCTAACCGGATTTAGCTGAATATTAGCTTTTCCACGGAGCGACTGCCTGTCTGACCTCCGCAACCCGAAGGGATAGCGATATTCCATGGTTTAGACTAGTGTCAGTTTATTTAGAAGGTACTGACAAAGATGAACATGTACCTAACACATGACAAAGATGTAACGACTGTCAAAGATCTTCATGACAACCAAGGCACGGGACAAGCGATAATTAACAATTCAATACGCACATAACTCCGAAAAGTCATTGGTGCGCGCCGTGGATTCGAACCTGATACCCTCTGCATGGCAGTCTGTTGGTATATCCACTCGGCTATCGCTGCCTTTACACGCATGCACGTTTAAACTTGATAGGTATTCTAAAACAAGAAGACAGCAATCACTGTCAAAAGGCTTTGAGAAAATTTGAAACAAGTAAATAATATACTCCATTAAATTGAAAATGATCTTACCTACTTGAAACCTTGGATTTATTGTAAACTGAATATTTCGTTTGGTAATTTGTTTGAACATGCTTATCTGTGGTACTGGCAGCCGCATTTGAATTATACTTTTTTAAGATAGCAACTGTTCTGATATGAAAAAGGCTTTGTAATAACTCTTAAGAATTAAAAAAAAGAAAAGGAACGAATAAGGATGTGATAGCGAGCGATGCGATACGACGTACATGTAGAATATGTAAGTAATTAATTTTTGAATTTGAAGTTCATAAGGCTCAAATTGTGACCTCAGTGAATAAAGGATTTTGACTTTGACTATTACGTATATAGCTGTCTTCTGACGGGTATAACCGCGGGGCACGACTAGTTTATTATAATGTAATATTCAAAGTTGACACATAAACGTTTAGAATTAAGGTGTGGATGTAAAGAGTCACGTTTTATGAAGAGCCATAAATTCCTTGTAAATACAGAACAGTGTGAAGATGAAGGGAAACGCTACTTACGTCATAAAGGGGGCTACGGACTAAACCTTATACACGTTAAATGAACCATAATTGTAAATATACCTACATAGCCTATAGCCTATTACCGAAATAAAACAATCAGAAGAGCGATTGAGACCTCTTTGTTACATTTATAAAAAACCTATTGGTTCACAAATCGGAAACATTCAAAAGTATTCACGCGATACCTTATTTAATTTATAGTACCTATGATACTGCTTCCGTGGTCCTGTGGATGGCGTATGCGACTGCTGATCGGAGGTCCCAGATTCGATTGCCGGGTCGGGCAATAGTGCTACTGGGTTTTTCCGAATTCTCAGTAGTGCTGCTACTACTGAGAGTTCGGAAAAACCCAGTAGCACTTTCAAACAAATTACCAAACAAAATATTCAGTTTACAATAAATCCAAGGTTTCAAGTAGGTAAGCTCATTGTCAATTTAATGGAGTATATTATTTACTTGTTTCAATTTTTCTCAAAGCCTTTTGACAGTGATTGCTGTCTTCTTGTTTAAGAATACTTACCAAGTTTAAACGTGATTCAGTCAACATTGGAATAAAGATAGTAAATAATATGGATTTTAAAGTTCTCTGCCTCCGTGGTCCAGTGGATAGCGTATGCGACTGCTGATCGGAGGTCCCGGGTTCGATTTCCGAGTCGGGCAAAGTGTTACTGGATTTTTCCAAATACTCAGTAGCAGCACGGAGTCTGGTGATGTGCCCGGTAACGGCAATAGGCTCGCCCCCTATTACATGGGACTTAAAAATTCATGGTGAAATGTGGGTGTAATATTACAACTCTGTCTATCCTTTCAGGGATACAGACGTGAGTCTTTAAAAAAAACCTATGATATCTTTGTACCTGTTACCAAGACTGAAAGGGAATAGGGTAGACCGAGGCGAATCGGATCACTTTTTATTTGAGGACATAAAAACCATACTAAAGTGTATTTTATGTAACTTTAAATGCCAAAACGGTAATCAGTAATTATTTAGCTACGTATTCAATATTTCGAAACTCAAATTACTCATGAATTGTGCAAAATATTAATAAAAATGTAAAAAGAGAGAAATATCCGATTCGCCCCAATTATCGGGGCGAATAGGATCATACATAAAATTAAGGTTTTCTCAAAATTATACGCTTTTGTATCAAAAGCAATAATAAAGTAATAAATAATCAGAACAAAACTAATTACTAAAAATAAATCACATGGATACCGGCCGTCTTTCCCAACCAGATCAGCACTTTTTCATGGCGCCATTCTTCACATGATGGTGGATGAATAATTTTTTTATCAGTAAATACAAAGCCAATCTTTGTGCTTCACATTCCATTTTTATTCAAGGTGTTCTTTTATTATTCTTCTTCTTCATATTTTCTTTGATATCAGTCTGTTTCTCATTTTTTTTCACAGTTTTTCTGGCAGTTTTAAGTGTCTTCTTAACATCACTTTCGTAAAGATTAATCCTACACTGAGATGGAGGTAAATGCAATATTGGTTTTATTGTCTAACTTGTATCATAATGACATCACTGGAGAGAGAAACTATTCTTTGTAAACTTGTTTATAGTAATTTTTAAATCTCAGCAGCCCGACCCAAGATTAATTCTTAGGCAAGTACATTCTTTATAGCGCTATAATTTTAGTTTGAGGACCATTCTCCTGCTTATTCGCTTTATTGTTTATCTTTTATATGTGCGAACCATCTTTAATTGAATAAAAATGGTTAATTATTCTCAAATGTAAAATAAATCATTTTAAATAAGTGATCCCATTCGCCCCCGATGACGCGATCCGAATCACCCCACCTTGAAGACTTTCGAAATAATCATTTCACACATTAACCTTTAATACTGAGCTTAAAAATTAAAATGTTTGCTAAAATATACTTATTCCCAAGCCGTTTAAGTTATATAACTCTAAATTTTAACACATATTCTTACATTTACACCAAGAATTAGTAAGCATGTACTTTAGATGAGCGCAAAAATTGTGTCACACACAAAAAGCGACTCTCTGGCGAGAGGCGCTGACGTTAATGTACTGGTCGAATCGAAACGCCACCGATGGCAGGAGGTGCGGGATGGAAGTGGCTCGTGAGACGTCAGTATCTGGCGTTCCTTGTCAACGCTTTATTAAAAATATTCACAAATTTCTTATTTTGATCCGATTCACCCACTGATCCGATTCGCCTCGGTCTACCCTATTTGATAGATTATTTTAAATGGCCCGTTTAACATGTGACTGGAACACGATTTTGCATAAGAACAATGCAATATTGTCAATGTGGAGGCCGAACACTCGTAGAATTGACAAACAGATTATTCAATGTTGTGGATATTTAGTAATTATAGCCAACTTGACTGCTGAATTGATCAAGTGGCACTGGTGTATGTATACATTACTTTACGTTAGGTAAGATAGAAATAAGTAATAAGTGAGAAAAATAATAATTATATGGTACAATCAAACAAGTCGGCGCTGGACCAGTTTGAAAAAAAATCCTTTGGCTCGCTCATAGAGTCAAGGGACACTAGAAACTGGTTTTGTATACGAATGTTAATGTGTGTGTAAAGTAGCACTGGAAGCGACGATGTCTTGCTGAGCGATTCCCGCCCTTATGGTGGTCTAGCGGGCAGATATTTGACTGTAAACTACTCGTAAAAAATGTAATTTAATCAACTCTGTTGCCGTTTAGCACTGCGCCGAGAGTTGTGGGTTTGATCCCTACACGACACTTTGTGTGATCCACAATTTGTTACTTTAGCCAATGAATTTTTAGGTCCCACGTAATAGGGGGCGAGCCTATTGCCGTTACCAGGCACATCACCAGACTCCGGGCTGTTACTGAGAATTTGGAAAAACCCAGTAACATTTTTGCCCGACCCAGGGAATCGAACCCGGGACCTGCGATCAGCAGTCGCATACGCTATCCACTGGACCACGGAGGCAGTCAGATCTAGTGGATGCACGCAGCTATACCAGCACATTTTTTTGACTTTACTCTTTCTGCCCGATCCCGTGCGAATTTAGGGAAATTCGTTCTTAGTGCACCCCTACGGTACCTAAGGAATATATTATAGCAAAACACCCAGGTGTTTTTTGTGTCCGTTGATTGTAAAGTATGGTGAGAGAATAATCATACAAAATGTTACTGACCCATTTCATTCCGTGGGTGTCGCAAGGCAGCGATAGCCTAGTGGAAATACCAACAGACTGCCATGCAGAGGGTATCGGGTTCGAATCCACGGCGCACACCAATGACTTTTCGGAGTTATATGCGTACTGAACTGTTAATTATGGCTTGTCCCGTGCTCGGAGAGCTCCTTAAGCCGTCCTCCCGGTTGAAATGAAATGAAATGAAATGGTTTATTTACTGAATATGTGTATACATAATAGATGTTGTAATGTCAGAAGTAGCAACATATTCTGCCGAAATCTCGACGTGTAAATTTCAATTAAAAGGTAGGTAATTACATACATAGAATCTATAAAATTATTATTCTCGGTAGCAAAACAAATCTATAATCGCTATTACATTAAATTTAAGTCAATAAGTTGTCATGACGATCTTTGACAGTCGTTACAGGGCGTCCGTACCTTCTAAATAAACCGACACTAGTCTAAACCATGGAATATCGCTATCTCTTCGGGTTGCGAAGGTCTGACAGGCAGTCGCTCTGTGGAAAAGCTAATATTCAGCCAAATCCGGTTAGACTAGTAAGCGGACGCCAGGTTGAAACTGGGATAACGCTAGGAGGATGACGATGTGAGATTAGAAAATGACACCGCGTAATTAGTGTGAACGAACACTAAGCCGTGAGATTGAGTTAAACTGTAACAGAAATAAGAAGCTTAATAAAACGGACCGATTATTGCCTTACTGACTATTGTCCACTGTGCTGTGGAAGCACAAAATATGTAAGAATTATCAAAAAAAATATGTAATTCGTATATAAACCTCTGCGTTTTTTAGAACAGTGCGTACCCACAAAAACGCGACGCACCTATTTTCATTCATTTAACATGTTTAATTAAACCGCTCGGCACCGCGTCATATCACTCTTGACATTGAACGAGCCACTCTTACTTGGTTAATGTGCTTATTTAACGATCGTGAAATGGGCACTTACACTTTACGTGTGTGGCTACAGTATACGTGATCATTTTGAATAATTACTTCAGTTTTACCTATTGTACACTAGCGGTTGTTATGTTTGTCTTGGTGTTTCTAGTGCAGGCATTGTCACTAAAAAAGAATTAATCAATAAATATCTAATTGGACTATTATTGTTCAGCAAAGCTACCAGCTGTTTTAAGGTTTTTAATACTTGACTGTGTTTGTTTGAAATTACCTTTGAGCATTATCGCGTTTAAGAGAGTAAAAGCTGTTTTTAATTGTAACTAGTACAATTAAAAAAGACGTCAGAATCGATTTTAAACTTTTGAGATTTATTTACGCCGTTTACATTAATTAAAATGATTAGGACCCTTTGATTGCATGACATACTTAAAATTTAATTGCAAAATAAATGTGCTCATCATCGGAACTGATAAGGACATTTCTAAACCACATTTTTGAAAATTAATAATCGATTTTTGTTTTTGGTAATATTAGATTTTAATACATAACTCGGAAAAGAGGTGACTCGAAGACATTACAGACTGGAAAGTATTTTACCTTTTCTGGCCACATAATTCAAGTGTATCAACACTTTCATTATTAAATAGTTTCGGTTCAGATCGTTCGGTTTAAATGTATATCTTTTAATCATAATAATTATGTGAACTTCAAATAAATCCTAATAAAATCTTTTAGTATGAACATCATTTTAATTAATGCATATGTTGCAGTCAAAACAAGTACTTCTAACCAGCTCCATTGGGCAAAAGTACTTTTAACTGTTATTTTAGTCAGAAGTATTATTAAAGCCTACGGTCAAAACAACTTTTGACTGATTTTGCTAGTCAATAGTACTTTTGACTGGTTAAGAGCTTTGACTACAACACATACATCATTAACATCAAACGTTAGACTTTAATTAAATACTAGTATTATAAAATTCAACGACCTATAGGCGAGACAACAGGATACCGCCGTCTGCGTTAAGGGTCGGGTTCAATATCCGTTAGAACACATTCAATATGTATTATGTTCAACTAACAAATATTATTGTAAAGCTTATTAGTTCCTTGTCGTGGTATAGGTACATATATAATATAATTAAATGAACATTGCAGTCAATGACCCCGTTACTCGGAACACTCGTAGCTATGTCGTCTGAAACAAATGTATGTATTAATTTCAGTCTAAATGCTTCTATTTAGACTGGAATTAATGTTAAAATTGTTAGGATTTATTTCTATGTTCAGTGACTTTTGATTTTACCGAAATTCGGGTTGATTCATACATATTGATAGAAATTAAGAATATTCTACAAAGTCTCCAAGTCCTCGGGAGTTTGGACGTTAGCTGTCTAGTGTCCCAGGACATTGAAATTATCGAGAATTCCCAAACCCTAATAATTATGATACCCTAATTTTCACCAAACGTTGTTCTTTTTCATCATTGACATATAGTGCGTTAGTACATATATATCGATGTTTTTCATACATTTCGCCAGATATTAACGAGATTCTAATTTTATTCAGAAAAGTCTTGACTCCCGGGAAGTCCCGGGACTTTGGTCTCCGGCTGTCTCGTGTTCCGGGACTTTGAAAATGTCAAGACTTTGCAAACCCTAGTCTCCTCTCATGGAAATTTGATAAATGGGTTGACATTTACAACAATTATTAAAATAACGTAACACACATCGACACAACACAATCTAGTCCCAAACCAAGCAGAGCTTGTACTATGGGTAATAGACAATGGATAAACATACATACAGGGTGTAAAAAGACCCTTAACCAAAACTGAAACCCCATAATGCAGATGATCTCCAAATTTACACGCAGTCGCCATTGGTACAAATGTCTTTTTCTATAGGTGCCATTAACAGTGACCTGATGCGTATCAGCAGTTGGAGCAAATCCTTTGGGCGTAAAGTCAATCCCTCTAAAACCCAGGTCATTGTTATTGGGAGTGCAAGAATGACAACGAAAATCGACTGATCTCAGCTGCCTCACGTTACTTTCGATGGCACTGTTATTCCGATACAAGATAAGGTAAAGAATCTCGGTATTATAATCGACTCTACATTATCGTGGCGATCGCAGATACAAGAGGTGAGCCGATAGGTGTTTGCCTCAGCAGGTTCATTGAGAAGACTTAGAAATTTTCTCCCGACTGCCACCAAAATTGCAGTTGCAAACTCTCTTCTTTTATCCATTATTGATTATGTCAGCTATCTAGATCTCGACGAAAACCAGCTAGACAAACTTGAGCGCCTTCAAAATCTCTGTATATGATTCATATTTGGACTACGCAAATATGATCATGTTTCACAATTTCGAACACAGCTCAAGTGGTTACCTTTACAATATCGCCGGAATGCTCACATTCTTTCTTTGCTGTACAATATACTTTTTAACCCTTCAACTCTTTCCTATCTTAAAGAACGATTCGAATTCCTTCATGATATGCATAACCGTTATTTAAGGTCATCAGAAAATAGGAAACTGAAGATGCCGGTACATTCCACAACCTTTTATGATAAGTCATTTTCTGTCACAGCTGTTCGTCTATGGAATGCATTACCGTTACATATAAGACAGGCTCAGACGATAACTAGGTTCAAATTCTTAGTTAAGGAATTTATGATATTTCTAGTTGCTTCCCGTTCTACTAAGTATATATGTATACAATATGATTTATGTATGTATATCTATATATGTATAAGTATTTATGTATGTGTATGTAAATTGTGCCGTGTATTCTGCCGTGTGGTTGACGGCATAGAATACAAGTGTCACCACCCCCTATCTTCCCGTGGGTGTCGTAAGAGGCGACTAAGGGATAACACGATGCAAATACCATCTTTGCCTACGCAACTAAAATAAAAAATTGCGTGGTCTCTACAGACGGAAAACTCGACATCAAACCACAACGACAAACAAATTGTGCGCATGGGATCGGGAGGTCCCGGGTTCGATTCCTGGGTCGGGCAGTGTTATTGGGTGTTTCTGTCACGAAATTCTCAGTAGCAGCACGGAGTCTGGAAATGTGCCCGGTACGACAATAGGCTCGCCCCTTATTACGTGGTACTAAAGTATATCTGGCGAAAAGTAGGTGTAGAAATACACCTCTGCCTACCCCTTCGGGGATAAAAGGCGTGACGTTATGTATGTATGTGTATGTAAATTGTCTTAGTATTATATAACCTTATGCATAGCCCAAGGATTATGTATATTAAAATATAATATATAATATATATATATATATATATACACATTTTTACTGGTACGCTTACAACTACCATTTCTATCCTACCAATAAAAAGGTTGCCTGGTAGAAATTGCTTTTAGCGATAAGGCCGCCCATTGTACTGTATCTTACATATGTAAATTTCTTTAACATATTTGTAAAAGTGTACAATAAAGTGTATATAAATAAATAAATAAATATAAATGTACCAATCATCACGAATTTTTTTTACCTCGGTACCATACCTGGGAAATTACTGGTTTCGGAGATATGGATGCATTTACCCTGCTAACCTGTTTTATAAATGTTCTATGCACCCATGGATAAGTATGGATTTCGAAAATTGCACGCGCCTACTTTTAATTGCGGATAAGAAATGAGTTTCTGTAAAAAGAAAGATTGTTTCCCAGGTTTTATTTTCGCTTAGTATGACTTGGCATGATGTCCAAAACGAGTAGACTTCGGCCGGTGATGGGTTTTGTTACACCCTGTATACCTATACTTCTTTTGTACACATTAAACAAAGAAACACCCACACCAAGCCAAACACCCATGTTCACGCACACAAATGTTTGACTTGAGCGGGAATCGAACCCGCGACTCTCGGCGTGGCAGCCGTTTACACTCCCGCTACGCCAACGGGTCGTTTTTCACTACGTTAATACAAACTGAGTGAACAGAAGAGGGAACTGTTACCTATAAGGAAAGCAATATCGACTATGCGAGACTAGCTACTGCTAGAAACATTAAGATTTCTTGCAACAGGAAGAACATGAGTGTCCTTACTTCCTACCAACTTTACAGATCTTGTGTATTTTTTTCTCTAGTGTAAGGTTATTACGAAACGTCTAACTTTTTTAATCACATGCTGTTTTTAACAATAGGACCCAATTCCTTGAGCTAAGTTATCAATCTCCTGTATGCTGCCGATTTTTTGTCTATGTCGTGATATTCTTTGGACTTTACGCACTAAAGACAGGTTCCGACTTATAAATATGTATAAAGTCTTTTAGCAAAGCATTGCGCCTGCGACTCGCCATTTTAGAAGCCATGCGATGCTCCGCACGCGCGACCATTCACCGTCGCAGGCAACTCGAAACTAAAAACTGCGCATGCATGCACGCCGGCCGCCACACACACTCAGTTATGCTCGCGAGCAAATTGAACCGGGCGACATAAAATATCAATTTTGATATTTTCTTGGTTGTATGTACATGCAACCATAACAGCTGTAGTTTTGTAGCATACACGCTAGGGCTTGCCGGATGATTTGCGTGTATGACGGGCATGAGACTGGTGTCCAAGATTGATATAACTTATTGTCGGTAAGCTAAATTGTATTATTTAATATTTTTGGATCAAAGGTCGTGCAGATGCTTAGTGATATTTTGAATAATTGATGAGGTTTGAGACATTCTCCATTAATTTCCAAGGATTCCAATAATTATTTCTGTATTTTCCTCTGCCCTTGACACTTTGGAATCCGATTTCCTAATTGTTCCGCTCCGAATTGCTCCCAACCTTCTACCAGCAAAATGTTAAATTATAAGGTCACGGGTCATGACTACAACGGATGCTTGGCGATTGAAACTTCGGGTTAAAATAGGTATCACTGTATGATTTGTTGAATAAAACTCGTTGCGCAATATTGCTTCACAATAAAAAAAAATAACTAGATAAAATTATAGATTATTCTAAAAAAAATAATTGCACACACTGTAGTGTCAGTTCTAAATAAGCGGCGATAGCCTAGTGGTGTACGTGACGGACTGCCGAAACGATGGTCTCGGATTCGATCCCCAGGTACCCTGGGCACACACCTCTGACTTTTCGAAGTTACGATTATGTGTGAATTAAAAATGTTAATTATCGCTCGCTTACTAATGTGCCCGGTAGATGGCAATAGGCTCGCCCCCTTTCACATTGGGACCTAAACATAACTGGCGAAATGTGGGCGTGTAGGTATACACCTCTGCGTACGCCTTCGGGGATAAAGGCGTGAAGTTATGTATGTATGTAGTTATGTTAGTTCTATTTATATCAAATAAAAAATTATCATCCCTATTTTCCTTATGTTTTCGTATTAAAGTGGGTCAAGTCTGATAGCGGAGTTGATATCACCATATAGCCTTTCCCAGTGCATTGCTGGACATGGTCTGACCTACTATAACACGCTGGCTAGTCGGATTGGTAAAGGGTTTATTTGAATGTCTCTTCGCAAAGGTATCTACTATTTGCTTCGTGTATTTTCTTAAATCGCCTCTTATGAGACGCCACTCATACACGACACCCATGTAATGAAAAGTGGTAGTAACACTTAACGTATACGAACGTACTTGATATGGCATAAAAATATAACCCAAAGATATAAATGACCCAACTGGTTATACTTAGTACTTAAGTATAAAAGTTCGCGACAGACATTAAAAACTATGACAGTGAATAGTGTATTCGAAACCGCGAGTGAAAATCGTATAAAATCAGTGCTATCCAATCGTGCGGTACACCGGGTTCGGTTCCCGGACGCGTCAAAGTGTTAAAATAATGCTAAAATAGTGAAAATAGTTAAATCTTCAATAAGAAGTACTACACGGTACGTGAACATTAGTTTAAAACTTGTGCTAACTGTATGGACCTAGATATCGATCATAAATAGTGTTATCAGTTGTAATAGATAAGAACTAATAGTTGATAAACAGCTGTTTTGTTTACATAGTCGTTTTATAGTTTTGTGTTTTTTAGCTTTGTATAGGCTTGAAATCATGTCTAGATACTTTCTTATTGCTAGTTATCACCTTATATAGTTAAAATAAACATAATAACAAACATTTGCATGTTTACTATAAACTTTGTTTATGTATAATAGTGTTTACTTAAGAAAATCTGTATTTTTTCTTATGCATCGTAGGTTTTCATGTAATAACTTTGAATTGAATAAAGATATTTTTATGGTGTTTGTTTTCATAGATACCCCATATAGTTGCACACAACGGCCTACCAAAATTACATATATAACTATAGTATTTAATAGTTTTTCAATAGAAAATATAGTGGGCGGGCCCTTGTGTGACGACATTTTTCAACAGTTTTTCTAGAATAGTTTAGTGACGCAAGCAGTTAGGTTAAGGTATTGTATACCGATAGATAGAATTTTATGAGACCTATCTAACTATGTATAGAACATATATGTATGTATCATAGTACCTAAGATAAATACACATTTGTACCTTAACGAAAATAAAAATAAATAAAGATTCTCTGTGCACGTGTTCGGTGCGATGGTCGTCGTTAAGGTAATGTTTCGAAGTACCTAAGGGACCATGTATTCGGCCAGTTTGTTGGCGTCCCAACCCCCAGCTCGTGACCAAGTAACCATATGTAACCATCAAGCACCGAACCCCTGAACAGCATCGCTCTCAACGTATGAAGATGTTTTATTTTGAAGCCCCGAATAGATAGAAGCCATACAGTCTACACACACCGATAGAAGGGCATCGTCGTAGCATCACTCGACAGCAACATACCACCAGCGCACTGTAGCGGACTAGCAAAGGTTCGATTCCTGGCATCCGTTACAATAACCATCCTTTGACTCTAGTTAGATTCGATTTCTAATAATGATTATATTTGTGTTCAATGAAGTGATAATAAACAAAGAAACCATCCAAGTACCGACAGCTAAAAATGTTGTATCCATTGAAGACATTTTCATATAATATATTGATAATTCTAGTCTCTGCTACAATTTAGACGTCAGTCGATACACAACGTCAACAGAAAGTCCAATCTACATTAAATGGTAAATAAGGTTTTAAAAAGGTAGAAGTATAATGATTTAGTTCAAACTATTAAATTCAAGACTAATGTGGCATTGCTTCAAATATTCCGAGGTATATTCAAGAATGCAGCTAGAGACCGAAAATGTTTCGCATTAGACTACCAAATAACCGTAAATACATACATTAACATACGACTTGAATAAATAATTATAATGTCTCCACTATTCTATATAATTCAATTACCTTTGATTTAATGTGGCGGGAAGCATTACGGTAATCTGTAATTTGATTATTTTAGGTATTTATGGCGCTGACAACCGCTATTGAGTTGAGCTGTTGCTGTCACTGTCGGATTGTATACATAAGAAAGAGAAGCGCGACGACGACGGGACGTTCAGAACTTTTTACAAACCATAAAATAAATAAATTACTTAAAAATAAGTTGAGTAGTGAAAAATAAAAAGCAACCAAGTTCTGTATTTAAATATGATACATTATTGTTATAAAATTAATAACGTAGGTTGATAAGTAATACAGATATTTTTATTGAAAGATAATTTTAAGAGTTTACAATTTTTTTGTATCGAGAAAGCTTTTCAAAAAAGTGTTTTGAATACAACAGGGTTCTCAGAAATATGTTCAAGATTAACATAATTATATTTTTTCCGCCGTCACAAACTTTATAGATTTAGCAAAAAAATTGTTTAAGACAAGCCTTTTTTGACATTTGGCTGTTGTCAGCGTCTTAACCAATAAGGTTGATGTGATATATCTGAATTTAGGAAGCGATGTGACTAGTTCTATCGTCTCTGGATAGACTTTATCCTTCAGATAAATTCAAAATTTGGACACTCATAGAATAGGCTAGTTGACGAAAAAAATTTTATAAGTCCGTCCTTTAGATTATTCTTATAAAAATAAGCGATACGTATTTTTTTATTTGTAAATTAAACCAAAAATGACTAAGATAGAGCTCATTAAAGTTACATATAACGTCACACCGTGCTGCATTTTTTCGCACTAGGTGACGTCACACGTAACTTTAATGGGCTATATCATTGTTATTTTTTATATAATCGAAAAAAGAAAAAAGACGTGTCCAATATTTCTTTATAATACGGACTAAATAAAATGTAATTATTTTGACGCTGGAAACTACCCTATTGTAACACATAAAAGTTCGTAGTTCATATTAATTATTTTATTCTACTTAGACATATATATTTCATACTAGCTGACCCAGCGAACTCCGTATCGCCTTTTTAAGAGTTTTATTTAATTCCCTTTTTCCATGCCCCTTTTCCAAAGTTACCATTGACTTAGCGCTTAATCTCTTATCATTTCAGAGTCTATAAATGATGAACAAACAATCATAGATTTTTATATAATACTGAATTCCCCATTCCTTAAAATATCGGAGCCGATACCCATTTCGACTTTAAAAAAAAATCCCGTCCGCCATCTTTGATTTCCTATCCGCCATCTTTGAACACGAAATAGATGTTGTATTTGGATTCACCATCCCTTAAATCATCAGAGACGATACCCATATTGATTTTTTAAATTATTCCCATCCGCACTCTTTGATTTCCCATCCGCCATCTTAAATCACGAAATTGATGTTGTATTTGGATTCTCCATCCCTTTAAACATCGGAGACCATAACCAAATTGATTTAAAAAAAAAAATCCATCCGCCATGTTTGATCACGAAATAGGTGGTGTTTTTGAATTCCCCATTCCTTAAAATATTGGAGACGATACCCATATCGATTTAAAAAAAAATCCCGTCCGCCATCTTTGATTTGCTATCCGCCATCTTTGATCACGAAATAGATGTTGTATTTGGATTCTCCATCCCTTAAATCATCAGAGACGATACCCATATTGATTATTTAAAATTTTCCAATCCGCCATCTTTGATTTCCCATCCGCCATCTTTGATCACGAAATAGATGTTGTATTTCGATTCCCCACCCCTTAAAATATCGAAGGCGATACCCAAATTGATTTTTTAAATTTTCTCATCCGCCATCTTTGATTTCCCGTCCGCCATGTTGGATCACTAAATAAATTTCATATTATTAATCAGCGTCCCGAAAATCTCGAAAACGATACCCATATAGATTGTATCCTATTTGTTTAGCCTTTTTTTGCCTTTGACCCAACCCTCCCCCTTCTCGTTTGACCACTTTATTATTTTTGTCTGGCCCCTAAAAGTTGTGGCGGAAAGATTGGGCTATCATAGGCAATAACAATTCTTAAAAGCCGACTGCTAGTTCCTGAGATTAGCCGACATTATCTTTTAGCCTTTTTAGCCTTATGCCCGGCCACAAAGGGTCGAAGCGTTATGTTATATAGCCCATAGCCTTTCGGAATACCTGGGCTATCGTTTACAAAAAGAATTTTTAGATCCGACCGGTAGTTCCTGAGATTAGCGCGTTCAAACAAACAAACTCTTCCGCTTTATTATATTAGTAAGAAGTTGTCGTTTTAACTGCTTAAATATAACTGCAAAAAGTATTTACACATACAAACTACTTAGTACTAAGACATAGTAGTAGGTACTTAAAATGCTTTATGTCAAAATGTTAACCGGTGACGTTTCGCTAGAGTCCAATATGGCGAGTGCGATTTGTCTTTCAGAACCATTAGAATTTAACAAAATACTCGACAATCCGGATTTTGCGGATATATGTTGTCGACTCGAAATCTTTACGTTTTAATGTTTTATTATTCAGGTAAGGTTTCGATGTACTCCTTGACGAAATTATTAATATTTGACACCAAAGAGTATACAAATACTACGTAAGAAGAGGCGGATGTGCCATAGATCATGCGAGACTTTCAGCTTTGTATAAAACGTGCAGGGAGAACTCGTACCAACATAAAGATACTAATTGACATCGTTTTTATGTTGTCAGCATTGTCATATTTGTCAATATAGGGATGTAGCCTCTAGTGATTAACGAAATATCGATATCGATAATATTCGGTAAGAAATAATTATAATTATGTTTCGACAAGAATTATACTTTTCCAACACAAACAAAAGATGTATTTAATATTTATGTGTTTATTCAAACAAATTAGCCTATTCTATAAATCTATTCTAGATTAGCGAAGAAAAATACGCAGAACTAAAAGATATAATTATGTATGTACATGTAATGGAAAGGTTTTCAACATTTCTTCTGTAATAAGATTTAAAGAAATGTCTATAGATACAAGGCATAGCTGTTTTTCTGACTTGAGTTCCCTTTTTTTTTAAGTCTTTCGGCTTAAAATGCTTGACACACACATAGTTCAACTGATGTAATTTTTCAATGGGCACATAAATCAAGTCTTGGTTTCCAGTTGCAGCTACCCATTTTTACATCTAAAAAGAAAAAGAAAGAATAGAATTTTTAGTCCTTGTGCCAATTTCTAATAACGGATTATCGATTACTGACAGGCAGCACTATTGTTTACCTATAAAGTACTAGGATATGAAACTTTAGAATATTTCCTTATTTTTTATGAAATATATCACATTATATAACATTATAAATATTCATTGATCTTTATCTTGGGACATTTTGCCATAAATACCTACCCTTTTTTCATTGCCTTACTAGGCATGTTGTTGTATGCCACATTTCGCACGTTATTTTGCTTGTTTTCATTGCGCTCTTTTCAATGCTAATCAAATAAATATAGTAACACTAACACTAGAAGTGTAAAATCACATTTATTTGGTATACACAAAGCACTTCTACAGTATGTTTTTACGTTTTATAAACAAACTACATAACGCGGCAAAGTTCAATCTGGATAATAATGTGATAGTTGTGGCATTTGACACTATTGTCAGCCAAGGCGGTGATGTACGTATAACCCGTCTAACTTTGAAAGAATACTGTTCCAAGGGTACATAGTGAAGGATGCTATCTTCACGTTTTATACATATAATAGTAGCCATTAAAAAGACAGCACGTTTCATAAGTTCGGTTTTTTCTTAGGAACTTGCGCCAGGCTGTATGACACTGCGATAGCAGCGCAGTCCGTCGGTTCCAATGTGAAACATTTCAAAATCCACAACAACTTAAAAATTAAAAATTAAGTAAAAAAAAATTTTTAGTTGACTAAATTGTGAATCTAAACCATTCTCAAGTTCTCTTGAACACACCCAAAAAATTTCATCAAAATCGGTCCAGTCGTTTACGAGGAGTTCAGTGACATACACACGCACACAAGAAATATATATATTAAGATTACTTAGACATGATGGACTATTCGTGTGTAAACATATTATTAAATAATTAGACTGCACGGTTGGCGTAGTGGTTTAAGCGGCCGCCTCACCGCTTGACACTGCGCCGAGTGTTGTGGGTTCGATTCCCACACGAGACAACACTTTGTGTGATTCATAAATTGTTGTTTCGAGTCTGGGTGTTCATTGTGTCCGTTAGTTGTATGTTTGTAAAGTCCCCCGTGTTACAGGATTTATTCCTAGTGCGGGAGTTGTCTTTTTTTTTATAGTCTCACGCTTGTATCCCCGAAGGGGTAGGCAGAGGTGTAAATATTACACCCACATTTCGCCATGAATTTTTAGGTCCCACGTCATAGGGGGCGAGCCTATTGCCGTACCCGGACACACCACCAGACTCCGGGCTGCTACTGAGTATTCGGAAAAAGCCAGTAACACTTTTGCCCGACCCGGGAATCGAACCCGAGACCTCCCAATCCCACGCGCATATTTATGCCGCGAGACCAACGAGGCATTGTCTTTTTTTTTTAATAAAAAATAAAAACTTTATATTTTATGGTGGTTTTGGTGGTAAATATTATTGGCGTGTACGTAATTCATAATATCTTCTTCCGCAAAATTAATAGGCAGACTAGATAGACTGTAAAAGGTTTTGGCTGATCCTTTGGCTGATCCGTCATATTAATAAGACCTTACGTAAACAGCCTTCTGCTTTTCTACCATTCGGACTTTTACTTTGTAGAAAAACAATTAGCTTGACGCATTTATCAGATTTTCAAGAAGAGTACAATAATAATGATGCCTCTTTAATGCCCATTACAAAATGTAGACATTGGACACCCAGCTTTTGTTACCACCAAGATTGAAATTACTGAACAACTGAAGCATATCTACTTACAAATTAGAAACATAATTAATTGTAAGAGTTCTTCAACACGATTATTTTAACAGATTTTCAAGATGAGTTTACTTATTACTTTATTGAAATTAATGCCGAGGTATCTACGTCTAACTTTTCTGTATATTAATTACTTTATTAATTATCGAGTTATTATTTTGAAGGCTTACATGGAATATGTTGTTCAAGTTATTCATAAATGAAGATCATTTTCTTTAAATAGATACAGAATGGGATCTTTTGTTCTAGGTGTCCTTGGTACTTTCATTAGTGATATTTTCCGCTTCTCGTTAATAACATTGTCTATCGATTTCGATCGAGAACTTAAATTATACTGTTTTAGTCGTCATCAGCCTTTAACAGTCCACTGCTGGACTAGGCCTCTCCTTTGAAAGGAGGAATTGGCCTACTATACCACGCTGGCCAAACGGGTTGGTATAGGGTTTGTATCAAGTTTTCCTTCTCTTACAGTGCTGTTCTCTGCATAATATGATCCCTCTGTCGGCTCTTACGACACCCATGGGATGATATGGGGTGGTGACATTCCGTATTCTTAATCCGTCACCACACGGAATATATTATAAATAGAAAATTAAATTAATCAATTCTTAGATTTTGGCGAAATTTTGAATGCAATTTCGTATAAAAAAAAAGGGCAAGTGCGAGTCTGACCCGCGCACCGGGGGTTCCGTACGCATTTTACCTTATTTGAGGTTGGTGCTAATTACGCTAGTCCTCTTAATCTGTATGAGCACCCATACAACTTAGAGGACTATATTAAATGGAGTCTACTATGTATGTATGGGGACACCCTTAAATTTTCAACTTTTTTATTTTTTGTAATTTTTCCTTTATTTGTGCTGTAAGACCCTGCTTTTAGCAAAATTTCGTGATTCTAGTTCAACGGCAACTACCATATAGGTTTTCGACCCAAAACCTATAGGGCACTTACGGTTGACCTAGAATTGTCAATTCTGGTAAAACCAAGGTCTTACAGCACAAGTGAAGGAAAAATTCCGAAAATTAAAAAAAGTTGAAAATTAAGGTTAATTTTGGTACTTACGAATTTTCGCAAAAATCTAATTTTGACCATATCTTTTTATCGGGTTGACCCAGGACCCTGATTTGTATGTACCTGATAGGAACCATAGACCTCAGTATCTGGCATAAATTTCAGTTTCTTAGGACCACCTGTTCCTGAGAAAATCGGTGGTGACTCACGGACAGACAGACAGACGGAAAAGAAAGTGATCTTACAAGGGTTCTTTTTTTACCTTGTGAGGTACGGAACCCTAAAAAGTGCTATCTTCGAAATTAAAGAATGTAATTGTAAACAGTTTGAATGCTGTGGTGGAAGATAAAGTCACACGCGCACCCTGAGGGATGTCTCCGCATTCACCTATGGATTAAGTACACGCATAAGGTGTTTAATAACATTACCATTCATTAATTTGCTTACAAACCTGTACGTAATCGAATGAACGAACGTGAACTGGGGAATGAGTTTAACGAGCTCACGTGTCATCTCGATTCGATCGACGACATGCCATATAGTCAAGATGTTTATATGTTACTAGAGGACGCCAGCAGCTACGCTTGCATTTTTTTAAATTTACCCGTTTTGGCCGATCCCGTGGGAATTTCGGGAAATCCCTTCTTAGTGCACCCCTACGGTCCCCAAGGAACATGCATGCCAAATTTCAGCTTCCTGTGCCCAATAGTTTCGACTGTAGCGTGTCTGTCAGTCAGTCAGTAACGCAAGGATTTTATATATTTAAGATATTACATCTTCTGTTAAATATAAAATATGTAAATCTAGCTTCATAGATAAATCAAATTCTGATTCTAATTGGGTAGAAAAACATACATTGCAATAAGGGCATCAGTAGCGTGCTGTCAACCCTAGATTTTAGAGTAACTAATTAATGAAATAATGGAAAGTCGAAGCGAAAGTCCGCTAAAGTGCAGCAAATTTAACGTAGAAAACTTCTCTACTATTATGTTAGAAGCAGTTTATATTATGTGCTTAAGCTAAATAATACCTATGTAACGTCATCGTCACCGTCCTAGCTAGCCAGTTACAGTCAAGACTTCACTTTGAAAAGTCGCTGTTGGTTTTTTGGTTGGTTTTGGCCTTAGGTTTGAACCAGATGCCATGCAGAGGGAAACTTGGTAGTATGGTATTCCACTAGGTATCTTTGCCTATAGGTTATTAAACTAACTCAACATAAAACACTTATTTAAAAAGCACGATGAAGATATTATGCAAGGTTTTTAGGTGAATCGTTTCAAAAGCTTTGAGCTATGTAACTACTAGCTTCACGATCTCTACGGGATAGCTACGAGATGACTACGACTGCTACGCTGTTTCAAATAATTGCGGATAAGTAGGTACATATGATTTTTAGCTCATATCTTATCGTATATTACTACTTCGCCATTTGCTGTTTTGTCTTTTAGATTGCTCGTTGTTTAAATGCGATACCTGACTTACGGCCCGGTCACGGCCTACAGCGGTGGGCGGCAGCAGCGAGCGTTTTCGATGTACATGGCGCGTTTACTGTGACGCGGTGCGCAGCCGCCTCAGAGTAAACGCATCATGTACATCGCCGCTGCCGCGCCGCTCGCCGCTTAGACCGATCTCGTGACCAGGCCCTTAGATTGCATGGATGGCGTAGTGGCCTAAGCGGCCGCCTCACCGTTTTGTTCAGAGAGTCAAGGGTCCAAGCCCTGCACGAGAAAACACTTGGCGCTTTTTTACAAATTATTGTTCCCAGATGTAGTGCGCATTGTTTTTTTAGATTTAATGTTTGTAAAGTTATAAGTCTGATACTAATATAAAATTAATCATCTTAACTTTTATGTATAAATTTAATACCACCTATATTTGCATGTCTTGACAGGAACTGCTTGTTACCAAATCTACCTTTTGTAATGTACCTACATTTTGTGCAAATAAAGAATTATGAATTATGAATTAAAGTGCCCTGGGAAACAAGAATATTCTTAGTGGAGATACTTGCCACTATATGCTATTCGGCCACGGATACGGAACTCACTGTCAATAATTCGTGTAATAGTGATGTATGTGAAAGTTCTTAACTTGTAAAGGATATGCCTGTAACACTATCTTGACAGTCTTACCATACCTCTGTTATATCATCATCATCAGTCTTTAACAGTCCACTGCTGGACTAAGCCTCTCCTTCAAAAGGAGGAATTGGCCTACTATACCACCCTGTCCAAACGGCCAACCCGTTTGGCACAGTGGTGTTCTCTGCATAATATGCGCCCTCTGTCGGCTCTTACAACACCCATGGGATACCGCGACACCGGATTTATTTCTAGCGCGGGAGTTGTCTTAAAAAAAAAAGAAAAAAAGAAAGCTTTTTGTGTCCTATAGTTTTGGCAGTGCGTTTTGTGTCATTTAATCAATAACGCGAGAATGTTATACATATATACATATTCCGTTCAAAAGGATCCCTACGAAAAGTGTGTCAAAATATTTCCTTATCTGTCTTTATAAGCATACAGCAACATCAACAATACGGTGGTACCAATCATTACATCAGTCATAAGTGATGTATCACATTTTGATGACGACATTCGGTTGCCATTTCGGCATATCGCGGTGAAATGCGCGATTGATGACTGATGATGGCATATTAATGAAGGTAATGATTGAAGCACGTGTGAATGCTTGTGTGTAAAGTACGCTTTTCAGGAATCCGACGACCGGTTGGCGTTGCGGGAGCGTAAGCGACTGCTACACCGAAGGTCGCGGGTTCGGTTCCCGCTTAAGTCAAACATTTGTGTTCACGAACATGGATGTTTGTCTTGGTCTGGGTGTTTCTATGTATAATATGTAAGTATTAAAAAAAAAAATATAATGTATGTTTATCCATTATCTAGTACCCATAGTACAAGCTCTGCTTAGTTTGGGACTAGATGGTGATGTGTGTTTGAGGTAGAATATTATATTATATTATTATTATATATCCGTACTACGTAAGTCAGTGACATAGTAAGGATGTGTATTTATTTATATAGTTAAACCTAAATCCATTCATACGGTGTCACTTTTTTGTCTATCTATCTGACTGTCGAGAGTAGCCTAGTCGAGAGTCGAGATTCCTACTAACCTAAACAAGTATTTTTGCAATCATGAGGTTAAAGTTGATTAAGAACATCATCTGAGACTTTGACAGCATGAAAGCATATGTAGATACTTGCTTTTAGATTATATTTTATTAAATATATAATTAAATATTTTATTAAGGCCGCGTAGCCTATTAGAGAAACTAATATACTACTACGTAGAGTGCCCGTGTTCAAAACCCACGGTGGGCACCACTGACATTTTGAAGCTTAGTATGTATGCCTGGAAGAAATAACGTGTACGGATAAGGCCACGTATTGTGCTTTTATTAGGCCACATTGGTCATGAGCATTCTTAGAGCATAAGCTCGGCGTCCGTTCGGCGTGCGCCCGGCGTTCACTTAGTACTACAGAGTGAACCCTCAAGCGCACGCTCTGGGCGTACGATCGAGGAACGCTGACGCCCAATGTGAGGTCGGTCTGTGATCTGTTTGTCTTTGTAACTTAGTTATAATTATGGTGCACAATAAAGAATTATCTATTTACTACTAAAGTTGTTAACTATCTACTAATGGTTTGAAGATTCTGAAGTCGCTGCAACTCACTGCACGAAATAGTAGAAGTAGGTATTCGCAAGGTAGGCAAACCATCTTCTTTGGATCGCGTGATGCAATTAGATGCGAGTGGCTCAAGATCGGTCTGTGTGGAGAGTCTCGGTGGAGGCCTACGTCCAGGTACGTTTTCCGGTACAGATTATAATGATGATTGATGAGTTGTTACATTTTCTAAGGCAGTTAGGTTCCAAGTTTCAGGTAGTTGATGATTATTATCACTCCTTCCACAAATTGATCACTACTTAAAATAATACGATGACACCACAGTGACAGGTTAAAGAAATATTAACACAAAATTTCATACAACAATACTACTTGGATATCACTCATTTACTTCGCGTTTATTTTGCACTTTGTTGTTTTGGTTATTAATTATTTATCGTATCACATTGAAATCTAAATGAAGTAAGTGCCTAGAAGTCGTGATAATACAGGCATTGTCTTTTAATGTCAAGGTCCTGTCGACCGCGATCGACCGAGTGTTCTGAGGCCAATAAATATCAACAATATTAGTCCTGTTTTCCATAATCTGTCGCACTGCTGGCAAGAGCCATCTATGCATTATAACAAGGATTAGGCCGTAGTCTGCTACTCTGGTAAAGAGCAGGCTGGCGGCTCTCATGTCTTTTGAGATCATAATTTAGAGTTCCTAGATGTGCTGCTGCTTGTTTGTGTTCTCTCGCTGTTTTCCTTCACAGTTGAGCAGGCAATAATGAAGAATTTTGTCCTCGTCAGTTCTGTATATCAGTTTTTCTACTGCTGGGCACAAGCCTCTTCGCGCTTTGAGAAAAGTTAGGTCATAGTCCATGACGCTGATGAAGAGCGGGTTGGCAGAATTCGCATGTCTTTCGAAAACATTTTGAAAAACTCACAACATATGCAGGTTTTCATATGACGTTTTCTTTCATCGTTTAGCAAGCGATGACAAAAATATATTTTCTATTTCATCTTAATTCAATTAAAGGGATAAATAATATGTTGTTTGAGTAGGTTCTATTTAACCCGATGTTTGGAGCAGTTTACATTGGCGAGGATCACGAGACAACAAACAACATCACGTGTCAATATTTTATCAAATAATAATTATCGTATTTACTATTTAGTGAGAGATTAAACTCTTTCATGTGTGATAATAGCAACATTTGCTTATACTGATATCAAGCGACTGTTACGCATAAATAACTCTACTTAATTATAAAACTGTGATGTCAATATCTGAAATACGTATTGAAAGGCAAGGGCCCTTGCTTGTCGCTTATGTAAATTAGAATGGCGTGGGTCAGGGGATGCTTCTATTCCAACTGAAAACATCTAATTAACAAACAAAGCAACTATACGCCGTAATGTTACAGGCAAAGTGAGAACATATTTGATTTAAAATTGTATGTTTTCTGAGCAGAATTGTGAAAAATTTTAATCGTAGATTAGCGTGGCATATACTTTATGGATATAAGGCAGTTATGGCGTCACAATACTTAGATTAACCAGATTAAAAAGGGCTAGGTTAGGCCCAGACGTAAGCCAGGGTCCGATTACAAGTCTAACCGAATTTGATTGAATTTGGTTAGACTTGCGTCAATTTATACAAAGGTACTGACTCCCTAAATAATGACTGTCGAAGATCTTTATGACTGGCCAACGGCTTAACGTGCTCCGTGCACATAACTCCAAAAAGTAATTTGTACACGCCGAACACGATACCCTGTCCAATACTCTGCGTGGCAGGCTATCTCCACCTTTTTTAAATAACGAAAAAGAATAAAATTTATATCTAAAATATTCATATACACTCAAGGACAAGATTTTTTTTTAAAAAGTAACTAAAAGTGATTAAACGGGGGTAGGTATATTTAAAATAATTAAATGTTAACCTTACTTAATATAGTTTAATTTTATCTGCGTTATAATAGTTTGTCCAATTGATAGCGGTGACGCCATTATAAGAATATAAAAATAAAATAAAAAATAAATAAATATCGTCACGCCTTTTATCTCCGAAGGGGTAGGCAGAGGTGTATTTCTACACCCACTTTTCGCCAGATATACTTAAGTCCCACGTAACAAGGGGCGAGCCTATTGCCGTACCGGGCACATTTCCAGACTCCGTGCTGATACTGAGAATTTCGTGACAGAAAAACCCAATAACACTGCCCGACCCAGGAATCGAACCCAGGACCTCCCGATCCCACGCGAACATTTATGCCGCGAGACCAACGAGGCAGTCGTATAGGGTTTGATGTCGAGTTTTCCGTCTCTACGCAAAGATGGTATTTGCATCGTGTTATCCCTTAGTCGCCTCTTACGACACCCACGGGCAGATAGGGGGTGGTGACAATTGTTTTCTATGCCGTCAACCACACGGCTAAATAAGAATATACTGAATCAAAAATAACTACAACATGACGTATTTGTAAGGTAACGTTAAATAATATACAGAGTGTTTCATAACTATAGATAATATATAAATATCCATGTGTGTCACTTAGATCTATATGTAATTTTATTGCCCAGGCTTGCACTTATACTGATGCTCGGAAAAATTGTGGTTCAATTACCGGGTTAACTATTTTATTAAATGAACTTTTTTTATTTCCTTTGTAATATAAATATATTCCGCAGATCTCTCGAGTACGGTCTAGTCTGCTTCTATGGCCGAAGTTGGCTTGAAGTCAAAAAGTAAGTTTTGGCATTTGTTAAGTTATGGTGAAACTTGAAAAAAATAATGTCTTAAAAACGCACAATGAATTAAAGTGCTAATAGGTAGGTTCCTTTTTAAAGGAGTTGGAAAATAAGGAATCCATTTACCGCCTCAGCCAATCGGCAAGCAAATGAAGAATAAATATGAAGGCTAGTTAAGTAGTGACAATTATATGAATAGTCTGGCCATATGAACACTAACTATAGTAGTCATCATTATCAGCCTTTAACAGTCCACTGCTGGACTAGGCCTCTCCTTTGAAAGGAGGAATTGGCCTACTATACCACGCTAGCCAAGCGGGTTGGTATAGGGTTTGTATCAAGGTTTCCTTCTCTTACAGTGCTGTTCTCTGCATAATATGCTCCATCTGTCGGCTCTTATGGGGTGGTGACATTCCGTATTCTTAATACGTGACCACACGGAGAACTATAGTAGTAATAAGTAGATTATAATACAATTTTCATTCAAACTAAAATATACCATTTATCGTGACCCATTAACTTTCTTTATTTTATTTTCTTGGGTTTATTTGTAGTCTAAAGCCATATAACAAAATCAAAAAGAAAATCAATTTCATTATAAGAAAACAGAGGAAAGTTCGATTCTTTCATTTACATTTCTAAACAGATTATTTTGTTAGGTTTCCTTTGAAACAATCAAGGACAATTTCTGTGGTAAATGTGAGGAAACTTTTAGCTGATTATAATTTAGGTTTCCACTGAAGAAAACGGGGTGGAACTGTTGCCTGGAAGAAAGCCTTTACATTTTTACAAATGTTCCTGCGGCTAATTTGAACATTTAAAGGTACTATTACGGTGTCAAACGAGGCATTTTTCCAACTTAAAAAAAAAGCTTTTTCAATGAAGCTTCCCACAATGAAAACTTTTAAGCTTTCACGACTTTTACTCATATTAATATTGATTTAAAGGGTCTACATCGCTTAATTATTTGAAAATAAGCCTGTGCGCTTCAAATTTTTATATTTACATTGCAGTACTTTTTTGTATTTATGGAAGAGTGAGATAGATACTCGTCCCGCCTAAAACATCAAAAATGAGGTGAAGCCGGGTTATAACGGAAGTAGAGCCTAGACTCTACTACCGTATATACTTACATACTTAATTAAATTGTTGTTTATTGCTTGCTAAACGGTGAAAGAAAACATCGTGAGGAAACCTGCATGTCTGAAAGTTCTCCATAATGTTCTCGAAAGACATGTGAAGTCTACTAACTATGGCCTTACCCTTCTCATAGTGAGAAGAGGCCCATGCCCAGCAGTGGGACAGTCTATAAACAGGGGCGATGATGATGAAGTGGCTAAAAATGGATAGGTCTACATTATTTTAATTATTATGGCTGTGTTTATTATGACTAGTACTTTAACAGTAGTAAGTATATACATAGTTATATGCCTGTTCGTTTGGTGTGACGGCACTACCCCGTGTCATTCCGTGGGTGCCGTAAAAGGCGACTAAGGAAAATGCAAGATGCAAATAGCATCTCGCGGAAGACTCAGAAAATTCTACATCAAACCCTATGCCAACCCATCTAGACAGCCTTGTATAATATTAAAACTAAGTTATGTGACTCAAATTAGGAGCGTTCTCTGTCCAGTAGAGGACAAAAAAGCTGTTGAGCTGTAGCTGTCACTGTCGGATTGTATACATAAGAAAGAGAAGCATGACAACGACGGGACGTTCAGAACTCTTTACAAACCATAAAATAAATTAATTACAGAAAATGTATTGATTGGATTAAAAAAATATAACAGTATTTCTTTAGTATGTTGCTTGTTGAATAATTTGTCAAAAATCAGAATGATTGTATGTATTTTAATATGGTTTTGTTTCGTTATAAAAATTTTTAGAGGTATCTTTGCGATTTGTTTTTATCAAATAAAGTTAGTTGTATTATGTTTTCAACACACTACTTTACTAGATTATATCCTGAAGACATACATACATACATACATACAAAGACTCACGCCTGTTTCCCGTAGGCGTAGGCAGAGACTACGGAGCGCCATTTGCAACGATCTTGACATATCTCTCTTGCTTCATTCACTCCCATCAGATTCCTCATGCATGCTCTTCTGTTCAGGGTGCTTCTAACCTGTCCTGTTTTTAGGATGTCTCCAATCTGGTCAGAGAACGTCCGCCTAGGTCTTCCCCTTCGTCCTGTCCCTTCCACACTTGCCTTATATATCTGCTTGGTCAGTCTTTCGTCATCCATCCTCTCCACGTATCCAAACCATCTTAGCATACCTTTCTCGATGCTTGTCACTACATCTTCTTTTACCCCACAACACTCTCTTATTACACAATTCTTTACTCTGTCAGTCAAAGAAACACCACACATACTTCGCAGTGCTTTCATTTCTACAGCATTTATTCTATTTTCATGACTCTTCTGCCATACCCAACTATCACTACCATACATAAGAGTAGGTACTAACACCCCTCTATGGACAGCCAAACGTGCCTTTTTCTATACTACTATTCATAAACGCCTTCAGAGCTCCATTCACTCTATTACCTGCATTAACTCTTCTTTCAATATCTTCTACATTCTTACCATCTCTTGTAAACAGCGTACCTAAATATACACTACGCTCCACTCGCTGTCCATCGATCATAACATTACAAGCCGTAACGCATTCCTCCTTTTCAAAAACCATAATTTTCGTTTTACTTACATTTACTTTCATTCCTTTCCTCTCTAACGCACCATGCATGATTGTTACCATCTCCTGCAACTCCTCCGCTGAAGACGCAACTATAACCTGATCATCAGCATAAAGGAGGCATTTGACAAGTAACTCATTCATCCTTAATCCACAGTCACTATTTTTCAAATCTTGCAAACAACTGTCCATGAAGAGGTTGAACAGCCACGGCGACGCTACACATCCCTGTCTAACACCTGTTTCGATGGTAAACCAATCCGTGTACGACCCATTTATCCTCACACAAAATTAGAATCTTCATAAAGGGGTTTCAGAGCTCGTATGAGGCTGCTGTTCACCCCATACATCGACAGTACCGACCACATTTCATTACTCACCACTTTATCGTAAGTCTTTTCCAAATCCACGAATGCGCAATAGACCTTTTGACCTTTGGCCAAGAATTTTTGGGCTACGCACCGCAAGGAAAAGACTTGATCCGTGCACCCCATATTTTTCGGAATCCTGCTTGTACATCCCATATTTTCTTGTCGGTTACTTCCATAACTCTTTCAATCAGTACCTTCGCATACAATTTGCCAACAATGCTGAGAAGGCTAATGCCTCTATAGTTCTTGCAGTCTTGTTGCGAGCCTTTTTCCTTATAAAGAGGCACAACCACCGCTGTGGTCCAGTCATCAGGTACTCGGCCGGTGCTCCAGCACAAGTTAATTAAGCGCTGCAGCTGACCAACTATGATGCCCTGTCCAGCCTTCAGCATTTCAACTGTAATCCTTTCATATCCTGCAGCCTTACCTAATTTCATACTTCCCAACGCCTTCACAATCTCATCCACACCAATATCGCTTTCATTATTGCTATTATTACCATTAATTTCGTCGATCGATGTCTCTATCGCCGTTCTTTCAAATAGACCTTCAAAATACTCCTTCCATCTCTTCAGCACGCATGATTCACCATTCAGTATCTTTCCATTCTTGTCTCTGATTGACGTGTATTTTGAGAATTGAGTTCTTCCTCGAACTGCACGAACGGATTTCCAGAAAAACTTTATGTTTCTCCGGAAATCTTCAGATAGTCTGCTATCAAACTCATCTTTCTTTTCCTCTTTTTTCCTTTTAACAATTTCTTTCACAATTCTTTTTGACCTAACAAACTCCTTTCTTGCTTCATCTATGTCATCACTCGTTGCCTTTCCCATTCTTTCATTTGCTCTGGCAGCCAACCAATCTAACCAAGCTTTCTTCTTCTCTGACACTGCTGATTGTACATCCTTGTCCCACCATGTATTCTTAACCTTTTGTATTTTCCGTCTCTTGATGACACCACATACTTCAGACGCTACACTTACTATCTTTTCTTTAAAAGATTGCCATAATTCTTCCATATCATTTATGCCATCGAACCTCTCAAATCTTGCTATCAATCTTCGCTTATACTCATCTTTCACATCTTTTTCTTGCAGATTTTCTACTTTTATTCTTTCTAGGACCCTATTTTCATAATGTTCTCGGTGTCGCCATCCTTTAAAGAGTCCACTTATCCGGCTCATCACCAAGAAGTGGTCTGTGTGGATGCCGATCCCTCGATACACCCTTGTATCTAACACATTCTTTCTCAAACGTTCATCTACAATTACAAAATCAATCATACTTCTTCTAACATTTTTAGCCTCACGCGTATACATGTGTATCCTTTTGTGATCAAACATGGTGTTTGTCACACAAAGGCTCCACTCTAAACAAACCTCAAGCAAAACTTTTCCATTTTCATTCACACTCTCATCACCAAATCCACCTAAAACCCTTTCAAATCCATCTCGTTTTACTCCCACCCATCCATTGAAATCACCTAACAAGATCAATCTTTCGCTATCCTTACATTTCCTCAAAATCGCTCTTAAGTTCTCCCAAAATTCCTGCCTTTCGTCTTGTTCTTGCTGTGACATACCCGCTACTATATTGACCGGGGCGTAAACCCCTACAATAAAGAGACGAGTAAGTCCTACTTTCATTCTCATCCACAATAGTCTAGCATTTACACATTCATATTCCTTAACGCACTCATTCATTCGCGCAGACAGTATTAAACCAACTCCCTTGCAGGCTCTGGTGGTACTGTCTACCCCAGACCAATAAGCCGTGTAGCTGTCATGCTTGGTGGGACCACAACCTTTCCTATTTGTCTCATTCACAAATAGAACATCAATCTTTCTATCATCCATCATCTGGCATACTTCATTCAATTTACCATCCATTCCTCCTCCAACATTTAATGTTGCAAACCGGCTTTCCGTAGGCCGCTTTTCGCCCTCGCGGGAAACGAGACGTGATGGGTTGCGAACCGCGTTGCCGCCGTCTGGAGAAATATTATTTTCAGTTCTCATAGCGTTCCCACGAGTAATAGGGATTTAGAATGTCCATCCCCGCAGAGCCCTGTACGGGGGTAAGATGGAATACTAGCTGTGCCCTGTGACCACCAACACATGCACCCTCCGATAGCGACCAGCTTGCCCTCTGGCCATGAATCCCTCGGCACGGGTCGGTTGACACCTTGGATTGGGGTTTGTTTTCGGGTATGCTCCCTGAATGTTGGTTTTATTTCGGAGTTTTCCTTCTCCTAGACGGGTTGCCATCCAAAGCTGACGAGGCCCATCCCCCCAAAGAGAGTGGTTTAATTTCGGAGTTTTCCTTCTCCTTAAGAATATCATATATTTTTCTGATTGTGTTAACTGCATTGAATCATACACTTTAAAGCATTATAAAAGTCGCGTTTAGCTCTTGTAGTCCCCATAATGATGATATAATTACATTGTACAGCCGCACCATGAAAATAATGTCTCGCCCATTGTATTATGATCTTCAAAAACGCCAGATTTTTTTGTTTACTTTGGCTAAACAAAAATCGAGAACGTTCGAAACGAAAAAAATGTAACCGTAACTTGGAAATCATTTTCCATTGTTTTGTGTCCAATTTCTGCTGTTTGGCAGTATAATTGCTGAAGCGGATGCTTCTACATATTTTTAGTTTACTCCTAAAAGGTTTTATAATATTAAGCAGGTTACCATCAAGACTTTCGTTTTGAAACCCATAAGATACCTAATCTTATGGGTTCCAAAACGAAAGTTTTGGATGAAGCACCGGGGTAACACTAGGTCGATGATAATTACTCAGTATTTAATTTCTGGGCCCTTTATTTGTTATGCCGTCATTTCTGCTCTTTAAAAAACATTTTCAATGGCGAAAGTTCTTATAAATTTAATATATATAAATCGGCGTAGGCAGATAAGTAAAATATTGCTTTAACACTACAGTGTACTTTCGCAATTCATTCGTTTTCTAAACCCGCGAGCGATGAAGCTGTACAGCTTTTAGTTATTAAATTATAGTATATTTAAACAAGGTATGACTTTATTACTACGCATTTTAATTTATTTTAACAACAGAGTGTGGAATAGCATACAAATCATAAAATTCATTGCTATTCAGTTCGTACTAGTAAGATGATGTTGTATAAGCTTGATGTTGTTCACCCTTAATATAAGTGAAGACGAATAGCGATTAAAACTAAATAATAAACAATTTTAAATCAATTGATAGATATAAAATAAGATTCTAGAAGACGATCACAATAGTCGTCTGAATGTAGCTATCCACATTGATCATTTTCGACGAAACGTGTCAAAATCCACCAAAACTTTCAAGTCTGCGGCGGTTTGAAGAAAGTTTATAGGTAAAACAAAAAAAATAAGATAAGACAAATATGCCAAGAAAATATATATTTTTGCTCACCTGCTAGTAAGCAAATGTAGGCAATAGTGGCTTTGGTAACATTAGCGTAGCAGCAGGTATTTTGTTAGCTCGTTTGTAAGAGAAAAAGTAAACATCGCTGAAGCTCAAGATACCATCTCAACAAAGTAAACGTTGCTCTACAAGCTTGTATTACATAATACTCTCAAAACAATATGGTGCCATTATTTTGAAGGAACTCAAACAACTCTAAGTACATTCACAACAATCGATCTCTTGATCTATACTTAGGCCGGGGTACGTGACTTTTGTAAATTTTGCCCGGATTAACGAAACTTTGTTGAAACTTCAATGTCTATCGAAGTTTCTTGTAATTAATCCTTCGTTATCCCGATTGACATCAAGTTCGTACTCCATTGATTTCAAATGGATGACAAAGATTCTTTCTGTGATTTCGTAAAGAATTCAATTTGCGTCGTCTTGAGGTAATTCAATCAAACTTGTCGCGTTTGAAATTGACTTTCACATACTTTTGAGGCCATTGCACGAATAGCGTAGTGGGTTCAGCTGCTTCACCATTAAATGAGTTGAATGCTGTTAGGTCGATACCTACACTGGAATTCTGTCTAATGTACTCATTGGTGTGCCGCGCATTATTGGCACAGATGCATCTGCTAGTTGCGTGACTGAACGTTACTAGCTACTAAATACTACTACTACTCTATGTAGTACACATAGAGTAGTAGTGTGTACACATAGAGTGATATGTACAGTTTTTAAAAATCATTTAATTTAGAAAATACAAGAAATATTTGAGAAATATACATTATATGAGAGTATTAGAGGCTGATTCTCCTAAATAATTTTGTTCTAAATGCAGTTTCGATCTTATGTCAGTGTCATACTGATGTCACAAATGGTAATCTTTTAAATTAACAGATATGTGAATGTTATTGGAATTTTATCATGACTAAATCGTAGGTTAAACAATGTGTCAACGTCGAACTATAGAAGTCAAATTAGACGATAATGACATTAAATAAGCAGCTTAGCAGAATACCGCTGTCAAATCAAAATCTAATCTCATTTCGTTCAAATTATAATTTTAATGTCATATAAAATACAATAAATACATCCTAAAAGCAGGACGAAGCAGTAGAAGTACCCTGAACAGAAAAGCATGCATGAGGAATCTGATGGGCGTGAATAAAGCAAGAGAGATATGTCAGGATCGTTGCAAATGGCGTTCCGTAGTCTCTGCCTACCCCTCCGGGAAACAGGCGTGAGTCTATATATATATATATATGTATAAAATACGAGAATTGGCTTTCTAATTGCTATTGTAACTTATTAGAATGTATGTACATCTGTAAGATGAACAAGTTTGGTATTTGACGTAAGCTCTGCTTCGACTGCATATTAAACTCCACTGCAACATAGGTAGCCTTGGCAGGAATTTGAGAACACAGATACACAATGCCTATTATTTGGACTTTACCTAGTTGTGCAGTGACTTAAAAAGTAATAATAAGAAATTAAACTACAGTTGTAAGACTGTAACATCACTTTCAATAGATATGCGCATGTATTACCAGAACAATACCCGAACATCCTGTGAATAATATATTTTTTTATTGTTCGTATTATATACTACGTCGCCACCGTAACGTACCCCAGACGTGTGGTTGTCGGCTGCCGGAGTCCACGTACCAGGTTCATTTCCGAACTGTGCATATATAAATTTATATTTTTTTAAAGGAAATTAAATTAGAAAGGTGAGTGGCTTTCGTATTTTGTTGCTAGGTTTTGTGGATTATAGTGCTAGTTTTAAGAGATAACAAGAAAGAAAATACTCTAGGTATTTTCTCTTAAGATTGTACCTACGGATGCTAAGGGTTTTTGGGGAAGTTCACCGTAATAAGTGTATCTATAATAAAAAGCTTTTAAAGCTCTCACAGTGAATATGTGTGAACAAAATCACAATAAACTGTGCTGCATATGTATGACTACAGGCGAAAAGGGTGTTGCAATATACCTCTGCCTACCTCTTCGGGGATATAGGCGTGAGACTATGTATGTATGTAACTTAGTGAATATTTAAATTAAAAACGTGTTTTTTTAATTAACTACTAGATACTGTTTACTATGTAAAGTTAATGTCAGGCAATGTTATTTGTATTTATGCTTGACTAAAATAAATCAAATTACTTATTGTTAGTTCACGGTCATTTTAACCGTAATAATTAGGCAGAAAATTTACAAATATTAAATTAATACAGAACAAGTTAACACAAAGCTATAAAAGGTTAGTGTAATTCAGAATTTGCTTGAACTATTGCTGGCTATTTACATTCAGACTGTACAAAAAAAGTATGGCATGGAAAACAAAATGGCTGTTCTAAATTTGAAAGTTAGTTTTGGTATTTCAGACATAATGTAATTATTTTGTTTTTGTTAACTGTTAGTGCTAATATAAAATATGCTTGTTTCTAAGTATTTAACTGATTTTACTTTGCATTAATGATATAATAATTATACTTGACGCTGCAATTTTTACGATATACGCTATTCTATAAATCGGACTTTAGAATGTTACATACATATCTATTAATCATTTACAGTTTTTTAATAGAAGCTTTCAATTCTAGAATCATTTGTTTAAAATAAAGGAAATTTTTAATGTAAAACCTCGATAAACAGCAATACCTATAATTAAAATGCATACATTCACGTAAACAAGTCCGTACTGAATCACTTATTAAAATTGAATCTTTACGCAAATGAACCCGTCAACTAGTGCCCGTAGAACTATATTTTCGTTAGGTATTCGGTAACCTAGAGGTCAATAACGAATACATTTGCATAGCCTTTGAATATTGAACAAGTTTCACTGAAAATGTATTTAACATGCTACAACAAAATTTAAATTCTTTTTTTTTTGTATAGACTTATTTTTTATGCTTACTACGGAGATGCTTAATTTGTTAGTCTTCCTTAGTTTTTTTATGAATAAAATATTGCTCGCAAACCAATAAAAAGCTTTGTGTCGGACTGTACTAATATTCGCACAACGGACAAAAAGAACAGCGAGACTAGCAATAACTATGGATTACACAGTGTTGTCCTGTGAGGGAATCAAACCCACACGTTGCAGTGTTGAACGACCATTTATACCACTACGATATACATGCAGTAGTCTTCCTTACCCATACAAGACAAATCTGGCGACCACGCTCGGTGCAAGACGAGCGGAACGTCGGAAACAAATAGGTAGTTATACCTTAAATAAGTTAAGTTAACGCGATTAAGACCCGCTAAATTATCTTCTTAATATATAAAATCCTTGCGTTACTGACTGACTGACAGACACGCTACAGCCGAAACTAGTCGGCGCAAAAAGCTGAAATTTTGCATAATACCGCAGTGGGAATTTCGGGATTTCCCGAAATTCCCACGGGATCGGTCAAAACGGGAAATTCGAAAATATGTGCGTGCGAAGCTGCTGGCGTCGACTAGTTTTGTATAAATCTGTCCTATATGGGTATTGCAATGGGTAATGCAGCGATAGCCGAGTGGATATACCAACAGACTGCCATGCGGAGGGTATCGAGTTGGAATCCACGGCGCGCACCAAAGACTTTGCGGAGTTATGTGCGTATTGAATTGTTAATTATCGCTCGTCCCGTGCCTCGGAGAGCACGTTAAGCCGTCGGTCCCGGTTGTCATGAAGATCTTTGACAGTCGTTACAGGGCGTCAGTACCTTCTAAATAAACTGACACTAGTCTAAACCATGGAATATCGCTATCCCGTCGGGTTGCGGAGGGCAGACAGGCAGTCGCTCCGTGTAAAAGCTAATATTCAGCCAAATCCGGTTAGACTAGAAAGCGGACCCCAGATTGAAACTGGGATAACGCTCAGAGGATGATGGGTATGGAAAAGTAATTAGTTCATTGACTGTAAATTATTTTTATTCCATTTTTTTCTTTATCTATACATATTTGCGTTTGGTTGTAGTAAATATAAGAGAAATAAACGACGTAAATCCACTACAAGAGTTTGATCCGGACACAGGACAAATATTTGTTCCGCCTACAATAGACCCAGATGTTTCTAGTCTAGATGTTTGGCCCTGTAACGTTATAAAAGCATTGTGCTTGGAAATAATGTACCTAGCTTGTTTGATAATACGCTTTAGTGAAAATGTCGACTATATTTTTACTGTTACTTCAAATATAAGATATTTTCTTTGAAAGAGTATTTTTGATGTTTTATGTTGAGAAGCTTTTGAATAGAAAGTGGTTTTAGTAACTCTATCGCTCGAAAATAAAATAAGCTTAGTCGGATCGATGCATTTTCTTTTCATCATCACAACGAACTTGAGATTAATGTAATTTAAAAACGCAGAAATACATTTTGTCACGTAACTCGTGTAAGGACAACAGACTACTTATCAATAAATTATAAGAGGATTTTCGCTTTTAAGTAATCTGTAATAATATCAGAAGTATGTAGGATGTTGAATAGACAATCAGTAGTATTCAATACTTTATCAACGGTTCAATAGTTTATCATGTGAAGTACAACCTTAGATAGCTAGCTCGGTATTTTCTACACTCATTTATCAATACCTATGTAACTACAGGCAAAAAAGGCAAAGCAAGAGTAAATTGACGTAAGTAATGAATAATAATAGAATAATATGTATTTAAATTTTAATTAAAATGTGTTTTCGGTAGGTACATTAAGGCATAACGGTTCAGCCGGGGTTACATGGCATTGTTGCGTTGTACGGGGTAAACGAATAATGAATATGGAACATATTATGTCGGCCGCGTGATCGAACCTGTCAATGTAAACGAGTGAATTAAATATTGTGCGATGTTTTGATGTCGTGTGACATGTATGATAATAAAGGTGGCGGAGCAATTTTATTTTTTTAAATAAAGAAATTTCCGTCTTCTATACCTACAAAATACCAAACACAATCGAAAAACTAAAGAAGTACAAACGTCGGTTCATATAGTGATTGAATTAGTTCGGATCATCTTATCCATAGCCAAAGAGTTAAAAGTTACCTATTTTAGTAAATTATTGTTTAATATATAGGTATTATTGCCGTTTTATATATTCACCACATAAAGGTTGACTAAATAAAGGTTGCTAATAAATCCATTTTATAGAATACAATGGAATTAGGAGCACACATTGAAGCAAGGTGGAATAATTAGATATTTATGGGTTAACTTGATTTATTCAAAGTAAAATTTAAATTCACGCAGTTCACAGTGCACGTTGAAAATCGAATTCCTGGGTTAATTTTATTAAAACGGCGATGGTAAAGTTGGCGACAGACTTAAGTTAATATTATAGTACCTCAATGTCTGGGTAGTATAAGATGATACGTTGTGTTGATTCTAGTGAATAAATTATTCAATTACCTACAACATACGCTCGTAGGTGCTTTTTTAAATACCCAATCTTTTATTTTGAAAATTACGTCAAATTTAGAATAGAAAAATGTACCTATGGTCTGGAATATGTACCTATTAGTTCGAGGATAATTTCTAACCTCTTTTGGCTTCTAAATCACAAGCTTGTGCCAGGAGGAACTGTCGTCGTATTACAGAGACTGGCATTTGAACCTGCTATGCTATTCTCATATATCCCGATTACAAGTTCAATAACCTTATTATTTGGGCTATCATCGCTACCTACATACAAGGTTCATGTAGGTAATTATTACGTATGTGCAAATGTTCCTTTGTATGTTCAGTCTTGTTATTAAAAAATCTCACTTTTTATTGTCTTGGCAAGAAGTGTAAAGTAAAAAAGTAATTAAAAACAAGTTGCAATAGGGGAGTCTTGTGTGGAACTTTTTTTAATCTAAGGAACCCTCGACGGCAATAAAAACGTGTTTTTATTACTTTTCTTACGGTTTTATGGCAGGACAGGCGCGTTCTTCATTATAAAATAGTTTATTTAAACGAGCCTATGGCAAACTTAAGTTGGAAAGGTTGACCATAAGTGTACATTCAACTTCAGTCATTCAGAAGCTTGTGCCATAGGTCAATCATAAAACTTTAAAAACCATTATACCTATTATATAATTATATACAAAGTAATTTAAAAATCCTGCAACTATTATAAACGTAAGCTCTTGTGAGGTTGTGCGAATATTTGCTACTCATTCGCGCAAAACAATTTTGATGAAACTGTGCAGTATTATTTTCTTTTTTTATTTATAGACTCATACCTGTATCCCTGAAGGGGTAGGCAGAGGTGTAATATTACACCCACATTTCACCATGAATTTTTTATTAGGTCCCACGTAATAGGGGGCAAGCCTATTGCCGTACCGGGCACATTACCAGACTCCGTGCTCCTATTGAGAATTTCGTAACGGAAAAACCCAATAACACTTTTGCCGACCCGGGAATCGAACCTGAGACCTCCCAATCCCACGCGCACATTCATGCCGCGAGACCAACTTTGCAGTATTATAATACTGCAAAGTTTCATTTTAACATCTGAATAAAACATAGGTGTAGCCTATGTTTTATTTTGATAAGGAACATCCAAACGGCTAGTGCCGCGAACGGAAGTTAGTTTAATGTACTTATATCAGACATTTCGTGTCAATTGTTTTAACTATATGAGACCTGCATAATGGTAAAAATTACATTGGTAAAATTCAAATATAAAAAATAAAAAATTGGTCGAGTATTCAGTTTCAGAGAGTAATGAAATTCTCATAGAGGAATAAGATTATTTATCCGATAGAAATATCAAAGTATTTTTACCTTTTGCTTTGCTATACACATCTTAATATATAAAATCCTTGCGTTACTGACTGACTGACAGACACGCTACAGCCGAAACTATTGGGCGCAGGAAGCTGAAATTTGGCATGCATGTTCCTTGGAGACCGTAGGGGTGCACTAAGAAGGGATTTCCCGAAATTCCCACGGGATCGGCCAAAACGGGTAAATTAAAAAAAAATGCAGGCGTAGCTGCAAGCGTCCTCTAGTAGAGAAATAAAAACGTACTTCGTATTCTATTTTTATCACTAATGAAGATGCTCATTTACTGTAACGAATGTACTTAATGACTTAATATAATTATGTGTCTTCAGAGGAAGGGCATTTTATGAGTATGTTACAAAATATGTGTATTACAGTATCTAATTATAGAAGGTAAAGTGTATTTTTACTGTGAAGTAAATTAGGAGTGCCTTAAGTTTAGCAGTGGACTGCGAAAGGCTAAGCTATGATTTTTGATATCTCAACAATGCCATTTCATTGCTTGTTCATCTGCTATATAAATTTCTGGAACCTTGTTACTGTAACTTTGGCTATTTCTTTCAAACATGTAAGTTTGAATCTCATAATCCAGGTTTAGTTTAGCTCAAAATAAATATATCGCTACGTTTATACTGTTTAAAAAAAGACATATAGACGTTTAGTTATGCGTATACTTTAAAAACTTAAATTAAAATCACAACCAATAGTACCTGAGAATGAAGAATTAATAGAAAACATTTACTGACGTTTCTTACTCTTTTTGCAAAGGACAAGCAGTTTTCTTGGCCTTTAATATTCAGTTATGACCAGTTATAAAAATCAGAAACTCATATTTATGAATATTGTGACCAGATGGCGCCGACAATAATATCAGAGGACAGGCTGACGTCCGGCCACCGTCTGTCTCACCCGCCGCCCGGAGACGAGATCCTCATCAGTGGCGTCTCCGGATACTTCCCCGACTCAGACTCCGTCATACACCTGCAGGAAAACCTTTTTAATAAGGTAAGTTATTGACAAGAATGCATTTTAAAGGAATGCATTTCTTTCGCCCCTTGCAAGAGACAAAAAAAACGATAGATACACACAACAACAAAAAACAGAGATAAAAATATACACACTGGTAATACAAGAAATTATTGAATACAATAGGTTAGATTACAATTATATAAAATCCATGACATGCGACCAAAAGGGACCTTTTTTTGTGTCGGGTTGGAAAATCCTCATGGAGTCCCTTCGCCCTTACCCAAGGACTGTCAGACTCTTACTGACTAAAAACCAAACCGTGTTCCTTATGTACCCGTGTGTCGGAGGGTCGGGTATTGCCGAAGCATTCCTCGCTACCACCCGACGGGTATTGGCCCGCCAGATCGTCAGGCAGGCCCCGGACAAAACCCTCTTGGCGACGGATGAAGGTGTTGGGCTCCGCTGCCAAAACACCCAGCGGCCGCAGAGGATAGGGAGGACGGCAACGCAACACCGCATCTCCTCTTCCTCTGCGGTTCCACCGCGACGCAACAAGGGTGCGCCCTCATTTGGTCGCGGGAGATAAGGCGCGCGGCAACGCAACACCGACACGCCTCTCCACCCGCGACCGCGCCCGACTGCGAGGGAAGGAAGAACTGTCCCTCGCACCCGCAACCGGGATCTCGCTTGGCTTCACCGGGTAACCTAACCACGGTTACTGAGCCCCTCCACCAAGAAAAGGTGGAGATCCCACGGCATTTGTGAACCCTATCATTAGTCCGATCAAATTTTTTTGTGATGACAATGGTGAAATTCACCTGTGTGTGGTATTATTGCCGCGTCCCCCACTGCAAACCCGGCTGTGTGGGTGTGTGTGTGTGTGTTTGCGCATACTTCTGTCGGCGATTTTGTATGGTTCGGGTGCTGCTTAGTGTTTGAGGCTTTTGTTTCATAACATTTACCAGTAATGTGACATTTTATCTCTAATGCTCATTTTTAACCCTGCTATGACCATGGGTATTATTTTAGTATGATTTTAGTGATGACACGCGAGTTATTGTCTAATTAACGCCAGTGCAGGCAAGGTAATCTGTTGTCGGTACCTACTGATAGATTTGTTTCGTTAAAAAGACCGAATCCCTGCGCTGAGTACAGCATAAGACCAAAACAAATCGTTGATTAGCTGTAATCTTCTGCGAGGAATGCCTATACCGATACTTCTATCCAATAAATTTAAACGATTGTTTCCTTGCAGGTGGACTTAATCTCCGGTGACGCTCGTCGTTGGAAGCTCGCTCACCCTGAGATCCCACAGCGAACCGGCAAAATCAACCATGTGAACAAGTTCGACGCGTCGTTCTTCGGCGTGCACTACAAACAGGCGCACACCATGGACCCCATGTGCAGGATTCTGCTGGAGAAGGCTTATGAAGCTATCTTTGATGCTGGTAAGTTGAGAATAGTGGTCATCATCATCATGAATCAGCATATCGTGTTAAATACAAATAATAACTTCCACTTTAGTCTCGATTTCTATCGGGGATAGCGTAGTAATCTAGGATAGCTTTTGCATATCTATTGTAGATAAGTTTTAATGAAATCATGTAATCCGCGTTTCTTCATATAACCAATACCCTTTACTTACTGACTGACATACAACTCACAGTCGAAACTATGGAGCGCAAGTAGCTGAAGTGTGGCATGTATGTTCCGTGGGAGCGTAAAGGTGCACTAAGAAGGGATTACCCGAAATTCCCACGGGGTCGGAAGGAAATGGATAAATAAAACAAAAATGCGGCAGACTAGTACTTGTTTCATAATTGCCCTAACGTTATCCCGCTTGGATCCAAGACTTACACGCCTTGGAGCCCGCGGTCCGCTTACTGGTCTAACCAGATATGACAGAATATGAACTTTTCCACAGAACGACTGCCGTCTGACCTCCGCAACCCAAAGTGGTAGCGATATTCCATGGTTTAAGCCTGTATCAATTTATTTGAGAGTACTGACAGCCGAGACCGACGGTTTAACGTACTCTCCGAGGCACGGGGCTAGCGATAATTAACTATTTAATACGCACTTAACTTCGAAAAATCATTGGTGCGCGCCGCGGATTCAAACCCGATACCCACTGCATGGCAGTCCGTTGGTATCTCCACAAGGCTATCGCTGCCTCCACTAGGCTATTGCTGCCTTGACACTAGTACTTGCTTAACTCGTATGAAGAGGCAATTGCGATAGGCCCAGTTGCTAAATATCTTATCGTAGAAAAGGTTGTAGATCAGTATATGAAGTAAGCAATAACCTTTCTGGATGCTACATGAAAATCAACATATGAAGAAGCATTCACTAAATACTTAAATTTAAGACGTCTAAAAAGCATCTCCGAAATGAGTAAATCTAAGCCGTCAAAAATAAAATTATATTATCAAACATTCGCAAAAACGCAATAATCCATACTGCTAAAAGGTTGTGCCAGAAACGAAACAAAAAATGTTGGGAACTCGCCTCAGGCCTACATTCCTTATACTCTGAAAAACGTTTTACTGGTATACCCATCTCGGTAATGGAAAATGAAAAATATTAACCAATTTGTTAGCTAAAGAACTGTGGTATGTCCTGTAGGGTATGTTATGAAATCCAATATACAGTAAGTTAAGATTAAAGGACAGTGACTTAGGGTGTTCGTTCGGACGGAAAACAGTACGTTTTGGAACTCCTCCTTTGTTCGCAATCAGTGGTATTGATTCTGGTTAAAAGTTAACTAATAAGAAGGCTCCCTGTTACACTGTAGTGTAGAAAAATTGGAAAAGCTCATAAATTTTCACATTTTTTATAGGTACGTATTTAGTTTTGATGTACGTATGTATCCATGTGATTTCGATAGTTTGATTGCGTGTGTGTTTGTTTGAGTGACTCTCCGGTTGCTTTAGTCTTAAAATAAATAAATGATTATAAAATTTAAATAATGCTTAGGGATAAGAAATGTTGAGAGAGCTTTATTCGGAGTTGAAGTATCTATGAAGCAAGTACTAGATACACTAAGGCCAAGCGTGGCGAGTTCGATCTTTCCACGAAACAATTTGTGTGATTCTGAGAACTGTAAAAAGTTTGGCATAACTTTACATTTAGGGAGGGATCGACTATTTGCTGAAAATACTATGTGCGGTTTGTTTTATAAATATTTATGTATACTTTTCTTCATTGTATACCAAAGTTATTACAAAATGACTAGCCATTTTTGAGGATAAAATAATATTTTAATAATTAATACTTTTCTTTGTCGGATATTTATTACTCTTTGGGTATATTTTAATAATTCTCAATATTTTAAAAGCATTACTGTCAAAAGACCCAAAACTTAAATTTGTACATTAAAATATATACATCTAGACGCAGTCTTATTTAGAATTTCGTGTCGGTGTAACCAAACTTAGCCATTTAATACCCATAATACCTATTTCAATCGATAAAGCCACCGTTCTTTGTGGGTAATGAGGCCAATTTGTCTATACCGAGTCGGAAGCACTTGGATGAATTAAATCCGTAACGGGAGCAATTCCCAACCTTTTGATCGTTCTCCCTGAAATGTTACTGTGAATTTTTAACAGCTCCTCGCTGATGGATGTACCGGCTTCAACAGCTTTTCTATAGCTTCTCTATACAGTAACAAATTGCTGCCGTTTTTGTAGAATCAAGTTTGGTAGGAGTCTTTTATCGACAGAGAAGGAAATTTGTGGGTTTGGAATACGAAATACTTCTATGAATAAATTGGCCATGGTATACTGGCGGATAGACAAACAGATAAGGCAATCTATAGGGTTCCAAATTAAGCCCTTTGGCTACGGACCCTAAGCATAAGTATCGTTGAAAATATAATATGTACCTCATTACTCAAACAATTTTATTTTTACCTAAGATAGCCCTTAAAATCTTATACTTTGATATACCAGCATGTAATTATTTACTAAATTTAACTTACTCGATTGTCCAGATAAATAAAAATAATATAATTGCAAATGGATTATATCATAAACTGCTTGTTATTTAACTTAGTCAAACATACATAAACAGTTACTAGCATACAACAAGTTTGGCATACCAAGTTGGTATGCCACACAACACATTATACAGGATGTCACAGGACCCATCACCAAGCCGAAGCCTACTCGTTGTGGACATCATGCCAAGGCATACTAACCAAAAATAATACCTGGGAAACGTTCTTTTTTGAGCTTTCACATTTTTTAAACCGCTATTAAAAGCACGTGCGTGCAATGCTCGAAACTAAAGAACATATTGGCGGGGTAAATGCATTGATTTTGTACCTAATTAGAAAAATTCCATACTGTTTTTGAGCCTCAATATCTCCTGAACCAGTAATTTCCCAGGTATGGTGCCGAAGTAAAAAAAAATCATAGTGATTGGTACAACATGGGATTTCAGTTTTCGTAAAGGGTCTTTTTACATTCTGTATATATTTGAATGTGGTAGAATATTATTATTATTATTTCAATTTACCTTCAGCATATCACACATAAAATATTATAAACTGTCTCCAATTTTGAAAACCAGCATCCGCAGTATGATAGATAGGTAATACTCGTTTGACTCTATACTAAGTGCAGTTATTAAAATATGCGCACCAAACTGAATATCTAAATCAAGTATTGAGATATGATATTTTGATAAAGCAAGTCGTTTTAACGAAAATGCAAAACATCTAAAAAGCTTACTAATACCTATTTTCTTTCAAGTCCACTGAAATGCAATAAAAATGAATTGCCTAATTAAATTAAGGGAGATTTTATTTCAATTTCCAATTCACAATTATCCTAATACTAGTTCAGGATGAGGAAACTGTTGACAAAAATAAAAAGAAACTTTGCAAGAATTGGACAAAGTCACCATCCTTCCAGTAAACCATAATTTCTGCGGCGAAAGTTAAACGACAAAATCATATAGGTAGGATGAAAGTAAAACGCTTGAGACTTTGAACTGTCGTTTGAAGAGATTCCGTGGGTATAACTTCAAAGAACTGACGTTCTTACTTAAACTATAATTAAGGAGGCTAGTTTACGTCTATAACACTTAAATGCCACGTACTAACACTTCAAACTGTAATTAATTAACGTTTATTTCGTACTAAGTGGTTTAACGGCAATTTCACTATAAAGTAATCGTTGTTTAGAGTTTGTTAATACCAGACATTTGGCAAGAAGCTTTCATTATAGTTTCAATCTAATAGTAATTTTGGAACACAATTATGCAAATTGTATTTGTATTATTGATGATCGCTTTATCTAATCTCTTAAACATATAAAACCATGAACTGTCTTTTTGTTATCTGGCTGGCTGTCCCTTTTCTCAAGCAAGCATGTAACTTCATGTAACTTATGAGCTGATGACCTAATGCAACATGGTATTGTTATGAGCTGGGGTTCGGTGATAAATTATATACACTATGCCACTAAGCTGTACTTTATTTACACACAATACAATTTATACACACTTATTAAAAACACTTTTCCACTCCACTAAACACTTCCGACTTACTTCCCTTCGCTTGATGATTATCGCTCCGATATTCAATTGTAACTATCTCTACTCGTCCGCCCGCGCGGTATTTATACCGGCCGGAACACATAACTAGTCTTTTCGAGACGATTTACGAAATTTCTGGTAATGTGTAACGTGTTCTAGACTTGTGTAATTGTTCTATTTACAGCATCGCCATCTATTAGAGGATAGATGAAACAGCTTTAAACAACCGATACATCTTATCTCATCTAGTTCTCCCTTTCACTGATAGATGGCGTTATTTTCAATTATTGCTATTCGTAACACGGCCTCCCTCTTAAACGTGTTCGTCTCGAACATCGTTGGACCCATAGTAACGAGCCAACCGGTCCACATGAACTATCTTCGGTGCACCTCGCGGCCCCTTCTGGATTCGATAGGTGACGTCGTTCATCCTGGTAATTAGGCGATATGGCCCGTCCCACCTGGCTTGTAACTTAGGTGATTTACCTTTGCTTCGTACTGGGTTATGAAGCCACACCAATGATCCCTCATCGAAGCCTTTGTTGTTCGCCTTCCGGTCGTAGCGAGTCTTCAGCTTCTCAGACATCTGCTGTCCTGACTCCCTGATGTGCTCATATACATCGTTCATCTTGTTGCGTAGCTCGGTCGCGTAATCCGTTATATTGCATGGAGATTCTGGTGGAATACCGGTGATTAAGTCTGCTGGTAAACAATGTTATCTTCCAAAATTGGCAAAAGCTGGTGTTATTCCTGTGGTTTCGTGAACCGCACTGCGATATGACTGGAGAAACGGTTGGATATGCTTGTCCCAATCTGTTTGTTTGCCCTCCACGACCTTCGCCAAGTACCTTTCCAGGGATTGGTTATATCGTTTAACCATGCCATCTGATTGCGGATGATAAGCCGTGGTCCTGGTTTTATGTGCACCCATTACGAGACAAGTCTCCTTAAACACCTCAGATTCGAAGTTCCGGCCTTGATCGCTGTGGATTTCCAAGGGCACCCCGAACCGACAAAAGACTTCATGCACCAGCTTATCGGCCACCGTGGTAGCTTCTTGATTTGGGATTGCAAACACTTCAGGCCACTTCGTGAAGTAATCCATCACAACCAAGAAGTATTTGTTTCCGTCCTGGCTCTCCGGTAACGGTCCAGCGACATCCAATGCTATGCGCTCCCATGGGGCTCCCACATTGTACACCTTTAATGCACCTCTGCTACGAGTATGTGGCCCCTTAACAGCCGCACAACTTGTGCATTTGCGGCACCAATCCTCGCCGTCATCCCGACAGTGGAGGCAATAAAACCGCTCTCGGATCTTAGTAAGCGTCATCTTAACTCCGACCTCCCGAAGCACCATAGTGATAGAGCTGCAAGACTTCTGGCACCTTAGTTTTGGGTACTACCATTTGCAAATGGCACTGGTTACTGTGAGCGTTTTCCCATTTGCGGCACAGAACTCCATCCTGTATAACCAAGCTTTCCCACTGTGCCCAGTAACTCTTGGTGATAGGGCTCATTGCTGTGATATCACTCCATTTGGGCCTAGGCGCGTCTGATTTCTTCCATTCAAGAATTGGCTGTATATCCTTGTCATCTTGCTGAGCACTCTGCAAAGCTTCTTTCCATTCGTCGCTTAGATCCGTCTTCAACATCCTCACTAGCGCTGCCGGCTTCGCTTCCTGTCTTGCACAGTGTTTGCGTTGGTCGGGGTAAGGCCTACGCGCCAGTGCATCTGCGCCACCTTGTTCTCGCCGCCAGACAGGTACGTCAGGTGACCCCTTTGGTGGAAACAAAACTGCTTACGCTTTGGGCAGCTCAAGCGGATATGACCTCTTTCCCCGCAGTTGTAGCACCGAGGTAACGACACAACTTCCCTGATGCGGTGAGTTTGATCCTCGCGGCGCGCTGTTTCCACCTCCAGAGCGTAGGCTAAGGCTTCCTTGAGCACCTTGAAGTGCCCAAGTCTTACCACTGCTCTAACCTTCAGGTCACGGATCCCACGCCTGTACGAGGTTCCCATCTATCAGCGCTGGCGACGACTGGTATGCCTTCCTAAGCAGCCTTTCCACCTCTAGAGCCCACTGCTACAGAGTTTCTTCAGTGCGTTGTGTCCTGTGCTTCAGCTGAACACGATACACATGTTCGAGGTGCGCGTCTCCATACCTCGCCTCCAGCGCTTCCAGAAGCTTCTCATAGGTGACGTCTTTTCCGAGTGCCTCCAACACTGTCAAGGCTCGGTCGCGAAGCCCCAAGGTTAGGGCGGTTAAGGCCTGTTCTTTGGTCCACCCATTCGATCGCATCACAGCCTCAAACTGGATCTTGTATGCAGACCATGATGACGAGCCATCAAATGGTGAAACCTTAAACCAACAAGGTGAGGGCGCCACAGCCGCAGATGTAATGTCGTTGGACCCGAGCCTACACAATTTCTTCTCAACTTCGGCAATACGGGTCAGAACGTCTCCGAAGCGTCTCTGGTCCAGGTCTTGCTGGCGTTGGTTCCTGGTACGCACTCCTTCAGTTTCTTCCTTCGGCATAATCGGCATAATTTATCCCTTTCTTCTGACAGTATATTTGTAGTTATAGAAAGTTAAGAAAATGTTACATATAATATTATACAGAACCCACGTGTGCGAGTTGGAATCGCGATTTCCTCGTTTATCAATTTTATTTTTATAGCAGTGTCGATATGTTTGTAATTATGAAATAACTACCTTATAAACGTAGTAACGCAATTAGACATAAGCATAATTTAATAGTTTCCTAGAAATTTCAATATTTCTCAACACGTCGATCGCATCACGCCCCAACTTGCTCAAGTTAATTTCAATTAGATGCCAAACTTGTACCAAATTAACAACTTTAATCATTATTGCCACGCATGGCTTCTCACATAACAGCTGTTTCATGTCCTCATTTTGATTGAAATGACTCCATGGATGGCGTGATGGCTTACGTGACAATCTCACCGTGTGACACAGTACCGAGAGTTGTGGGTTCGATCCCCACACAAGACTTCTCTTAGAGTGATCATTAAACTGTTGTTTGGAGTCTGGGTTTTACTTTTGTCCGTTGATTGTAATTATGATAGTAAATTACCACGCGGCACAGATCCTTAAAGATTGAATTAAAGTATTTCTAAAAAAATATATTTTGGAAAGCACGCTTAAAGCCTCTTTTTGATATAACGAAACACAAATCTGTGCAATCTGCGAAAATCATAAGTGAGGGCTACTGACACATGTACTTGTTATTTATTTTATTTCCTTATTGGCATTTAGCTGTTGCTCTAGCGGTTAGTGACTCGGGGTTTGATTCTTACCTAGGGCAAATCTTTATGTGATGAGTACCGTCATAATTTTTGTAGGTCAAGTGAAATTAATTAATAATATATACGTGCCTATTTAGAAATATATGTATAAGTTTGCTATAATTTATTTGGTTATCATAGTTCAGGCTCTTCTCAGTTTGTTGTGTGAGTTATCATTTTCATCATCAGCCCTTTACTGTCCCACTGCTGGGCACGGGCCTCTTCTCAGTATGAGAAGGGTAAGGCCATAGTCCACCACGCTGGCCAAGTGCGGGTTGGCAGACTTCACATGTCACAGTTATCATTTTATCAAAAATAAATAAGTATATGTGTTCAAATATTTATTCCTCTTATTCATCGGTTATACGTAAAAGTTATAACATTAATATTTTCCTTCTTATCCTCAAAACCATCTGCCTCACCGTATACGAGTATACGATTTTACGAAATCGGAGAACGTCCGTCCTGCAATAAAACTTAAGTGTTGCTTTAAAATCGTATTATGGCAGACGACGAGGCAGCTTAAAGCAAAATCCACGTGTGTCCCGATGCTTTTAGGTCCACCTTTATATAAATTCTTCATAAAATAATCTGCTTGCAGAAAATTTCCTGCAAAATATTTTCAATTTTGTCAACGGTTCAGCTTTAAATTTGAAATTTTGACGGTCGGCGTTTTATGAAAATTATTTAAAGCTATAAATTAGACTAAAAGTAGTTCTTATTTATATAAATTGTTGAATTTCTATCGTCAGGCATTTTTCTAGTTTACCCGATGAACAAGAACTTTGTTTGTATTTTGACTGAAAATCGTTCTAAATAATGGAACCTATTACATACATCTAACATAAATATTGGATTTTTGTATCTTTATTAAACTTGGATTTTTATATTTTTATTAAACCATACTTAAGTTAAGAAACGGCTTTGGAAACGGCAGTTATAACTCTTTCGCGAAGGTGAAAAAGTTATATTTGTATTTATTCATTGTGCCTCTTACTAACTCTTAACTCTTAGCTCGTATTAAATTTTAACGTTATTATTTTGCTTCAGTTAAAAAAATATTTTAACGAAATTATACTTAATTTCTACATACCAAATAACAAATAATTACTTAAGTACCTTTTGTATAATAGTTGGCACTACCTTTTAGTTCTGGAGCCCAAACACGAAACATTGATGTATGTGTAATGTAATGTGACGTGTCATCGACGAAAGAACGATAGCATCCTGACATCCTGTCGCATATTCGATACCTTTACACCGTGATCATACCGTTAATAGACATGTGGCCAAGTGAGTTAAATGAATGCTTTGTTAAATGAATGGTGCCTTCCAAGACAAAATCAATGGTTCATATTTGTTCTATACAGTATCTCACATATTCACAAAGCAGTTAATGTAAATAATAGGCTATGATCCACTTAGTGGAAATAAATACCCAAACATTGATCGCTGAGTTATTTGCATTGATTACGAGTATAACCATTAATAAATAGGGCCTTCTAATACCAATTTATATTACCATCAAATTATTTATATTTGGGTATTTTTGTTGTTTTCGCATCATAGCGGACTTCCTTACATTATTTTTGTATTTATAAAAAGCTTACTACCGTTTGATGATAAAAGCGACATCAAAAGCGAGCACAAGAGGTCGACTTACATTGAAAACGCTATTCATAACAAACTTAGTCCTAATTCATGCCTCAGTCTTTCAGTGGTTCATAATAACAAGATCGTTATCCACTTCTTTCCATTTCTTTATTCAGATTCGTTTGTTAGCGATAATAGAGCTTTTTTCTAAAGTTCTATTCAAAACCATTTCCTATAAAATTTTGTGGTAAGAATTTATGTTCATTTACTACAATTTTAATGTAAATTATGAAATCAAAAGAAAACTTGGCACCATTTCGCGGAATTAATTGCTATACTTACGCGATTAGACTCTATACCACTGACTAGCAGAAAAGTGAGGTTTTCATTTCGCTTTTGCCTTAGTATACAACTTCCTCTTTGCGTACTTTTCACCGTATTTGCAAACGCGATTCCTCAAATTAAATTCATATTGTTTTTGGCAGGCAAATATTTAATGAAAATCTACCAAACTACCATTTTTATAAATATAAGCATAGCCACAATCAATCAAAATCAAAAACTTAATCCCAAAAAAACATCGTTATCATTGACAATAAAACAATTTCAGTAACATTTCTCCAATTGGATACGAAGGGACGCAACGGTCCGTTATCTCCAGATCCATTAAAAGTTCGCTTCTACAGAGTATTTATAACTCAATATTGCCTTTGCGACAAGCCGCAGAATTCAAATTTGTTCATTTGATAATAAAAGTTGAGAAGTTGACTCGATCACGTAGCTTTCTTTGGATGTTCAAGATGTTTGAATCTTACCAATTGCGGTAATACGTCCGAAGACTAATAAAAGTTTGGAAATACCGTAAAGAAAATAAGTTCGGGTTTTCTAGTGGTAATGATTTTGAGCTATTTTCTTTTAGAGCGTTTACTTTACAGACCTGTAAAAGTGTGTAAAAGAGTTATAAAAAGTTATGATATGGTATTCGTTGGTTATTATGAAACTTAATTAAAAAAATAATTCAACTTGTGCGTTTTATAGAATACTAGCTGACCCAGCGAACTCCGTATCGCCTTTTTAAGAGTTTTTATTTAATTCCCTTTTTTCCAAGCCCCTTTTCCAAAGTTACTATTGACTTAGCGCTTAATCTCTTATCATTTCAGAATCTATAAATGATGAACAAACAAACATAGATTTTTATATAATATTGAATTCCCCATTCCTTAAAATAACGGAGACGATACCCATATCGACTTTAAAAACAAATCCCGTCCGCCATGTTTGATTTCCTATCTGCCATCTTTGATTTCCTATCAGCCATCTTTGATCACGAAATAGATGTTGTATTTGGATTCTCCATCCCTTAAATCATCAGAGACGATACCCATATTGATTTTTTAAACTTTTCCCATCCGCCATCTTTGATTTCCCATCCACCATCTTGAATCACGAAACAGATGTTGTATTTGGATTCCCCATCCCTTTTAACATCGCAGACGATACCAATATTGATTTTTTTTAATTTTCCCATCCGCCATCTTTGATTTCCCATCCACCATCATTGATCACGAAATAGATGTTGTATTTCGATTCCTCACCCCTTAAAATATCGAAGGCGATACCCATATTGATTTTTAAAATTTTCTCATCCGCCATCTTTGATTTCCCGTCCGCCATCTTGGATTACTAAATAAATTTCATATTATTAATCAGCGTCCCGAAAATCTCGAAAACGGTACCCATATAGATTGTATCCTATCCGTTTAGCCTTTTTTACCTTTGACCCAACCCTCCCCCTTCTCGTTTGACCATTTTATTATTTTTGTCTGGCCCCTAAAAGTTGTGACGTAATTTTATATAGCCTTTCGGAATAATAGGGTTGTTTCCAACTAGTCAAATCAAGCACTTTTAATGAAATGTCAAAAACGACCTTTGCTAAGGCATTTGTATGAAATATGACCTAATGGACGTCATAGTTTTTTGCTGACAAATAGAATACTTATTATCAATATATATATATATATATATATATATATATATATATATATATATATATATATATATATATATATTATAATGTTAAATAAAGTTTTAACATTAATTGATAAAGGAAACTACCATTATTTTGGCATAATATATGTCACTAGATAACAATACTTGTATAATTAATTTCACTTGCAGGAAACTTCCCTTTTATATAGCCTATAGCCTTTCGGAATAATTGGGCTATCATAGGCAATAACAATTTTTAAAATCCGACTGCTAGTTCCTGAGATTAGCCGACATTATCTTTTAGACTTTTTAGCCTTTTGCCCGGCCCCAAAGAGTTAAAGCGTTATGTTATATAGCCTATAGCCTTCCGGAATAACTGGGCTATCGTACACAAAAAGATTTTTTCAGATCCAATTGGTAGTTCCTGAGATTAGCGCGTTCAAACAAACAAACAAACTCTTCCACTTTATTATATTATTATACTAGCTGACCCAGCGAACTCCGTATCGCCTTTTTAAGAGTTTTTATTTAATTCCCTTTTTTCCAAAGTTACCATTAACTTAGCTCATCTTATCATTTCAGAGTTTATAAATGATGAACAAACAAACATAGATTTTTATATAATATTGAATTCCCTATTCCTTAAAATATCGGAGACGATACCCATATCGACTTTAAAAATAGTCCTATCCGCCATCTTTGATCACGAAATAGATGTTGTATTTGGATTCACCATCCCTTAAATCATCAGAGACGATACCCATATTGATTTTCAAAATTTTCCTATCCGCCATCTTTGATTTCCTATCCACCATCTTTGTCCACGAAATAGATGTAGTATTTGGATTCACCATCCCTTAAATCATCAGAGACGATACCCATATTGATTTTTAAAATTTTCCCATCCACCATCTTTGATTTCCCATCCGCCATCTTGAATCACGAAATAGATGTTATATTTGGATTCCCCATCCCTCTTAACATCGCAGACGATACCAATAATGTTTTTTTTTTATTTTCCCATCCGCCATCTTTGATCACGAAATAGATGTTGTATTTCGATTCCCCACCCCTTAAAATATCGAAGGCGATACCCATATTGCTTTTTAAAATTTTCTCTTCCGCCATCTTTGATTTCCCGTCCGCCATCTTGGATTACTAAATAAATTTCATATTATTAATCAGCGTCCCGAAAATCTCGAAAACGATACCCATATAGATTGTATACTATTCGTTTAGCCTTTTTTTGCCTTTGACCCAACCCTCCCCCTTTTCGTTTGACCATTTTATTATTTTTGTCTGCCCCCTAAAAGTTGTGGCGTAATTTTATATAGCCTATAGCCTTTCGGAGTAATTGGGCTATCATAGGCAATAACAATTTTTTAAATCCGACTGTTAGTTCCTGAGATTAGCCGACATTATCTTTTAGCCTTTTTAGCCTTCTACCCGGGCCCAAAGGGTCGAAGCGTTATGTTATATGGCCTATAGCCTTCCGGAATAACTGGGCTATCGTATACAAAAAGAATTTTTCAGATCCGACCGGTAGTTCCTGAGATTAGCGCGTTCAAACAAACAAACAAACAAACAAACTCTTCCGCTTTATTATATTAGTATAGATTAGTATAGATAATGTTTCACGAAAGGACGGGAAATTATATTGACTAAGCGTTTCGATGATGTTACCAACATTTTGAAACTGTCATATCAAAATACTATTGAATAATTCAACAGTCTAAAACGATTATACCGTTTCCGATAATATCACTTTGATGGAATATACTTACTCGGTCCACAGGACTGATAAACAAAAAGCGTTTTGCTGTCAATTCAAATATAATATTTATTCAATATTATTTGCTTCTAGCTGGTTCGAAGTACCAGCACTTACAATTTATTCTATTACTAGATAAGTCCGCGGTTACACCCGTGTTATTTAAGGCTACTGCTACGCAAAATTCAAATCGGACCAGTATAGTACTTGAGATTAGCGCGTTTAACCAAACAAACAAACTCTTCAGCTTTATATATTATTATAAGATTTTTAATCACTATGTTTAGTTTCGCTATACTTTTTTAAGTATAAATGTTTACAAGCAAGAGATGACGGCATAGTAGAAGAAAGACCAATAGACTGGCATGCAGTCCTCTGCATGCCAGTCTATTGGTCTTTCTAGTCATTGGGTCCTCCCAATGACTTTTCGCAATTATGTGCGTTCTAAATTGTCAATTTTGACTTATCGTGAGCCTTGCAATATCAGCCAAATATAATAGCCAAAGATGTTGCAAAAGTAAAAAGAAGTTCGTAGCAATCTCAAACAGTCGTTACGGGGGAGCCAAGCCACTCATTTTCTAGTCTAAACTATGGAATATCTATGATATAGTTATTCGTCTGGGCTGTTGAGGTCAGACGACAGTTACTTCGTAGAAATGATAATTTCTGTCATATCTGGTAAGACTAGAAAGCTTATTCCAGGGTCTTGAGAGGAGTCTTGATATGATAAATATTATAACGATTTCATATTCCGGAGAAGCAACACAACTAACGTTTTTAGAAACCGCATATTAAGCGGCGAGGTACGCCGTCCTATCAAGGTATTTAGACATTGCGATTTAATTCATAAATGAAACTCAGTCTGAATGTATCCCGATTCGCTGCGTAATATACAATTTATATATTTACAAAACCTTGCCGTGACCTACACCTACGTAAATCAATACGCAATGCAAACAGCAATTAAAGTTATTCAATTCAAATAAAATTGTATATTCATATTGTCCTTGCGATAAAAAGAACAATCGTTATTTATAAGTTAAAGTAGTTTCCGAAGGTTATAAATATACATTTATAATATTATTTTTTTCACGCGAAGAAAGTATTGCATGTTGTTTATGACTTTTCAAGACAAGTTCAAGATTGAAGTATAGGTGATATTTAAATCTTGAAGTTTTCATTTTCATGTACTTATGAAAAACTGCAGTCGTAAATACGCAAAGTTTGAAACCAGAAAACCTCAGCTAAAGTAGGTAGTAATAAACTGCGTAAAAATTATACATAAGCGAAAAGATATATGTATTTGTTATCGAAGCACGCTGAAACGAAAATTCGTACGAGAGATTTTACAAACACAGCTTGGTTTAACGTTGCAATATATTAAAATATTTGTTCGCAGGTGTTAACCCCAAAGAGCTCAGAGACACAAAAACCGGCGTGTTTGTGGGTGCGTGCTTCTCAGAATCTGAGAAAACATGGTTCTACGAAAAGATGCAGGTCAACGGCTTCGGTATTACCGGGTAAGATGGCCTTTTATTTCAATTGTTAATCCCAATATTCACTTTTGTAACGTTATACTTACTACTAGAATCCGCTCGCAGCTTCACCCGCTTGGGAATGAAAAGAAAATGACACTCTCCAGCCTCCTATCTCCACGCACAAAAATCAGACGATAACATCGCACCGTTACGATGTAAAAAAATTGAGCAAGTGCGAGTCGTACTCGCGCACGACGGGTTCCGTACCATCATCTTTAAAAGAAAATCACGTTTGCTGTATGTATACTTAAATATTTTTTAAGTTTCTACCTATTTATTAAGATCGAGTAACAAATCGCTCGAAAATTACGTTTGTTGTATGGGAGCCCCCCTTTATTATTAACTTTTATTTTATTTAATGTTTTATTTTGAAAGATAATATACAACTACATATTCTGTGAATATTTTAAGCGTCTACCTGTTACTGTTGGTAATTGTGAGCAAAGAATACGAAAAAAAAACACGTTTATTGTACGGGACCCCCCTTAATATTTTTTTTTAGTATTTGTTGTTATAGCGGCAACCAAAATACATAATTTGTGAAAATTTCAGCTTTCTAGCTATCACGGTTTATGAGATACAGCCTGGTGACAGACAGACTGACAGACGGACAGACAGAGAGCGGAGGCTTAGTAATAGGGTCCCGTTTTTTACCTTTTAGGTACGGAACCCTAAAAATAATATGTATACACACTTCATACTAGTATGAATTCTTTTCAGAGAAATATATTTTTTTCGAGGAAATCTTGCAGAAAAGTGTATACTAGCATTTTTTTTTTTAAATACTGGGAACTTTGTGAGATCGGCCAACTAGTGCTTGAAGATTTTCAATAATAAATAAACCTATTAAAGGTTTTATTTAAATTCCCAGCAAACTTTAAAAGTTTAGTTTGAAAGTAGTTCAGCTATAGATTTGCTTCTTTATACTTAGTCTTTTAATCTTTACCTAAGTTGTTCTATTCTTTTTTATTTCTTTTTTTATAGACTCACGCCTTTATCCTTGAAGGGGTAGGCAGAGGTGTAATGTTACACCCACATTTCGCCATGAAATTATTAGGTCCCACGTAATAGGGGGCGAGCCGTTTGCCGTACCGAGACATTACCAGCCTCCGTGCTGCTACTAAGAATTTCCTAACGGAAAAACCCAATAGCACTTTGCCCGACCCGGGAATCAATTATGCCGCGAGACAAGTCTTTATGCCGCGAGACCAACGAGGCAGTCAGTTGTTCTATTCAATTCATGATTTTGGTTTTTATTGCTGCTCTCATACCGCTGCCGCGCTGATTAAATTTCCATTTTTATAAACGCAGATGCAAACAAAATAAAGAATTTGAAATAAAGATTTTGAGTTTCTCAGTTTCTCATACTTCCTCCAATTATGTCAATGCTTACCACAAGCTTTTAAAATTTAAAAATATATTTTGCCAGAGAATCCATACATTAGGATATTATGGTTAAATATTGTTTTATTATACGGTATCATAACCAAGTGCTTGTTTGTTCTTGGCTGTTTCTGTCATTCAAATTTGAATCATGTAGGTACATCGATTTTGAACCTATGGACTGATTTAATCCAATGACGAGACATGGAACGTGCGCCAATTGCGTCTTACGAAATAAATAGACTAAAATAATACTAACTAATACGGTCAGCATAACTAAAATCAAGTTCTCACCGCGTTAATACGCAGCAATACACGACTAGTTATGTTTAGGTCCCAATCTAATAGGGTGCGAGCCTATTGCCATCTACCGGGCACATTATTAAGCCAGCGATAATTAACATTTTTAATAATTTTAATATACACATAACTTCGAAAAGTCAGAGGTGTGTGCCCGGGGTAACTGGGGATCGAACCCGAGACCATCGTCTCGGCAGTCCGTTACGTAAACCACTGGGCTATCGCCGCTCTACTAATTATTGTATTACATTTAAAAATTTAATGTATATATTTCTTGTGTGCGTGTGTATGTCACTGAACTCCTCCTAAACGACTAGACCGATCTTGATAAATTTTTTTTGTGTGTGTTCAAGGGGACTCGAAAATGGTTTAGATTTACAATGAAGTCCACTGCTAAATATTTTTTACATAATTTTTAATTTGTAAGTAGTTGTGGATTTTGGAATGTTTCACATTGGAACCGACGGACTGCGCTGCTATCGCAGTGTCAAATCTTATATTAATAATTTCGTCAAGGAGTACATCGAAACCTTACCTGAATAATAAAACATTAAAAAAAAATAAACTGGATAACATTTTGAGTACTTCTAAGTCTTAGTACTGAGTAGTTTGTATGTGAAAATACTTTTTGCAGTTATATTTCTTGAACAGTTAAAACGACAATTATGGAAGTATCCGCCCAATAAAAGAGATTTGTCTTACCCTGAACTTAGATGATATACTATAACTAGAGAATCTCGAATTTACGCGGGCGAAGCCGCGGGAAAAGCTAGTGTAATATAAATATATTGCATTTAAAATTCGCTCTGCTGTAACCAAATTCAAATTTCCATACAACAATTTCAGTTCTAATATTAAATTCATTTAACAATGGCTGCAAAGCGATTAAAAGCGAGTTGGCGGCTCAACTGCATCCACCGTTCATTATTACAATTGCGCACCCGAGTTGCAAAGCGTTTAAAACTTACCATAGTTATTATTGCTTTGTAATATTGTTACTTATTTTGTTCTGGCTGTGTACAATTCTGTAGGTAGAAAGTAACTTAGAATGTTGACTAGGTAAGCCCCCGGCATCAGCCTCGTGTCATTGTGTTCAAAGCCCGTGAATAATAAGGGAACCTTAGTATGTCCATAACATAGGACAAATACTCGGCTGTCTAATCCCGAACTAGGCAGATTCTGTGATTTTCATTCCTATTTTACAAACACACACAAATTAATTTTTCATTTTTTATATTTCTTTATGATTTAATGTATTTTCTTTATTTTTTAATGACTTTTTTATTAATTTAAATCAATAGATAGATAGATAGATAATTCTTTATTGTACAAATGTTGGTACAAATTCGGTATAAATGACAAGTGTACTACATACATATCAAATGCACAAGGGCGGCCTTATCGCAAAGTGCGATCTCTTCCAAGCAACCTTAGATAGATTAGATAGACCTTAGATCAATATTAGTGATTACTTTTAATACGTATGGTAAAGTTTGATGTCTTACAAGTAATTTCAGTTGCTTAATTCTGTGTTCATTCACTTAACACGTTCACTGCGGGAGCTCAAAACCCGTCTCGAATTCCAGTGCGTTACGAGATATAATGCGCCCCGTAAAGTGCTACTACATTGTGCGTTACGGGTATAAAAGTGCCCCGTACACCCTTATTGCTTTCTTAGTCTATAACTGACTGAAACTTTATGTTTACTTTTATTTTATTTTATAGTCTGATAGATTATGAAATGAGCTATGTTACAGTCTTTTCGCCAGTAGATTTGGCAAAATTTGACGAAAATAAAACGAAAACAAATTGTTCGGGGTCTGGGAAACCCCGTACCGCACTTGAAATAATAAAATACGGGACTATACTGCCCCGTAACGCACAGAACTCAGTTATATCGATAAAGTTATAGTGATGAGAAATAAAAGAAACGATACATTTTTTTAATATATTTTTTTTATTACAGCTCGGGAACTTTATTTAGGAACTTAGGTTACACATTTTACAGGTACATATGTGAATCAAAAATATTTAAACTGTGGGAGTTATATAGTTTAGCTTACTAGAGAACATTATGACACTAAATTCAAACATATAGGTATGTTTATTAATATATTGAAACCGAATAAAGTTGTATTAAGTTTGTTTATTATTATTATAATTAAAATATGATCTAGGCACGAACATGTTAATATTTGACTGTTCCAACATATGTCGCGATCGCTTCGTTATCGATAATTAAACACTACGTCTTGTGCTTATAACAGCTTCAATGCTAATGACCTCACGACCCCGTACGGGAACACAATAATTTATACGGGGTTTTGTTAACCCCGTATCGCACTGGAAGGTATTTCTTGCTCTCTGGTCGTAACGGGGTTTATAAGACCCCGTATGTTTTTAAAATATCAACTGATTCTTTAGTCGGCGTATATGAAAAATATATATTTATCTCTCCTATACACTAATTAATTTCATAGATACAGCTCCCGCACCAGCGAGTAAACCCTAGTTTTTCCGTCCGCACTGAACTACAGCAGTGTACGAGGTTGAAAAAACCCCGTAACGCAGTGAACGTGTTAAGGGGTAGATACCTGGTGACCTGAATACAGGTTTACGTCTAGTTTAGGCACCAGTCTCCCACAATATAATGTAAGCAAACGACTGTTCAAAAATTGTGAAGATGTATTTGTATTTTATTTTTTAACCGACTTCAAAAAAGGAGGAGGTTCTCAATTCGTCGGAATCTTTTTTTTTCATTTATATTGTGGAGAGAAAATAAATTCTTCTTATTAAATACAAACATAAATATAGTATAAAAATAATTTTGATTAAATGTCGACCACACTCACAATGGTTTCAATATGGAACATAATAGTATAATACCATTCATATAGAGTTTGCCGAATGGTTTGTAACTTATAACGCAAGCACTATGGAACTTAACTCCAATACATTATTACTTCGTGTGGCTTAGTAAGCTCTAGACCTCGCTGCCGATAACTTATTGGCGTATTAGTTACTAGAACACAGTTATCGCTAATATACCTATCTTTTGACTTATTTTGACTTGAAATATTTACATCAGACATGATCAATGTTTTATTGAAGTAAAGTGAAGACTTGTTATCATTGATATCATTAAGTTATTACCCTGTAAGGACATTAATGACTGTCATATTATTGACTTTTTGGGTTGCAATTTCGAAGTTTTTAATTTTTTTTCAGCTGTAAATTTATGATTCGCAGATAGTATAAAAGAAATATGAGATACCAAGCAACCAGTAAATATAAAAGTCAAATAAGCAAGTACAAAACACAGCAGAAGTAAAATTCACCCCAAAAGGCTATTAAAAGACCGCAATCATCCTCCTAGCGTTATCCTAGTTTCAACCCGAAGTCCGCTTACTAGTCTAACAGTATTTGGCTGAATTAATTCACTTCCACAGAGCGCCTGCCTGTTTGACCACTAGGCTATCGCTGCCTTAAAAGACTGAACTAACTTAATACATCTTCCACAGATGCTCCCGTGCCATGTTAGCCAACCGTATCTCGTACTGGTTGGGCGTCACGGGTCCTTCCTACACAGTGGACTCAGCTTGCTCCAGTTCGCTCTACGCCCTAGAGCACGCCTTCAGAGCCATCCGCGACGGACACTGCGACGCCGCCATCGTAGGAGGCTCCAATTTGTGCCTTCATCCTTACGTGTCACTGCAGTTCTCTAGGTAAGGACAACGAACTTCTGCCTGCTATTATCCAGCAGTGGACTATGTCAGGCTGATGATGACGATGATGATGATGATGATGATGATCACACTGAAAGCTCTAATGAGCACATTTCATAGGCTCCTAAAACCATGGAGAATAAAAAATTATACACACAGCATTCTTATCAAAAAGCCCAAAAAACTGACGTCGTCGTTTTTAAATTGTTTATTTAAATGAACTATACTATTATTATACTACCTTTGAATTCTCATTATGGATTTTATTAAAGTGTGAAATAATACACTAAAGGTATTCTATTAGTAAATTAAACCGTAATTCAGTCTAGACCTTATATTTCATTTGCGAAAGTAATAATAAAGCTAGCACTAAATATTTTCTCTCTGGACCGACCCGGCTTGTTATTAATGGAGACAGCAAAAAGGGCAAATGCTGTGAAACATAATATGAGAGTCTTTAGCGACTAAGTAATAGTAAAGCAGTGACGTAATCCAAGAGCATTATTTATTAAGTTCCTTTTGCTTGACCCGTAGTACCATGTTAATCTGGGATAAAGGAAATACAGCGTATTAAGTTTCTGTCCTTTCTAACAATTTGTATAAGTCTGCTCAAATAATTTAATTTACTCAACTCAAATAAATGCTTTGTTGGGATTACTGATTTCTCAGAGTACCTTATTATGTTACCGTAAGGTAAGGTAATTAATAACATTATTACGAAGATACTTTTACGGTCGTAAGAGCTGTAGTAAAAGCGATAGATCGATATGGAGCAATCAATTCATGGGTCGCTGCTGGTGTAGACTACCTACCCACAGTTGGCCAAGTATGCTAGTACATGAGCGCTGAAGTGTGCTATAGGGTGATAAGGTCTTAATGAAGATGCAACTGTGATGAATAAATGTAGGTATTATGCAATAAATATTATTTAAGTTTTGTCACCGCCTTGAATAGAAAAAAAAACGCAAAAGCAAAAAAAAAAACCCTGGTGTTTACCCTTTCAGTCCACGCCCAGTAAAATCCAAAGTACCCACCTAACACGTCAACCCCCATACACGTATAGAACATAATCTAGAAACAGTTCTTATTATATCGTGATTGTTCTTAGGTTGGGAGTGTTATCACCTGATGGCAGATGCAAAAGTTTTGACAACAGCGCCAACGGGTACGCGCGCTCGGAAGCCATTGTCGTATGCTTCTTACAAAAGGCCAAGGATTCTAGAAGGTTTGTATATCAAAACTTGTAAACAACCAAAGCATATTTTAAGTCTATTTGTTATCTAAAATGCCATCAAATCAAATGATGAAAAATTTTAAAATAATGATGGTTTTAAGGAAAGACATACATAGACTCACACCTGTTTTCTCGAAGGAGTAGGCAGAGTCATAATAAACGCCCACTTTTCGCCAGTGTTTTCCCACGTAATAGGTGGCGAGCCTATTGCCGCTTATCGGGATATTTTGTTTGCCAGAGCCTCGTCCGTTGATCGGCAGGTGCACCACTTGCAGGTGAGGTTGGCTTGGGACCCTAAGTTCTTGGTGAGAACCCTATGCACCCTGGTGGGAACCCTATGCACCTCAAAAAATAAAGTTATGAGCTCATGTTACATTTTTAATACATTCAGGATCTAGGTACCCATGCCTGCTGTATATAAGCAGTTTAAAACATATTGAAAAAAACATGCCCTCAATAACGTAAATTTTATACTCGTAAGTCTGCACAAAACTTACTCTAAAACTTCTATCAGGGTATACGCTCAACTCTTACATGCCAAGACGAATTGCGACGGGTACAAAGAACAGGGTATCACGTACCCCGCCGGTCACATCCAGAAGCTTCTGCTCAGCGAGTTCTACGAGGAGTGCTCCATTCCACCATCCACCTTGGAGTTCGTTGAAGCTCACGGCACCGGTAAGGATATAATCTATTTTTGTAAACTACTTTAATACGCGACAAAATAGTGTTATAGTTTTCGTCTTAGAATGTTGTTCTTAATTTAATAATAATATAATATTCTACTACATTCACACAACACTATCTAGTCCCAAACTTAGCAGAAGCTTGTTGTACGTGCGTGCGTGGTACCAGATAATGGATAAACATACATATATACTTTTTTTTGTAAATACATACATATTATACATAGAAACACCCAGACCAAGACAAACATCCGTATTCATGCACACAAATGTTTGACTTGAGCGAGAATCGAACCCGCGACCTTCGGCGTAGCAGTCGCTTACACTCCCGCGGCGCCAACCGGTCGTCAATTGCTTCCTCGGTTGTTTTTTTGGTATTGGTTCTAAAATAGTAATATAAACTTGTTAACGTCTTATCCATGGTATTAAACATCAGGTGCGCTACAAGCTCAAATGAGACATAGAACAAAAAAAAATGTCTGAAATCTACATAAATCGAGGAATAAGGATTACATTAAGACAATTATTAAATTTCACTAGAAATTGGCTCAGATGAGAACCACGTAGTCCGTGGCAATTTCAGACAAAATTTCAATTCATTAACTCACACTCTATCACCTAAATCTGAGAAATAAATAAAACAATTTATTTATAGGGGGATCATATCGTGTCACTTTTATTAAAATTAGAGCTTAGCAGACTATTCTCACAAACTTTCAAAAAGAAACGGCACATTAACTCTCAGAGTGCAAAGTGAAAACTTGCAAGCAGAAAATGAAAAAATAGATACGAAAACTTTCTCAGAACAGTTAGGGGCACTCGGACATAAAATTAAACGGTTCTTTTCACAACGTTTCTAGTTATTGTTTAGTAGATACAGAATGAAACTAGTTTATAGCCACATCATAAAGGCAGATAAAAGTGATGCCAAATGATGTTTTCGAAATTGTGGCAATACAGATATTGTAACTTAGGAAGGATAATTTAATGCCAGTCTGCTTCTGAGACCATTAAAATTGAAAACTATTTTATGTAAGTACATGAGTTATTGTTACAATCATAGAAACGTTATAATTATATTTCATGGAAAACTTCATAAGCTATTTTGTAACAGCTTTTGCCAACACCCCGTGACAAACGAATTGAACCTATTGTAGTAACACAATGCAGCTCGACCACAAAAACTGACATATTTCCGACAACTATGGGCTCTGCTAAATATCTATTGTGTTTTTGCCATTTGCTCTGTACAGCGCGAAAATTACAAAAGCAAATTGTTGCCAGGTTTGACAATTAGTTAAGTTTGTTCCATGATCTTATTTACATTGGCCGATGTTTACCACATTAAATGTAACTCGTGATTACTAAACATGTTCGGCTGTAAATGGACAAACATTATGTATTCTATTACAGTAGTATTTTTGAAGAAGTAAATCATTCTGGTGCTTGATGTCTAAGCACCTATTTCTAAATTTACGTTACTTTTCAGCTCTCAGGCACAGTTTAAAATAATAAAAAATATTTATTTGTACTTTAATACGAGTTTGACGCTTTGATGCTTTACGAGCAACATGCTACGAGCAAAATATTTTTCAGAAATGAAAATATCTAGTTTTTTGTTTTTTAAATATTTATTGCTTCAAATAATTTATGTCACAGTATTTATTATCAGTTTTGCAACGATAAATATAAACGTAGAGGTGAATATTTTCACCTTTAAGACTGTGATAAAAATATTTGAAAACGCAAGCGGCACGACATAGTAGGTATACAATAATTTGAACGTAAAACATCTGAATATAAGACATTTTTACGACTGAAATATTTCGAGGCCAGAAATCTTAAATATAAAAGGAAAGTTTTACAAGCTTTTGGACAGTTAAATTGTTAAAGTGTTCTGTTTACCTGTGTTAAATCGCTCGGTAACGGAAAAAAGTATAAAAGATTTATAAAAGACAATGGGTCAAAAGACGGAAGAAATGACGGACAAAAAGTATTGCGTGTACTGTTCTAGCAAACATTTGCAAACTACATAAAAAATTATGGGTTCTGTGTAAACCTATTTACGTAGTATAACTTACCGAATCTACCTACAATTGCAAGGATTATACCACAAAATTCAACCACTAGTTAGCCGTGGTCAAGTTTGTGTATGGTATTAATCTCTAGGAGGCTTAAGACTTGAATCTATTGGGACCTAACCAAACCATTATTGGAAAACTTTCAACCCCACCTGCCGCAGATTAAAAAGGTACAGCCATTTCTATCGCACGACTAAAGTGTCAGAAAAATATTACTTATCGCAAAATTTAAACAAGAATCAAAGTGAAATGTCAAAGTAATATTATCATTTTTAGATCATTGGTTCTAAAATTGTCGTCACTTAATGACGAGAGTGAAAATTAAGGATTTTATGGCCACTCAAAAGTAAGGCTCAGCGCAGACAGAACGGAGCGCGCCGGAGAGGATTTTATTAACGCACTTGAAAATAAACTTTAAAATTATTACAATAAAGCGCATAAACGGATTCCCGCGTATCTTCGAGGACACGCGAGCATTTTTTGTCAGGTTCAAGCATTTATGCACTTTATTTTAATAACCTTAAAGTTTATTTTCAAGTGCGTTTATAAAATCCTCTCCGCTGCGCTCCGTTCTGTCTGCGCTGAACCTTAATCGACTTCTCCTTACATTCACCCGTACCTGCCCTCCATTCACCAAATTAATTTAATAAAATAATTATCTGCTTTACGGGAGAACGCTTTTACGTGTTGAAAGTTATTTAGCAATGGCTTCATTGCGAAATAGTAAATTGCCTATTTCGCAATGAAGCAAGGATTCACACGCCATTGCTTATGTTCCCTTCGTGATGAAATTTGAAAGCATGAATACTTCGTAGATGAAATCTTATTAAAGCTCGTCTCGCCATTACGTATAGATCAGCCGTGATGTCCTATACTATTTGAAGAGGCCCTTCAATATTGATATTCGGCCATTTGTAGTTTGACATGCTACAAAAATGACCCGCCTAGTTCCACTAAAGCGTTATATAAATGTGGTAATAATATTGATGTATTTGTATTCAGGTACCAAGGTAGGCGACCCAGAGGAGTTGCTAGCCATCGACGAGATCTTCTGCACGGGTCGCTCAGAGCCGCTTATGATTGGTTCAATCAAGTCTAACTTAGGACACAGCGAACCCGCCTCCGGTCTTTGCTCTATTGCTAAGGTAAGTTCTCAAGTCGTTTTGAATATACATACAACAAAAAAACCAGAGATTTAAAATTCTGAAAATAACCTATTGCGTTGTAGATGAATCTTCGTTGAGCGATTAAAAATTTGTTTACTTTAAATTTATGTAGTTTCTTCATGTGAAGAAAGGGTAAGGATAGGTTTTTGTGCCTTTTTCTGGTGATACAAAGACTTATAGATCATAGTTATCTTTAGTAATAAGCATAGCCTGTCAGTCTTTGAATTTGCCTTCTTTCATAAATACGTCTAATTTCCTAACTTTGGTTTTCATTGGAACAGAGTCATAACATAAATGTATAATACGTATCACAAGTGCAAGATAAGGAGATATCAAATAGGTACACACTTTGTCAAAGTATCACATATAAATTATGACGTAACTTTTGGCGTGTTCGACAACATTAATTATGTTGCAACCGTTTTTTCAGTAAAATGTGATTATTATTATAAAATAAAACAGCCATAGTGATCAATCTGGCGCCATGCATTTTAGCTGTTATAATTAAATACCTATTGCGAAGATACAATAAAGCAGATCGATTGTAAATATTTTTTTATAGCTATAACTTCTCATAAAGTTTTGTCTATTCTTAATAGATGTGTATCGCGTACAGTACCGGTTACATTCCCCCCAATCTGAACTTCCACACGCCCCGTGAGGGAGTGGCGGCGCTCGCTGAGGGCAGGATGAAGGTCATCACTGACAAGCAGCCCTGGAACAGAGGCATGTCGGGCGTTAACAGCTTCGGGTTTGGAGGAGCCAACGCTCACGCCTTGCTCAAGAATGTCGCTAGGGATAAGGTGAGTTAACTTAGTGAAAATGATAATGTGATGTTATAGTATATAAATTACTAATTTTGTCAGCACAAAAAAAGCGTAAAGAACTGGAAACATTTTAAAATAAATCAAACAGCTTGTTTTAGGGTTCAATTGTGATTTAATAACCCTAGCAAGTTACGCCAGCGATATCAATTACATGTCGCCGGCCATGTAAGTTTTCAAACAAAGACTATAATTATGTATATATAATAGGTAACTAGTAACCTAAATCTGCAATCAGTACATGGATTACAACACTAAATTTTAATTGATTATGTTTTGCATAGATGATAAATCATTAAGATTTGCTCTTGGAAATAGAATACGAGTTCGCACACCGAAATAGACGTATGTCTTGCATGTCTCGTAACGATGTTAATTTAATAAGAACTCTGAATGCTTTTAGGTAACTAGATAATGTGTAATCAAATACTGAAAGTTCTACTCAATGTAAAAAGATGTATAAATACATAGAAAAACGGATATTTTACCTCACTGCCGATATTAATATTCAATTGGCGATTCAAAGATACGAGTAGATTTCAAAATAATGAGCATTTTGCTAGATCACTTAAGGACCTACCTATCCTACTTATACATATGTAAGTATATAAGTAAGAGTACTTACATGCACATACGTAGGATAAATAAGTAGGTAAATTCTTATCGTATATCTTGCTTTGTTAAGCTACAGCAACAAAACAAGATATAAGAAACAAGCTTGACAATCGGCTCTCTAAATATCGAAGCCACAATAATTAGGTTCATCAATTATCTAAGTCTCGTTTCCATCTTTGAGTTTGTTAAACTTTTACAAAGTTACATCAGATTCGGTTTCCACTTCATCGATTACGTCGCTCATTATTTTGTTTCTTGTTTGTGAGGTATCTATTTTAGCTTCGAAATATTCATTGAAATGTTATCTACGTATTATTAATATTGTTAACGTTGGCTTAACATCAGGAGTATATTACATCTTGATGTTTATTTAGGTCGTTGTTGTTCGTCTAATTATATTTAGCTTGCTGATATTAGTTGGTTTAAAAATAGATTTTGATTGGCTCGTAACTTGCCTCACAATAATGTTTCATCTTAATATATAAAATCCTTGCGTTACTGACTGACTGACAGACACGCTACAGCCGAAACTATTGGGCGCAGGAAGCTGAAATTTGGCACGTATGTTCCTTGTGGACCGTAGGGGTGCACTAAGAAGGGATTTCCCGAAATTCCCGCGGGATCGGCCAAAACGGGTAAATTAAAAAAAATGCATGCGTAGCTGTTGGCGTCCTCTAGTTACTCTTATAAGTTTTATTTATAATTATAATAATATCGCGGCATAAATGTGCATGTGGGATTGGGAGGTCTCGAGTTCGATCCCCAGTTCGGGCAGAGTGTTATTGGGTTTTTCCGCTAGGACTTTCTCAGTAGCAACACGGAGTCTGGTAATGTGCCCGGTACGGCAATAGGCTCGCCTCCTATAACGTGGGACTAAAATAAATCTGGCGAAATGTGGCTGTAGCAATATACCTCTGTCTACCTCTTCGCGGATAAAGGCGTGAGACTATGTACGTATGTATGTATGTTTAGAAAGTAGTTATAGGTTATTTTATTACCTATTTTGTACGATTATAAATATATTCTATTTAAGATAGTCATGGAGTTTTAAAGATTTGGACTAGGAAATTCCTGTCGGTTTTCTTAAATTACCTGTGCTACTGATATCGTTTTTTTATACTTAAATTGGCGCATTTCCAATTTAGACTTTTCCGTGCCTACTGCCTGGTCATTTAACGCCAAACATACATACCTACCTAACCAAGAATATAAAATGATTTTATTCAAGAGATTAATAAAATCAAATGGTAGCAATCCATTGTTACTTAACATTCGATGTCGTTTGCCTGGCAGCGACAGCTAACTTGGGTGGCAGACTTAATCGTCCAAAAAATGCATTAAAACTCGCGCTTCGCATAAATCTATTCGGTAGCTACTAAAATACTTCCACTCTAATGTTGTTTTGATTTGAAATTCATCGCTGAAATGTTCTGGTGTAACATGCACGATTTCAGTTGTAGTTTTGCAGCTTAGCTCGAAATTATAATACGTAAAATTAAGTGATAATATTTATGTTTTTAATTGGTTATTAAAAACAAACCATAAAATGGTTTGGGTATCAAATTAAAATGGCGCGTTATGAGCTAGATATCACTGAGTATTTGGAGAGACCTATATGCAAGGCAAGCTGATAATGTTGATAGTTTGCCAAATCAAACTACATAGGTATACCTAACTATAATTATGACTTTCTAAATATTTTTGACCAGGTGAACAAAGGCATGCCATTCGACGACTTGCCTCGCTTGGTGTGCGTATCTGGACGCACTGAATCAGCCGTGGCCAGAATCTTAGATGAACTGGAATCCAGGACGGTAGACGTAGAGATGATCAGACTGCTGCACGCTATCCATGATGATGACATTCAAGGACACGTTGTCAGAGGATACTCGTTATTGGGTAAGTTGCTTTTGAATAAAAAGGCTCACATGCGCTAACTTTGTGGTTCGCAGGTTCGATTCCCGCTCAAGTCAAACATTTGTGTGCGTGATCATGGACGCTTATCTTGGACTGGGTGGTTCTATGTATAATATGTATGTATTTAAAAAAAATACGTATATATGTATGTTTATACTTGGTACCGATAGTACAAGCTCTGCTTAGTTTGGGACTAGATGGTTTTGTGCGAATGTGGTACAACATTACCTATTAAAATACATATAATATATATTTTTATAAATATTTTGCACGCTATCCAGTATCTACACAGTTCTAGTGCTATCCTCAAAATTTTATTGCTACTAAATAAAAAACCTGTCATACCTACGTACAATGTAACTTTTCAGCTACAATATAGCAATACCGTCCGACCTAAATACGACAGACTTCAGTAAAATCTTTATGGATTCTTAACAATTATACCGCACAGCTTTACCTTTGACATTACTTAGTTGCCCTGCAAAGATTTTTAACAACAACATTCTGTGCTTCGTGTTGGAAAATCTGAAACTTGTGAACGCGCGGCGATAAATGCTGGGATATTTGACATGTAAACTGCTTAAACTTTGTTGGTTACTATACGTACTTAGTTGACTTAGAACAGGTATGTTATATTGTAGTGTCTTGATTGTTACATTATTTTTCTATGTCTGGGTATATCTTATACTAATATATAAAGCTGAAGAGTTTGTTTGTTTGTTAGTTTATTTATCGAAGAAGGCTATAGGATATCTAACAACACGCTATGAGCCACGGGAGCGGAGCAGTGGCCTTAACCGCGGGGGGTGTAACTGCGGGCTCATCTATTCACAGACAGACATGTTTATTAATTGTCTAATTGTTATATTACGGGCTCTAATTTGGGATTATATTACCGTGTGTGAATTTATATGTATAATTATTCATTAGGTTTATAATATGCATATTATTGTATTTATACATAAGTTAAAATAGTGGAGCCATAAATGTTTTAAAATTCTCATGGATGCGATATCGAAATTCATCACATTGAAAATAAATATTCTCCTTGAATTTACTTTCTTTTCACTTTGTCGATATAAGAGATATTTCTTCAAAAAAAATTAAGCTCCATTTGACTAAGCGATGATGATGGGCCGTTCAAACATTTCTGGGAATGCACGGACATTATCAAAATTGTTCTCAAAGTAATAAAAGAGATTGATTCAATTGATTTCTTTTGATGACATATCGGAGTACTCCAAGCGTGGACATTCTGAAAAGTGTCACGTCACACTTTGTGCTCTACAACCCTGTATACAATCTTTATTTTATTTACTTACCTGATAAAGTATGTGTGATATTTATCTCGTCATCATCAGACTGTTATATATAATATACATTTTTATTTTCTGTCCCTGCAACATGTGTACTTCATCAATAATGATTAAGCAGTTTAGTCGTGGCAACTTTACAGATTTTGTTTGCTGTTACGATATCAGCTTCAACTATCACATTTATCATAGTATAGGGATGTCATTATTGCGATACTAACCAATATGATCGTCCTAGTGTTATCCCGGCCGCATTCAAGACTTACACGCTTAGAGCCCGGGGTACCAACCCAACCAGTTATGTCAGAATATCAGCTTTTCCACAGAGCAACTGCCGTCTGACCTCCGCAACCCAAAGGGATAGTGATATTAAACCTTATTTTTTAAAGACAACTTCCCCAATAGGAATAATATATCCTATGCCGCGAGGAACTTTACATACATACAAAATGGACACAATAGACACCCAGACTCAAAACAACAATTTATGAATCACACAAAGTTTTGTCTCGTGTGGGTATCGATCCCACAACAGTCAGCGCAGTGTCAAGCGGCGTGGCGGCCGCTTAAACCACTACGCCAACCGTGTAGTAATTCCATAGTTAAATACTAACTATTATCATCATTTCAGAATCCACCCCAACCAAGGCGGTGTCGTTGGCCCGTGGTGTGGACTACTTTTCGGGCGTGCGTCGCCCGGTGTGGTTCGTGTACTCCGGCATGGGCTCGCAGTGGGCCGGTATGGCGAAGGAGCTCATGAGGATCCCTGTGTTTGCTGCTGCTATTGAGAAGTAAGTTTATATACCTAAATAGATACAAACTGATTTTTGGAGGTAAAGGCCAGCACAGTCTTTCTCCCTTGTTTGCAGTGACTGTATTTTTTGCAGCTTGCCTACAAATCAGTGGCTTCATGTAACTAACGTCATTAAACTGAAGTAACCACATCTCTATTAAGTTGCTATTAGATACTGTAAATCATATAATTATCTTCCCAACATAATATATACTTAGATCATAAAAGTAGTATTACGGTAAAGTTCAGCATAGTTCAAAGGACGTACTCAACTGAACACTTTTGAAAGACTTTACAACCGTAATAAGACTATTTAAAATTAAGTGTGCACGAAAATTATTTGTTTTGTTGTTAATAGTGAGGACCTGTATTAAGCTGTATGTCACATATCATGTAAATAACTATTATACATTGTAAAAGCTGTTGGTCTTCCAATAAATAAATAAACAAATAAGCCAATGTTGATCGAATTTAAAATTTTCTTTCCTTCTCGTTAGCGCCGAAATTTCGTGACGTGAGCTATTGGTACTTTAGTCTTAACCAAGGGTAATTTTACACTTGGTAGTATAGCTTTTTATATTCCTACTCTACTAGATCTAACTTTGCCTGCTCTATCTTTTTCATCAATCTAGCTCCACCTGCTCTATCTCTTTCTAATCTATCTCTCTCTACAGATGCCACAAAGCCCTAGAGCCCAAAGGTGTGAACTTGACGAAGATCATCACAGACTCGGACCCCGCGATCTACGACAACATTCTCAACTCGTTCATCGGCATCGCCGCCGTGCAGATCGGCCTCACCGACGTGCTGAAGACTATTGGAATTGAACCTGACTATATCATTGGTGAGTGTTCATGGTATTTGAGAATATTAAACTTGAAATCGACCTTAAATAAGTTAATTTTACGCGATTAGACGGTTAATAATTTTGTATGACTATTTGAGAATATGCTAGACTGAAACTACTATACTACTAGGTACTATATTTTGATAAAATTTAATTTGAGAGAGCCTCGTTGCCTCGTTGGTCTCGCGGCATAAATGTGCGCGAGGGATGGTGAGGTCTCGGGTTCGATTCCCGGGTCGAGCAAATTGTTATTGGGTTTTTCCGTTAGGAAATTCTCAGTAGCAGCACGCAGTCTGATTATGTGCCCGGTACGGCAATAGGCTCGCCCCCTATTACGTGGGACCTACAAATTCATGGCGAAATGTAGGTGTAATATTACACCTCTGCCTACCCCTTCGGGGATACAGGCGTGAGTCTATGAGTTAATTTAAGAATATATAGCCACTAGTTTGTTGATTGAGATCTACCTATGAAATAATGAATGACTACTAGATAAAATTGAGGCCTGAAACTGCGCAAAGCGGGCAGCTGTACCTAATATTGTCTGTGTTTAACAAATATATTGATCACATAAATTAGATCGAGATCGCGTTATGGAAATGAAATTAAAATAATATATTAGGTGATGTTATATTATATATATGCCCATGCATATATAGGCAATTTTTGTTCAAAAAAGTAAATGTACATATTAACATTGTGTTTACGATTCTAATATTGATGTATAAGTAGGCGAAAACAAGGCCGGAATGACTATGACGGGACGAACTGGTCTCGTATAGGAAGGACTAGCCTGTGCTGGCACAAAATTTCCTGGCCTTTAGCCTGCATTAGGACTCTAGAGGCTGAAAATAAATAAAATAAAATGAAAATAAAAGACTCCTTCAACGAATGTTATGTACTTCTATTGTCTGTTATAAATCTCTTGAATCTCACCTACGTAACCCCCAACAGGTCACAGCGTGGGTGAGCTGGGTTGCGCATACGCGGACGGTTGCTTCACGGCCGAGGAGATGATCCTCTCGGCGTACAGCCGCGGGCTCGCGTCCATCGAGACGCCTTTCATCAAGGGATCCATGGCCGCAATCGGGCTTGGATACACCCAGGTAAAAATCACTCCGCACAAGATTTTCAAAAGATGGGCGACTGAGGGTTTTTATATGAACTGGTCCCAACTCTAACTAGTTGACACTAATTGAAACGTGTTTATTAAGGCCTGTTCATGAATAATTATGTAGGATTTTATTAAAATTCCATACAGGTGAAACCACGCATTCTTCTTTAAATTGTGTTTTTTATTTAATAGAAATCTAGTTCTTGATCAACTTGTTGTTCGACGTGATCAACTTAAGTTGGGCGTAAGTTTTGAACTTGATTATTTAGTTTTATGTTATCAGGATATTTTTAGTTGATCCTTAATAAAATCATAGACTGGATTTTTATTGAATTGTACCTATACGCAATTCAATGGGGCAGTCAACTTCTTTTTGTTCTACTTTATATTCTACCAAATCATTGTCATGAGTTACGCATTTGATTTCGCAGCATCGCGCGTCGTTATATTAATCCAATTGCGTGAGTGATATTCACACTCGATAGAAATGAAACTACTTTCAAAGTAAACGACGAGAAAATGAGATGAATGTCGACCGACTTACTGACCGACCAGACCATTGACTCACTGACTAACAGGCCAATCCACCTACTGACAAGGCACAAAGAGGAAACCTAAACTTTAACCTAAAATAATGTGTAATTTATTCTCTCTGTGTGTCTCATCTCATTTTTCTCCAGCTTAAGGCTTCATATTTATTTGTCTCTTTGTAGTCAAGTACTTTCGTTTCATAAAGTTTAAAATCACTACGCTCGTAAAGAAGTTTTCCTTGAAATAATTTCCTGTTCCAATAAATACTTTTGATAAAACGACATCTATGCAGTTTGTGTCAGCATACATGGTTTTTTTTTGTAATTAGATCAAATCCATGTGCCCTCCGGAGATCGAAGTTGCATGCCACAACGGCCCCGACTCTAGCACCATCTCGGGTCCAGCCGACATCATGAAAAGCTTTGTCGCAGAGCTCGCCAGCCGAGGCATCTTCGCTAAAGAGGTGCCGTGCTCCAACATCGCCTACCATTCGCGGTACATCTCGGAGGCTGGTAAGTTACATTTTTATATGTAATTTTTTTACTGTTTACTGTTCGTTACTGACTGACTGACGAAGCTTAATCTGTTTAAGCTATTGGCCGCAAGGAGGTGAAATTTGGCATGTATGTTGGGCTGGGACCGTAGAGGTGCACTGAGAACTTATTATCCGAAATAACTGTGGGTTCGACAAGAAACGATTATATTAAAAGAAAGTGCGAGCGTAGCTGCGTGCATTCTCTAGTAAATTATAAAATAGACACTTTCCCTCTAAAATATATTTCATGTACAATCAAACAAGTCGGCGCTGGACCGGTTTGAAAAAAATTCCTTGGCTCGCTCATAGAGTCGAGGGGCTCACTAGAAACTGGTTTTGTATATGAGTGTCAATGCGCGTGTAAAGTAGCATTGGAAGCGACGATGTTTTGCTGAGAGATCCTCGTCGATAAGGTGGTCTAGCGAGAAGTTGTTCGACTGTACCTACACAACTAGTATTAGGTAAATGTAGCTAGACATTAAATACTAGTTGTGTAGGTGTGTAGGTACACTAGCCTAGGCTAATTTAGTTGTATTTATCACTAGCTATGCCTCTCGTTTCACTAGCTATGGCTAGTGAAGAGAAGAAGCATGAAAGAAGAATGAAAGAGAAGGCCCTCTGTCGAGGTATGCCTCGACAGAGGACCTTCTCTTTCATTCTTTAGTTTACTTCAGCTCTTAGAGTCAAGCCAGTCATTTTATAGCATATAGCTTTAATCGTTAATGTGGCCAAAATAATTTAATTCGAATCCCACTGTGAGTTCAAGAAATTAAGCGTCCATAAATATCGCGCACGCGCGGACTACAACAAGTGTAGCCCATTTGCAGATCAAATAATTCTATGAAAAAAATAACAAATTAATGAACTCAAGTTAGTAGAGCCTTGCTGATTTCAGCATGAATGGGCCGGCTCGACCAGGGTAGTACTACCCTCTCACAGAAAATCGACCTAAAGTAACAGTACCTAAACTGTTGCGTTTCGTTCGGTGAGTGAGAGTGCCGGAGGCCCTATCCCCTATTCCTTCTCCCTCATCCCACTCCTCATCCTATCTCTATTCCCAACCCCATGGGGCGGCACCACACTTGTGACTCCTATGGTGTTGCTTGTGTCCATGGGCGGCGGTAATTGCTTACCAGCAGGCAATTCGTCTGCTCGTTTTCCACCTATTACCATAAAAAAAGAACTCAACGTTTATTTTATAGAGATCTTTATTACAATCAGAATTGTACATAAAATACAACAAAACTTATCTTCTTAATGATAATATCAAGCATAAACAAAATCTTCTTAAAAAATACATACATACATACATAACGTCACGCCTTTTATCCCCGTAGGGGTAGGCAGAGGTGTATTTCTACACCCACTTTTCGCCAGATATACTTTAGTCTCACGTAATAAGGGGCGAGCCTATTGCCGTAACGGGCACATTTGCAGACTCCGTGCTGCTACTGAGAATTTCGTGACAGAAAAACCCAATAACACTGCCCGACCCAGGAATCGAACCCGGGACCTCCCGATCCCACGCGCACATTTATGCCGCGAGACCAACGAGACAGTCGTATAGGGTTTTATGTTGAGTTTTCCGTCTCTACGCAAAGATGGTATTTGCATCGTGTTATCCCTTAGTCGCCTCTTACGACACCCACGGGAAGATAGGGGGAGGTGACACTTGTATTCTATGCCGTCAACCACACGGCAAAAAAAAAAATATATATATTTATTTGGCAGGCTTGAGATCCCATAGTCTCATTTTCATTAAGAACGAAATATTTATCTTAAAATGTATCCATAGCAATAGTATTAAACCACATAATTAAATAATTCGCAATAGACTGGTCTATTGGCGAGTAATCAGGACAAACAACTTCCTTGTAGCGCTCATAGCGATACTTGGCTCGCCGTTCGTAACAAATCGGCAAAGTTAAGCAACGCGTGCACAAGTTACCACTTGGATGGGTGATCGTGTGTGGCATTTACATCTGAGCGCTGGCGTGCTGGAGGGCACGTAAAGCTATCGGTCCCGGTTCTTGTCTAGGATAAGGATCGTTAGGCCATGTCGGAGGCCTTCGGGTGGTCTGAAAACACCGGCACCAGAGTTCACTCACACGAAAAAACAAAAACAAACAAACTTCCTGGTGTGCAGTACAAATTTGCCTCATACATTTGATACATTGCTTGCGTGTGCTGCAGTATGAACACCAACCAACTCCTCCCCAAATAGGCACATTTCGTTGCTGGGGATGTTTTTTAATCACAGAAGTAGTCTGCCACTCAGTTTGAAACCTCTAGGTACCTACCTTTATTTTGCCGGGATAAACGACGCTAAATAGGAACATGATCTTCTTGGATAAACGCTCACTTTTTGGAAATATTGCCAGCAGATCCCTTTTATTTCTAGATTATTAATTTGATATATTTTTGGAGCCTTTTTAAAGCTGCCATGTTACTCACGGAACATTTATAAGCCATTATAATACAAAAACATACTATATTTTCCACTTGTGCACTAGGCACTTATTTTTTCAACACACGGCGCACAGGCGTAGCCTCCCAACTTCTAGCCCGATTTTTGCGCAAGTTCTTATGCTGAGATCATAGGCATGCTACTAGTGAAGAACTACTCGAGGACAAGACCATTGCACTGTGGCATACCTAGTTCCGCCAATATATGACAATATTACACCCTGGGTGACGTGTACTCTAGAGTTAATAAACTGCGTCACTGCTGGATCGTGGAATTTCTAACTATATAAAGTATATTACGCTAGGTAAATACGAGTTAGCAATCTTCACATGTCTTCCGAGAACACTACGGAGAACAGTATTTAGCAAAAAATCTGTAATTGAATCGGGCTAAGTAGTAACTAACATTAGGATGGCCAAAAAATGAACCTAAAAAAAGAAATTTCATCCCGCCTCCAATAATTACATCTGGCAAGATTGAAGAACGTCTCCCTTATTATACTACAGTCTAGTTAAGGTTAATCAATTACCGGTCTGGCTGCTAACTAAGGCATTACAATAATTGTGCGGGAGACGGATGGACGGACTCATTACTTGATTAGCTGGTACCACAGAAGAATAACTTGGTACCTACGTCATCTGTCAGCGATCGTTAGCACATTGTGTCAAGAAGCATTATGGATTATTTTAGTACTAAAAGGCGATGCAGATGTTGTATACATATGAATACTGAAGTTCAAGTGCATATCCGATCGCAACTTGGAAGTATTACACGGATTTTAATTAATCTGACATTGTGCCTAAAATTAAAAAATACCTAACGCACATAAAGGGGAAAATTGCAGTGACGATTGCAGAAACCAATTCTGCATAATCTGTAAACAAATACCTAAAACTAACTCATTTGCTTGAATATCTTACTATTAAAAGCATACCTGTATAGAAGTTGCCGTCCATAAAATGTGCGAATATCGTAAAAATCCATCTATTAAATATAAAAGCCTCTTCTTTGTAGGTATTTTGTACTAAAACTATAAAAATAACAATTTTAGTATTTAAATGGCACTTAAAGTTTTGCCTAGTTATTGAGAAATCGTCTGTTAAAGTCCATAGTTCTTCTCAGTTCTGATGATCACTTAGCATTACCGTTTACTTAGTTTTAAGCAGTAGAACATAAAATAAAACTACTTTATTTCCAGGTCCAACTCTACTGAAATACCTGAGAGAAGTGATTAAGTCGCCGAAGCCTCGCTCAGACCGCTGGCTGTCCACGTCTGTGCCGCAGCCGCAGTGGAAGGACGCCAGTGCCGAGCTGTCGTCTGCTGAGTACCACACCAATAACTTGCTGGTAAGTGCCACAGTTCACGCAATCTATGTTGTTCGGTCTTACTTTAGTCACCAGCGGCTGCGTTACTAGAACAAGTTACTAAAACATACATAGTATGTTCTAGTAACTTTTTTGTAACGGGAGGGGGGGAGGCGGGATACTACACTGTACATACGCTAACATATCATATTTAGTTATGATATACATTTTATACAGGTATGCTTATAATTCACCTTAACAATCTTAAAATACTATTCTAAGACAAACAGAACATACAAAACAGAAAAGAAAATTTAGAGGGCGTCATAAAAGTCCTCCACATCGCCGACGACTGGGAGCGTGCCCAGAACACTGGCTGTATTGCCACGTTGTACGGCAATGCTAAAACTTTTAGCAAAGTACATCCCATCCTTCTGTTACACGAGGCGGCGACCAGTCTCTACGCGAGATCTCGCACTATGACCCATGGCCCCAACGTTTCGACCCCAAACATAGTCAAAGTCAAAGGCGGGCCACATAAAATACGTCAATTGTAGGCTTCTCAAGTGATGATAAATCCTCCCGTGACCATAATATATATGGTGTACCTATTTCGAAACGTTTGACATCACAAATAGAAGGTTATCAAGTCAGAGCTTACCTCATCATTATTTGCATAATTGGTAAAATATGGTCTATTTTATCAATACTTTCGCGATTATGACCCCATACCTCTAGATAGGTAGGTACCTCAAAAATTTTAAGAGAAAGGGTGACAAAGTAGGGGAAAACAGCAAGAGGAAAATTTTAATTCAACAAATTGCAGCACTTGTGGCAAATGAAAAGCTTCTTTCAAACTTAGTTTTATGAGTAAGATGCGATAAAGCAAGATTGTCAAAGTACAAACTGTTTTAGTTTCACAATTATAAAGATTAGGAATGATGAGCTTTTCTTTTTTATTTCTGGGACTGGGTATAAAGGTGGCACGGAATGATTTTAAGGGCAAGATGACCATTGCATTAATTGAGTCAAAAATTGTATGTAGCTGCCTGATCATTCTCGTGTCCTGATCCAACTTATTTAGGGTTGTCGTAGTAGGTCGTTTGCCTACATATTTCGCCGGAACGCGTCATAATCCTGTCATTAATGTTTGCTTACTTAACAAACTGATCAGAAGGTTCATACATACTGCCTAAAATATAGTCTACCACTATATTGTCTGAATTTATTTGTACGCTATTAAACATCAAGGTTAATTTAGCTTTGAGACAAAGTTCGGACAGTTTTATTCTTAACCTTACCGTTATTTTTATTACCCTGAAAATTTCGTTAAAATTGTTAGAACCATTCTTTTCTGCCTGTGCCTGCGCTGGAATTGGTCCCGCCATCATTCAATTCTCCTCCCACAGAGCCCCGTCCTGTTCGAAGAGACAGCTCGGCTGATCCACCACAACGCCATCACGATCGAGATCGCTCCCCACGGTCTGCTGCAGGCGATCCTGCGTCGCTCGCTCAAGAAAGACGTCATCAACATCCCGCTCACTCAGAGGAACCACAAGGACAATGTGCAGGTGCTCTTCACCGCTGTTGGCAAGTGAGTATTTGATTTTAAAATTTAAAATTCTTGCGTTACTGACTGACTGACAGACAAAGCACAGCCAAAACTATTGGGCGCAGAGAACTGAAACTTGGCATGTGCTTTCCTTGGGGACCATAGGAGTGCACTAAGAAATGATGGCCCAAAATTCTTACGGGATTGGTAAGAAATGGTAAAGAAGCGATTTTAAGAATTTACATTATCTCCCTTTTTAATATGCTGGGTTGGTTGTAGTATTAATTGTATTTTAATTATTCATAACGGTATTTGTTAAATAAATGTAATAAACTTTAGGTAGGTATATTTTACTAAGATTTGGTCAGTTAACTGAATTTACATAAAAAAAATACCAGAGCTTTACGATACGCAATTATTAAAATTGATTGAAATTATCTCTTTTGGTTTTTCACTGAACATGTAGCCTGTAGAATATCAATCACTGAAGCTTGGAATAGTTCTCATAATTGCTTGTATTTTCTAGATTGTACGAAGTCGGTCTGAACCCGCACCTGGCTCACATCTACCCACACGTACCGTTCCCCGTGTCACAGGGCACGCCTATGCTTTCTCACCTGGTCGAATGGGAACACAGTGAAGATTGGTAAGTTTAAAACCAAAATTTGATTTTTACATTTAATGTTAGCTAAATAATACCATATAATGTTTTTGTAACGGTGAAAATTTCTTTTCGTGCTCATTCTACTCTGTTAAGGGGTAGGTGAAGGGCTCGTTTGGAATCTACCATCTCTCATAGGTGTTTGAGGAGTACCACTTAAAAACCACGAATGTCCTACGATGTCCCGTAGTGGTAATGTTATAAGCCCGCCGGCCAATATTATCATGTCTAGACGATCTTTATTAAAGTTTCGTTATGACTTTGACCCAGTGTTTTTTATGTTGATAATTTCAGTTACGATAGAACATTTTTATTTATTGTGTTTTAATTTCATTTAATAATTGAAGTATATGTAGGAGAGAACATAGACGTTATAAAATTTAGATCTTAGATTAAAAGGTTTTATTTGTAGTACAGTGTTAATAGATATTTGAGAACCGAATCATAAAACAAACTTTTAAAATAAATATGTATTTGTGCCTAGAAAGTAGATACACATAATAAATTGTTTTTAATAGGAACTATGTATAATTATTAAAACAACTAAAAAGGCATTTTTGTGCAACTAAAATCTCTATAGCCAAAGCACCGATTGCGCAGAATACTACTTGTATTCTAACGCCTAATGTAATTCTGTAGTCACCCTTGCAACAGCTAAAGGAGCAGAACGAATTGTATTCTAAGATCACACGCCTTCAATAGTTCACTGCCTTTAAACCGAAATTGATCAGATGTGTATCTGATGTTTCGTAGTCTTAATAAATATGTAGAAATAAAGCAAACCTATTTTTAAAGTAGACTACTATTTAATCCAAAGCACTTGCATCTTTGTCGCTAAAGCATTTCATTGTTAGTGAAAGCTGATATCAGAGGGACGAAAAGGAAATAAGTGTTTTTGAAATGTCGAATAAATGCTTGTTGTTGACAATGGAGTATTTCTTTTGTTACAAAAAATCAAATTATTGCTTTGTCAGTTATGAAAAGCTACATTTTGTTCTAAGATTCAATAGGATGGACATTTATCCAATCTGAATTTCAAATGTTACTGTTATAATGAGTAACTATTAGTTATTAACCCTCATAAGCAATTGATACGTTAATAGCCATACCAATACGAAGTTTAAGTCGAGTTTTGATAATTAATAAACTTAAACTTCAATATAATAATACCATAAACACATCTGTTATGCAAACTATTTTCTTTCAAAAAACTTCCCCGAAACTTTAAGCACCTAACCCAACAGCCCAGGAATCCGGCACCACTCAACGCTCCCAAAACCTGGACTGCAATAAAGTGAGTCGTATATTAATTGGGGGCCATCATTCAAGCCGCCACAAACAAATCGCTCGAGTGTGATCTATAGAGGCCACTTTGTACATTGACTTCAATATAGCGACGTTAGCAAAGGCATTTATTAAAGAGAAATGTGACCTGTTTCATTTTTACCGTGATGGATGAGTTTGGATTGGTGCAATGCGGAGACCAAGGGAAAATTTAAAAATGGGAACAGAATACCAAATTTCACCAAAACGAACGACGAAATTTAGGCGGTTTAGCCAGTTGGATATTTGCGAAACTTTACTTTTGTACCGAAAAATGTGGAAATGCACTCGCACAATTGGTTTCTCTATGCTTAAAATGTATTGTTGCTGAAAACCAAGAGTTTGTCTCGGCAAGCTCATTTTTCAAGATATAAATAGACAATCGATTTTAAACTTTCGCGATTTGTATACATCATACAATATTATTTAGCGGGTCTTAGTCGCGATAATTTATTTATTTCAAGGCATAAATACCTCTGTTATTCTCCTACGTTTCTACCGGCTTGCAACGGTTGTGGTCGCGGAGGGACTGATGTCAGCTCAGCGCCGTCCTTGTGAAGCGCGGGTTTCGGCAGCTACCCTCACTTGTTTTGTATTTTTGATATTTTTAGTTCTATCCGCACTGTCGGTACCTCGACACACTACACTTATGACGTCTACACACTGATGAGATGTGTTACTGCGGCGTTGTTTGCATTTGTTGATAACTGGGTTCCAAGTGGTCGATAGTCTGTATCCGTCCTCCCGGTTAAAATTTCTATGTTTTTTGATTTCAACCGCTTCACGTACTATCCTGGAGTAATAGTGGCGATCGGTGGATAAGACTCGTGGTTGATGTAATTCTATCCAGTGGTTTGGTCCAGATTCCAGCAAATGCTCAGCTATGGCAGATTTATTAATTTGTCGATTTTTGACAGCTGTGATATGTTCTTTGACCCTTTCAGCGATCGTTCGTTTGGTCTGTCCGATATAGGAACTACCACAACTGCAATCGACTTTGTAGACGCCTGGTGTTTGTAGAGGAATTACGTCCTTTGGGGTACGCAGATTGTGTGCTACCTTGGAGAGGGGACTATATACAGTCTTGATGGAGTATTTCTGTAGTACTGTTCCAACTTTGTCCGTCACTCCCTTGATATAAGGCATGTAAGCCGGCACTCTGCTTACTTCAGGTTTGCGGTCCTTCCTCTTCCGACGGGGTATCTCCTTTTTGTATCCGTTGCGCCTTAGTACCTCCTGAACATGTGACAATTCACTGTTTAAGTGTTCAGGGTCACAGAGGTCATAGGCTCTGTTCACTAACGAGGTCGCTACGGATTCCAAATGTCGCGGGTGATGATGCGAGCAGGCGTTGAGATACCTGTCGGTGTGTGTCGGTTTTCTGTATACAGTGTGTCCAAGTGTACCATTAGCTCTCACCGTCACTTTGACGTCGAGAAAGGGTAGCGATCCGTCTACCTCCATTTCAAATGTAAACCGGATGTTCGGATGTATGGAGTTCAATTTGTCTGCGAATCGTTCTATGTCTTGCTTGTTGCCCTTCATGATGCAGAATACATCGTCGACATACCTCTTCCATAGCTTTACATTTGAAGCCTGCATGTCTATGGATTCTTCGAAATGTTCCATCCAGATATTGGCCATCACCGGTGCTGCAATGGGTAGCCCAGTAGCACCGGTGATGGCCAATATCTGGATGGAACATTTCGAAGAATCCATAGACATGCAGGCTTCAAATGTAAAGCTATGGAAGAGGTATGTCGACGATGTATTCTGCATCATGAAGGGCAACAAGCAAGACATAGAACGATTCGCAGACAAATTGAACTCCATACATCCGAACATCCGGTTTACATTTGAAATGGAGGTAGACGGATCGCTACCCTTTCTCGACGTCAAAGTGACGGTGAGAGCTAATGGTACACTTGGACACACTGTATACAGAAAACCGACACACACCGACAGGTATCTCAACGCCTGCTCGCATCATCACCCGCGACATTTGGAATCCGTAGCGACCTCGTTAGTGAACAGAGCCTATGACCTCTGTGACCCTGAACACTTAAACAGTGAATTGTCACATGTTCAGGAGGTACTAAGGCGCAACGGATACAAAAAGGAGATACCCCGTCGGAAGAGGAAGGACCGCAAACCTGAAGTAAGCAGAGTGCCGGCTTACATGCCTTATATCAAGGGAGTGACGGACAAAGTTGGAACAGTACTACAGAAATACTCCATCAAGACTGTATATAGTCCCCTCTCCAAGGTAGCACACAATCTGCGTACCCCAAAGGACGTAATTCCTCTACAAACACCAGGCGTCTACAAAGTCGATTGCAGTTGTGGTAGTTCCTATATCGGACAGACCAAACGAACGATCGCTGAAAGGGTCAAAGAACATATCACAGCTGTCAAAAATCGACAAATTAATAAATCTGCCATAGCTGAGCATTTGCTGGAATCTGGACCAAACCACTGGATAGAATTACATCAACCACGAGTCTTATCCACCGATCGCCACTATTACTCCAGGATAGTACGTGAAGCGGTTGAAATCAAAAAACATAGAAATTTTAACCGGGAGGACGGATACAGACTATCGACCACTTGGAACCCAGTTATCAACAAATGCAAACAACGCCGCAGTAACACATCTCATCAGTGTGTAGACGTCATAAGTGTAGTGTGTCGAGGTACCGACAGTGCGGATAGAACTAAAAATATCAAAAATACAAAACAAGTGAGGGTAGCTGCCGAAACCCGCGCTTCACAAGGACGGCGCTGAGCTGACATCAGTCCCTCCGCGACCACAACCGTTGCAAGCCGGTAGAAACGTAGGAGAATAACAGAGGTATTTATGCCTTGAAATAAATAAATTATCGCGACTAAGACCCGCTAAATAATATTGTATGATAAATAGACAAAGCAAATTTGTAGATGAATTTTCGGTACCACGCTATAGAAGTCCTTGTTTCAAATAACTCAAAATTCAGATTTAGGCCACGAGTTTTATTAACACTTTTGTTCCAAAATTACTGCGCTCGGTATAGGGTTATTGTGGCAACAGTGGGTCACACTTTTTTTAAGTCAAATATCTCTGTAACTGTACGAGATAAATAAGTTAAATTCAAATGATAGAAAAGTAAGTTGATTAACTACATTTTAGTTAAAAGGTTTCTTAAAAATCTTTTGAGGTTATTAAATAATAAATATTTTTTTAAAAAATGATTTTTGACCCACTGTGCCCTTAGGTGGGTACACAGTGGATCTACCCTGAAGGAACAGTGAATCACGAGGATTTGGGAATACAAAAAGATAGGTAATTCTTAATATTTTTATTTATTTATCAAATCAGTTTTTAGGTTAATTAACATAATCAGACTTCAATACTTAAGCCAAATATATATAATTATTACAAATAACAGCTCTTTTAGCTATAAATGTAAAATTACAATTTTTATTTTGGCATTTCACAAACTTGGTGACATTTGGTTGTTGTTAATTTTGATTAGAATGATAATATTCTAACATCTTTGATTAAATATATGTATAAGAAGTGTTCATGAAAAAACAGCAAAACTGAATATTAACTAATAACAAAAAAATAAGCACTCATTGCTCCTTTAACTATTTTAAGCCTTCAGGTTTCGACTTTTATCATAAAAAATTTACATGGCACTTAAGTTTTTTATTGCTTATTTTATTCATTTTATGGAAAATAAACGTCTACAGTGGCACCCGTCACATTTATTATAGTTATAGTTTTCATGCATGGGCACAGTGGGTCTACCCACTGTGCCCATCTTGGAGATGACCCACTTTATACCACTGATGCCATTTTAATTTTATGACGCAATAACAGAAAAGTTTACTGTGATGATAATTATTAACGTACTGTCAAATGAGGCCTTAATAACCATTTATTGCATTAAAATTATAACTCAGGGAATAATATCAATAGTTAAAGAACCAGAAAAGAACAAAACTAACGTTTTTTTTTACTTTTTCACCCTCAAAACACAAATTGATTTCTGTAACGCACACCACAGTACAGACCAGCGCACTGACTGGCATTAATAGGTTCATAGCCGAGCACGAGTCTATTGCGAAAGGGACGCAGCTATTGCCTTACTCTTTCTGTCCAATATCGCATTGACTCAGTGTGCCCGTTTGACTCACTGTTGGCACAATGACCCTATTCGGAGTTTTTGCACTGAAACTAAATTTTGATAGCGAAATTAACAAAAGCATTTGATATGTCTTCTGGTATTCTAAACACGTAGAAAATTGCTGTGTTGACCTACACGGGTTACCATCTTCTACCTAAACTTTTGTAGCTTGTAAAAAAACATAAACCAGCATAAATATTTCAGGTGGTTGGTTCCTAGAATAATTTATTTATAATGAGCAATACAATCTCATAGTGTCGCACATAGTCCATTCCCCAGTGAGCAAGAAAGAAACAAAGTACCAACAAAAATTTCTAGCCGAGCGACGTCAAGACTGTTTTAGAGAACAATAAAACGTTAGTGTCCTGCTAATACACATGTAGTACACTGTAAAATGGAATCCGAAAGTACATTACTACGACATTCATGAAATGTATGGATCTCGTTTTGTGCTCCTAGGAAATCTTTTTCAGGTTTCGGACTACGAAACATAGTATAAGCAAAATTTTATTTTAAAATTGTCTTTATACTGCTTTTGATCTTGAATATGTATTTTTTATAATTAATTGAGAAAGCAGTGTTATTATGCGTAAGAAAAACTAAAAAAAATCAATAACTATTTTTTTCGTAGGTATGTAACATCATACAAGGCTCAAGAGAAGATGAAGTCCGGTGAAAGAACTGTCCGAATGTCCATCGCTGACGAGGACTGCGAATATTTGGCTGGACACGTCGTTGACAGTAAGTTCATAGAATTTAATACGACATACCATGCTGAATAATTTGGAATACTTCTACCATACGATGTAATAGAAGATGTGATTTTTTTTATAAAATTTGTGTACCTACAGCTTTTTCTCTACCAAGTATTTTCTTCATCTAGGCCGTAACTTGTACCCCGCCACCGGCTACTTGGTGCTTGTTTGGGAAACTCTCGGTATGATGATGGGAGAACTCTACACCGAAGTGTCTGTTGTCTTCGAGAACGTTCGCTTCCAGCGCGCCACCAACATTCCTAAGGAAGGCAACTTGGAGTTCATCATTATGATCCAGAAGGGCAGTGGCAACTTCGAGGTAAAAATAACCTTCTGGGTACACTAATAAAATTTATTTTTAATTTTTTTATAACTTGAAACGATAGATGTATTTTAAAAAATGTTTGCTTTCAATTATCTGAGCTAAACAGTGACTCGGATGAAATGTTTTTATACTTTGCTGAATGTGGTTTATTTATTGAGTTTTGTAGTATGACTACCGTTATGTCTGCAAATATAAGATAATCCTAGTGTACCAGTTTTACCAATGAATGTGCCTATTAATTGTTTAATATGATATTTTCCCATAGATCGTAGAGAGCGGTGCCTCCATCGTGACAGGTCGCATCTACGCCAAGAAGAACGTCGGCCAGGACTACCGCATGCTGCCCAACCTGCCCGAAGTGAGCGGCCCCAACATCAAGCACTTGCTCACCAAGGACTTCTACAAGGAACTGCGTCTCAGAGGATACCAATACAGGTACGTCTACAATGCAAGAAACAGCAAGCAGTGTTTCTAAATTCGGCACTACGAAAAATAAAATATTCCATGTCGTTTTTTAAAATTTCCAGAAGAACATTGTAGAAAAAACTACTTTGTTTATTTGGAGAACAGAAATTGAAGAACATTGGCAATTGGCATACACGGTATTCATAAGTAAATATTTTAGTAAGATTAAAATTACTGAAATATATCAACGAAGTTGTATTTAAAACGTCTACTGATGTAGTAACAGAAAATAAATTAAATGTAATTATTCGTTCGCAATCTAATTCAACATAACTCATTTATGTTGCATGTCTTCACCAAAACTAATTAAGAACTCAGTATTTCATCATATATAATTATTCCATTTTCTACGTGATCCAAGTGTCATAATTTATTACTATACGAACAGAATAATGTAGACAGGTAATTTAAATACACACAGACACCTCTATAATAATAACGTTGGATTATTAGATTAAATTTCATAATGTTAATCTTAAAAAAATTACGTGTTTAATATAGTATAAGAGTTGAATAAGAATTTCTAATATACTGCAAAAATCCTAAATGAATTATTGTCGTAGACAGAGTGACACTACATTTGCATTTAGCGCTAGTAAACAGTAAAGTTTTGACAAGCAAACTTTAGATTAATAACAGTGATTCGTCTAGTGTTTTATTATTTGACCATTGGATTAAGCTTGCTAATTGCTTTAAGTGCTTTAACTTTTCGTAATGATGCGAGTAGGGGCTGCAAAAATGTAAAGTTGACCAAATTGTAAAAACATGATATTATTATCCTGATCACAAATATTTTTGTCGTCGAGTTTGTAAGATTATTAGCTTTTATACATAGGCGATTTCGTCTCCGCAACCCAAAGGCTTTATGTCCTTTGCTTTAGATCAGTAGAAATTTTATTTCCCAGTAGAAACTTTTCTTCCAACCCAAGATCATCACTGAAGTGGTGGTCTCAAATTGAATAATAACCAGTTTCGAAAATATTCATCTTCTAAAAATTACGTACACCTTTTTTCATTTATATTTATTTTCTCCAGCGGTCTCTTCCGCGGCGTTCTGGGTTGCAACGTCGAAGGTACCCGCGGCCGTCTGTCCTGGGTCAACAACTGGGTAACCTTCATGGACTGCATGTTGCAAATGAAGATCATCGGCCAAGACACCAGAGGTCTGTTCGTGCCCACCAGGATTGAGAAGCTCTCCATCGACGCCAACATGCACTACAACGCTATCTCTAAAATGAACCCCGACTCCACTAGGAATTCGTTTGAGATCCGCGTCTATCCTGATGTTGATGTTATCAGGTAAGATTTAAACCCTTGAACGCATTTTGTTGTTTTATGTTTAAATAATGGTTTATCGATATCCCAATATTTATATTCCTTATAGCTAGACTCTCTAGCTGGTAGATAACCAATCGAATGTAAGAACCTAATAATTTTAAATCTTACGTAGATTAGAGGAATTATGTATCTATGCTTGAAAAGTCCAACTATAACGTTAAAATATAATTCAGAGTATTATAAAAATTAAAATGTGCTTATTTCACAAAAAATACTATTGAACTATTTAAAACCATATAACTCAAGTATAAAGAGCACCTTGCCTAAAAATACCTTGCTTAAATGGCTGACACGTATATTTCTGCTCCAATTTAAGATTTTTGCTAAAACATTTTGCGATCACACATGTTCAGTTATTTTTTTATGATATATAATTTCCAAAGTGAAATTGTTTTAATAAAAAAATACCAAGGTAAGTGCTTTTCATAATTACTACCACACACAATGTTTACGATCTATTATAACAGGCTTCACTCTTGGGATTTGAAATTAAATATTTAGACATACTGCCGTCGTATATCGAGAGGAAAAACTAGTTTTAAGCTTTTCCCTGAGGACTTCGTCAATTTTGTTCTGTTAATATTGGGTTCCAGGTAAACATTGGCAGGGAATGAACTGAAAGGGTTTTGGGCTTTTCTGACGCGCCTTCATGACCTTTTTTTCGTTTTTACGTTTAACGCATTCACACTTATGGCATCGGTTTCAATTAAATGAAATCTTATTACAATAAACTATATTTGCAACGATGGAATAATAAATGTAACAAGTTTGGGCGTCTTATTAAGACAATCGTATGAAAACACAGACAAAATATAACAGCAGCTTGGTTTTGGATTTATATGAATTAAAAGCATTAATCTACAAGAGTCGTTAGAAATTATTTATCTTCAACATTTGCACCGGATCAACTAACAAATATTTTGCTATAAAAATGTGCATAATATATGTAATATTAAGAGTAAAGTTTGGATTACAGATGGTGTATTTCCTAATATATTTAATATATTTGCATGAATTATTTTTTTTATATAATTCTGGATTATAATTATAGATATAGATATTATAGCTATATTTGGTAGAGAAATGAGAAATAATTGACATAACACCGTTGAATCTTACAAAACTTAAGTGATCTGAAACACAAAACTTTAAAAAATACTATTAATAGTCACTTCAAAACACTTACGGAGAATAGTATATATGACGCACCAAAAAGCTCTGAATATTATATGAAAGATACGAGTTTAACCCATTAATGGCTGGTTGAGTATAACTGAAATACCTTTTCTCCAGGGCTGGAGGGGTCGAAATCCGTGGCCTTCACGCTACTCCCATCACTAAGAGGCTGCCTCTTGGTGTACCTGTACTTGAGAAGAACGAGTTCATTCCCAACTTCGGCAAATCTAAGATGAAGGTGAATGAAAATTAATATAATACTATTCTACATATCTTAAATAAAAATGAAGACGTACGCGTTAGAGTTTTCACAATGGGTATTGACAATAATGCTATTTGTTACTAGATCGAAGACATTCTCCGTGCCGACATCCAACTGATCCTTGAAAACATTCAAACGTACAAAGTGAAGACTATTGAGTTAGCCGATGAAGAATACAAGAAGAACGATCTAAAACCTCTATTAGAACAAGTCGGTGATGTCCTTGGAGACTTGCCGCTTGTGCAAGCTGAGTTACTGCTCATATCCGAAGACCCAATTGAGATGCCTTCTAACATCACAGTTGAGAACAAGAAGTTACAAGGAGAGAGCAACGCAGTCATGTTTATTGGTGCTAACCTCTTGAGCAGACCTGATGTAAGTTGAAATTTTGCAATAGTTGCATTATTTTTTTTGTTTTATCGACAAGATAAACTCGTTTGAAGTTTTTAATTGGTACTTAGTATTCTAAAATTATGTTTTGTCGGCCGTGCTATTTGTCTAATATTTGTTAATATTGTTACCCTATAGGTCCTCCAACAAGCCATCTCAACTCTTCGAGACAAATGCTTCGTCATCAGCCGCGAAAAGGAACGTCCCAACCCTAAAGAGTTCTCCGGCAAATACGATATCATCACCATCCACGACACTGGCTTCGAATACCTAGTCCTCTTCAGAAAACGCGTCGGTGCCAGGCCCGCCAAGTTCGTCAGAATTCTGGCCTCTGATGACACCTTCTCATGGGTCGACAAAGTCAAGGAAGAGCTAAAAGAAGGCCAGAAAGTGGTCCTGTACACTCAAGATGAGCACATCAACGGACTTTTAGGTCTCGTCAACTGCTTGAGGAAGGAACCTGGTGGTGAGATCGTATCTGGACTTCTGATCGCTGATCCATCTGCGCCCAAGTTCAATCCTGATTTAGAGTTCTATGAAGATCAACTTGATAAGGACTTGGCTTTGAATGTCTACCAAGACGTAAGTTTTTTTAGATAGTTTCATACATTTACAGTAAATATATATGCTTTATTTATCTTATAATAACTCAAATATTTCAAGTAACTTAAATAAGTCTTAAAATTAAAATAGGTATAAAGAAAAAGTAACTAGTACTAAAATTACTATACAAAGAAATATATACAGAACATAGAAATAAATATATACAGAAAGAGAAAAAAATAAGCGACGATGTCTTGCTGAGCGATTCTCGCTCTTATGTTGGTATAGCGGGCAGATATTCGACTGTACACTACTCGTAGAAATGTAATTTAATCAACTATGTTGCCGTTTAGCACTGCGCCGAGAGTTGTGGGTTTGATCCCTACACGAGATTTTGTGTGATCCACAATTTGTTATTTTAGCCCTGGGTGTTTTTTGTGTCCGTTCATTGTAAAGAGTGGTGAGAGATTATTCATACAAAATGTCACTGACCACTTCATTCCGTGGGTGTCGTAAGGCAGCGATAGCCTAGTGGAGATACCAACAGACTGCCATGCAGAGGGTATCGGGTTCGATTCCACGGCGCGCACCAATGACTTTTCGGAGTTATGTGCGTATTGAATTATAAATTATCGCTTGTCCCGTGCCTCGGAGAGCACGTTAAGCCGTCGGTCCCGGTTGTCATGAAGATCTTTGACAATCGTTACAGGGCGTCAGAACCTTCTAATAAACTGACACTAGTCTAAACCAAGGAATATCGCTATCCCTTCGGGTTGCGGAGGTCAGACAGGCAGTCGCTCCGTGGAAAAGCTAATATTCAGCCAAATCCGGTTAGACTAGAAAGCGGACCCCAGATTGAAACTGGGATAACGCTAAGAGGATGATGACGATGAGAAAGAGAAAAAAATAATAATTTAGAGTGCATCATGAAATTCGTCCACATCGCCGTCAACTGGAAGCGTGCCCAGAACGCTGGCAGCATTGCCACGTTGTATGGTGATACTGAACTTCTGGGCCAAATACAACCCAGCTTTCTGGTCACGCGAGGCGTTGACCAGTCTCTTTGCGAGGTCTCTAAAAAGAGATCTCGCACTTTGACCCCATGGCCCCCTACGTTTCGACCCCAAACATACATTTACATGATATTGACTATAATTTTATTTAATAAGTGTAAGTTTTCAAGGTCGCATTTGCAGGTACAATAAAAAACTATCTGTATATCTGTATCCCTAACGTAAATTTATTATTTTAGTAAAGACGTAAAAATATATTAACTGAGTCAGATTTTATTGAAATTATCTTACAAAAGCAAAAACATACTCGTATTTGATAATAATATTCAAGTAATCTCCCAAAAATCAAACATAAGACAGTGAAAAAAAAAAATTTTTGGAGACTATCAATATTTGTTGTGAACATAAGGGATGTGTATGATTAACTTCGTAGCGCAGGAAGGCTTAATTAAAACTCAACGAAGTGATAAATTGTTGAACAAACTCACACTCGAAAGTCGGGATTGCAATACGGCTGAATGACGACGACTACTTTTCGATTCCTCAAAAACATACTTATACCACGGTAATATAATCTAACAGTATTGTAACTCGGCCGCCTTCGTGAGTTATATACCTACCAGACGCGCCGCATGCGAGCTGCGGCACGATCTTGGCTGTGGGTACTCTTGGCACAGTCCGCACAGTCTAATGGGTACTCTGCTCGAGGCGCGTAGGTATAACTAGAGTTTCGTGCGTTTGTATGGAGTTAAAATACTGTTAGATATTATTACCGTGCTTATACCATCTCATGATTTCTACATACTAGTAACCAATTTATAGTAATCATGTGATGTAGAATTTGATTCTCAAAAAATTATTTAGTTTTAGTAAAAACATACTATGCATATTAATGTTACTACGCACAAGCACATTAAAAATCTTATTGAATATCTCAGGCAATGTAATTGCCTGTATCTTGCAGTACATACTATAATAGCATTTTTAAAGATCCACCCTATCATCATCATCACTACATAGCATAAAACAAAGTCTGTCTTCTGTCTGTCTGTCCCTATATATGCTTAAATCTTAAAAACTACAAACGCAACGGATTTTAATGCCATTATTTTTAATAGATAGAATGATTGAAGAGGAAGGTTTATGTGTATAATTGACGCGACATCTAGTCATTTATAATATAGGATAACATTTTTAATGTTAGGAGATATACAGGAAACAGAGCACAGGGACTGGAAAGATACCTAGGTAGATGAGAGATTCGCGGTTATCATTTCTTCCGGTTTCATTCGTTTGGTTGGATGTAACTGTTCATTTACGCTTTAAGACTATTTTACTATAATTTCTGCCTCCATGGTCTAGTAGATAGCGTATGCAACTGCTGATCGGAGGTCTCGGGTTCGATTCCCGGGTCGGGCAAAAGTGTTACTGGGTGTGCCGAATACTCAGTAGCAGCACGGAGTTTGGTGATGTGCCCGGTGACGGCAACAGGCTCGCTCACTATTACGTGGAACATCAAAATTCATGGCGAAATGTGGGTGTAGTAATAAATGTAGACACCTCTGCCTACCCCTTCGAGGATACAGGTAAGTCTATAAAATAAAAACTATAATTTCACTTTTCCACAGGGTCAATGGGGAACCTACAGGCATCTTCTTTTAGGAGATCTGGATACCGTGCGTGCGAACCACGCGTACGTCAATACCTTGACTATCGGAGATCTGTCGTCGTTGAGATGGATCGAAGGAGGCATCAGGCCTGATCATACATTTAAGAATCCAGAGAAAGTGCTGGTCCACGTGAGTATTACAAATCTGTTAAATTCTGGTAATTATTATTGATCTATATTTAATGCTCATGATCACAGACATAGATCTACATAGATAACGCAAATGCATGCACTTCGCGTGTCTGAACTCCGACCAAGCGTCGAGGTTGGTCGCCACTAACTTCAGTCCCCGCGCGTCCGTTTTACCGTTAAGTAAACTTTCTTCACATTACGTTGCTGCGTTTGCTTCGGACGTTTGATCTGACGTTGTGTATTAGGAGACGATGAATATCGCACAAGCGATACTGTCGCGCATCGCTTCGACTTCGTGATACAGGCAACGTCACAGTAGGTATTAAAAAGTCGGCACGCTTGGTTTCAATACAAATCGTGATAATTGCGTTATCTATATAGATCTATATCTGTGCTGATGATGATATTAAATCAACAAATGGTCATTACACTTATCAAACAATAACGCGCTTCTGTAATTTACATTCTGTCACAAAGCAAAGTGCTATGAATAGCGACCTGTATATTAAAAAAAAATGTCAACAAGCAATGGTTTCAATGCGTGTGATGCGCCAATATTTTCCTCATCCAAGGCTACGTTCCTTTTTTATCAAAATGCAGAAAATAATTTCATCAAAAATAATGACATACAGTTCTGAGGTAAAATTATAAATAAACACTAAACAACAACACATGGAATTGAGAACCTTCTCCCTTTTTAAAGTCATTTAAAAATGGCAGTATCTAAGCTTTGCAAGATTCGATCATTCGTTTTATTGTTGGTCGAAGTTTGCAAGTAATAAAATATATTCCATCAGGTATACTGCGCGGCGCTGAACTTCCGCGACGTGATGACGGCGACAGGTCGTGTGACGGTGGACGCCGTGGCGCGCGGACGTATCGCACAGGAGTGCGTGCAAGGCTTCGAGATCGTCGGCAAGACGCCCAAGTAAGTACCCATTACTCAAAGAAAATAATTCTCCGGCATAGCTTTACAATTATTGTCCTGAGGCAGGAACCGGGGTCGATCCCGCGACATTGTGCCCTCCTTAGTACTCTACCCCTTTAATGGGAATGCAGCAGCAAGCTATCACCCTTCCAAATGCTGACCTCTACGACCAATGCATTACGCACGAGAAGTCAAGTTACACTGTGTACGCTAAAAATACAAATGGACGCGACCATTAATAAGACTCATACTATTTCCTGGTTGAAAATCTTTAGATGCTCACGGATTACAACGGTGCGTAGATCATTATTTCCTACAGAATATTAATATAATATTAAACTGGCCTGGCAACCCGTGCTTGGCCAGCGTGGTAATGACCTTAACCTTCTCAAAATGAGAAAAGACCCGTGCCAAGCTGTGGGACAGTTTAAATACAGGGCTGATAACGATGGTGACATTTGAATCATGGTTTTGTTTCGCAGTGGTTCCCGCGTGATGGGCATGGTTCGTAACGGTGGCATGGCCAACGTGGTGGAGGGTGACAAGGCGCTGCTGTGGGCCATCCCTGACGAGTGGAGCTTCGAGGAGGCTGCCAGTGTGCCCGTCGCTTACGGCACTGTTTACTACGCTATGGTAAGTGTATCTTAAGCTAATATTTTGTCAATTCTTATTTACCAGTAAGCGAACCGCAGGCTCCAAGGTCAAAAGTCTTGGATGCAATCTGGTTGGATGATGCTGATAAGTGAACCTTGAGCGAAGATGATGATGATAGAATGTGTGTCATCTTAATAGCGGTATTTTAATTTATTAGGCTATGGTAAGTAGGTACTTACGTCACATCGTCCTAGGATTTTCCAAGTTGATTGAGTAAATCGCATAGTAGGTATTTCAACAGTCATAGTTACTTTGAGACCTTGCACATTTTCATCGTCATCGTCCTGGCGTTATCTCGGTTGCATCTAAGACTTTCGTCTTGAGAACTTGAGTTCCACTTTCTAGTCCTACCAAATTTGACGGAGTTCTGCTTTTCCATTAGGGCTTAGGTACATGTATTTTATATAATATGATATCGTTAAAATGAAATCATATGTAGGTAACATATCAGCAGCGTGGTCGGAGCTTTTAGGCCACTCGAAGGCCTCCGATATAGCTCTACTATTCTTGTCTGAGCCAAGAACTGAAACTCACAATTTTATATGCCCTCCAAAGTTAAGCGATAAATAGCGCTATATAGCCCTCAAACTAAATGCTACACGCTGTCACCAATCCAAGTGGTGTCCTGTATAACTGTTGCTTACCTATACCTACCTATTATCAACGGCAAGCAATCTTAATTTTTGTTATCCAGTTTCCTCATCCATTAATTATGTTTCCTTCCTTTGCCCCTATAGGTGATGGTGGGTCAAGTACAACGCGGCGAGTCAATCTTGATCCACGCAGGGTCAGGCGGCGTGGGGCAGGCCGCCATCCGCGTGGCACTGCACTACGGCTGCGAGGTGTTCACCACCGTCGGCACCGCCGAGAAGCGAGCCTTCATCAAGAAACTCTTCCCGCAACTTAAAGGTACCGATCTTTTGTATACACTATACAGTGACGGATCCAAGATTTTGTTTGAAGGGGAGGGGCAGATGGCTTTTAAATGGTGCCTATTTTGATTTGGGCGGGAGAGGGTCAAGTATCTGTCGAAACAAAAGAAAGTTTAACTCAGGGAAACATTAAAAATCGTTTGTCTTTGGAAGAAAACAGATGCCTTTGGAGTAGCCTGAGCTAACTGCCGCCCATCCCCTTGATAAATCTGCCACTGCATACCTTTTTTTATTATTATTTCCCCGCATTTTAATAGTCTCAGTCGTACTCCGCATCTTCATCAGCAGATTTTCTAACTAATTACAACTCCTAGTTTATTTGCTCAGAAATGTGGTATATAAAAATCTTTTCTTAGAGCCTACGTCAAAAACTAAACCACCTTTCCCAATTTCATGTTTCTAATCCCAGTGGCTTACCCTTTGAGATGACATGTTAGTCAGGAAGAACTTAGTAATTAAAGAGGAAGCTGTGATTTTAAATTTAATTTGTTTACAGACAGTCACATCGGTAACTCCCGTGACGCTTCCTTCGAGGACATGATCAGGAGAGAGACGAACGGCCGTGGTGTGGACATGGTCCTCAATTCTCTGTCAGACGAGAAGCTCCAGGCGTCCGTTCGTTGCCTCGCGTACCGAGGCCGGTTCTTGGAGATCGGCAAGTTCGACATCAGCAACAACACGCCCATTGGCATGTACTTCTTCTTGAAGGAAACCTCCTTCCACGGCATTATGTTGGATTACATCTTCGACCAGAGCTTCGCTTTCAGAAAGGTTGTTACAATTTATCTAAAAACTTTGTGTTGACCGCGTTTTCATACTCTTAGCTTCAAAATCTTTCACCTCTAGTTAGATTTTCTTTTTACATCTTAGTCACGCTTTTGACACCATCAATCACGAAATTTTATGGCTGAAGTTAGAATTAACATCACTAGTTTTCTTCGTAGTCCTGCATATTTCTTGCCATCATGAATTTATGTGCATTTGAAAAAAAATATATCAATAATCTCTTCCGCAGCGTCTGCAAGACCTTCTACTGAGTGGTATCGAGTCTGGTGCCGTCCGTCCTCTGACTTACTGTACGTTTGAGATGAAGGAAGTCGAAACTGCCTTCCGCTACATGGCGGCTGGCAAACATATTGGCAAGGTAAGATCTGGCTTATAACCACATATATTGTAGTCTTATAAACATGAATAATTTGTTTTGATAGCTCACTGATATTATTAATTGACATGTATATCATTTAGGTGGTCGTCAAAATCCGTGATGAAGAACGCAGCAACCGTCCGATAAAGCCCACCAACTTGCCAGTTGATGCTGTGCCTAGGTATGTTATACATTATATTTAATATACATATTATTGAAAATTACAAGAACTAGTCGCAATGATAAGACAGTTCATTATTTATATTCGTTACTCTTTTATTCTTGTAATGAAATGATTATTAAGTATTAAGCCCGTGGCTAAACTCGCGCTATTTGTGGCTAGTGCTGGGCACCCGTCGGTCATAGCGTAATATTATATAGCCCTTAGCCTTCCTAATACATAGGCTGTCTAACAAAAATAACACCCGCGCGAGTGTGACTTAGATAGCAAAGAATAATCAGACTAGTAGTTCAAGAGAAGCGCCTTCAACCAAACTTACTCTTCAGCTTTATCTTATTAGCATAGAAAATAATGCAGTTGTTTAAAACATTCTCGTTTGGTATACCAGGTACAATTGCCACGAGGAGCACGTGTACGTGGTGATCGGTGGTCTGGGCGGCTTCGGTCTGGAGTTGGCCGACTGGCTTATCATGAGAGGAGGCCGCAAGGTGCTCCTCACGTCTCGCAGGGGAGTTACCAACGGGTACCAGTCGTCACGACTTCGGTGAGTGCTCTTGAATTTATTATTTAGATGGTCCTTCACATGAGCACCTATAAATAAACTGACACTGGTCAATACTATGGAATATAGGCTATTTTTAATAGAGTCGTATAATAGAGGGTATCTCGGACTCCCCGGTACAGAACCCGGGTTTAACCCGCTCGTCAGGTGGTCAGACCAGACGGGCACCCCATAGAGGGCCATGGAACGCACGACTCCACAGTAGAGGCGGCGGACCTCTTCTCTGGGGCCTCCGAGGTTCGGGAGCAGCCTCTGCAGTGCCCTTGCAACCCAACGCACTCGTGGGGCCAAACGCACGAAGTGCTCCTCGAAGCCCCATCGACTGTCGAGGGTGAGGCCCAAGTACTTTATGTACCGCCCCACCTCTACGACTGCATCATCTATTCTGATCGAAGAGCTGGGTGGTCTCATGCCATAGCGCCTCGGTCTTGTGCGGTGCTATCCGCAGGCCCAGTCGGCCCATGGCAGCGACAACACAGTACACACCCAATTCCGCGAGCCGCAGGGTTTTAGCGAAGCCAGCCACCCAGGTCAGTACTAGTGTGTCATCAGCGTAATAGACTACACTGACCCCGGGGAGGAGATCAATTCGCAGGACCGCGTCATACGTGTTCCAAAGAAGTGGTCCGAGAACGGACTCTTGTGGAACCCCGCAGAATATATGCCTCTTGACTGCGCACCATCCCGTTTCCTGTAGCTTACGGAACGATTATTTAGATAGGCCTCGACAATCCTTCGCAGGTAGGAAGGCACGTTGTGATGGAGTAGTGCATCCCTAATTGCTTTCCACGGGAAGGAGTTGAAAGCATTGACGATGTCTAGGCTCACCGCCAATGCCATTCCACTCCTCCGGACAGTTGACTCCGACATGGAGCGGACGCGCTTAATAGCGTCCAATGTCGAACGGCTTTGCCGGAAGCCAAACTGATTGTCACTCAGGTCGGGACCTACACCACTTAGATGATCATTAAAGCGGGCAGCAATGACGTGTTCTAAAAGTTTGCCCATCTCGTCCAGCAAACAGATGGGACGGAAAGCTGAAGCAGACTCTGCGGTCCTGCCTTCCTTCAGGATCAGGACAAGATTGGCCTCCTTCCAGCTGGTGGGGAACACTCCAGTACGGAGGCAACTGGTGAAAAGCCGTATCATCGTGTCTCCCAAAACTGCGAGCGCCAACACCCAAGCCTTGCACGGGTTACCATCCGGACCCGGGGCGGTGTTGCGAGTAGCGAGTCGTCGCACGGCTCGGTCTAACTCTCCTTCCGACACCTCAAACTGGTCGTCCCATATATGGTCAGACGGTGACGAGCGGGGTGATCGGGGTTCAGGTGGTGCAGAGACCAGCGGCATGGTGCACCGGTAATGGTGGGCGTGGGACTGCTGTGGGGGTGGCGGAAGGCCACCCTAAAGAAAATGTGCCGGTGGTCTGACAGGGTGGCCACCTCCACCGCGACACACCAACTTGACACAAGGCACGCAGCTGAGGGATTCGCCCATGACAGGTCTATGACCGACTCCCCCTGCCATGGAATATAGCCTACCCATAAAGTTGCGGAGGACAGACAGGCAGTCGCTCTTTGGAAAAGCTAATATTCAGTTAAATCCGGTTACACTAGAAAGCGGATCCGTATAAGTATTCTTACTTAGATAATACTATTAGGATGATGGTGAAGGACCATCATCCTAATAGCGTTATCTACATACATACATGGGCAGCTTAAACCAGCAATTAGTGTTCCGTTGTGTAATAATTCACAAGCCTGGTCTAAAGATTGCCTGAATTTGTTTTCAAAACCTAAAAGCATTATAAAAGCATTAGTTTTCATAAATTGATGTTATTATTATTTTGTATGTACCATACCCCGTTCCGCTGATTATAAAGTAATAATTAATTTTCCATACCTAATCGTACAAACAAAGTTTAAAAAAAATCGTATCTAATCTTAATATATAAAATCCTTGCGTTACTGACTGACTGACAGACACGCTACAGCCGAAACTATTGGGCGCAGGAAGCTGAAATTTGGCATGTTCCTTGGGGACCGTAGGGGTGCACTAAGAAGGGATTTTCCGAAATACCCACGGGATCGGGCAAAACGGGAAATTCGAAAACATGTGTGTGCGAAGCCGCTGGCGTCGACTAGTAAAAAATATAATTTCTTAATAGTAGTCTTTAGTCATTTTAATACATCGTTCGCAAGGAAGTGTTAGTAGTCAGCACAAAGCTGAAAATCTATGTAAAAGAGAAACACTTGTTTAATACTATAAATTACCGGTGACCCAGAGAAAGTCTCTGTAAAATTATGTAAATATAATTTTGTTTGATGAAGGTACCTAAGTAGGTAATACATAAAGTTGACTTAAACTATGTAGAAGCAGATATTTTAATTAAGATAAAAGTAAGTAATACTTAGTCGCAAAAAGTCTTTTAGTAAATTAAAAATAAACTTAGATGACGATGAGACAGCCCGAACAAAAAATCGCTCGAGATTTGAAGTGATAGGGCAAAGTGTAGTCGTCTTTAGTATTTTTCGAATATTTTAGAATATTTAAATTATCAAATGTATGAGTTAGATTTGTTGTGAGTAGCTAATGGTCACTGTCAAACCAATATCTGCATTGTGCAAAATTATTTGGTTTAAAATCTCATAGTTATACGGTGTCAAATATGGTGGTTGTAGTGAACGAAGTATGCCAACATCGTTAGGATTTCTGGTCACTCACCTAATATGATATTGTCATAATATATCTATCTTATATTTATGCTTAATTACTTTTTCCTTTAGGGCATGGGCTTCATATGGTGCCGATGTCCAAATTTCCACTCACGACGTAACAACTGAAGCTGGCTGCGAGGCTATGCTCAAGATGGCCAAGTCCATGGGCCCAGTGGACGCCATCTTCAATCTTGCCGTCATCTTGAAGGACTCCATCTTCCAAAACCAAACTCCTGAAACGTTCAAGACCTCGTTCGCTCCTAAAGCTTTGGCGACAATGAATTTGGACAAACTGTCCAGAAAGATCTGCCCTGAGTTGAAGTAAGTAGATAGCAACAACATGATTTTGTATTTATTATTTTAGGTATACCCCTATATGAAGTACTTACTAACAAATCCAAATATTACAATAAATGATTTAGAAAGAAAGAAAGTCGTAGAAGATCATTTATATATGCATTATAAATAACCTTAAAACTCGATTTGGGCACACTTAACAATCGTCGTGACAATCCTTATCAACCCTAAACAGTCACTGACAAGTGAACTTTCTTTCATCAAAGAATGTCTAACTAACCTAATTTCTGCCTCTCAGGGACTTCGTAATCTTCTCGTCCGTGTCGTGCGGCCGCGGTAACGCCGGTCAGACGAACTACGGTCTGTCCAACTCCGTGATGGAGAGGATTTGCGAGTGGCGGAAGAAGCTCGGCCTTCCCGCCCTCGCCGTGCAGTGGGGAGCTGTTGGTGACGTGAGTGCTGGCTTCACTATCTTCTTTATTGGCGCTATGACTTTTGTGACTCTTCTTAGACTATGACTTCATTTTGCGGCTTTACCTACCGTATTCTACTTTTAATATGGCACTCTGGACATTTTGCACCATCTACGGGTCTAAAGACTCTAAAGTCATCGTCTTTGTATCGTATTGTCGCGATGACGCAGATCGTATTAACTAAGGTCTTTTAAAGATTCTGTGACTGAGGTAAACTCTTGTTTTGTTTACTTTCCAACTGCTCACAATTCTGCTTCAATTTCTGCTTTAAGTTAAATGCTTTTACATCATGTATCATAATTGTTATAATAAACTAACCATCCATTTCTATCTTTAGGTCGGTCTAGTAGCAGACATGCAAGACGACGACGTCCAGCTGGAAATCGGGGGTACCCTCCAGCAGAGGATCTCGTCCTGCCTGACCGCTCTGGACAAGTTCATGAAGCAGGACGCGGCGATCGTGTCGTCCATCGTCGTGGCTGAGAAGAAGGCAGGCGGATCCGGCTGTGGCAATATTGTGGATGCTGTTGCGCAGATCATGGGTGAGCTCAGAGTTAGATGATAGGATTGGTGTACTGAAGAAGTTGGTTGAAATAATCTGAACGCTAAACTGCATATTTGAGAAAAGAAATATAAAACTGAGTTGATTGAATTTGTTGATCAGTTTAAGATTGCAAGTTGTGAGAGCAAGACCTAAGGGAAACAAAAATGAGGGTTCTAACATATGAGCATAAAATAACTTTTAATTGCTTCTATTAAATGTAACTATTACGTTTTACGTTTAAATATTTTAGATCCAAATGTAAGTTTGTTAATTTATTTATGTTTTGCGCTTCCATACCTTATTTTTTTATCATCATGAATTTCTGCATAACGTTGCTAAAGCAGGTAGGTACAACAAGGATCTGTGGGCAAAGTCGCGGACTTAAGTTACTGATGTTATACTTTTGTACTCGTATTTGGAATACCCAATATTAAATTAAATATTGTACCTATTCAATTATTCATATTACGTGATTTAATTGCTTTAAATTCCATTTTGCTCTCGTATCGAAAAGCCTAATGGATATTCGATGAAACGAACTGGAAACTATTAAGGTAATTACAATGGCTTAATGTCGATACCTGAAATGTATACAACGTTATAAATGTGTTATGTTTGACGGCAAATATATTGTTTGCCGCTAATGACCTAACGGCTTAGGCCTAAACGGAAAACCAGTTTGTAGTTTTGTACAATTGCTATTCTACAAATGCTTATTACAAAATTGTTTGAAATTTCGGTTATTCCAATATGCATGTCATGAACACATCGCAAAAGCCCGTACAAGTTAACTTACTCGCGTAAGTTTACTAAGTTAAGCTATAATTACCTCTGTTTTATCCAACGATTTGACCGACTTACAATGGTCTTAGTCGCAGAAGATCTGGATTAACATTGCTTAACTATAAAAAGTATATTGAAAAGGTTACTTAACAAAATATATTTTTTTCACCAATACCACCAATTTTTGGGCAAAGGTCTCCCTTACACTTTTCTAAAGCTCCCTGTCTCCAGCTATTACTGTCCAAGTTTTTGAGAATGCATATTTATATTTGAGGCATTCAATGAAACTGGATTTTCTCATAATGGATATTACTTGTAACTAAAACTAAAACGTTTCGATGTTGGTGTGTCCAGGTATCAAGGATCTGAAGACAGTATCGCAGCAGGTGTCGCTGGCCGAGCTGGGCATGGACAGCATGATGGCCGTGGAGATCAAGCAGACGCTCGAGAGAGAGTTCGAGATCTTCCTCACCGCACAGGACATCAGGACACTCACCTTCGCTAGGTAACACCTTACTGATGTCATAACAGCACTCTTAATTCAATAATGAATTTTCACCGCAAATTCAAAACATTCATCATTGAGGCCACAAAATGACGCTTATGAACGTCAAATTTTAAGTTAATTACCAGATGATTCTACATTTACCGTTAGCAATGCAATAGGTAGAACCACGAGATTGTATGGGTAATAAAACTCATGTCCACTCTTTAAAATCGCCAGTAGATATAATGATTTTACTTGTTATTTTTGCAAGGAGCTATAGGGGAAGATGGGGTAGCTTCATACAGTTTTTATGTTTAGTCTTATAGAATTCTCTCTGGTATAGATATCTATATCGATTCATCAAAAATCAATAGTCTCACTATCTGACTTTATATCAAAATCATCAAATTTTGATAAATACACTTTTACGGCTTTTTATAAAATAAAATACAAAAATAAAGAAATGTATGAATGTGCCCCACATGCGGGGCACTTTCATACAAGTGAAAAAATACACAAGTTGTGTATGAAATATTTATTTATTTACAAAATCAAAGTATCAGAATCAAAATATAGGGATGCAGCGTTTTCATAAACATATTATGAAAATAAAATAACATAAAGGCACCAAGGGAACTAAGCTTATGAGTTTTACTGATCAGTCCCATTACAACTTAAGTCTAGCCATTAGTATCTTCGTTTTTCATCATCATCAACATAACATAGTCACCAAGGGAACTAAACTTATGACTTTTTCTGATAGTCCCATTACTACTTAAGTCTAGCCATTAGTATCTTCGTTTTTCATCATCATCAACATCTTCGTCCTTATTTACTACTTATTTATTAATGTTTGTGTATTAACTCCATACTCTACGAACGTGCCCCCACTTGATACTTGATACTTGATGGCACGGGCTGTTTCCGCAACTCCACGTCTTGGCGTGTATTTTGCGTGCGGGTGGGAATGGTGTCGTCATTCGAGCCACCCCAGCTCTTCGAGGAAGGCCAGCAGACTCTTGATGTGGTCCACGGCCTCCCTCAGGGTGCTGTATCTGGTCAGGTACTGCTGCCTGTACTGTGCGACCTCAGGGCAGTCGAGGAGCAGGTGGGCTGACGTCTCGTCTGCTGCCATACAGGCCCTGCACAGCGGGCTGTCAGTGATCCGTGTCCTGTGTAGGCGGCCGTGACTGTCCGTAGTTGTTGTTTGGACAGCCGGAGGATTTGTTTAGCTATCTTACCCTCTACTGCGGGAAGAGCCTCCTTGGCCTGCCTACATGTTTCAATACCAATCCAGGACTGGTTGTGTTTGGTCCTGGTCCTATTTCTTACCAGGTTGCGATAAAAACCAGAAGGGAGGGGAATAATGGGCTCGGGTCCCACCACCTCTAAAGTGGCCCCTCTTCTGGCAAGTACGTTGGCTGCGTCATTCCCTCTTGAGCCACTGTGGCCCTTAATCCATTGCAGTGTTAATTTGTTTAGTTTACCTACCTCTGTTAGTTTCTGGTGGCATTCAAGCGTGAGTGCCGAGGTGATAGTATGGCTTTTGAGGGCTGAGAGGACAGCCTTACTATCTGAGAGGATCCTAATGGATCTTTCCCTTACCTCACGTGCCATGATTGCTGTGGCAGCTAGGATTATGCCAAAACATTCGGCCTGGTAGACCGTGTTGTAGGCTCCCAGCGGTGCTGCGATGTTGATGTTTAGGTCCTCGGAGAATACTCCTGAACCCGTACCTGCATCTGTTTTAGACCCATCTGTGAAGATCGTGAACTCGTTGTGGTTAACTGCTCCTTCGTGTATGTCCTCGTACAGTTGGATTTTGTATTTCTTGTCGAAAACAAATTGTTTCGGTGTACGGTCGCCAATGGCTTGTGTGATAGGAACTTTTTTAAAGAGTGTATTTAAGTTGTTAGTGTGCGGTGTGTTAGTGTCTTTCCAGAGCTTCAGAGCTCTTAGCCGGACTGCCGACATCGTTGCTTCCTGTTGTATGAACAGGTGCAATGGAGGCAGGTCCAGCAACACTTCAAGTGCCGCTGTTGGCGTTGTTTTCATACAGCCCGTGGCCGCTAGGCATGCAAGTCTTTGAAGCTTCTGAAGCTTGTTGGCGGCCGTTATTAGGTTGGTCCGAGGCCACCACACTACTGCGCCGTAGCTTACCATCGGACGTATTATTGTCTTATAGAGCCATAAGACAATTTTGGGGGATAGGCCCCAGCGTTTACCTATCATCTTCTTGCACTGCCAGAAGATGATGCTGGCTTTATTGAGCTTATTTTCCATGAGGCTGTTCCATGTCAATTTGCTGTCGAGAGTGACGCCCAGGTACTTGACCTCGGTAGACAGCTTAAGCTCTGTATCAAATAACCTGGGCAATCGGTAAGTACCCAGCGCGCGTTTGTGTGTGAACATAACTAGTTCGGTCTTGGTCGGGTTTACAGATAATTCGTACTCATTACACCACCACTCTACTATGCGTAGGGCTTGTTGGGTTAGGTCGTACACTGTACTGGTTACCTTACCTGAGGTGAGTATGGTTAGATCATCTGCATAACCTATTGTAAAGAAGTATCTCGCGTTGAGTTTGTCTATGAGTTCATTGATGACTAAGTTCCACAATAGCGGGGAGAGTACACCTCCCTGCGGGCACCCTTTAGTCATCAAGGCTGTCTGAGTGTCGCCTTGCAGGCGCACTACCCTTTTGCTGAGCATGTTTTGGATCCACTGTATGAGCATCTGGTCCACACCATGCCTGGCTAGGGCGTTGCTTATGCTGGAAAAGTTTGTCTTGTCGAAGGCTCCTTCTATGTCGATGAAGGTGCCCAGGCAGATGCTTTTTTGGTGCATAGCAGCTTCTATCTGGTTCACGACCTGATGTAAGGCCGATTCCGTCGATTTCCCTGAGCTGTATGCATGTTGGTTGGCATGTAAGGGTAGGTGCTTAAGAGCTCCACTTCTTAGTTCCCTCTCGCAAAGCCTTTCCAAGGCTTTAAGCATGAAGGAGGTGAGGCTTATTTGTCTAGAGGACTTTGCATGGGTATAGTCTGTTTTGCCTGGTTTTGGTATGAAGATTAGTTTGACTTCCCTCCACCTCTTCGGTACATATCTGAGGGCCAGGCTAGCCCTCATAATTGACAGGAGTCTTTTAAGGACAGGTTCTCCTCCCCATTGTAATAACCCTGGGAAGATGCCATCCAGTCCGGCTGCTTTGAAGGGGTGGAAGCTATCGATGGCCCATCGGAGTTTTTCTTCTGTGACCACGTTGTTTGCGTGTCTCCATTCGTGTTCGGTCGCCACTATTGGTGTATCGTACCACGTTATTACCGGGGTGAGGACGCAGCCTGGGAAGTGTGTTTCGAGTAGGACGCGTCTTGTCTCCTCCTCCGATGTGGTGTATGTGTTATCCAGTTTACGGAGAGTACCTGGCGCAACCGTTGGTTGCTGGGCCAGTAGTTTCCTTACCCGGTTTGCTTGTTGGCAAGATTCAATGCTCCCACAGAATTTTCTCCATCCCATGGTGCATCTGAATCTGAGGCATTTCCTGTAGTCTGATTAAGCCGCTTTATAAGCGTCCCAATCTGCGTCCGCGCTTGTGTTCATTGCCCTATTTAGAGACTTTCTTACCTTCTTGCGCTTACGTTCGAGTTCAGGGCCCCACCAGGGTTGTTTCCCCGGGGTTGAAGGCGGAGTGGTTTCCGGGCAAGCTGCATAATAGCTGTCAAGCATCGACTGCGTCAGTATACATACCTGATCGTCGATCTGTACAGTGTCACCCAATACCGGCGGCGTGGCCGTAAGGGTAAGTTTCTCTTTAAGTAGTAGGACATACTTTGCTTTGTCAGTGTTGTGTGGTTTCCTGCGGGGCTGTGTGGGCTGTATATCGACTTTTATGGAGAAGCTGATCCATCTGTGGTCTGAGCATGATGCCTCTTTCGAGACGTGCTATCCCTTGATGCGTTCAGCCGCTCCTTCTGTTGCGAGAGTTAAGTCGATAACTGTCCGACTACGTTTAGTGACGAAGGTGGGCTCCGTACCTGTGTTTAATAGGGTAAGATTAGTGGTGAATAAGTATTCAACCAATGACATACCTCTGTTATTGTTGCAGTCCATGCCCCACATTTGGTGGTGGGCATTGGAGTCCGTTCCTATTACGACCTCCGTATTGGTTCGCTCGCACTGGTTAACCAGACGCGTGAGGTCGAACGGAGGCGGGTCTACGGCCTCGGGCATGTAGACCGATGCGAAAACGACCGCTGTATTATTTCGATTTGTATTGCTGTGATGTCTCTGGAACAGAACTCCATTAAAGCTTGGGCTCTGATGTTTTTAGTTGTAAGTATGCAGGTTCTTGGATGTGTGTGGTCAGTAGAAGAGTAAATCTTACCTCCCAGGCTGGAGAGGCCTCTAATGAGGCCACCCCTTATCCAAGGTTCCTGGATGAGCACGATGGCTGAATGTTGGACCTCCATCCATTTGCGCAGTTGCGCAGTGGCCGTTTGGCTATGATGGAGGTTGATTTGTAGGCAGCTGACGTCACTAGGCAGAGGGTTCATCTGTGGGTGATGTCCCCTCCTCCCCGACCTTCAGCTGCGTTAGGCCAGCCAGGATGTCGCCAGCCTCCACCCCGTCGTCCCGCCGCACCGGACTCAGGAGCAGGCTCTCATCTTCCGAGTTACCCTCGGCTGACGGGCCAGCCCCCGAGCCAGACGTGGCCGGCTCTGACGGGCCGGATTCCGCGGAGCACCCTGACTGGGTGTTTGAGACTTGCTGTGTGGAGTTGTCGCATCCCGGACGATGGTCGACATACTTGCCTGTAGAGTCCCGGAACCGGACGTAGACTGCACCCAGCCCCAACGCGAGGCGGCGCTCGTTCTGCACCAGGACTGGGACTTGTTCCTCCGGGACGCCCACGACCAGGAACCACCCACCTGACTGTCTCTCCGAGTGCAGCAGAGACCATTTGTCGACCGCCAACCAGGGGTTCTGGAACTCCAGAGCCCGACCTACGACGCGCACGTCGTCCCAGACTCCCTGTTCGTTCGGAACGACAATGCCGCACCACACTCTCTTCGGGGCCTCTTCTTGGCCCCTAACCTCCAGTTCGAAGCCCGGTGGTGGGACCAGGAGAGAGACCGCCTCCGTCAGCCAGGTACGCGTTGCCTCGTCGGCGCACCAGAGTTTGAGGACCCCGTCCGCGTACATGGGTTTCCCGGTGAACGCAGGGGCGGGGCGTTTTGGGGTTTTAGTCGACCAGGCGTCACTCAGGATCTTCCTTTGAATCTCCGTGAGTATCCGGTCCACGAACTCCTTCGGCAAGTTCCCTGTGCGCTTGCATGTTACTGCAACGCCCAAAGATGCCTTGGAGGCCTGTGCATAGGACTTACCCTGTATCGTGGAGGAGTCGAGGCGGGGCTTCTTGTGCTCCCCTCGAGGCGAGCTGGTCTCGTTGAGAGCACGTTTGGCCTCACCTCTTTCCTTGTTTTCGGCAGTTTTACCTGCCGTGTTTCCTGGTGGTGCTGGGGCTGGATGCCGTCCAGGGTGACCAGCCCGCCGCTTGGCGGCAGGCGGCTTCTCCGTACTGCCTCCGGCCTTCGTACACCCCCTACTGCTGAGCGCAGGCTGCGTGCTGGTCACATTACTGGGACCTGCAATAGCGGCCAGCTCCGCTGTTTTTGTAGAGGCAGCACCGGCTGCGGCAGCGGTTTGTGCCGCCTTCCGCCTTATTGCCAGGCGCTGTCTCTCGCAGAGCTGGTAGCAGCGGGGCCACTCGGTTGTGTAGTGGGCGGGTGTTGGGCAGGATTGGTGGTCTTGCCCTTACCCTTGCCCTTGTGGTGGCTTACCACTTGCCAGCCTGCGAAGGAGGAGTCGTCTGCCCGCTTGATTTCAAACGGGCTGACGATTGTAAGGACGGGACCAGTACTAGCGTTTGCCAGCGCTGAAGTCTCGTCCTTGGGGGATGGTTTAACACCTGCAGCCGAGCCCACGGCGTCAACCATCTGTTTGGTTTTGGTTGATGCGGCGGGAACAGCTTTCGCTGACCCCGTCACAGTTGGGGTAGTATTGGGATTTTCGGTATCCATGCAAGTTTACTAAGACTTCATCCCTCTGGCTTCCCACCCTCCATGGAGCCTCCCGCATCAGGGAACGTCATACCGGACGTTAGGATTACCAGAGGGATATAGGAACGCGGGGCTGGTTTACAGCACGACTTCGGGCGCCCGCTTGGGTCAACGGCCTGAGCCGAGTTACCAACTCTAGCCGTCAGCCCTCGCTTGCGCCCTCCGTATAGCCTTCACCCACCTCATCAACAGCCGAAATAAATTCCGACTGCTGATGTGGACCCTACGTCCCTAGCTTGTGGCCCTCTGACGGGACACGATGGCCATTTCCCCCGCTGCGGCTCACAGCGGGGGCTACCGTTTAGCTTGAAATCAGGACCAAAGAGGGCGTGTTGCCTCACGGTCACATTACCGCCAGCGCCGCTCGGCTCAACCCCCCAGGACTCCGTCATCCCCGCGTACGGCGCTCGACTGCGCAGGTCCTAGCGCAGGTGGTCAGCTACTCTTACCCGTGACTTTTTACTACGAGCTCACACCCTCCCGACCACGAAGGGGCGTGATGAAGAGATGTGTTCCTGCATGTGGATGTGTGCGCGCATGTGTGTACGTGTGTGTATGTGCATGTGTAATGTGCCTGTTGTTTGTGTTTCGGCTGGAGGTTTTGGTTGCATCCATTTCTGAAGGAACTGGACCAAGAACGGGCGGCAACCTCGAGAAGGATAGTCCACCAGCCTTGCCTAAGGGATCATCGCAACCTGCGCTACCCCTGAGACCATTCGCCACTCCCTGCACCGGACTCAGGTGTAGGGAGTAGAAGTCAGTGCAGTTCAGTGGTGTTAAATATGAGTTGACCTGCACGGGCTTCCGCCCGAACGTGCCCCCATTACTCATACAGTATGAATGTGCCCCGTATCCTACTGTATGAACTACGCCATGACAAGAAAATGAAATGAAAATATTGTTAGAAAAAGTCAACTATATATAGAATAATTTGCGACTCATTTCACTAATTTGTTCCTATTATCGTTGAAATAAAATATAACAAAATAATCTAGAGAGCAGCTTTTATTGAAATAAAGACGTTCTAAGTGAGGGTATAAAATTACTTATACACCGTCGCCATTTGACACTAAGCCCTGTCAAACTACGTCAGCAACCACACTCATAGGTAAGCTACGCGGTTTGCCCAACGCAGGAAATGCAACGTCATTTCAAATACTTTTTAATTTTTACGTAGACTTGCAGAAAAACGAAAAATTTGCCTATAAAAATATAATTATATGGCATGAATTATAACTTCCTGACTTCGTTACGAGTTCATGTAACTAGTTATATCTTTCAATAAGTAAATAAAACTGACCTCTTCTCGCAGCGATGTAATATATTTTGATTTTGAGAAATTTCATTGGTATAACTTGTAAACTTTATCACAATTTATCGAATATCCACACATAATCACCAAACGAACACTTTATTACGTTAAAACAATATACAATGTGCAAAGATATCTCGACACATTTTACTTTAGAATCATAATTTCACCATAAAATGTTTTTGTTTACGCGACGAAAAATAACGGCCGCCATTCTTCGGGAACGTAATAAGTGCATTACAAAAGTTTCGTTACTTTTTCACTGCAATATTTATCACTTTTCGATAAACTATAACTCAATATGAAATCTACACTTATTTTCCAGTAGTTCTGTATATTATAATACTTATAAGATTACTCAATGTTTTCTCATTAAGTACAAACATTTTTTCTTTTCTCGTGCACGCTTATTTCAATATCAAAATGGCCAGTATGGCGTCGTCGCAAAGTTCAATAGCGTACGTATTTTGTTTAATTAATTTCCTTTCATTCTTGCTCGTTTCCAGTTTATAAAACTATTAAATTTGGTCAAGCGGAAATCGATAAATCTAATGATATAACCAGATCGTGTTACAAGTTCAAAAACCATTAAATATAAACGACCAATGATAGACGTTAGAGACCAACCAACTGCGTTATGCACCTATGAGGCGCATAATGCAGTTGGAGCGTTTTCTCTTACGCACCTATGATAGGTGCATATTGCAGTTGAGGGCTTAATGATCGTATAAGAAATCTTCATCATCTTGCCATATTACGGCAAAATTCTTCGTATCATAGTAAAAAAATAAGAAAGAAAAGATTAAGCTTTAATCTAAAAACATGATAAATCGGTACTTCTATATGTGAAGATACAAAAACATTCATAAAACCTTCAATGACTATTAACATTTCAAACCAATAAAAACCCCACATAAAACTGCAAATAAATTATTCTATCATCCCGTTTTTCTATTGGACAAGCATATTTTCCAATACTAGCACAATACGTCCCGAGCAATATGGAAACACGAAGTAAAAAGGTCTACCGAAACACGTGTCGTATTATATTTCCATTTTCTTACATTTTCTACCGGGAGCTTTGAATTGTTCAGGTTTCAAGCTCTAAGGGAATCGGTTTGAAAAGAAATGTTAATATAAGAAATGTGAATAACTGCTTTTGCAGCATATGAAAAATATTTATTAAAACTTTATGCACTTCGAGTTTTATGGAACGCATTTATATTAATTTAACGAAATAATTATTAACACGTTTTGACGCCCACTTCTATTAATTTTCATTTTTAGAATCCTCAGCAGAATTATATTATCTAGATAATCAATACAATAATATGGCATAATTGAAATGGTCTAAGGATGAAGCTTGAATTTTGGACACGATATCATGCCTACTTCTTCTTCTTTCTCTTAGCGTTATCCCAATTTCAACCTGGGGTATGCTTACTAGTCTAACCGGCAGGCCGATTCAAAATGTCACGACAAGTAATCGTACGATATGTCAAATTATTGTCTTCGTCTTTTAGCGTCATATCAAAGATATTTTGAACAAATATTCATTGAATTCGGTTTATTTATTAATTTACTTCATACTGAATGCATAAAATTGATAGGATATGCGATAGTTTTGACAAAAATGAGGTAGCCCGTTTGACAATTAACGGAATCGAATGTCAAATGAGATATCGAACGATTCTGAATCGCCCCCATGATTTGGCTGAATATTAGCTTTTCGACAAAGTCAGACTGGATAGCGATATTCCAGTATAACGCCCTATAACGACTGTCAAAGATCTTCATGACAACCGGGACCGACAGCTTAACGTGCTCTCCGAGGCACGAGACAAGCGCTAATTAACAATTCAATAGGCACATAACTCCGAAAAGTCATTGGTACGCGCCGTGGATTCGAATCCGATACCCTCTGCATGGCAGTCTGTTGGTATTTCCTCTAGGATATCGCTGCTCTCACTGATATCATGCCTACTAGTAAACCCATAGACCTTTGGTTTATTAGAATTCGATCACGAAAAACGCGTGCCTTATTGTTTGTATTGTTTTGATCTGTTTCTTTACAATCTGCAAACGAGTCTACTCAAGGTGATAATGATGAGGAATAATGCAGAAATATCTGTCACATAGACTCGCATAGTCTTTAACTGTTTCAAAAAATTAATGTAGGTCATTTAGGATGACTGGAATTCTCCGTAACTTCCTAAAGCTTTCTTTCATTAGTAGTACAAAATATATGGAAAACTGACGATTTATCGGTTACAAAACCGATATCACTACATATACATATTCTTATAAATAATTTGACTTTCCTTTACCTAGATTGGTGGAACTGACAGCGCAGCGTGAAGCAGCAGCATCTACAGCAGCGTCGCGGCCCATCAACGTCGAAGGCGCCGCCGGCCTCAAGGTGCTCATGAGGAACTTGGGCGACGAGAACGTCGTCTCCGAACCTCTCATCTACATGCCAACTATGGTCAGCGATGGAGTCGAGGTTAGTGCCGACATTTTACCCATCTGTATTCAGAATTTATTATCATAATCATCATCCTCCTAGCGTTATCCCAGTTTCAACCTGGGTTCCGCTTACTGACCGGATTTGGCTGAATATTAGCTTTTCCACAGAGCGACCGTCTGTCTGACCTCCGCAACCCGGAGGGATAGCGATATTCCATGGTTTAGACTAGTGTCAGTTTATTTAGAAGGTACAGATATCCTATAACGACTGTCAAAGATCTGCCTGATAACCGGGACCGACAGCCTAACGTGCTCGCCGAGGCACGGGGCAAGCGATATTAGCATCTGCATTCAGAATTGTATGTCTGTAGCCATTTTAGGCATATGTGGAAATAGCAGCAGGAATTAGCAGAGAGAAAGGCAGTTATTTGTATTGAAAATAGGCGGAGTAGTTGAAGTATGGAGCTAATGAATATAAAGCCTTGGCCAAAAGTATTGAGCACCCATGTCACCATTCAGTTTTTTTAACAGGGTCAAACCGAAATGAAATGAAACAATTTTTATATGTTTATATCATTATTTATTAATACATTATCAATATTTTATGGGTCCACCTTTTGCTTTAATTACGGCAGAGATTCTTTTTGGCATCGAGTTTACTAGTTTTCTACAGTCTTCAGCCGTTATCGCGTTCCACTCCAGACGCAAGCAGCGTTTTAGCTCTTGTTTGTTGTTAATAGTGTGGCGCCGGACTCTGCGCTTTAATTAACCCCATAAATGCTCTATGGGGTTAAGGTCCGGGGACTGGGCAGGCCAGTCCAGAAGTTCAATTGAATTTTCATGAAACCATGTCATCGAGAGAGCAGAGATCGAGCCCCGTGCCACAATCGCAGAGCGATTGTGGCACGGGGCGTTATCCTGCTGGAATTTAACGCCATCCATATTTGTGTCTCCAAAAAGTGTGGTGAATGAAGGCAACAACGCAGATTCTAGTACATTTATGTACTTTTCAGAGTTCATGCGGCCCTCACACATGAACAATTCGCCAACTCCACAATCAGTCATGCAGCCCCAAACCATTATGCTGCCGCCACCGTATTTTACAGTTGGTACTACACACTCTGGTTTAAATTCTTCACCTACCCGGCGCCGCACAAAAGTCACACCAGGTGTCCCAAAAATCTGCAACACCGAGAAAAATATTAAATTAAAGTAAAGAGGATATTTTTTTCAAAATGTTTATTAAATATTGTAAGGACATTAAATTAACTAACTTACCTCAAAGTTTGATTCGTCTGACCACACGACATTTGACCAATCTTCTGCAGCCCAACTTCGGTGTTTTAAAGCCCATTCATATCGGGCTTTCTTGTTGTCATCCGAGAGCCATGGCTTTTTTCTGGCTTTACACCCTCTCAAACCAGCTTCCTGAAGTCGTCTGCGAATTGTGCGAGCAGAAATTGATTTCCTAATTTCTACTGACAATTCAGCAGCAAGCTCGGAAGAAGTTTTTTTCCTATTTTTTAATGACTCATTAACTGACGATCTTGACGGCCTGTAGTGATGCGATTGCGCCCGGTTCTAGGCCTATTCCGATGAGATCCGGTAGCAGAGAATCGCTCAATAGCATATTGCACGGATCGGCGCGAACATTTCACAGTTCTGGAAATCTCTACTTGTGATTTCCCTTGCTCATGCAGAACCTGTCTCTGCACACGTTTTTCTAACGAAAGTTCGTTTCTTTTTGGCATATTATAACGATATCACTCCAATCTTCCGCAAACAATCACCAAAAGCAAACTAAACCACTGGATGTGTCCACAACGAAGGGCAGTAGCGAACTGATATATAAAGTAAAAATTTACAAAAATACCAAACTTTATGGCACCCAGGTGTTTTATTGCTTTTTGCGGCACAAGTAATTATTTTTAATCCTTTTTAGATGCCAACAAAAGAATCCTTAAACAATAGCTTTGTTCTTTCCAACACTTGCTGTGCATCTGCGAAATATTTAGGGTGCTCAATACTTTTGGCCAAGGCGTAAATTAAATGAAATAGGATTTACCAATTAATCCGACCGTGTTAATGAAAGAGAACATAAATAATAGTGATCCTGTACTTGTCTTTAAGGTTGTTTACTTTGTATATTTCAATTAAGTCCCGGAATTGAAATGTTACCTAAAAATATGTCATGATCTAAAAAGCCTTCAACGGATTTTCTATAAAAAGCTTTAAATTGATTTTCAATAGAATTGCGTAGTCCGAAAACAGTTGCAACAAAATAATTGCGAATCTAACAAAGCTATTGTAACATATTTTTGTTAGATCCATATTCTCCTACACATTCAGTATAGGAGAATAATGTGTAGGATGTTAGTATGTATTGTTTTTGTATTGTCTATTGTCTAGTATCCATGGTACAAGCTCTGCTTAGATTGGAACGAGATAGTTTTGTGTGTTTGTGGTAGCATATAAATATTATTAATATAATATAATGCAGAGTCATACAAAATGATTTAGCGGGTCTTAATCGCATAAAAAATAATTTATTTAATTTATACCATTTTTCTTTGAGGTTTCTTCGTCTTGCACCGGTCTTGGTCGCAGAGAGACTAGCTGCTAAATTATTTTGTATGATGTAATTCAAATCGCGAAAGTTTAAAATCGATAATGTAGAGTATAAGTAGATTCAAAAGAATCTGTTCTCTGTTAGTAATAGTACGCTATCGTGTTTCGGAGGGCACATTAATTGTCGGTTCCGGTACTTGTCTCATAACCAGAATTTTCAAGCCATGTCGGAGGCCTTCGGGTGGTCTGAAAACTCCTACACCAGAGTTGGCCACAGACTCACACGATAAGAAGGAAGGAAAGAAGGAAGGACGGAAGAAAGAAAGGAGGGAAAGAAGGAAGGCAGAAAGTAATGTGTGTGTTGTTGTAGGGCGACGAAGCGATCCACGTGATGGAGCGCGTGATGTTCATGCTGCCGGGGCTAGAGGGGTGTGCCGCCGTGCTGGAGCCGCTGTGTCGCCGCCTCAAGATCAAGGTGTGCGTGCTGCAGCTCGGCGTCGAGCACCACGGCGAGGACATGGAGCACATGGTCGACCGCCTGCACCAGGTAATACACCTTGGAGTCCGGAGTCCGCTTAATGTCATCATTGGCATCGTCGTCATAGGGTAATTTCTGTTACATCCAAAGTAAATTTCATCATCATACCTGCCGTAGACCACTGCTGGATATAGGCTTCTCCGATGGCACACCACTGAACTAAATGTGTTTCATGGTTTCAACCAAAGGTGTTGAGGACACAAGCGCTCTCTCTATCTCTTCATCTGTTATCCCGGATAAAAACCTCGGTCACCAGGTTCAGGATCTCAGCGAATCAAAATATCCCTCTCTCCAAAAAACTCAACAGCCTGCCATAAGATCACATGTCAATCAGCATCCACGTTCTGATTAAAATAGTTTTGGATTTTAACCAACTTTTTGACCTGTGAGATATCTCCCCATTTAATATAACTATATGTTTTTATTCCTAAATTTTATTTGGCAGTTTCTATGATTTACATTAGATTTGGAACGGGGATTTGGCTGACAAAATCTCGTAAGCGATGGTTACAAGATTTGGTCAGCTAAGCTGTTTGTCATCCAGTAAACTGACGGCCTTATTTTCATTTCCTAGCCGTCTTCTTATATCAACTTACACAATTAGTCCTTATTATATACTAGAGGACGCCAGCAGCTACGCCTGCATTTTTTTGTATTTATCCGTTTTGGCCGATCCCGTGGGAATTTCGGGAAATCCCTTCTTAGTGCACCTCTACGGTACCCAAGGAACATACATGCCAAATTTCAGCTTCCTGCGCCCAATAATTTCGGCTGTAGCGTGTCTGTCAGTCAGTCAGTAACGCAAGGATTTTATATATTAAGATTTCAGAAAATAAACGAACCATTTCTTTCAGTCGGTGATTTCAAGATTAGCTCCTGGTGCACCGTTCTGGTTGCTCGGATACAGTTTCGGTTCTCTACTCATCTTGGAATTGGCCTCAAGACTGGAAAGCGAAGGTAAACACTTTGTTAAAATTTATTTTGTGTGGTGTGTGGTTTTAAATTTTTACTAATCTTTTTTTTCGAAAGACAGACACGAAAGACTATAGTGTCTTTCGAAAACAGGCAAGATCGAGAAATCGATCGTCGAATCGAGAATGCCTGGAAAGCCTACTGGTCCATGAAAGAGTTCATGAAGGGCAACCTTCCAATAGCACTAAAACGCAAACTTGTCGATATGTGCATTCTGCCCATCCTAACCTACGGTGCTCAGACCTGGTCCTTGACCGAACTTCAAAAGTCCAGCCTCAAGGTTTGTCAAAGAGCAATGGAGCGAAGTATCCTGGGATATAAGAGGGTTGATCGAGTGCCAAATGCCGTTCTGCGATCACTGACGGGTGTTGCTGATGTGGGACGGAAGACTGCCAACCTAAAGTGGGATTGGGCGGGCCACGTGATCCGGATGCATCCTAGCCGGTGGGCGAAAATCGTCACGCAATGGGTGCCGCAAGACGGGCGGCGGAAAAGAGGCAGACCCCGAAAACGATGGCGTGACGATCTAGACAATTTTGACAGAGACTGGCCCAATTTGGCAGAAGATAGGGACGTTTGGAGGAGTGTAAGGGAGACCTTTGCCCAGCAGTGGGACAACATAGGTTAAATAAAAAAAAAAAAAAAAACTTTTTTTTAGTTAGTCGCCACGAGGAATACCAAATTTGCATTCTTAGATTTAAGGCAAACGATAATCCTAAAACTAATCAAAAATCTCTTTCACAGGTTTCAAGGGAACAGTATTCTGCCTCGACGGTGGTCCAGACTTCCTGTACGCCATCCTCACCATGACCATCAGTTTCAAGAACGACTTCCAGCTGCAGAACAACTTGTTGTGTCACACCATTGACATCGTGGCTCCCAACAACGACGTCGCCAAGGGTCTTATGGAGAAACTCAATGAAATCGAATCTTACGAAGAAAGAGTCGAACTTACGGTCAAGTCATCACCCATCCAGACGAAATACTCCAACAAATTCATCGCAAACATCGCCAGGGTATCCTTTGATCGTCTCAAGGTCGTATTGAACTTCAACCCGAAGACCTTCAAAAAGCTACAGTCGCCTATCATCCTACTCAGGCCCAAGGAGAATCCACCTTACATCGTCGTCGAAGAGAACTATGGTCTCGACAAATACACCGAAAGCAATGTCACCGTGCACTACCTTGAGGGTAACCACGTCAGTATCATTGAGAACAAAGACTGCGCCAACATCATCAACAGAGTTCTAGCTGACGATGACGGACAGAAGGGCAAAGTCACCGAAAATGTGGTCACCAGCATCGTTGAGAACCAAAGAGAAGTCCAAGTTTAAACCATTTTGATTTGTTTTGACGCATTCATTTTATTGATTTATCTGAGTATTTGTACTGCGTATTAACTTATATTGGGGATACTGGTTTTAGTTGTTTATTTATTGAATAGTTTTTGTATAATAAAATGGCCGTATTTTAATTATAATTCTATTTAGGCAGATAGTTATAGGTAGAATTAAGATTTGTCAAAGAGACACCAGTACCAAACAAATATTCATTAAGCATAACTTAAAAGGGTTAATTATTGGAGTAAGCTTAACTTAATAAGTAACATAAGTGATTTAGCGGAGGGGAATTATTTGAAACGAGGGATCTTATTTATAGGTAGGCATTGAACAAATTGTTTGTAAGTAATAATTTATTGTTTATAGTCGTTTACAAGGGTGAAAACATGGTAACGTTAAATATATTTATTTTTATGATATTGGCTTGTTTTATTACCCAATAATTGTGAATTTATACGTTTTCCTTTCACTATATCCCGAATTGATTTTTGATGTATTCACCATTGAGTTTCACTGAAACCCTGAGCCAACAGGCAGTAAGTTGATCATTCGGCAATGTTTACAATGCATATATTAGAAAATTTGGAAAAATTTGGTTGTCCGTGTGGTGACGGATTAAGAATACGGATTGTCACCATCTCATCTCATCCCATGGGTGTCGTAAGAGCCGACAGAGGGAGCATATTATGCAGAGAACATCACTGTAAGAGACGGAAAACTTGATACAAACTCTATACCAACCCGTTTGGCCAGCGTGTTACAGTAGACCAATTCCTCCTTTCAAAGGAGATGCCTAGTCCAGCAGTGGACTATTAAAGGCTGATGATGAGAAAATTTTGAACATGGCATATTGCGAGATAGAACTTAGCAAGGCAAGCGACGATCAATTTCCTCATTTTATTTTTGGCCGAAAAATACGGCTGAACTGATAACTGACTTAATGCTGTTAATTATGTAAGCAAAGTATGTATATGTATGTTTATCCATTATCTAGTAGATACCCATAACACAAACTCTGCTTAGCTTGGGACTAGATGGTGATGTGTGTATGTGGTAGAATAGGTATATATTATAAAGCCAAGACAATAAGGAAGAAATAAGCGAGAATTGCGACAATAGTGAAATGAGTATCAAATCGCAGCAGAGAAATTCTTTGAAATAAGTTCAACTGCGACGTTTTGTCTTCAATTCAGACCAAAATAGGCGTTTCTAACACTCGAAAAATTAACTTTCTGAAACAGCAAACCGATTTAATTCACGTATACAAGTACACAGCGTGTATAATTCATATAGGTACAAGTAAAATATGAGATACTGTGAAAAGCGGACTGTATTTCGCGTAAATGTGGTATGGTTCGTTACAAAACTGTAAATTCGGACAATCCTGCGCGCGCGCCAGAGTCAGTCAGTCTTACAGACACGACAATGACAATTTACACAAATAGGTACATAAAGCTCAATAAAAAAAAAGATGAATGGTCTATGTGAGGATGGATATGAAAGAGAAAGGGGTAAATGATCAGATGACGGGCGACAGAAAGGAATGGAAACCCCAAATAAATTGGGACCAGGGCAAGAAGATGATGACATAAAGCCACCTTGTCAACAAAATATACAAGAACAATGGCAGAATTCGGTCTGGGTTTGTTGTTACCTTAAACTTCAATTATGAACAAAACAAATTGTTTTTTTTTCTACGATTTTTAATATTTTTACTTTGTCTCGTTAAAGCTGGAGTATTTTATGATGATAAAAAGCATTCCAATTGATTACGAACTAGGTACCTTGTATTATATATCCAATCTCTTTGGTACCTAGGTACTTTATTATTTGATTGTTGCCATAGACAATAGTGTGACAGGAATAGACGTGAGTGCTATTGATCCGAATCGATTATTGAAATGCACTTATTTAATCTTTAGTTAACATTATATCAATAAGCTAATAATTTTTGAAGCAAAACAACTTTTAAATCAAATAAAAACGTCACAGCATCGTTTTAATGTTGTATCGATTTCACATAAAATCGATTTAAAATGTGCAGCTCTGCTTTTGTCTTTGGCTGTGACAGTTAGATGCTACAGAATATTTCTGCTGCGTTTTGATGTCAATCTGACATAATTTCATTTCATAATTCAAACGTACCTACATTGATCATTCTTAACTAAAAACTAAAACACCGATATCTTGTTTTTCCGGGTTTCCCGAGTGAAAATAGAATCATTTATAGACTCTGTTACCTACGCCGAATTTCTTGAAATGTTTTTTATACTGTGCGCTTCAATTTAATCTCAGACATTTCGATGTATGGAAATCTGCCATTGTCCTTTAAAAAAATTATATTCTTTATCGTCTCTAAATTGTTTCTTAATTTAAGTTAAAAATCCGGTTTAAAATATCTCAAGATTTTGGAAAAGGAGGGTCCAAAGTGACGAAACTTTCTGTTTTTGGATGATTTTTGATGGTCAAGGAATGGGTCGAGTAACTTGTCAACCTGTATAATAAAATGTACAACGTAGTAGCCAATAAATTGATAATAAAGCAAACAGTAACTAGGCCAATTTCAGAGCAAGCGTTAAGCACCAGGCAGGCAGGTAATTTCCAAATTAACTTACACCGGTATCAACATAGTTCCGTGACTAATTTAAATCAGCAGCCGATATTGAAGGGCCAAATGGCATAAAATATTTGCCCGCGATCAAAGCGAGTAATCGGATTGAAATCAGGATTTGACGTTGGCACTGTACATAGAGCCATCAAATATGCGAATACAATTTAAAAGACTGTCCGTGTTGGCATTTTCCATAAACGTAGAATCTTTTTCGTAAAATTCTAAGTAGAGGAAAGGTATTAATTGTAGAATGGGTTCCATGAATAGTCCAAAACTTTATTAAATAGTGAAGAGGTATTTATTATGTTTAAAAAGAAAAATATATATGCATTATGAAATAAGTATTTTACAAAGCTATACGATTGTTAAAAGCTCAAGCCTATGTTTGGTTAAATGCGCTAATCATAGGATCTACTAGTTTGAATAATTGTATTTGTGTTGATAGCCCATTTATTGTAAAAGACTTTAATTATATAGTCTGTATAAAATCATGGGTGTAGAGCAGAAGCCCTTAATAACGCAGACCGTGTAACCGCGAGCTGAGCTAGTTATATTATATATATCCAAACTTTTGAAATATTTCTGGCACTTTTACTAAAATACAAATATGGTTTATCTTTTACGTTGTAAGTACACGCGAACATAGCCACAGGCTTATAGTATGAGATCCCACCGAAAGATTTCTACGTTATACGCATATGTTTAATGCCAGCATTTTTAAGACAACTGGTGGAAAATTTTCCTAAAAGAAAAGATTTCAGCCACCTTGGTAGTTGAAAAAGTAAAATTAAGTAAACTTAAATAGTTTAAAGCCCCAATTGAACTAAAGTACACTTTTCGGAGTCTATATGGGCGGAAGTGTCCTTTATACACGTGATCTATTGTGAAATATGGCAACAAATTTTCAGTTAACGATACTAACTAAAAGTTGCAAACAGCGCTATAACCCTTGGTTATAAATAAATGAAAAGAACCACAAATAAATTTAACATCATATTATTAATATAATTTATAAAAACAAGTTAAATTCAGTCATTAAATGGAAGCCTTAAAACAGTTTTATCCATTGACTTAGCAGTGTAGATAAAGTTGATAGTAAGATAATATTGTCAAGACTTCAGATTTCATTTAAGTTTCTTCTTCATTTGATTCTAATTTTGTAAATTATCTTCAATGTAAAGTTACAATTTTGGCTTGCGGCCCGCTATTTTCGGAGCCGTAATCTGGCTGATTTTAATCTGTCATACCGACGTAGTCTGAATTGAAATCATTTATCATTAAATTGTCCGTGTGGACTTGTCACCTTTACATTTTCATTTATACTATTTTATTAATATGAATAATATCCAGCCACTGTTTTTTTATCGTTAATATAAATTGTTGAATATTTACGTGCGATCATTGAAAGAGACGAATACGTATATCGTTAATTATTTGCAAATGCTTTTAAAAACTCAAGCATAGATAACAATTTATACATATTATAAAACAAAGTCCCCCGCCGCGGTGTTTGTCTGTCTGTTCGCTTAAAACTCGAAAAGTACTGGACAAATTTTATACGGTTTTCAAGAACATCGAGAGTGATCCCTGAGGAAGGTTTTAGTGTATAATAAGTTTAGGTTTTGTGCAAACTGACGATATTAGTTCAACGCGCCGGCAAAAATTGAGCCGATCGGGAGCTTTCCTCGAAAACGCTGCCAAAACCTTTCGAGTTATAACAAAACAATGTATGGTGGGATTGTACCTCTTTAATAGATCTACAAAAAAGTCCGCAATGGTATATGTCTATCTTATAAATATAAATAATAATAATAAATAAATTTTGCGAGGATAACCCACAATAAACATATTTTGCTTTTACATCTATCTATCTATACTAATATAATAAAGCGGAAGAGTTTGTTTGTTTGTTTGAACGCGCTAATCTCAGGAACTACCGGTCGGATCTGAAAAATTCTTTTTGTATACGATAGCCCAGATATTCTGGAAGGCTATAGGCTCTATAACATAACGCTTCAACCCTTTGGGGCCGGGCAAAAGGCTAAAAAGGCTAAAAGATAGTGTCGGCTAATCTCAGGAACTAGCAGTCGGATTTTAAAAATTGCAATTGCCTATGATAGCCCAATTATTCCGAAAGGCTATATAAAATTACGCCACAACGTTTAGCGGCCAGACAAAAATAATAAAATGGTCAAACGAGAAGGGGGAGGGTTGGGTCAAAGGCAAAAAAAGGCTAAACGAATAGGATACAATCTATATGGAAAACGATGCTTTCGAGATTATTGGGGACGCTGATTAATAATATGAAATTTATTTAGTGATCCAAGATGGCGGAAAGGAAATCAAAGATGGTGGATGGGAAAATTTAAAAATCAATATGGCCTTCGATATTTTATGGGGTGGGGAATCGAAATACAACATCTATTTCGTGATCAAAGATGGCGGATGGGAAATCAAAGATGGCGGATGGGAAAATTTTAAAAAATCGATATCGGTATCGTCTGCGATGTTAAAAGGGATGTGGAATCCAAATACAACATCTGTTTCGTGATTCAAGATGGTGGATGGGAAATCAAAGATGGCGGATGGGAAAAATTTTAAAAATCAATATGGGTATCGTCTCTGATGATTTAGGAGATGGAGAATCCAAATTCAACATCTATTTCGTGATCAAAGATGGTGGATAGGAAATCAAAGATGGCGGATGGGATTTTTTAAAGTCGATATGGGTATCGTCTCCGATATTTTAAGGAATGGGGAAATATAAAACACCATCTATTTCGTGATCAAAGATGGCGGATGGGATTTTTTTTTAATCAATATGGGTATCGTCTCCGATGTTTAAAGGGATGGGGAATCCAAATACAACATCTATTCCGTGATTCAAGATGGCGGATGGGATATTTCCGGTGACATAACATTTGTTTCAGTCTACGTAGCTACGAGTGTTCCGAGTAACGGGGTCATTGACTGCAATGTTCTTGTAATAATACTATATGTACCTATACCACGATAATGAAATAAGCTTTACAATGATATTTGTTAGCTAAACATAAAATATGTTGAATGTGTTCTAACGGATATTGCACCCGACCCTTAACGCAGACGGAGGTATCCTGTTGTCTCGCCTATAGGTATTGAACTTAATAATACTAGTATTTAACTTAAGTCTAACGATTGATGTTAATGATGTATGAATTAAATTAAATTATGTTCATACCAAAAGATTTTATTTGGATTTATTTGAAGTTCACATATTATGATTAAAAGATATACATTTAAACCGAACGATCTGAACCGAAACTATTTAATAATTGTTGATACACTTGAATTTAGTGGCCAGAAATGGTGAAATGCTTTCCAGTTTGTAAACTATTTAATAAGTGTTGATACACTTGAATTTAGTGGCCAGAAATTGTGAAATGCTTTCCAGTTTGTAAACTATTTAATAAGTGTTGATACACTTGAATTTAGTGGCCAGAAATGGTGAAATGCTTTCCAGTTTGTCCATTTCAGTGTGCGGGCAACGCATCTATAGTTTTTATATATATTTGCTTCCACAGCACAATTGCCAATAGTCAGTAAGGCAATAATCGCTCCGTTTTATTTAGCTTCTTATTTCTGTTACGGTTTAACTCAATCTCACGCCTTAGTGTTTGTTCACACTACGCGCGGTGTCATTTTCTAATCTCACATCATCATCCTCCTAGCGTTATCCCAGTTTCAACCTGGGGTCCGCTAACTAGTCTAACCGGATTTGGCTGAATATTAGTTTTTTTTCACAGAGCGACTGCCTGTCTGATCTTCGCAATCCGAATGGATAGCCTCAGCCAATATATTCCATGGTTTAGACCAGTGTCAGTTTATTTTGAAGGTACTGTCAAAGATCTTCATAACAGCCGGGACCAACGGCTTAACGTGCTCTCCGAGGTACGGGGCAAGCGATGATTAACTGTCTTATGTTACATATAAGCGTAAAAAACTAAATAAAAATAGTTTAAAAAATATATTCACTGCTATTTTGAACTAAAGAGTCCAGGGATGGATGAGATGGATAAGGATTGAAAATTAATGCTGACCTTTTTTAACCAAAAATGTACAATTCTTGCAATCGCAATTTCATGCAACATTGGCCACTGCATGGTTTACGTTTATGTTTGAAACTAGACGTCGCCAGCGGCTTCGCCCGTGTCAAATATATACGTACATAAAAACCTTCCTCTTGAATCATTCTATCTGTTAAAAAAAACGCATCAAAATCCGTTGCGCAGTTTTTAAGATTTAAGCATAGATAGGGACAGACAGACAGAAGAGAGTCTTTGTTTTATACTATTTAGTGATAGTGAAATCAATGGGTATTATATTAATTGTTATTTTAGGGTAGGCGCAAACGGGCCACTGACCACAGCCACTGGCTGGTGGACAGCAATAGCCATTTAACAAACTTTTTTCATATATTTTGTACAGACGCGCCGCACACGTGTGGCCGGTGGCGGCCACTCGCTACAGAAGTAAAATTATATGAAAAATTGTTTTAAGTGGTTGTCGCTGGCCACCTGTGGCTGTGGTCGGTGGCCCGTTTGCGCCGACCCTTAGTAGATTTTTGTCAGAAAAGAGAACGCCCACACTAAGAATAAATCTTGCGTCGCGTGGACTTTACAATCCTATACAGCATTTCCTAAGTTGCTTCACATTCGAACTAAGAGTCAATAGGAGGATATGCCCTACATTATAACGCTAGCCAGACAGGTTAATGTCGAGATTTGCGTCTCTTCACAAAAGTATTATTTGCTTCGTTCATTTTCCCAAGTCGCCTTTTACGATAACGCTAAGAGGATGAATCCTCTTAGCGTTATCCCAGTTTCTATCTGGGGTCTGCTTGCTAGTCTAACCGGATGATCCATAATTTATTGTTTCGAGTCTGGGTGTTCATTGTGTCCGTTGGTTGTATGTCTGTAAAGTCCCCCGCGACACAGGATTTATTCTTAGTGTGGGAGTTGTCTTTTGAAAAGGAAAAAGAAATAAGACACCCAGGGCTAAAATAGGCAGTGCTAAACGGCAACATAGTTGATTAAATCACATTACTAAGAGTAGTGTACAGTCGAACAACTTCCCGCTAGACCACCATAAGGGCGAGAATCGCTCAGCAAGACATCGTCGCTTCCAGTGCTACTTTACACGCACATTGACACTCGTATACAAAACCAGTTTCTAGTGTCCCTTGACTCTATGAGCGAGCCAAGGGATTTTTTTCAACCTGGTCCAACGCCGACTTGTTTGATTGTACCATTTAATTATTATTTTACTCACTGATTACTTATATTTATCTTACCTAACGTAAAGTAATTCAGCAGTCAAGTTGTCTATAATTACTAAGTATTCACAACATTGAATAATCTGTTTGTCAATACTACGAGTGTTCGGCCTCCACATTGACAATATTGCATTGTTCTTATGCAAAATCGTGTTCCAGTCAAATGTTAAACGAGTGCTTGTATTACCATTTAAAATAATCTATCAAATATTGCCTTTCAGCCTTGTTAAAAGGTACAAAATTATCATAGGTACTATGAATTAGGTAAATAAGGTATCTCGTAAATTCTTTTGATTTTTTTCCGATTTGTGAACCAATTCTCTCAAAAGAAAAAAATCTCAATCGCTCTTCTGATTGTTAAATTTAGTTCGGTAGTAGGCTTTGTGGGAAGGTATATTTACAATTTTAACATGAAAAAACACGTTAATGCTTCCTACAGCGTTTTAAACTTTCATTCAACGTGTATAAGGTTTAGTCCGTAGCCCCCTTTATTATCCAAGTAGCGTTTCCCTTCATCTTTACACTGTTCTGTATTTACAAGGAATTTATGGCTCTTCATAAAACGTGACACTTTACATCCACACCTTAATTCTAAACGTTTATGTCTTAACTTTGAATATAACATTATAATAAGCTAGTCGTGTCCCGCGGTTATACCCGTCAGAAGACAGCTATATACCTAATAGTCAAAGTCAAAATCCTTTGTTCACTGAGGCCACAATTTGACGTTTATGAACGTCAAATTAAAAAATTAGATACTTACATAATCTACATTTAGGTACGTCGTCGTATCGCATCGCTCGCTATTACATCCTTAATCGTTCCTTTTTTTTAGTTCTTAAGAGTCATATTATTTAGCGTGTCTTAGTCGCGGTAATTTACTTATTTCAAGGCATAAATACCATAATAATATGTGCGATGCTTACAATATGCTTTAAAATCTGTTCGCCGTGATTTTTACGACGTAGGTAGTTATGAGTCCTAACTCAACATCCGACATTGTGACCAAATTTTCTATCATGGTAACGTTCTATTAGACAGTGATAAAGGATCATTTTATGCTGAAACTAGGCTATTTTCAGGTAAGATATACAGATAGTATTATAATAATTTCTAATTAGTACTATATTAATTTCCTGTATTGTCCGAGTGCTAATAATCGACGAAAAATAAACGTATCCAAATAGAATGGTGGGAAACGTAGTGCCTATCTCAAATTAAATAAGCTTCGAATAAGGTAAGTAAATTAATATGCGTTTTATTGGTAGGTAAAACGCTTCTATTAATTTGACTTGACCGTTATTCGAAGCTTATTTAATTTGAGACCTGTTTGTTATCGCCTGGTGGTGGTGATCTGGACGTCAATGTGAATTAATGTTAGTGAGATAAAGTATCTCTTGTTATATTGACCCTTTGAATGGAACAAAAACAACAACGAAAGTAAAAAACTCTTACATATTTATATGATATTGGTTTAATCGTGGATATTTAACCTCGATTAAACACAATTTTACAATCAACATTAAATCAGTAATGTCAATCAACAGGGTTAAATAACATAGTTATAGATGTACTGGAAGATGAGGGTAGAACTGTTCGCTTATAAAACTTACAAAAAGTATTTTGGGACTTCCAATTTCCTCTCGCAAGAATATCTTCTAATGGGAAATTGGCTAGCCAGTTTTTTGAGGCAATGGCAGAGCGGAAACTTCCAGGCGTTGCAGTTATACACGCATCTTTAAGTAGAGTTTTAATCCATCCTGATATGATTGCCTTAGAAGCTGCTTTTGCTTCACCTCTTGTAGAAATGAACAGATTATGAACCTTAACCGAGTCTCTGCGATTTTTTAACAATTCAATCGTTCTATTAATCCAATAGACTGGATCCAAGTTATTGCTATCTAAATTTGTGAACAATTTCCAACCCGATTGCCTGTGATCCGAAGAATCGGTCTTCGAACCAAAAACAGGCCATAAGGTGATAGAACTATTACTCTGGATACAATGCTCTGCATCAGATCTTAGTAAAGTTAAATCGGGAACTCTTCGACCTGAGCATAAGAGTAATAATGTTGCAGTGTGCCTTTGCACTTGGAAGATGTTATGATGTCTAACATTATAATTACTTAGGTAGGTAGCTAGGCTACCTATGTTCCAAATTTGCGGTTTTGATTTAACTGGAACGCTATGGACTTTAAGACCTGTTTTACTAAAATATGAGAACTAATTTGGCCAGCAATGTCTGGATTGCAAAGAGTTGAAATTACAGATTTGTGCAACAGAATAGTATCATAGGATAACTTGTTAACCAAAAGAAGGTCCGACAGAAATCTGGCTACTTCTCTACCTTTAGGATTATGAGGATCAATTTGGTGTTGCTCAGACCAGATAAGCCATTTTTTCGAAGCAACATCATAAGTCTTTAGCGTGGAAGGCCGCCAAGACTTCTTCAATAGTTTTAGTTGGCTATCATTCCGATCTTTTAGGGTCTCACCCCATTTCGCCCACCCCCACATTTCCATACCTCGAGAATCGTGTTCTGTGTTCCAGGAGGTGGGAGTCCCGTCAACACGTCTATTAAGACTTGATCGAGATTCCGAAGAGTGAATGGGGCTGCCAACGCTCGGGCCTTTAGATCTGCCCGCCAATATACTCAATCCCAGTGTGGGACTACTAGCAAGTATATCCCGTGAGCACTGTTCAAATGGGATAGCACTTTGGGGATCAAGTATGGTGGTGGGAAGATCCAGGCCAGTTGAAAATTCCACTGCCGGGAGAACGCATCGTGAAACAATGCTTAGTGATCGTTCAGATCCAGAGACGCATAATTCACTACCACGTGTGCTGGTCCGCATGACCGTTGTACATTCCGGGAATATGAAAAATGTTCGCATGAATTTGGTATTCTTCCAGGATTCGAAAAACTTGGCATGTCAGATCCATCAGTGGTGTGGATCTCGTGCCCCCTTCGTTTCGGAGATATGCGATAACTGTTTTGTTGTCGCATTGAATTAGAACTGTACTCCGGCGCAGGAGCTGACAATGATCTTGTAACACCCTTAGGATGGCGAGCATCTCTTTCTGGTTGCAGTGTAACTGTTTTTCGTGATCTTCCCACAACCCTGTTAACGACAAATTGTCTAATCGAGCTCCCCATGCTATATCGGAGGCATCCGTTGTTAGGTAATGGGTTGGTGGAGGAACATGAATGGCTGAAGGGCGTTTGCAGTTTCGAAGCCACCATATCACGTTGTCCCTGGCTTCCATGGGAATTAAATGCCATTTTTTGTCGGATCTCAACATTTTGTTGAGGAGTTCCAGTAAAGTCCAATAGTTGAGTCGGCCTCTTGGGACGGTAAAACTCGCAAAATTCAGAAATCCCACCAAACTCTGAACCTCTTTGAGCTTTATATGTTCCTTGTCTCGCATTTGGGACAGCTTGGCAATCAGCGATGATAACTTCTCCTTGGGGAGTTGCTTTTGATTTGTCCAAGCGTTCTACTGAACTCCCAGATACACCAATGTTTTTGACGGAGTTAGCACAGATTTCTCGTAGTTTATGATCCAGCCCAAGGTCTCGAGAGTCTGAATTACAATATTTGCATATTCCTTTAGGCTTTCCTCTTGTTGATGAGCAATCAGGAAGTCGTCCAAAAACACCAGGATCCGTATTCCTCGTTCTCTGAGTAACCCAATTTGTCACTGATGCAAAAGTCTTGGGTGCAGTACTTAGACCAAACGGTAAACATGTCATTTGTAAAAGCTCTCTTTGATAGACTAGGCGTAGGAATCTTCTGTGGCTGCGAGCTACGCGAACATGGAAGTACGCTTGTGAGAGATCTATTTTGCATAGCCAGTCTCTTTCCTGAAGGAATTTTGGCACACGAGAAACATTCATTAATTTGAATTTTTTGGGTTATTACGTATTGATTGAGGGCCCTAAAGTTGAAAATGGGTCGAGCAGAGCCGTCGCTTTTGAGGACTAAAAACATTGATGAGAGGAAACTTGGAGACATATGTGCTCGTTCGAGGACACCTTGAACCTTCATTTTCTCGATGACAGCAGTCATCTCTGTTGAATAAGGAACTAACATGCTCTGTTTTATGTTCCTTGGATTGATCATTGGAGGCCTTTGACGAAAGGGTATGCGATACCCCGATATCATCTTTAGAATAACATTTGGAGCTCCAAGTTGTTCCCACTGAGTTAAAGAATTTGCTAGACGGCCTGCTTTGAACTGCATCATCGACGTTTGACGTCTGTTCTGTTGTTGGGCGGCACTGATATTCGTTTCTGCCCAGATTTGGACTGATTTCGCTGCTTGGGGGTAATTTCTTGACGTCCACGTCCACGAGAAAGACTCCGATTATTCGGTGCGACCGAATGAGAGCTATGTCCATTTTAGTGAGAGTTACAACCACCCTGCGGGGTGGTGCAGTTTGACAACAGCCTTGCACGTGGCATGATCCATGTCGACAACCCTGCGAGGGTCTTTTTCGGGTTGCGTACTCCTGCGAGGAGACGCTAGTTTTGTGTCTCTCTACCTGCGAGGTAGAGTTGTTAGACTTCTTTAGCGGCCAAAAACATTTTCGTACTCCACCCGTATTTTCCAAAACGGCTGTGAATTTTTCTGCGTTGAACAAGTTTGTAGATGTCGGAGGAATCTTCCTAAGCGCAGATTTTATTAATGGCTCCTTTACCTGTTTTATTATACAGTCTCGGCGCATTTGCAATATCTCTGCGCGATGGCCTCAAACAAGCTGTAACAAATCTGCGGAGGTTGTTTGGAAAATCACCGCAATTTATAAGTTCTGATAACTTATTATTAATGACCTCTTAATCTGAGGTAAAACCCCTTTAGATGCCTGAGCAAAATCATGTAATACCTTCTGAAGCGACTCCTCTTGCTTTAAAATGCACATTGTTAAGGCAGCAAAGGTTTTATCAGCGTATATCAAGTGGCGGGGAGACTGGAAGGCTGCAACTTCTTCATTTATCTCAATATCCGTGAAACCCGGTTTATGATTATACGCCTTTTGAGTTTCAGAATATCTAATTTCATTTCAGTTACTAGTGTCCCAATGTTGAAGATCACATAGCAGTTTCAAATGGTGTTCAGAAGTTTTGGGCATGGAAGATTCTTTTAATTTTGTTTGAATATTAAAAGTAACATCGCTAGGTGCGTCAGTAATCGAGGCGTTATCACCTAATTCTTCGTAAAGAAAACGACTATCACCAGAATTAATAGACATGGAATTCACATAAAAGGATTTGCGAAGGTCACGTACCTCTTTTGATAATTTCCGATACTCCTGATGTCTTCGTTTTCCCCCTCCTCTTTTTTCCGTGATGAATCCGTCGACGCTTTGAGGAGCATGATGACGAAGAAAATGAAGAACTGCTCTGGGAACTACTGGTTAAACTCGAGCTTCTACATCGTAACTTACCCTGCATACCAGATGGTCCTGGTTCGGTCACTTCATTTTGTACAGAATTTTTATCCATTCTAAAACAGAACAGCTTTAGAACAACAATAACGGTCAAAAAGAAAACCGTTGCAATTTTTTCCTTTTTTTTTTAATGAAGGGTAGGTAAGTGTATTCCATCACTCAATTAAAGCATGTGGGGACTTTATACCACTAGGTTTCTTATAACCACACACATGTTGCACCACACGTAAAACTCCAACCGAAAATATTGAAATTTTTCAAAAATATAGAATCGATTTAATATACTCGTAGGTACTTAATATTATAATTATTTTAAAATAAATTACAGTATTGTGGTAACGCTTTTGTTAACACAACCGTACGCGGCGGGAAACAAGACGCCAATGAGGCATAAAGATGGCGGCTCACTCAGCGCGCCCCCACTCTGCCAGGTGGTGGGGATAGAAAGAGAGGAATACGAGAGAGAAAGAGACGGATATATATGGCGGGAAACGTAGTGCCTATCTCAAATTAAATAAGCTTCGAATAACGGTCAAGTCAAATTAATATATATGTGTCGTTGTTAGTGTTACAAGTGACATGCACGTTTGACATGTTTATTGGTTAAATTAGCTTAGTACCTATAGAGACTAACAGACTGCTACGCTAGAGCAATGAATACAAATTTACATAGAAGCGCAGTTCTTAAGGATTTCGTGTGCCGATTCCAAGTGGGGACTGTCTCCAGTTTAGTTCGTAGTTGGCGCCGTTGGCAGCGCTGGCGTCGTTCTCCGTCTCTCTCGCTCTCGTAGTTAAGATACACTAGAGGAGAGAGAGAGGGAGAGAGAACTGCCGCAGCGGGACTGCCACGCCGCTAGGCGGCAATTTGAGTCGCAGAAAGTTTGTCTTCGAAGCGCCCATATGAAATGCGCTTCTATGTTAATATCTGAACTCTTTGGCTAGAGTTTCGGGCTTAAACCACGGCGCAAACCGCTGACTTTGAAGTTATATGCATATTCAATTTTCATTTATCTAAGCGCTGAAGAAAATTATCATAAGGTCGCATGCATACCTTAAAAGGGTTTCTATAAAGTTCTCGAAAATATGTAAAGTCTGCGAACCCGACTTGGCCAGCGTCCTGGAATATGGCCTATAGTGAAGAAGGCCCGTGCCGAGCTGTAAGACAGTTAGGTATATTACGAAGTTATATTATTACTACTACCACTAATACTACAGCAGTGTTTTCCTAGAAACAGTAATAATTGTAACTAAAGCACCAAACATTGATATAGAATTCTAAGCCATTATTAACTTAAGTTCACGCTACGACTATTTACAGCATCCACCCACGGTTCCACAAAACTAAACAAACCAAACTAAAACATTTCCCATTTATTCCGTTGGATGACACCACAAAACCGTAGCCAATTAAAGTAAACATTAATTACAAAGTCATTAATTAGGCTTCGACAGACCGATGTAATGGTTTTATCGGAAAAACTGTAGCGGCGGCGTCGCCGAACAAAACTAACGTCTTCCCAGCTCGTTATGAGGCGAGATAGAGGAGCTACGAATTAACAAAATTACACAACAGTAGGGAAAAGGTAGGTACCAATTATAGAAGGCGTCCCTTATATGGAATACCGTAATATTTCTGAAACTAAGCACCACAAATATTCTAAAATGTTTTTAGCAGAGGGCCTGGATTACTATTTGACAAAATACTTGTAGAAAATTTTAATGTTATCAAATTTATATTTGAACTGAATTAAATGATCTCTTATTAAATATTTTTCTCAGAGACAATTCTTACACTAAAAAAATAATTTCTTTATCGCGGTGGACTTTAAATAATAGGTGCAATCAGCGGACCTAAGAGAGACCTCTCAGATTAGAAATTATTGGGTAACTACATAAATTGTTGCTTACACACGTCATTCCTTGTGGGGTCGAATCCATAACAATTGGCGTGGTATTAATAAACGAAGTAAAAACAAAGAGCGCTATGCCTATCGTACAGACAAAGGAATCAGTTGTATTTACGACAAGACAATCGTATGCTACCCGTAATTTCTGAACATAATATTCATATTATCATTTTAATCATCAGTTTTGGTTGTTGTCAGATGTTTATCATTTTCTTTATGTGAATAGAGAAAATCAGAACTTCAAAATACTTCAAAGTACCTATCGTAACAGTTTACAAATAAACCGAACATCCACGTACTATTTATTTCCTCACTCAGTAGCAACACAAAATATTAGGACTTCTCTATTGAACTAAATGTGCTCCGCACCCAGCAACAAATTGTAATTGTTACCAACCACTATTTCTTGTCATTCAGACAGACTTGAGGAAATCTTTCAGTGTTCTATTTGTTTGTGTGTCTTGTGTTTCAATGTGACGTTTGAAATAATCGAATACAAAGAGATTAATAATATTTATGCAACCGTAAAATAGCTTTATATTTGAAAATAAATCTAACTGTACCTTGATAGTCGAAACTTTGTTGCATATATAAGGTATTTCACTTTTACCTTTGAGAAATCAGCCGTTTCCTAAGTATTAGTATTTGTGCAGTCGATAAAATGTTAAATTATTATAATATTATCTACAAATATAACAAAACATATTCTTTCCCACGTTATATCCGTATTACCTACACTTTGTGCAAACGAGAATGTTTACATACTACCGCGAAGTAGTAATAGTTTTAGCTATAATCAGAAATCCCATAAAAATTCTGAACCCACTGAAAGTAACTTATTCGCCAACCATCCGTAAAAAGGTGTTTAATAAAATGTCCATTAATGTATACCAAGTAGTCTGGCAACATGTCCATTTGAATAAATAAGACTACATTGATTTTATTTCCATTGTTAAGTCAAGTATTCCTCAGTGAAAGTACTGTTAATATAACTGAGTACTGCCAGCGGTTATTCGGGCGAGGTACAGTCACCAACAGAAGTGGATGTACTTTTCATTGACCTAAATAATTACTTTTCTCAATATCTTGTAGGTTTTCAAGACGGAAAAACTCATATACTAATAATATAAAGCTGAAGAGTTTGTTTGTGTTTTTAGTTGAACGTGCCAATCTTGGGAACGACGGGTAAAAGTTAGAACTAATGATAGAATATTATATTATTATTTTATTATTATATAACATCTCGCTCTCAGAGCCACAAAAGTAGCCACCAACCAGTAGCTCTAAATAACGCGGGTGTGACCGTGTTTTAATTCATACATTAAACATAATTATTATAAAAGTATTTTGAAAAAAAAAGAAGAATCACCAAAGGTTTTGAAGAGCGCAGTGACTTTTGTTGCTGACTGTATATTCTTTGCTCTTTTTACTTCGTTTTATAAAGATGATTTCTGCATTGGGCACAGAGATACACTAAAAACATTTAATTTATTTGTAGGTGTCTCTGATTGTCAGTACAAGGTAGATATAGGACACCGTATTCTGCGAGTAAAGCCAAAAAAAGCCAGACTATTAGTAAATACTGGAAAAATTTCATTTTCGGTTACTGGGATCGTTTAGCATCTGTAATATTTATTTTTATTTATTTATTTATAGACTCACGCCTGTATCCCTGAAGGGGTAGGCAGAGGTGTAAATAGTACACCCACATTTCGCCATGAATTTTTAGGTCCCACGTAATAGGGGGCGAGCCTATTGCCGTTACCGGGCACATCACCAGACTCCGTGCTGCTACTGAGAATTCGGAAAAACCCAGTAACACTTTTGCCCGGCCCGGGAATCGAACCTGGGACCTCCGACCAGCAGTGGCATACGCTATCCACTGGACCACGGAGTCATCTATACATATAATAAAATGGTAGGAAAGTCAAAACTGTACATTGAATATTTTTTTAAAAGAATACTTGGGGTGTGATCTACTATCGATACCGAGGCCAAAAATATAGTTTTTAGAATTTTTGTCTGTTTGTCTGTTTGTCTGTTTATCTGTTTATCTGTTTGTCCTTATATCCGGGATAAAGTAAAAAAGTAATGCATGGATTTACTTCAAATTTGGCACAAATATTATCAAAAGGTCGGGTCACCACATAGGCTACATATTATCACGCTATGGCCTACAGGGAACGAGCAGAGAACCTTTATTTCTTCAACGCATTCTGTAACAACGTGTAATGTAACAATGCATATTTGAATGTTGTTATTATGTTTGGTAGCGCCATCTACCTATCCATAACTAATCGCATCAACATCAATCGTTCCACGTTCTAGTGCGAGCGATATCATATTTCCGTCCCTGTCTCCCATTCCCGAAGAAGGGGCACTGCCTTCGCCTGATTCGTCGCCGCGATCGTGTACGCGAGTGACCAGTCGAGAACATTCCGCTCGCTGAGAACGTGTCCGCGATGCCGTACCGCGCCGCACGGTTGTATGTGATTTGTTACCGCTTCCACCAAGGAAAACCCGCTCGCGAATGGTGAATTGAAGTGAAAACAAGCAGCTGCATCACGAAACCACCAGGAGACTGCCCTACGGAAACGAAGAAGGTTGTATAAGGTAGGTGCCCTCCATCCTTGAAATATCCTATACCCACTCAATCACCCCTTAGCGTATCCATCTCCTAGGCGGCGAAGAACCGCTATCCTCTCTATACAGTCCATTTCCTTCTCCAAGTCGCCTAGAACCCTACGGTTTCGGTGTAACGCCGAACCATTTTTTTTGATCCATACGAGTCGGATTCATTTACGTTTTATACGTTATACCGCTATACCTAGGCAGTTATAGCACCTAGCTATACTCCTAATATATTCACATAACCGTCACATGGTTATTTCCGCCCGCATTAGTAGGTAAACTTTTATGTAGCTACCTACTTATTAAATTATTATTTCTGCAACTATCATAGTTGTCTTATAAATCTCATATTTCAATCAACTTTAATTCCTCGGCTCTAAGGTATTGCCTACTTAGCCTACTTAGGTAAAATAATAGATACATTAGATATTCTTATTTTGTTTCGGTCTCATTAGCTTATACTTACATAAGCATGTCACAACAAAAGAAGTCACGCGTGTCGGAAGACAAAGAGATGACAATCTTAGAAGCGAAACGCAATATTTTATTTGAGCGCATTCAAAACATATATGAACGATCAAAAACCGCATCTATGTCTGACAGTAATAGCGAAGCATTTCTCAGTTATTGTATAACAGTAGATAGTATTTGAACAGATTTTCATAAGTTGTTAGACGATTATAACGCAAGATTACTTTCTATCAATCCTGATGAAAAACCGAACTATCAGGCGTATACCTCATTCGAAGATCTTTATTGTATTATTAAGCGTATACAATCGCAATTGGAGGGTAAATGTTCAGCAGAGCCCGTTGCCCGCAAACCAAGATTACCGCCAATCGAGATTATGTCGTTTGACGGAGATATACGAAATTGGCCGTTATTCTATGCGAGTTTTAAGTCTACAGTGCACGATAATGGTTCTCTGACAGATGCTGACAGGTTGTACTATTTAATAGGTAAACTGTCACCGAAGGCCCAGTCCGTATTTGCAGGTGTCACACCCAGTGCTGAGAATTATCAGGTCATATTTCAGTCACTACTCGACAGATATCAGGACACGCGCGTCCTAGCGTCTACGTACTTTGACCAAGCTTTAAATCTTAAATTGTCCGGTGCCGCGCCTGTCTCGAATTTCCAGCTGTTTATTGATAACTTCGTAACCGCGGTTAATTCTCTTAGGAATTTAAAATTAGAAGATCTTTCCGACTTTATGTTGCTTCAACTCGCTTTAAAAAAGTTTGACACTGATACAATTCGCGCATTCGAGATGACGGAACGCAATAATAAAATACCTACACTAGATAGTTTTATTTCGTTCATCAAAGATCAGTGTCGAATATTTCATAATACGCAGTCTGGTTCACCTGGCCCGTCTAACACTAACAACAACAAACAAAGGTTGAATAAATCGCGAAATAGTAATAATAACTCAGTCCCTAATCCACAATCTTACGTAACATGTTCGGAATCTAATAGTAATAATTCACAGAAGTGTCTGTGCAGTAATATAGTGTACGACCATTACTATAAGTGTCCTACCTTTAATGATTTAAATCCAATTGCTCGTTTTAAATGCGTAAAAGATAGCAAAGCTTGCATTAACTGCTTAAGCATAAAACATAAAACAAGTAATTGTTCTAGTAAGACGAGATGTCGCTCATGTAATCAAAAACATCATACACTGTTACATTTCGATAAAGCCGCTAACCTTGACACACTTACGAGTACGTCGCAAGTGCAGAACACGGTAGCGGCGCCTTCCGCGTCTGAGGGCGAAGTATCAATGTGTACGACGTCCATTGCGCGGGCGACGCGCACGCGAGGACGGTACTCGCGCATCTATAATGATCCGCGCAGGGCCAAAACGCGATGTATGGCGTCTAAGACTGTTCTGTTAGTGACGGCGCAAGTTATCGTTTATGATGTTAATGGGTCGCCGCACATGGTACGTTGTCTGCTAGATAGCGCATCTCAGACCAATATAATAACATCGGAATGCTTCAAACGCCTTGGATTATGGAATAACTTTAAAAATACTAACTCAACCGTCAAAGGGATAGGCGGATCAGAAAGGCATTGCAGGGGTTCCGTAGATATTAAAATACATTCGCGTTTTGATAGGAATATTAATTTTAACATTTCTTCGCTTATCGTGGAGCGTATCACGGACGCATTGCCGAACGCTAATGTAGACGTAGCATCACTCACTCATCTCGAGTCATTGCCGCTAGCCGACGCGGAGTTTGCGAATCCGGCAGGCATTGATCTTTTGATCGGAGCTTCAATATTTCCGCACTTGCTACTAACTAACATAGTACGTAGTGAGCGATATGATTTACCGCCCGCTATTGAGACGGTACTTGGGTATGTGATTATGGGTACCGTACCTACGTTACATACTTCTCATTGTATTACGTCTTGTTGTTGTTCTGCTCTTCAAGAGATCAAGGTGGGTGCTAAAACTGTGTGTAAGATAAAGCACTAATTAGCTATGCTACGCTATGCTACGCTATGCTACGCTATGCTATGCTATGCTATGCTATGCTACGCTATGCTATGCTAAGCTACGCTACGCTACACTATACTATACTACACATCCGCTTTGTATATAGATGACATTGCCTGTAATGTCGTACCCGCTCCGCTAGCAATTTCGCTTTGTGAAGAGCTTATTCAGCTTTTCAAGCGAGGCCAGTTTGATCTTGTCAAATGGACAAGCAACTCTAAGGAGGTTCTCGCACGCATACCAGATTCTCATAAGGCTTCTCCAGACATTGAGTTTGAGAAGTCTGTACCGCATAAGGTTCTCGGTTTACGCTGGGACAAATCCTGCGATAGTTTTCGGTTTGACGTCTCACCACCAGATGATAAGTGCACCAAACGCACTATGCTGTCCACAGTGGCTTGACTATGGGACATAATGGGTTTTGTGGCTCCCACAATTTTGTACGCCAAGCTCTTGATCAAAGAGCTTTGGCTATCAAAGTGTGAGTGGGATGAAACACCCCCTGACCATATTGTCGCCGCTTGGAGCCAGTTTTGTATTGAGCTTACCGCGCTCAATCAAGTTACTATTCCGCGTCATCTTGGGTTGGTAGATGGATGTACCATCAACTTGATAGGTTTCGCTGACGCTAGCGAGCGTGCTTACGGCGGAGTCGTATATCTGCAAGTCCGCATTGGTTCTAACTACTCGGTGCAGTTAGTTTGTGCCAAGTCTAAGGTCTCGCCTGTTAAAACCGTTTCAGTTGCGAGACTGGAGTTGTGCGCGGCCCTTCTGCTGTCTCAGTTGCTCCGCAAGGTTCAAGACACAGTTTTGCCCCACTACCCCATTAATAAATTATACGCATTTTCCGACTCCAGAGTAGTGCTCGCTTGGATTCATTCTTCTCCTCATCGCTGGCAGACTTTTGTCGCCAACCGCGTTAGCAAATTGATTGAACTGGTTCCTGCTACTTGTTTCAATCACGTCGCGGGTATTGAGAACCCCGCATATTGCTTGTCTCGTGGTGTCACTCCACTTAATCTTCCGCATCATCCATTGTGGCGTCGTGGACCTTCTTGGATCTCCCATGATCCGTCAGAATGACCCATGCAACCCTTTGACCACAGTGCAGAAGACGAAGATGTACCCGAACGGAAGTCTGTTTCTTATTCCGTGATTGCTGAGGTTGCGGAGTCTTCCATCTATGCACTCGCACTACGCATGTCATCGTGGTCTAAGTTACTCCGCGCCATCGTTTATGTCTATAGGTTTCTTAGGCACCTACCTAATGAGACTTTTGTATCAAGTACTGATCTCAAATTCGCAGAATGTAAGTTACTACAAGCTGTACAAGCTGTTCATTTTAGTAACGACATTCAAAATTTAAAGGACAATGTACCTTGTTCTCCCGCTATCCTTAGACTCAAGCCGTTTCTCGATGAACACGGCGTCATACGCGTTGGGGGTCGTCTGTCAAATTCGGATGAACCTTATAACTACAAACATCCTTGTATTCTGCCGCGACATGATCATGTTGTCGACCTTCTTGTTGATTTTTATCACAAGAAGCACCTCCATGCCGGTCCGGAGTTGCTTATGTCCTTACTTAGGCATAAGTATTGGATTTTAGCCGCTCGACGAATAATTCGTCACAGAATACATAAATGTAACGTCTGTTTCAAATTTCTTCCGCGTCCGACTTTCCCTCCCATGGCCGATCTCCCTAGCCAGCGCGTCAACCAGGTTGCTAAAGCGTTTACACACACCGGTTGTGATTACGCAGGACCACTGCAGTATACGCCAGTGCGTGGTCGAGGTGTTAAAAGCCGTAAAGCCTGGCTATGTATTTTTACATGCTTAACGACGCGCGCTACGCATATTGAAGTTGCGACAGACTTAAGCACGGTGTCATTCCTGGCAGCCCTTAAACGATTTCTCTCACGGCGCGGCCCTATACAGTGTTTGTACACGGATAACGGCACTTGTTTTGTGGGCGCAAGCTCTTATTTACGCGACCTTTATAAGTTTCTCAGGGAAGAATATCGTACTCGTCTTCAGGAAGAACTTTCCATAAATCATATTGACTGGAAGTTTATTCCACCAGCATCACCGCATTTCGGTGGATGTTGGGAAAGCATGGTCAAAGTAATTAAAACGCATCTCTTCAAGGTTATAGGTCAACAGATCCTCTCTTACGAAGAGCTTTTAACTGTCCTTGCACAAGTCGAGGCACTGATCAACTCGCGTCCGCTCACGGCATTGAGTAGTGACCCTGCAGAACCATCCGCGTTAAGCCCTGCACATTTTCTTAACACAGTGCCATTATCGTCATTTCCGGCTCCTGAAGCAGACTCTTCAAGCTTGCTCCAGAGACATACTCTGCTGGATAAACTCGTGCAGTCGTTCTGGCGGCGCTGGCGTGCGGAATATCTACACCAGCTTCAGGCTAGATCCAAGTGGAATAGTCCTGCATCCCCTATACAGGAGGGTACGTTGGTCGTCATAATACATGATAATGCTCCGCCGCTTTCATGGCCGTTAGCCATCGTAGAGAAATTGCATACTTCCAAGGACGGTACAACTCGCGTTGTTACCGTGAAAACCGCCAAAGGGAGTTACGTACGCCCTGTTGTACGTCTCTGTCCGCTTCCAACTCAGTGAGATCTAGCCTGAAGTTGGACTTACCTCTTAGTTTAAGTATTTAGTTAGTAGTTTTCGCTATTATTGCGTTTGTAGCTTTCGCTAAAGTTAATTTAGATTAATTTTACTGTCATATCGCTGTCTTAGCCTATTGATGGGTTATGCGGTAGTACACCCAACATAGCTAAGTTCAATTCTATTTTTTTTAAAGGCAACCCTTTAGGGCCGGGGGGATATGGTAGCGCCATCTACCTTCCTATCCATAACTAATCGCATCAACATCAATCGTTCCACGTTCTAGTGCGAGCGATATCATATTTCCGTCCCTGTCTCCCATTCCCGAAGAAGGGGCACTGCCTTCGCCTGATTCGTCGCCGCGATCGTGTACGCGAGTGACCAGTCGAGAACATTCCGCTCGCTGAGAACGTGTCCGCGATACCGTACCGCGCCGCACGGTTGTATGTGATTTGTTACCGCTTCCACCAAGGAAAACCCGCTCGCGAATGGTGAATTGAAGTGAAAACAAGCAGCTGCATCACGAAACCACCAGGAGACTGCCCTACGGAAACGAAGAAGGTTGTATAAGGTAGGTGCCCTCCATCCTTGAAATATCCTATACCCACTCAATCACCCCTTAGCGTATCCATCTCCTAGGCGGCGAAGAACTGCTATCCTCTCTATACAGTCCATTTCCTTCTCCAAGTCGCCTAGAACCCTACGGTTTCGGTGTAACGCCGAACCAATGTTAATTATGCTATAAGCTAGCTTCACACTATAAAAATCACGCAATATAAGTAACTTAGGCTGATAAAAATAATTATTTAAATATAAGTAGAATTAAGACAATTTTAATGCAGCGCCATCTAAGAGAGTTCAAAAACATCAAGTCGAATTACATGTGTAAGCCCTTTTTGGATATAAATAATTTAAATTTGAACATGTTGGCGACGTTAATAGTTGTTTTCAAAAGTCATAGATGGAGTTGTACATTTTCTTCTTAAAAAAATATTTTTAATTCGTTTCAGAGATGAGCAATACTATTAGTAGAAGTTATTTAATTAATTAACTACACCATCGCCACACTTGATTGCTTACATCATTTCTGTCAGAATAAATAGTAATAGAGTTAGTACAAAATAAACATTTTGGTCACATTGCGCATTGGTGTAATTATTGCTTCTTAATTAATATATTTTCATGTCGCATGTAAACTTGCTTTAAATTGTCTTCCGGGATATACATGATATAGCACGTACCTTTGTTTGGATTAACTGTATATAAACATTAGTGAGATGTGGAACTAGCTAGATTATTTTTACTCACACACAGCCACATTTATTGTTACTTCTGAAGCGGTTTGGCGGATACTGGTGTTCTCTATAACTGAGAAGCATCCTACCGTAATGCATTTACACGACCACCTAGAGAACGGCCAGCGCATATATTTTGATCCCTACAGCATTGCTGAGCACTTGGAAAATCAGCGTCAAACAACTCTCTAGGCATTTTTCAGGCTCTGTAAAAGCGATCAGTTTGGGAGGTCCCTTACGTATGACGCAAAAGGGTGTATTTAACCGACATTGACGAGGAGGTGCTGTGGAAGGTTTTCCGGGAAGTTTCAAGGACACCGCATTTTGTAGAGTTTATACCGTACACACAAATAACGTGGAATGCTATTTTCTGCGGTTGTTACTTCACACGGTCCGAAGCCCAACGTCTTTCGCCTTTCTGAGGACATTTGATGGCTTGGAGAATCTCCCACATCCCGCACAGCCTGCGTAGTACGTCACTTTCTCGACGGTGACCAATACTGGGATGACAACCTCGCGAAGGCGAGCGTCAGTGACAGTCCCAGCCGCATGCGTCATCTGTTTGACGTCACCGTAGCTTTCTGGGAGAAGTATCGCCATCATCTGTCTGAAGATTTTCTACGAGCTTTGAGGCGTGTTACTAGAGACGAAGTCGAAGTAACTGATGACCGCGTGCTGAACACCTGTCTCAGTTCACTTCAAGACGTGGTTATTTCTATCAGCGGCAATCCACTGGTCTAATATTTGTTACCAGCTTCCCAATCATTACCGCATCAAGACCGTGAAAATTGGGAGTATAACGCTGAGACAATTTGAAATGACCACCTTACGAATTTTACGACACCGTCCTTGAAAGCGTTGGGCAAAGCCAGGCTAAAATGTTTTTCTTGGATGCTCCTGGTGGAACAGGAAAAACATTTGTTACTACTGGCATACTTGCAGAGGTCAGGAGGCAAGGCAAAATTGTCATTGCTGTAGCGTCGCCGGCAATCGCTGCCACACTGCTTCCGGGTGGCAAGACAGCACATACCATGTTTAAATTTCCCATCGATTTAGAGAGCGCCGTAATACCCGTTTGTCGTGTGTCACGTAACAGTGATAAGGGACACGTGCTCAAGGATTGCTCTCTGATCGTATGGGATGAGCGTACGATGGCCAATAGGAAGGCAGTTCAGGCCATGGACAGAACCCTGCAGGACATCCGCTGGAACGAGCATTTAATGGGTGGTCACAGTTCTGTTCAGTGACGATTCCCGACAAACGCTTCCCGTGGTGACGCGGGGTTCGAGGGCTGACGAGGTGAGTCATCATCATCATCATCATCAGCCTTTAACAGTTCACTGCTGGACTAGGCCTCTCTTTTGAAAGGAGGAATTGGCCTACTATACCACGCTGGCCAAACGGGTTGGTATATGGTTTTTATCAAATTTTCCTTCTCATACAGTGCTGTTCTTGTTCCCTCTGTCGGCTCTTACGACACCCATGGGATGATATGGGGTGGTGACATTCCGTATTATTAAACCGTCACCACACGGACAAGATGAGTGCTTCGTTGAAATTATCTTTGTTGTGGTCACGAGTTCGTATGCTGCGCTTGACCATTAATATGAGAGCTCAGCTTGGCGTCAATGCACGTGCTCAACAATTCTAAGATGTCTTTCTAAGTCTTGGCGAAGACACTCTACCAGAGGAGAGAGGTGGACAGGTGGTGCTTCCAGAGTCTCTCAGTAGAGTTGTATCCAGCTTAGAATAATACAGCTGTATACCGTAATAGCAGAATTCGTGAGTGTGTGAGTAGCCTATTTTGACGCCCAAAAATGATCAGGCTGTAGCAATTAACGAATGCATTCTCTCGGAAATCGAGAGGAATGAAGTGGTCTTCACCTCTATAAACACTGTCGTCGAGCAAAAAAACGCCACACATTATCCCGTGGAATTTTTGAACTCCCAGTCAGCAAGTGAACTTCCAGCGCATAGCATCAAGCTGAAGGTCGGTGTCCCGATTATGCTTCTTCGGAACCTATCTCCTCCGAAGTTGTGTAACGTGACCCGCCTGAAAGTCATCTCGCTCCACAGACACACCATTTAGGAAATTCTTACGGGTTGTGGCATCAGCGAGGCAGTATTTAGACCACGCATTCCTCTCATACCTCATAATTCAAGTGCATACAGTTCCCCGTGAGTGTTTGCTTCGCGAAGACCATCAATAAGTCGCAGAGGCAGACATTGAGGGCAGCGGGTGTCCTATATGTCGCTTGCTCCCGCGTCACCAGTCCTGACTCTCTTTAAATTTTGGCTGCGGAGAGCCAAACCGTAATGTTGTATATCGAGAAGTCCTATAAGTATGTATTTTACCCTATAATGTATTCCTTATTTTCTCCATCTGCTTCAGTCACAACTTATGACTTAATTCAGCAGAAACACCATAAAGTCATTTATTCAAAGCAGGCTGAAAATCAGCACTTTTTGAAGGTCAATTTTACTAAAGACAGTCTCCCTCTGTTACTACACTTTCTGCAGGTATGAAATATAAAGAAGAAACGGGTAAATTAATGTTATTTTAAAAGGTATATCTTCTCATATCTTCACGCCTTTTATCCCCGAAGGGGTAGGCAGAGGTGTATTACACACCCACACTTCGCCAGATACGTTTCGGTCCCAATGTAATAGGGGGCGAGCCTATTGCCATTTACCGGGCACATTGTTAAGCGAGCGATAATTAATTAATATTTTTTAATACACACATAACTTCGAAAAGTCATAGGTGTGTGCCCGGGGTAGCTGGGAATCGAACCCAAGACCATCGTCTCGGCAGTCCGTTACATACACCACTGGGCTATCGCCGCCGCGTATTTTTTAAAAGGTATAATCGTAGGTAGGTATTTATTTAATAGTTAGGTGCTGTATAGCGTTCAAGCAGACGACGTCGCGGGCAGCAGCTAGTCTGTAATATTATTAATTTATGGTATTGTTCAATGCGATAGAATATTTTTAGGGAATGAATTAGCTTAAGTTTAAGTCCCAAGCATCAATCGATTCTATATGTACTTTGGAAAAAGCTATTAAATACTAGTCTATTAGTATTAAATAAAATTAAGTATTAGTAGTCTCGTTAATATACCTATTTTAGATTTTTCCGGATTACAGACAGAAATACAGAGTAATTTCTAGTCGAGCAAAAGCTTTACTACTGAATAAAACGTTCACGCTCGGTTGCTACACGTAGGACGAGAGTTCACTGAAACATATAAAAACAAAATGGGAACAGGCGGCTTCACCGAAACGGGATTTCAATTAATAAAACTCTTGTAAGCTGTAAACCTGTTACTGACGGGCCAAAACTAAAAGTTTTAGACAAAATTGAGATACATACCTGTATCATAAAGTACACAGCAATGAAATATTTTTCATTTACATTTAATTTTTCAAATAATATTCTGCCATCATCAGTCTTTTTTAAGGCACAGGCCTCTTCACATCAGGAGAAGCATAAACCCATGCTGGCCAAGTGCGGGTTGGCAGATATCACGCGCGGACGCCCCGAACCTTATTGAGAACTCTAGGATATGTCGGTTTCCTCACGATGATTTCCTTCACCGTTGAGCAAGAGATAATTTACATATTAATACGCAGATAACTTCGAAAGTCAACGGGGCGCGTCCTGAGTTGAATTGAACCCTGTCTGTTGGTCTCTCCACTGGCGGTTTCACCACGGAATGAGAGATGACATGGTGCCATTTCCAGTGATAATGTACTCAAAACTCATATTACCCTTTATTTTGGCATCACAATAACTATCTCAAAAAACTAGCATACTTTACCCACAAGGCCAAGGGTAAAAAAATATTTATGAAGTTACATCCCCGTAAATTATATCCAAAGAACAAGTCCAAGGATGAAAATGATACAGCTGAGGAGTTTGTTTATTTGGTTTAAAATGTCACAATTAGGTATTTAATATGTTTGCAAGTCTAACTATAAATGTTCCACATAGTATAAGGCCTCGTCCTGACAACGCACCATGTATAATCCATATTATGTAACAAGTTCTAGGTATAGTGTTTACGTAAACGTTGTTTTAAAAACAATTCATATATTCTTTACTAGCTGCTGCCCGCGACGTCGTCTGCTTGAACGCTATACAGCACCTAACTATTAAATAAATACCTACCTACGATTATACCTTTTAAAAAATATGTATTAAAAAATATTAATTAATTATAGCTCGCTTAACAATGTGCCCGGTAGATGGCAATAGGCTCGCCCCCTATTACATTGGAACCGAAACATATCTGGCGAAGTGTGGGTGTGTAATACACCTCTGCCTACCCCTTCGGGGATAAAAGGCGTGAAGATATGAGAAGATATACCTTTTAAAATAACATTCATTTACCCGTTTCTTCTTTATATTTCATACCTGCAGAAAGTGTAGTAACAGAGGGAGACTGTCTTTTGTAAAATTGACCTTCAAAAAGTGCTGATTTTCAGCCTGCTTTGAATAAATGACTTTATGGTGATTCTGCTGAATTAAGTCATAAGTTGTGACTGAAGCAGATGGAGAAAATAAGGAATACATTATAGGGTAAAATACATACTTATAGGACTTCTCGATATACAACATTACGGTTTGGCTCTCCGCAGCCAAAATTTAAAGAGAGTCAGGACTGGTGACGCGGGAGCAAGCGACATATAGGACACCCGCTGCCCTCAATGTCTGCCTCTGCGACTTATTGATGGTCTTCGCGAAGCAAACACTCACGGGGAACTGTATGCACTTGAATTATGAGGTATGAGAGGAATGCGTGGTCTAAATACTGCCTCGCTGACGCCACAACCCGTAAGAATTTCCTAAATGGTGTGTCTGTGGAGCGAGATGACTTTCAGGCGGGTCACGTTACACAACTTCGGAGGAGATAGGTTCCGAAGAAGCATAATCGGGACACCGACCTTCAGCTTGATGCTATGCGCTGGAAGTTCACTTGCTGACTGGGAGTTCAAAAATTCCACGGGATAATGTGTGGCGTTTTTTTGCTCGACGACAGTGTTTATAGAGGTGAAGACCACTTCATTCCTCTCGATTTCCGAGAGAATGCATTCGTTAATTGCTACAGCCTGATCATTTTTGGGCGTCAAAATAGGCTACTCACACACTCACGAATTCTGCTATTACGGTATACAGCTGTATTATTCTAAGCTGGATACAACTCTACTGAGAGACTCTGGAAGCACCACCTGTCCACCTCTCTCCTCTGGTAGAGTGTCTTCGCCAAGACTTAGAAAGACATCTTAGAATTGTTGAGCACGTGCATTGACGCCAAGCTGAGCTCTCATATTAATGGTCAAGCGCAGCTTACGAACTCGTGACCACAACAAAGATAATTTCAACGAAGCACTCACCTTGTCCGTGTGGTGATGGTTTAATAATACGGAATGTCACCACCCCATATCATCCCATGGGTGTCGTAAGAGCCGACAGAGGGAGCAAGAACAGCACTGTATGAGAAGGAAAACTTGATAAAAACCATATACCAACCCGTTTGGCCAGCGTGGTATAGTAGGCCAATTCCTCCTTTCAAAAGAGAGGCCTAGTCCAGCAGTGAACTGTTAAAGGCTGATGATGATGATGATGATGACTCACCTCGTCAGCCCTCGAACCCCGCGTCACCACGGGAAGCGTTTGTCGGGAATCGTCACTGAACAGAACTGTGACCACCCATTAAATGCTCGTTCCAGCGGATGTCCTGCAGGGTTCTGTCCATGGCCTGAACTGCCTTCCTATTGGCCATCGTACGCTCATCCCATACGATCAGAGAGCAATCCTTGAGCACGTGTCCCTTATCACTGTTACGTGACACACGACAAACGGGTATTACGGCGCTCTCTAAATCGATGGGAAATTTAAACATGGTATGTGCTGTCTTGCCACCCGGAAGCAGTGTGGCAGCGATTGCCGGCGACGCTACAGCAATGACAATTTTGCCTTGCCTCCTGACCTCTGCAAGTATGCCAGTAGTAACAAATGTTTTTCCTGTTCCACCAGGAGCATCCAAGAAAAACATTTTAGCCTGGCTTTGCCCAACGCTTTCAAGGACGGTGTCGTAAAATTCGTAAGGTGGTCATTTCAAATTGTCTCAGCGTTATACTCCCAATTTTCACGGTCTTGATGCGGTAATGATTGGGAAGCTGGTAACAAATATTAGACCAGTGGATTGCCGCTGATAGAAATAACCACGTCTTGAAGTGAACTGAGACAGGTGTTCAGCACGCGGTCATCAGTTACTTCGACTTCGTCTCTAGTAACACGCCTCAAAGCTCGTAGAAAATCTTCAGACAGATGATGGCGATACTTCTCCCAGAAAGCTACGGTGACGTCAAACAGATGACGCATGCGGCTGGGACTGTCACTGACGCTCGCCTTCGCGAGGTTGTCATCCCAGTATTGGTCACCGTCGAGAAAGTGACGTACTACGCAGGCTGTGCGGGATGTGGGAGATTCTCCAAGCCATCAAATGTCCTCAGAAAGGCGAAAGACGTTGGGCTTCGGACCGTGTGAAGTAACAACCGCAGAAAATAGCATTCGACGTTATTTGTGTGTACGGTATAAACTCTACAAAATGCGGTGTCCTTGAAACTTCCCGGAAAACCTTCCACAGCACCTCCTCGTCAACGTCGGTTAAATACACCCTTTTGCTTGTCGTACGTGTAATATGAAGGCATCTCGTCATACGTAAGGGACCTCCCAAACTGATCGCTTTTACAGAGCCTGAAAAATGCCTAGAGAGTTGTTTGACGCTGATTTTCCAAGTGCTCAGCAATGCTGTAGGGATCAAAATATATGCGCTGGCCGTTCTCTAGGTGGTCGTGTAAATGCATTACGGTAGGATGCTTCTCAGTTATAGAGAACACCAGTATCCGCCAAACCGCTTCAGAAGTAACAATAAATGTGGCTGTGTGTGAGTAAAAATAATCTAGCTAGTTCCACATCTCACTAATGTTTATATACAGTTAATCCAAACAAAGGTACGTGCTATATCATGTATATCCCGGAAGACAATTTAAAGCAAGTTTACATGCGACATGAAAATATATTAATTAAGAAGCAATAATTACACCAATGCGCAATGTGACCAAAATGTTTATTTTGTACTAACTCTATTACTATTTATTCTGACAGAAATGATGTAAGCAATCAAGTGTGGCGATGGTGTAGTTAATTAATTAAATAACTTCTACTAATAGTATTGCTCATCTCTGAAACGAATTAAAAATATTTTTTTAAGAAGAAAATGTACAACTCCATCTATGACTTTTGAAAACAACTATTAACGTCGCCAACATGTTCAAATTTAAATTATTTATATCCAAAAAGGGCTTACACATGTAATTCGACTTGATGTTTTTGAACTCTCTTAGATGGCGCTGCATTAAAATTGTCTTAATTCTACTTATATTTAAATAATTATTTTTATCAGCCTAAGTTACTTATATTGCGTGATTTTTATAGTGTGAAGCTAGCTTATAGCATAATTAACATAATAACAACATTCAAATATGCATTGTTACATTACACGTTGTTACAGAATGCGTTGAAGAAATAAAGGTTCTCTGCTCGTTCCCTGTAGGTCATAGCGTGATAATATGTAGCCTATGTGGTGACCCGACTTTTTGATAATATTTGTGCCAAATTTGAAGTAAATCCATGCAGTACTTTTTTACTTTATCCCGGATATAAGGACAAACAGATAAACAGATAAACAGATAAACAGACAAACAGACAAACAGACAAAAATTCTTAAAACTATATTTTTGGCCTCGGTATCGATAGTAGATCACACCCCAAGTATTCTTTAAAAAAAATATTCAATGTACAGTTTTGAATTTCCTACCATTTTATTATATGTATAGATCATCACACATGGGTAAACATCAACCTTTCCAACAATAAAACGGTATTAGATCCACAATTACACATATAGGACAACATCTTCAATACATCTACATTGAATACATCTTCAGTATTCGAAGCATTCCTGTCTACGATTGAATACACTTGTGGTGCGTTGTGTCAATCCTAGTTTCTTAATGATGTTCTCACACTTGCGTCTGTGTGTGTGCCTTTCATTCGACGCCATTCATGTCTTACCTTTCAAAAGGTACTACCATTGGTCCGCAATGTTACTGGGGCTTTGATGAAATGATTTAGTACGTGGTTGCTTGCCCGTGGTTTCTATCTTTATACGCGCAACAATAATCTTGTTTACGGTTGTATATGACAATAATAATAATAATATGCTAGGATGGCAGAACCTGTAATATGGTAACAATGTGACAAATCACACTCATATACCTATCCTTACATACATACAAAACATAATTATATCGAGCATATTATGCTAAACTTGATAGTCGATGACGACGCGCCAGACCTAAACGGAGATTGCGGGACGTGCATTCTACAGCAACTGGTCACAGGACGGGAATGCATAGCGGTCCAAGGGAGCGGTCTTTGCCTAGCAGTGGGACACATAAATAGGCTAATTAAAAAATATATGCTAAGCACGCAAAGCTTTGTCCTAAATGACCCCAGAATCCAGAATTTAACAAGTAAAAGAGAGTTTTGAAACAAGACTGTTATTATTATTTAGAATCTCTGCGATATGTCAGCACTTGGATATCCTACATGAAAGTAATATGTGTACCTACTTAAGACTGAACACTTACTAGTTTTGAGTATGGTATCCTTGTACGATCGGGTGACCGGTACCCGGGTAACGGAACAAAGGTGGTGTCTTCTGAAGTGCCTTGGATATTCGATACTCGTGAGTGGTTAGATAGTGTGCTGTATGAGTGCTACTACAATTCGTATTGGGTGATGTAACTATAGGTAAAGCTAATATTATTTATAAAGCACTAGTAGTATATACGAGGGGAGTTCAATGTATTCTCGGTATAGGTATGAAGGAAAAGGCGGAAAATTCTGAATAAATTTTATTTTTCAATATACTCCCCTAACGTCTCAATACATTTATTTGTTCGTGAAAGTAACTTTTCAATTCCCTCTGAAAAATATTTTTCTTCATGGCCCGAAAAATTTTCGTTTATTGCTCCCTTCAACTCTTCATCGTCCGAAAAATGCTTTCCACGAAGGTCTTTTTTAAGATTAGGGAATAGATAATAATCACTAGGGGCCAGGTCCGGACTGTAGAATGGATGATTGATTTCTTCAAATCCGTACTCCCGCACAGCAGCCTGGGCAAGGCGCGCCTTGTGAACCGGCGCGTTGTCGTGAAGCAGCAACACACCTGCGGTTAATTTTCCACGTCCTTTTTCTTTAATTGCCTCCTTTAAATTACGCAGGGTGGTTGCGTATGATGCAGCAGTAATACTTTGACCTTTTTTTGTGTACTCGATTAGCAAGATTCCCTTAGAATCCCAAAACACCGTGGCCATGAGCTTTCCTGCGGACGGAGTGACTTTGAACTTCTTCGGCGGGTCTGATCCTTTTTTGTGCCACTGCATAGACTCTTGCTTGCTCTCAGGGTCATAGTGATGAACCCACGTTTCATCACCAGTAACAATCCGATCGAAAATACTTTGCGGATTTTCACCACAGAGGTCCAAAAACTCCTTACAACAGTCAACTCGCACTTGTTTCTGTAGCGCGGTGAGCATTCGCGGCACCCATCTTGCACTGATCTTTGACAAATTCAGGCGCTCATAAAGGATTGCGTGAATGATACCCACGGATAGCTTAGTCATTTCTGCTAATGTTTTCACTCTTACACGGGCATCTTCAAGTACAAGTTTTTCGACTAATTTGACGTTTTCTTCAGTAGCGGCACAAATTGGCCCACCAGCGCGGGGGTCGTCTTCGATGCTCTCTCTACCCCGTTTGAATTCACTTGACCACTTCTGAACTATAGATAATGAAGGCGCAGAATCTTGGTAAACAGCCACCATTTCTTCATGGATAATTTTTTGAGTTTTTCCTTGTTTTGTGAGGAATTTTATCACTGCACGATGCTCGATTTTTTTCATCATTGTCGAATCAGTCATCATAGTTGTCTTTTCGAAATGATATCTTGAATACTAATAGTGGCAATTAAATGAAATTTTGTATTTATCCCTTCAAAGAGTGTCATTAACTAATGAGATAATTAAATTACCCTTATCATTAGTATATCACCTCGATACCGAGAATACATTGAACTCCCCTCATATAATGTATATCTGAATTTAGACATATAACTTAGCCATAAAAATTAATTACTTTGAATTCTTTGATTTGCTTGAAATAGCATTCAGACCTAACTAGAAGTTCCGAAAATTAACCCGTTCAATCAAACTAGCAAACAAAGGCTGCGTCTTTGTAAAATTTGTATAGATTGATATACACTAATCTAAAATATGTACCTACGTAAATACGTGCATTCTGATGGCTGAAAATGGATCTTAATCTCCGACGTCACCAGCCGCCGGCAAATACATTCATATCCTATTCCTCACCGTCACACAGTTACCTAAAATATATGCAAAATGACAATTATGCAAGTTATTTTCATATTCATAATTATAAACTATTTATGAACGATGATTTTGTTATGATAAATAGTTGAGCTTGACAAAATGATCACAACATTTGTGTATTCGCAGTCCACTGCTGGTAGTGTGGCGTATTGGGTTGGATGTCAAGATTTCGTTTTCTTCATTCCGTTCGTTCGTTCCGTATCATTTGCTGCGTGTATTTTCCTTAGTCACCTCTTTTGGTACTCCCGAAATGAAATGAGGTACCTAATATTGTTAATCCGTCACACCACTGAACCTGTATTTATTTTTGTGTTGAGTCCCCTCTCCTATAGACACGAACGACGACACACGTTTTCACGACATAATATTTCACAGATAGAGAATAGAGATAGAAAATGTTTCGTTAACAGAAAGAGGTAGAAAAACTCCTTGCATACGTATTCCTCTTATATTACCTTGCTAGCTGCTGCTCGTGGCTCTGGGTCGGTTATCGAGTCAAAGGGTGATGGAAAAGTGCATTGTGCTATTTTGGTGTATAAGCTGTATAACTGCTACCCCAAATAAATTGGGGACCATGGCAAGACAATGAAGCTGTATAACTGCAAAAACCGTTTTATCAAAATCTGTTTAGTTGTTTTTGTGTGAAAGATAAATTACCATCCAAACATTTTACATGAATGTATGAATGTTAGTTTCTCTTTCACAAACGTATTCCTAGTCACAAACGTTCACGTTTATCACAGTAGGAATACTGTACCTACATCACTGATTGACTTCTGTAATAGACGCGCGAAGCTGTTGTAAAATATGAAAATGGAAACAAGTACAATTCATTCTCTATGTTTAAATCAGTTTTTTTGTTGCTTGGCTCTCATTATCTTAATATATAAAATCCTTGCGTTACTGACTGACTGACAGACACGCTACAGCCGAAACTATTGGACGCAGGAAGCTGAAATTTGGCATGTATGTTCCTTGGGGACCGTAGGGGTGCACTAAGAAGGGATTTCCCGAAATTCTCACGGGATCGGCCAAAACGGGTAAATTAAAAAAAATGCAGGCGTAGCTGCTGGCGTCCTCTAGTCTATCTATATTATTATTGCACAGATATCTATAAAATACCTATATCTATGAGATTCAATGTTACCGTCCTTAAAAAAGTCCAACATACCATTTCACGGCATGCACACGTAGTAAATTTTATGTTCGTATCTCCCATTTATAATTTACACCACGAACCACTAAAACGCAGCAAGTTTAGTAACTTTAAACCAATTTGTTTGTGGGGGCGATTCGCGAATGGCGTCGAGTAACTTACTTCAATCCATTTATGTAAACCGCACAGCAGAACAAGGCTTGTGACGTACCACTAACTTAGCTAAACGTACTCTTAAGGGTATGATGCTCTTTGATATTTAGACGCGTAATAGAGAGACAAACGTTATTTTGAAAGGAATGTTTGTACAAATGGTTGTTTATTTAGTAATAGTACTATGATGGGAAATGTTTCACAAAATAAGTTGACGGTTTTAGATGTTCGAGATATATTCCTCGTACTGTCAGCTACATAGGCCCTTACATTTACGTGACCTAGAATGGTTATATCGTCCCAACTAATAATTATACTTAATGTCTTGTTAGATTTCTTGACGCATTGTCAAGAAATCTATATCGCCGCCGTGTGGTTGACGGCATAGAATACAAGTATCTTCCTGTGGGTGTCGTAAGAGGCGACTAAGGGATAACACGATGCAAATACCATCTTTGTGTAGAGACGGAAAACTCGACATCAAACCCTATACGACTGCCTCGTTAGTCTCGCGGCATAAACGTGCGCGTGGGATCGGGAGGTCCCGGGTTCGATTCCTGGGCGGGGCAGTGTTATTGGGATTTTCTGTCACGAAACTCTCAGTAGCAGCACGGGGTCTGGAAGTGTGCCCGGAACGACAATAGGCTCGCCCCTTATTACGTGGGACTAAAGTATATCTGGCGAAAAGTGGGTGTAGAAATACGCCTCTGCCAACCCCTTCGGGGATAAAGGGCGTGACGATATGTATGTATGTATTTCTAGACAAAGAAACCTTACTTGAATCCATAACATATCTTCACGCCTTTTATCCCCGAAGGGGTAGGCAGAGGTGTATTACACACCCACACTTCGCCAGATATGTTTCGGTCCCAATGTAATAGGGGGCGAGCCTATTGCCATCTACCGGGCACATTTTTAAGCGAGCGATAATTAATATTTGTATTTTAATACACACATAACTTCGAAAAGTCATAGGTGTGTGCCCGGGGTAACTGGGGATCGAACCCGAGACCATAGTCTCGGCAGTCCGTTACGTACACCACTGGGCTATCGCCGCCGAATCCATAATATTTTATAATAATTGTATTTTAGTTCCGAAGCACCCGGCAGCGGCTAGCATGTCATGTAAAGAGTAATGGCGTTCTGTTGTCTCTGCTTACCCCGATGGGAAAAAGGGGTGAGTGTATACGTATGTGAATTTTAGTAATTGAAGAGTATAATTCATAATAGACACAGCAAAAAATGTTGATGTGTAGCGCCTTTTGTAATTGACTGTATATTTATTTCGGATATTCGACATTAAGGAATTTTTACAAGCGTCATGATTTCTATGTGTTATATGACTTACATGAATAAGTCGCAGCCAGCTTAATCAAACGTTAAACGACGTTGAAAGTCTAAGTCAAAAGTTTAGGTTGACTGAGATATTGCTTACAACTATCCCTTGCTTTTAATATGCACGTAGCACGCAGAAAGATTTTAAGCCCTAAAAATCGTTTGAATCATTGCAGTTTTTCCCCAGTAAGGTCTACTTGCTCTTAACACGCTAGAGTCTAGCGTATTTACTGTCTAGCGGCTAGACGGTAAATACGTACCTATATCTAAAGATATAAATCATCCTCGCCGTAGCTGACGACTTGTGAACGTATGAAGCGATACAAACCAAGGAGCAAATATAATACAAACAGACTGACTGACACTTGTCGTTTGAGAGATGTGATGATGGCGTGTTTGTGCGTCACAGGTGAACGAGCTGCGTGTTATGAATTGATTGGAGCTTTGGTTCTGTATGTAATTAAATGTTTGGCTGAACTAGAACAGATAAAGTTATAAATATAGCTAAGATGAGTACGTAAAGCGTAAAAGCTTGACAACCCAACTCATTTTCACGTTTGTAATATTACTAGGAATTACAATTTATTTCGAGCCTTGAATGGACGAAACTTAAAATCCAAAGGGATAAAGCAATAAGTACGTAAGTAACCTCATGTTAACCTACATTTTGTACATAACCCAAAAACATATTATAAACTATTAAGCTGACCAAAAACTTAAATTTAAGTTTAGTTAAAAATATTTTCGTAGGTCAACAAACTTTAAACAACCAGCTTTATAATAAAATTCGTAAATAAATGAACATTTATTTTTTGGCACACGACATCAAAATAGTTGTCATTGCGAAGGGCTCGTTGACCTCAGTCAGGAGTGGGACAACGGTTTACAAAATGTTCTGCGACTCACTTACACCCAAATAACTCGAATTTCTATTAGTAAATACAACAATGTTTAAACTTCTACTAAATACTTAACGTTCATATTTACATATTTGCAATGCTCCACATCAGCGTCCAAAATTTGTCCAGGTATCTGCCTTAGGGAATTTGTTTTTACCAAATCGATTGCAAAGAAAGACAAAAATCTCTAAGAAGACATGCCATAAATTTTATAGCAGAACTATCCCCACTATCGTTTACACCTAAATCTTCTTTCTCTTAGCGTTATCCCAGGTTCAATCTGGGGTCCGCTTTCTAGTCTAACCGGATTTGACTGAATATTAGCTTTTCCACGGAGCGACTGCCTGTCTGACCTCCGCAACCCGAAGGGATAGCGATATTCCATGGTTTAGACTAGTGTCAGTTTTATTTAGAAGGTACTGACGCCCTGTAACGATTGTCAAAGATCTTCATGACAACCGGGACCGACGGCTTAACGTGCTCTCCGAGGCACGGGACAAGCGATAATTAACAATTCAATACGCACATAACTCCGAAAAGTCATTGGTGCGCGCCGTGGATTCGAACCCGATACCCTCTGCATGGTAGTCTGTTGGTATACCCACTCGGCTATCGCCGCCAACCTAAATAATCAACATTGTTGTTTAATACTATAATGACTATGCCCATGTCATAACAAATATAAGGCAGATTTATTAATGGATTGTAATTTGTTTAGAGTATTAAATAAATAAAGAAAGGTATAAGAAAGTGAGTGTAAAAGGACCATTACCAAAAACAAATTCTTACAAACAAGAAAATTAAACTCCAACAGTACATCCACATTTATTTATTTACCTTATATTATACGCGCTTGTTAATTAATTACTGTTTGCTGGTACTTTTAGGCAATTAATGGTCTCACCGATCTCGTGAGTAAGTATTTGCAACAGGTCCTTGAGAAAGTATTTCTGCTACATCTCGTGGCAATATTTCTTGTACAAATTAGTCTTCAAATAAATCCATCACACACAATAAAATTGGTTTTTGTATACTTTCGTACGTTCATACACAATTTTCTTAATATATTACTCGTAGCTACGTTTATGACAATCTTGTGTGGTCTAATAAGTGAATAATAGAATTATATTGCTACAGAATGAACATCCGGTTTTTAACATGTTAATAGCATTTAGGTTTTTAATTATTAGGTTATTCTAATATAACTCGGATTTATTTAACTTTTTGACTGTTTCAGCATTAGTAGCTTTAGTAAAAGCATCGCCACATCATCACATGCCGTAATTTCGGTTGCAGCACAATATCTTTCAGGTTCACGAAATAGATACAACCATCATGTTCTAGAGAAGTATGGTTACAGCTGTTTAAACAGCTGGTCTACCACTTTTTATAGGTAATAAGTTCGCACATGAAGTGAAAAATATCTGCTAATCACACACTGAAAGTTAACATAGCATAGGTACGAATTTTAGCCACGCAACAAATCTTATATTTCTACTTCTAATTCTGTTGACTGTTAGAAAATGACAAAGATATCTTATATCTGTTTTATTTGTCTTAAACGCAGTACGAAAGCCGGAACCTTCAGCTAGTTTGAGCTAAAAATAAAGCGAGGGTTCTCATGCAGCGCTCTAGCGTTCAACCTCACTCAAATGTAACATTCACCAAAAGTGAAATGTGAACTTTAAATAAGTCAAATGCATCAGCATATTCGGATAGTCTCAGGCAGACACGGTGGGAGATTTTCAGGTTGACAATTACAAAGAGAAAGGTAATGTACGCATAAATGCATGGCTATTTGCAGGTTATCCTTGATTGTAAAATGGTTAGTTTCTCTATTTACTGCAGGAAACATAGTACATATCTTGGAGGCACACTATGTACATCAATGAAAATTGTTAATAACTTTACATTGGCACTAGAAATGAGAATCTGCTGAGTCCTACTGTCTGGGCGAGTGAAGTGTCTATGTCCCTCTCCAATCGCCAACTATCTCCACGCACAAATATCATACCATAACATCGCATCGTTACGATGTAAAAGATATATAAATCTTTTACATCGTAATATATAAATATATAAATCTTTCTTTGCATTACTGTTTTTTTTTTGTTGTCTATCGGATTCTATGCTTTAGAGGAAATCGTGAAGAAATGTGCATACTAGCTATTCTTTTCTGAAAATACTGGGAACTTTGTGAGATCGAACAACTAGTGCTTGAAGATTTTCAATAATAAATAAATCTATTAGAACTTTTATTTAAACTGCGAACGAACTTTAAAAGTTCCGTTTGAAAGTAGCTCCGCTATAGATTTGCTTCTTTAAACTCTTTTAATCTTTACTCTACTTGTTCCATTCATGATTTTGTTTTATTTTTTTTTGTTGTTCTCATATCGCATATTTAGTTTTCATATTTGTAAATACAGATCCAAACAAATAAATAAGTAATCTAAAACAGTTTTCAATACCTCCTCCAATTATATCAATGATTACCAAGTTTTAAATAAACCTTTAATTTTGGCAGGGAATCCAAAGGAAGTTAACGACGATTTCAATAGTTAAATATTGTATTATTATTTTGTATTGTAATACACAAACATAACTTTATGACTATTTCTGTCACTGAAAAAAAATTGAATTGTGTCATCCCCTGCATCGAATTTGCATGTACTGATTTATCCATTGGCATAGAAATAATTTGTATTCAGCTTTGTCACACGAAACTGCGTCTCACGAAATAAACAGAATAATAACTGAAATAATACTAATACGGTCAGCGTCACCAAAATTGAGTTCCGCTAATACATAGCTACACAAAACCACTGTTTTCTATATCACATAACTATATTACATTTAAAATTCGCTCTGCTGTAACCATATTTAAATTTCCATACAACAATTTCAGTTCTAATATTAAATTCATTTAACAATGGCTGCAAAGCGATTAAAGCGAGCTGTCGGCTCAACTGCATCCACCGTTCATTATTACAATTGCGCACCCGAGTTGCGAAGCGTTTAAAACTTACCATAGTTATTATTGCTTTGTAATTTTGTTACTTATTTTGTTCTCTCTATGTACATTTCTGTAGGTAGATAGTTACTCGTTATGTTGAAAAAGCAAGTCCCCGGATTCAGCCCAGTGTCGTTCTGCTCGTTGTATGTCAATTCATCGGCACTTTGTCAGATTATCGAAATCGTTGATATGTAACGTTGATATATAATTATTACTTGAACAAAGAAAAACATTTCATGTTTTGAATCTAACTTCAGATAGGTATAAGATCTGCCCAGTTAACCTACCATGGCTCTTATGACATTAGATACAATTATAACAGACTAAATAACGTGAAAAATAAAGCCTCGGGAATGGATAATATTGTAGTGGAGCAAATAAAACATGTAGGCCCAGCTGCTGTCTCGTTTGGAATCCGCTTCAATACCTCGACTTTGGCGGAAATCAAAAGTTATGGCTATACTAAAGCCGGGCAAGCCGCAAAGCAAGCAGATAATCCAAAAAACTTCCGGCCTATATCTCTCCTGTGCCATACTTACAAATTGTTCGAGCGATTACTGCTGGCCAGGCTCACGAACTTGGTCTAGCCGGTTTTGATTCCAGAGCAAGCAGGTTTCAGACCGGTGAAGTCATGCTGCAACCAGATACTGAAACTCACGCAGTACATAGAGGACGGGTTTGAACTGCGTAAAATAACTGGCGCCATTTTTGTGGATCTCTCTGCAGCCTACGACTCAGTGAACCTCAGGCGGCTGTTGTGGAAGGTCGAAACCATGACCGGCAATCACAAATTTGTCATGATACTCCGAGAGCTTCTCGATAACCGCCACTATCAGGTCCATCTTCTATCTAATAAGAGTCGTTGGAGATCTCAAAAGAATGGGCTGCTCCAAGGAAGTGTTCTGGCACCGCTTCTTTTCAATCTCTACACAAATGACCAGCCCTACTGCCCAAACACCTCCCGAATTATTTACGCGGACGTTCTTGCCCTAACATGACAAGCTACAAACTTCGAAGAATTAGAAGCAAATCTCACTAAGGCTCTAAGCATCTTGAGTACCTACTATGAGGCAAACGCACTTAAACTCAACCCAACTAAAACTGAGTCATGTGCATTCCATCTGCGTTACAGCCAAGCGGGTCGTGAACTTAAAATAGAGTCGCAGGGAATGCCTAAAGCTCACAATCCATATCCCAAATACCTTTCCCTTTCCCAATTACATTTAAAATTCGCTCTGCTGTAACCATATTTAAATTTCCATACAACAATTTCAGTTCTAATAATAAATTCATTTAACAATGGCTGCAAAGCGATTAAAAGTGAGTTGGCGGCTCAACATTCACAGTTCATTATTACAATTGCGCACCCCAGTTGCGAAGCGTTTAAAACTTACCATAGTTAATATTGCTTTGTAATTTTGTTACTTATTTTGTTCTCCCTATGTACATTTCTGTAGGTAGATAGTTACTCGTTATGTTGACAAAGCAAGCCTCCGGATTCAGCCCAGTGTCGTTCTGCTCGTTGTATGTCCATTCATCGGCACTTTGTCAGATTATCGAAATCGTTGAAATATAACGGTGATATATAATTATTACTTGAACAACGAAAAATATTTCGTGTTTTGAATCTAACTTCAAGTAGGTATAAGATCTGCCTTGTTAACCTACCATGGCTCTTCTGACATTAGATACAATTATAACAGACTGAATTACGTGAAAAATGCAGCCTGCTTGCGGTACATGATCTGTCTTAATATGTAAATGATTACAATGACAGTATAGTACAGCTCATATTCGGCTAGCCCGAACTAGACAGATTCTGTGATTTATTTCGATTCATAACTTATAAACAAGTACTTATTTATACTCAAATACATACATAATATATATATTATAGATTATAGAAATGAATAATCTCGACAACACTCACAATGGTTTCAATATGGCAAATTATAATATACTCGTAATACCATTCATATATAGTTTGCCGAGTGGTCTGCAACTTAAGAGCCGACAGAGGGAGCATAGTATGCAGAGAACAACACTGTAAGGGAAGGAAAACTTGATACAAACCCTATACCAACTCGCTTGGCCAGCGTGGTATAGTAGGCCAATTTCTCCTTTCAAAGGAGAGGCCTAGTCCAGCAGTGGACTATTATTGTTGAAATTGTTTTTTTTTATTTGCAACTCCAATGCAGTAGTAACAACAATATAGTGAACAAAGGAAAAAATAATAAACAGTTTTTTATTAAAGGCTGATGATGAGAAATCTCCTTTATTGGGCGGATACTTCTATAATTGTCGTTTTAATTGTAATATAACTGCAAAAAGTATTAACACATACAAACTATTTAGTGCTAAGACTTAGAAGGAACTCTTTAGTAGTACTCAAAATGTTATCCGGTATCAGTGACGTTTCGCTAGATTGGCTAATATGGCGACTGCGATTTGTCTGTCAGAACCATTAGAATTTAACAAAATACTCAACAATCCGAATTTTGCGGATATATGTTGTTGACTCGAAATCTTTATTTTTTAATGTTTTATTATTCAGGTAAGGTTTCGATGTACTCCTTGACGAAATTATTAATATAAGATTTGACACTGCGATAGCAGCGCAGTCTGTCGGTTCCAATGTGAAACATTCCGAAATCCACAACTAATTTAAAATTTAAACAAATTAAAAATTAAGTAAAAAAACATTTTCCAGTGGACTAAATTGTGAATCTAAACCATTCTCAAGTCCCCTTGAACACACACAAAAAAATTCATCAAGATCGGTCCAGTCGTTTAGGAGGAGTTCAGTGACATACTTACACACGCACACAAGAAATATATATATTAAGATATGCAACATTTCAATAACAAAGGACTATGGGCAAAACTGTATGGGCGCCGTCCACATGGTATATGTGGACGGCGCCCATACATTTTTGCCCATAGTCCTTTGTTATTGAAACTGATGCCAATGGACACACATGGAACCATGGAACTGATGCCAATGTGTACCTTAAGTATCCACTATTTGATTAAAATCCTTCTTTTTACTTAAATCCATGGAATATATCCATAAAAAAACAATTGATTATTATTAATTAACCTATATTTTCAATTTACACTTGCAAGTTATTTTAACATTGTGGTTATATTACAGTACAAAACATGATTTAGTAACGATACAAAATAAAAATAATTTATTTTTAATCATATACTTACATTTAAATGATTATGAACGAATAATAAGAAAATAAAAAACTAAAGTTGAAGATGTGGGAAAAAGGCTGCTAAACTTAAATGGAACTGGGCGGGCCATGTCAGCTGCATACATGAGGATCGTTGGGCGAAAATCTCGACACTGTGGGTGCCAGAAAGTGGTCGTCGTCACCGGGGTTGGCCCCTAAAGCGGTGGCGAGATGACCTAGACCTCTACCACAAGAGTTGGCTTGATATTGCAGGCGACAGAGAGCGTGGAAAGATCTGGGGGAGGCCTTTGCTCAGCAGTGGGACAGTAGAGACTGAAGAAAAATTAGAACATAACGAATATAAATGAATGAATCATTTAAATTCATTGTCTTCTAATATTCAACGATAGCCTAGTGAAGATACCAACAGACTGCCATGCAGAGGGTATCGGGTTCGAATCCACGGCGCGCACCAATTACTTTTCGGAGTTATGTGCGTATTGAATTGTTAATTATCGCTTGTCCCGTGCCTCGGAGAGCACGTTAAGCCGTCAGTCCCGGTTGTCATGAAGATCTTTGACAATCGTTATAGGGTGTCAGTACCTTCTAAAGTAAACTGACACTAGTCCAAACCATGGAATATAGCTATCCCTTCGGGTTGCGGAGGTCAGACAGGCAGTCGCTCCGTGGAAAAGCTAATATTCAGCCAAAATCCGGTTAGACTAGTAGTAAGCGGACCCCAGATTGAAACTGGGATAACGCTAAGAGGATGATGTCTTCTAATATTCATTCTTACAATGCTCATAGTAGGCAAATAACAATAGTAAAGAGTGTTAATATTACCGATCTACTTTATATACTATATTGATAACCGGTTGGCGCCGCGGGAGTGTAAGCGACTGCTACGCCGAAGGTCGCGGGTTCGATTTTTTTGTGTGCATGAACATGGATGTTTGTCTTAGTCTGGGTGTTTCTATATATAATATGTATGTATTTATAAAAAAGAGGTATATGTGTATGTTTATCCATTATCTAGTACCCACATTACAAGCTTCTGTTTAGTTTGGGACTAGATAGTGTTGTGTGAATGTGGTAGAATGTACCCTAACTTCCTATAATAGATAAATGAGTAGGTATTTTTTTACAATTAATCGTCAATAATGCGTCAACAAAATATTTGTTTAAACGTTAATTACTATGAAAACCCCATGCATTTGGGCAACGTCGCCATAGTAAAAAATATCATCTTGCCAAGATGTGTCGATTGAGCTACATTTCATTTCTGTTGATGGGTGGGGACGATTCCGCCCATGGTCCTTTCTACACGAGCGCTCAAAAAAGGTAGTGCAATATTTTCAGAGATCATATTTCTAATTTATAGTAGCTGTATGTTTCTACATTCTACCATAAATTTCTTTAATTATTACAGTATGGGTATCAAACTGCAGGCTCAATGAGCACATTTCTTATGCCCCTAAAATATTGTAGATAAATAGAGCAAAAATAATTCATTGATAATAATACACTTTAGTCTTAAATGTTTAATTGAATTCACAATGACCTTTAGCTTCTCAGTTTATAGATTTATTGAAGCGTAGTATTTCAATTATCACTCTAATAATAAATAGATTAAAGGTACCTACTTATATTAAATTAAACTGTAATTTAGTCTAGACTTTACATTTCATTTGCGAATCTAATGATAAAGCAAGCACTAAATATTTTCTCTCTGGACCGACCCGGCTTGTTATTAATAGAGACAGAAAAAAAGGGCAAGTGCTGTGAAACATAATATAAGAGTCTTTAGCGACTAAGTAATAGTAAAGCAGTGACGTAATCCAAGAGCATTATTTATTAAGTTCTTTTTTCTTGGCCCGTTGTACCATGTTAATCTGGGATAAAGGAAATACAGCGTATTATGTTTTTGTCCTTTCTAACAATTTGTATAAGTCTGGTTAAATAATTTTGTTTACTCAAGGAAAATAAATGTTTTGTTGGGATGTAAGTGATTTCTCAACGTGTGCCTTATTTAATTAGATTTTATATTTCTTATAACGAAGATACATGAATATACATACATATACATTTGGGGTGCATGATAGGAGCCTCCACGAGTGACGTACTTCCAGAACCCCGTACGTCCGGCGCACTCTGGTAACAATCAGCGAGTCTCACACGCTGATTGGCCAATCCTTTCACCACGATGGTAAACACCATCAGTCCAGCCCTAAAACCGGCTCTGTGTGTTGTATCTGTCAATATCGAAGGTTTCTCCAGTGAATAATCAGACATACTATCTGAACTGTGCCGTTCCACAGGCTGCGATGTTCTGTGTGTTCAAGAAACCCACAGAGACGCATCACAAAGTTAGCCACACATTCCTGGACTTACGCTTATCGCCGAGATCTGTCACCCGAAACACGGTAACGCAGTGTTTGCTGCTCCCGGCGTAAGCATAAAATGAGCTGAATGTACGACCCAGAATGGAATCGAAATTATTACCTTAGACCTTGGACACTGCACCGTTACCTCTCTTTACAAGCCACCTAATATTCCATTCCAATTTGCTGCCCCGAGTAATTTCAACGCCCAGCCCGTAAGCGTTGTCCTCGGTGACTTTAACAGCCATAATACAAGCTGGGGCTATAACTCTACGGACTTTAGCGGTCAAGCAGTTGAGGAGTGCGCTGAAGCAAATGATTTGGGGCTGATTCATAACGCTAAACAACCGGCTTCCTTTAACAGTGGCCGACGGAAGCGTGGTTATCCAGTTATCCAGACCTTCTCTTTGTCAGTGATACCATAAGCTCACAGTGGGTCAAGACCGTATGCACCCCAATACCCCGTACACAGCATAGGCCGATCATGTGTACAATTCGGCCCGTTGTGAGACCTGTAAGCTTCCCGTTAAAGCGCCGATTCAACTACTCCAAGGCTAACTTGACGCAGTTCTCACAGTCCATAGATGAAGCACTATTGAATGTTCCACTAACTCCACAGAACTACGATAAATTTGTCGATATTATTGCAAAAATATCGCGCAAGTGCATACCTAGGGGCTGTCGAACTTACTACATTCAAGCGCTTTCGAAAGATTCTGCGGATCTATTGAAAGAGTATGAGTTCTTATACAGTCAAGACCCATTCTCCGAGGACACCACTTTGGTCAGCAAAGAGCTGGTATCTCCTATTAGTGACTCGAATCAGAAGAGGTGGATTAACACTATTACTAGCATAGACTTGACTCACAACAGTAAGAAGGCATGGAATAACATCCGGAAGTTGACCAACGACCCGCCTCCACCAATCTCCCCTAGTCTTGTTACCGCAAACCAAATTGCCCATCAACTTCTTTTGAACGGCAAGTCATCCTGCCGCCTTAAAAAAGTTCTAGATCTAATTAGCTACAGTAGTCCGACTGACCAAATAAGTAAGCCCTTCAGCCTGACCGACCTAGTCTCTTCAATAAATGGCTTTAAGAGCGGCAAAGCCTCGGGAATGGATAATATTTCAGTGGAGCAAATGAAACATCTAGGCCCAGCTGCTGTCTCGTTAGGAATCCTCTTCAATACCTCGACTCAGGCGAAAATCAAAAGTTATGGCTATACAAAAGCCGGGCAAGCCGCAAAGCAAGCAGATAATCCAAAAAACTTCCGACCGTATCACTCCTGTGCCATACTTACAAAGTGTTCGAGCGATTACTGCTGGCCAGGCTAACGAACTTGGTCTAGCCGGTTTTGATTCCAGAGCAAGCAGGTTTCAGACCGGTGAAGTCATGCTGCAACCAGACACTGAAACTCACGCAGTACATAGAGGACGGGTTTGAACTGCGTAAAATAACTGGCGCCATTTTTGTGGATCTCTCTGCAGCCTACGACTCAGTGAACCTCAGGCGGCTGTTGTGGTAGGTCGAAACCATGACCGGCGATCACAAATTTGTCATGATACTCCGAGAGCTTCTCGATAACCGACACTATCAGGTCCATCTTCTATCTGATAAGAGTCGTTGGAGATCTCAAAAGAATGGGCTGCTCCAAGGAAGTTTCTGGCACCGCTTCTTTTCAATCTCTACACAAATGACCAACCCTCCTGCTCAAACATCTCCCGAATTATTTACGCGGACGATCTTGCCCTAACATCACAAGCTACAAACTTCGAAGAAATAGATGCAAATCTCACCAAGGCTCTTAGCATCTTGAGTACCTACTATGAGGCAAACGCACTTAAACCCAACCCAACTAAAACTGAGTCATGTGCATTCCATCTGCGTAACAGCCAAGCGGGTCGTGAACTTAAAATAGAGTGTCAGGGAATACTTATAGCTCACAACCGACATCCCAAATACCTAGGCATTACTCTTGATAGGGATTTCACCTACAGAAGGAACTGCGAATTATTAAAAAATAAGGTCCTTATTCGCAATAACCTGCTCCGGGGCCACATTACTGCTAAGTGGGGAGCTGCTCCGCAAGTAATGCGAACTTCTGCCCTGGCGCTAGCATTTTTAGCAGGCGAATACGGATGCCCTGTGTAGAGTCGATCCGCGCATGCAAGGTCATGGATACAGCACTTAACGGAACTTACCGAGTTATAATAATAATAATAATAATAATAATTCTTTATTGACATAAAATACACGTTTACAATATTTTAGAATTCTCTGACTCCCGCACTAGTAATAACTGTGTTGCAGGAGACAGTGTCTTCCCAAATTTAATCCTGGCACAGATCATTTATGTCTCAAGAAAAACAAAAAAGAATAAAAATAAAAATTAAAGCATAACAATAAAAACAAGAAAAGGACTAAAAAGGTTACAAAATATTCAGTGCAGTGTAAATTTAATGTAAGAGATTGCTGTGAACTGTGTGTGTGTGTGCGTCTGTGTGTGTGTGTGTGTGTGTGTGTGTGTGTATGTGTATGTGTGCGTGTGTGTGTGCGCTTGTGTGTGTGTTCTTTAAATTAGTCTGACCTGATTGGCCCTACGACGATGTCTTGGGATCGGAAAATCAGATGTCCACCAATCAGATCTATTTGAAATAGTGTTACGATATGATTCTTAGTAAATTCTCAACAATATTATAGTCCATCGTGTTTAGCCATTCAATTACACCTTTTTTAAATTGGTTATTGTTAAGGGTTTTTATATCATTCACTTTAGTACACATTTTGTTGTATATATAGGGGGCTAGAAAATTAAAGTGTTTCTGACCTAGGGCAGTTTTAACTTTAGGAACAGGGCATCGCTCAATTCGTTTAGATGTTAAAGGTAAGGTTGGCACAATGGTTTTGTGGTACCGTCTCAGAGTTTCGTATATGTATATCTTTCTTACAGACAAAACGCCAGCCATTTGATAAACTGCTAAAGTGGGATGTTTGAAGGGTAAACGCATTATAACTTTTAACACCGAGCGCTGGGCCCGCTCTGCAGATAGGATAAAGGTCTTTCCTGCGCCACCCCATGCACAGATACAGTATCTTAGTATGCATTCAAACAGAGCTTTATAAGTTGATATTAGAAGTTGCATGTCTCCAACATCACGTAGATTTTTAAACAAATAAATTATCTTCCTAATTCTAGCTGACAATGAGGTTATATGTTGTTTCCAGCTGAGTTGTTCGTCCAGTACAACACCAAGATACTTGATAGAACTGACTCTGGATAGACTGGCACAGGCACAGCCTGTGTTATTTATATTACGATTACAAGGGTACATATGAATTTTTAAGTTAAGTGTCGCTGGTGGTTGACTTTTGCTTGATTTACTAAAACAGATGTATTTTGTTTTAATCTTATTTATTGAAAGAAGACTGCCCTCCAACCAGGCAGTAACCTTCGCAAGGCCTTGCTCTGCAGGATGGAACAACGCATCCCACGTGCCTTCGTTAAACAGCAAAACGGTATCATCAGCAAACATCACAGCTTTCATGCTGGTCTTAGCAGTTACATCTAGCAGATCATTGATATACGTGATAAAAAGAGTCGGGCCAAGTGTACTACCCTGTGGAACACCGTATCTGCACCTAGCATTATCACTTTCAATGCCAGCAACACGTACAGCCTGTGATCTACCTGAGTTATCACTGGTTGCTTAAAACCAACCCCGGTAAAGCTGCTGTATCCGCTTGCTGGCATCGCAGCGCCGTATGTTCGTAGGCCGTGGCGAGCTCGGCAGAGAGATCCAAAATGGACTGTGAACCACGGCACCCATTGCATGGTCACACCCCAGTGCAGACAAGACTAAAGAGCCGCCGCAGTTTTGTCAAAACTGTCCATCCTTTGACCCAGGAGCCATCAAAGGCGAGGTGCGACCTATGGCGCGAAAAGACCCTACTACCATCTTCTTTCAAGTCACCTGTCGAGAGTCCTCCACCTGGGCATGGCTTGCCATGGTCTATCTGGAAGTCTTTGAATAGACTCCGAACCCAGGTCGGCCGATGCAAAGAAAACATGTTTAGGTGGGCACTCGGACGGTACCGATTTGGCTTGTTCGTGCGGAGCAAGACAAACGATGTCCCATCTTACATCCTACATCGACTAATATAAACTTGCCACGGCCTTGCCATTGGCATTAACATCAGCTGCGTTACAAGCTAATTTGGAAACAATTAAAAAATGCTACGTATCTAGCACACATATATTATATATCACAATATGTAAAAGAAAGTTAAGGAAAAAAGTTAAACAATTACAAAATTATACAAGAAATTGCTCAGGTCAGAACCTAAGGTTCTCATCTCAAAATTTGGCTCGGTCTCAAATAGTACATTCCCACTCTACCACCTAAATCTAAGAAATAAATAAAACACTTTTATTTATAGTGGGGTTCACATCGTGTTTCTTTTAATAACATTTAAGCTTGGCAGACTATTCTTACAATTTCTCTCAAGCTTTCAAAAAGAAACGGCACATTAACTCCCCGAGTGTAAAGTGAAAACTTGCAAACAGAAAATAAAAAAATAGATAGGAAAACTTTCTCAGAAAATTAAAATTCACAGCGTTTCTAGCTTTTGTTTATTACATCCAGAATGAAACTAGCTTATAACCTCATCATAAAGTTAGATGCAATTAATCCTAATTAAGTATTTAAAATTGTGGACAATATCGATATTGTAACCTAAGAAAAATAGTTAATGCCATTCAGTTCCTACAACTAGTGAAATAAACAAGTTATCCGTGTATAAGTTACTGTACAATCATAGATACCATACAATTATGTTTCACGTAAAACTTCATAAGCCATTTTGTAACATAGCTTTTGCCATCACCCAATGAAAAAAGAATTGAACCTATTAACACATTCGCGCGCGATGCTCACTTTTTCGAAACTTGTGATGGAGCACTGTTTTCCCCCTTACATTTTTTTTGACGTTTATAAACGTTTTTAGGTACCTCTATCTATTTGAGTAATTAACTATGATTAGAACGACATAAAACGTCGACGTATGGTGACGTTCCGCAACATATAATAATTTTTCTTTTTTTTTTATTAAACACAATGTCTCGATACGTAGACGTGTAGCTACGTTCTGCCACATTATATATATCCTAATCTATTATACTACACGCAACGTTTTATTACGTCGACGTATGGATACGTTGTACCAAATTTAATCTTTCGATACCTGTTATATTACGTTGACGTATTAATACGTTGTTCTGCATTTTATCTTTCGTTACCTATCATATTACACGCAACGTCTCATTACGTTGTCGTATTAATACGTTGTACTGCATGTTACAACATAAAAATGAAAATATTTGAGCCAATTTTCTCTGGTGGTATTTTGCCGGACCCCTATGCTACTGATGGTTCAGTTTCTGATGTAGATTATGATCCAGCGGGTGACCAAAAGAACCAACATGATTGGAGCTCTGAGAACTGTAGTAGCGATGAAACCAGGTCTGATTACTCTGAAAATGAAAACTATAGCGAAGATCAAGAGGAAAGTAATAAAAGTAGTGGTGAAAGTATTTTTGATACCCAAAAAAATAAGCGAAAGCGCGATAGGTCTACGAGTGCTAAGAGTCAAAACAAAAAAGGAAAGTCACCGACGATGAAGATGCTTCTCTATTAATAGCAATCTCTATTAATTCATCTACCCTTATAAATAATATTGGTGACGTTTCAAGCTTTTCTTCATTGCTCACACCGTCCTTACCACCCAGGATAAACTCTGATAGCTGCGAAGGCAGCCAACATCGTGGAGCGCCACTCTTGTCTATGATGCCGGAGAATCTTGTGGCCCCTGAAGATGTTCCATGTGGAAAGGCGCCGACCTCGCCTCCAAATCAAGACCTTGAGGATCTATAAGGCAACCTACATCGAGAGGTGCCGCCCTCGTCTCAGAATTCAGACTACGAGGACTCTGAAGGTAACCTATATCGCGTGGTCCCGCCCTCACGCCAGAGTCCTGACCCTGAAGACATAGAAAGCAACCCACATCGCGAGGTGGTGCCCTCGCCTCGGGATCCCGACCCTGCGGACCCTGAAGGCAACCCACCGTCAACCACATCACGAGGTGCCGCCTTCACTACAGAATCCAGACCCCGAGGAACCTGAAGGTGACTCACTTTGCATAGTGCCGCCCTCGCCTTAGAATCCAGACTCTGAAGATACTGAAGGCAATTCACACTGCGGGGCACCATCTTCGCCTCAAAATATAGACCCTGAGAACTCTGACGGTAATTCACATCTCATGATGCCGCCCTCACTCCAGATTCCAAACCCTAAGGACCGCGAAGGAAACTCATACGGAATGCCGTTCTCGCCTCAGATTCCAGTCTTCGAAGACCTTGAAGGGCAGCCCTCGCCACGGATACTAGTACCTGCTAGCCCCGAAGGCAACCTACATCGTGGGGCGCCACTCTCACCTCAGATAGTAGTCTCTGCGAACCCCGAAAGCAGCCCACACGTCCCGAGGGGCCGCCTCAGATATCAGATCCTGCGAGCCCTGAAGGTGATCCATCATTGCCCCAACAGGAATCAGCATGGGAAGAAACAATAGCTGAAATCCCGTTTTTTTAATTTGATGAGCGATCTGCAGGAGTTCAGTTTGAAATTGATTACTTTTCTTTTTTATTACTTTTCTTTCTTCTCGCTCGCTGTATTTTGATCATCTAATACAATGGAATTTCTATAATTAGAACTAAAATAAAACTACTCTTGTTGTTCAAATATGAAAATAATTATTGTATTCTTTATAATACACACTCTATTATTTAAATCCAGTATAAAATACGTGATAACTTACGATTTAAAGGTTTCGTAACTCGGGAGCTTACTTCACTGTACACGTGCGTGGCGTAACGGTGCACAGCCCGACTGACAGTATGGCGGCGCATACTCCAGTTGACGACTATGGACGTTCTGCTTTTGTGAGTAGGTGTCTTTGTATGTGTGAGAAGCACCCACAAAACGCTTAAAATGTCGATGCTGTGTGACACTACGAAATCAAGATTTTAATATGTTGTGGCACTGTGACGTCACTATACGAGCATTATATGAGAAACGGACGTTTCCTTACGTACTGACCGATAGAGAAATATAAAATTTGACGTATCGATACGTTGTGCGACATCGTATCTCGATTTTTTTACGTATCCATACGTTCTGCACGCGAAAGTGTTAATAAAACCTTTATTACAATAACACAATGCAGCTCGACCACAAAAACTACCGTGGTTCCGACAACTATGGGCTCTGCTAAATATCTACTGTGTTTGTGCCATTTGCTCTGTGCAGCGCAAAAACCGCGAATACTACTGAAAATTACAACAATTTGTTGCCAGATTTGACTATTAGTTTTTGTGCTCCATGGTCTTATTTTATTTACATTGTCCGTTGTTTACCGCATTCAATGTGATAACTTGTGATTACTAAACATGTTCGGTCATAAATTGACAAACATTATGTATTCTATTACAGTAGGTGTTTATGCACCAATTTGTAGATTTACCTTACTTTTGACCTCTTAAGCACATCTCAAAATAATAAAATTAAATAGCCTTTTGTGATTAAATATGGCTGCCCATTGTACAATAAATATATATATATATATATTACTAGCTTTTGCCCGCGGCTTCACACGCGTTAAATTCGGGGTAGCACAAATCTACTTTCAGTCTCAAGTTGTGTGAAGACAGTCCTGATTATTCTAAAGACTTCCGAAACTATAGGGTACAAAGTAGCTCGGTCAGTATTCTTGATACTATTATATACGTACCATTATATCTACCAAAAGGTACATAATAACATCGCCTTGCATACAGTTAAATGCCAAATATATCTATAAACACTTTCGCATTTATAATATTAGTTAGTAGAGAAAATCGTTTCAGCCATTTAAGCGTAGTATATAATTCTTAGTTTATATATGCGAACAATATAATCACCGTGCACAATATGACAATAAAAATTATGTGTCAGTACTGACAGATATACGCACATGCGCACTCAATTATTATAGCGCATGCGTTCTTACTTCCAAGAGGTAAATTTGTGCCGAACAAACTTCTACCCTCCCTACAATCCCTCCCAGTTTAATTTTTGCACCTTATGGTAGCCTATTTCCGTCTCCATGGTCCAGTATATCTCTAATCAAATTTCAACAAAATCGGTTCAGCCGTTTTAGCGTGAAAACGGAACATACATACATACATACATACACACTTTCGAATTTATAATATTAGTAGGGATTAGTAGGGATTTAATAGTTTTACGTAAACTTACCAAAAGAGGCTTTGAATTTCTGACAAATGTACTTTGACAAATAAACTGTAATATTTATTTCAAATCTAATACGTAGGCTTTACGACAGACATATTTTAACTTTAAAACGCAGACAAAGCCACGGACAAAATAACTGTCAGAAATGAAAATTTCTAGTTCTTTTCATATTGCGTGAAATAAATTACGTCTTACGTAATTTATTATCTTAAAGATGAATATTTTCACCTTTGAGAATGTGAGGAAAATATGTGATAGTATATATGAAAGCGCAAGCGGCACGTTACAATATACATATATTATAGGTAGTAATTTGTACGAAAAAGATTTGAATATAAAACATTTTTACGACTCGAGTTTATAACTCTAAAATATAAAAGGAAACTTTTACAAGCTTTTGGACAGTTTTAATTTTTGAAGTGTTCTGTTTACCAATGTTGAATCGTACGGTGGCAGCACAACATAAAGAAGATTTATAGAACGAAAGACGCAAGTGCTTATTACGGACACAAAGTATTGCGTGTACTGTTATAGTAAATATTTGCGATCTACATATTAGGCTATGTTCTGTGTAAACCTATTCCATGATATAATACGACTCTTAAACCAGGCGTATAACCAAACGTAATTATGATTACCTAGTAGAACTTACCGAAGCTACCTTTAGTTGCAAGGAATACCACAAAATTCAACCACTAGTTAGCCGCGGCCAAGTTTGTGTATAGTATTAATAGGCTCAAGACTTGAACCTATTGGGACCTAACCAAATAATTATTGGCAAACTTTCAATATCGGCGGCCACCTGCCACTAATTAAAAAGGTACAGCCATTTCCATCGCACGACTAAAGTGTCAGAAAAGTATTACTCATCGCAATATTGAAATTGAAACAAGAATAAAAGTGAAATGTCACAGTAATATAATGTGTACCTACGTTTATATCATTTTAAGATCATTTGGTTCTAACATTATCGTCACTTAATGACGAGAGAGAAAATTAAGGATTTTATGGCCACTCAAAAGGAAATCGAATTCTCATTGATGGCTCCTTACATTCACCCGTACCTGCCCTCCATTCACCAAATTAATTTAATAAAATAATTATCTGCTTTAAGGGAGACCGCTTTTACGTGTTGAAAGGTATTTAGGAATGGCTTCATTACGAAATAGTAAATTGCCTATTTCGCAATGAAACAAGTAGTCACACTCCATTGCTTATATTCCCTTCGTGATGAAATTTGAAAGCATGAATACTTCGTAGATGAAATCTTATTAGAGTAGAAATTACTCATAGTTTGAAGTTGATTTCATATTGATCTGCAGACGCCCGACGTTTAACGGAAAGCTTTCTCGGATGCGCATATTTTGTTTTTTTACTATTTACAATCAATTTTCTACAATTGAGTTAGACTTTTATTTGCGCACTAGTTTGTAAAAAATATGACAGATTTATTTGCTTATGCGTTGGCTATGTTAGCTTTCATAATAATACGCTTTTAACTTCTATTATTATTATTATTTATTTTAGCACATAACGTTTTATTGCAGTTCAATCGCCTCCCCACCCTTTCCATTTATTTCTGACTTCAGCCTTTGGGAATCAGTCCTTATCAAAGAAGTCAAGCTCGCTCCTCATCTATGCCTAGATCTGATGCTATGTCCTTTTTAAATTGAAAAGTGAATCGGTGGTTATTTCAGCACATTGTCGTTTGACATGGGACAGACCCATATTACCCGTATTATATGTCCCGCTTACTCCAATAAAGCGTCATATAAATGTGGTAGTAATATTTATGTATTTGTATTTAGGTACCAAAGTAGGCGACCCAGAGGAGTTGCTTACCATGACGAGATCTTCTGCACGGGTCGCTCAGAGCCGCTTATGATTGGTTTGATCAAGTCCAACTTAGGACACAGTGAACCCGCCTCCCGTCTTTGCTCTATTGCTAAGGTGAGTTCACTTGTCATTTTGAACATACAAAAATAATACCTATTACATTGTAGATGAAACTTCGTTGAACGTTTAAAAATAAGTTTATATAAAAAAATAGGTTAATTTTTATGAAAGCATTTTAGCAACACATTATGTAGGTTTGTTATCGTAGATTAAATGGGCCACGCAAGCCTAAATGTTCTAGGAGTTTAATCTGTTACCTACTTATAAAAGACCTAGGTAACGTGGACGGAATAACGGAAGAATCCTTTTATGTATTTACAGACTTTGATTCAAGATTTTCAATGCTAATTTCTAAAAGATACATTGGCTCTTTTAAATTTAATCTGTTTGTTCATACACTTAAATAAATTAAGGCAATTGTTGTGATACGAAGACTTATAGATAATAATTATCTTCAGTTATAATCATAAAGCCTGCTAGACTTTTATGTAGCCTTTTACACTTTCATAAATACTGCTAATTTCGTAACTTTACTTTTCATTGTAACAGACACAGTAATAATATCATACGTATCACAAGTGCAAGATAAGGCAATATCAAATACACACTTTGTCAAAGTATCACATATAAAGTACGACGTAACTTTTGGCGTGTTCGACAACATTAATTATGTTGCGACAGTTTTCTCGGTAAGATATGATTCAGCTGCCAATCCACTAGAACTGAGAACGAATCTAGGGTTATCCCGTGAGGAATACTTATCATGAATTGAATGGATAATTTTTAGTGACAATCTGTAAAATTTACATTATTTCCTGAGCCTACATAATTATGTTAAAATTTCTCTACTCGGTATTTGGTGGTCCAGAAGCCAATGATTTTCCGAAATTTATTCTAATTGAAGCAAAATTAAAATAAGGTTATCAAATAGTCCATAGCAACACTGCACAGACTCTCTAATTGATAGAATAACAGAACTATGCTGAATTTACCTAATTATAGGTCGACTGAGACACGTCCTCAAAGTATTATGAAATAAGGTAGTTTCCATAGCAATGATGATGCATTTGGCGCAACTGATTTTAGTTGGTGCTAATTAAATACCTATTGCGAAGATACAATAAAGCAGATCTATTTTAAATCACATTTTATACCTATGACTGCATACATACATACACAGACTCACGCCTGTTTCCCCGAAGGGGTAGGCAGAGGCATATTAAACGCCCACGTTTCGCCAGTGTTTTGATCCCACGTAATAGGTGGCGAGCCTATTGCCGCTCATCGGGATATTTTGTTTGCCAGAGCCTCGTCCGTTGATCGGCAGGTGCAACACTTGCAGGTGAGATTGACTTGAAACTGATGTCTCATAAATTGGCGTCTATTGTCTCTAGCTCTGTATCGCGTACAGTACCGGTTACATTCCACCCAATCTGAACTTCCACACGCCCCGTGTGGGAGTGGCCGCGCTGGTTAAGGGCAGAATGAAGGTCATCACTGTCAAGCAGCCCTGGAACATAGGCATGTCGGGCGTCCACAGCTTCGGGCTAGGAGATGCCAACGCTCACACCTTGTTGAATAATGTCGCTAGAGATAAGGTAGGTCAACTTGATGATATTAATAAACTTGGTGATGTTACAGTAGATAAATCAATTACCAGTGACTGCCTGTCTTACCTCTGCAACCCAAAGGGATAGCGATATTCCATGGTTTATTCTAGTCTCAGTCCATTCAGAGGTACTGACTCCCTACTATGACTGTCAAACATCTTGATAACAGCCGTAACCACAGAACAGTTAAAAGATCTATGGCCGTAACCAACAGCTTTACATGCACTCCGAAGCACGGGACAAGCGATAATTATTAATTCAATACGGACATAACTTCGAAAAGCGATTGGTGCGCGCCGTGAATTCAAAACCGATACCCTCTGCATGGCCAGTCTATTGGTATCTCCACTAGAATATTGAAATATATATATACATATAATAGGTACCGAACACGTAAATCTACGATCCCCGCGCTACACAGATTGGAAACTACTAAATCGATACCTTTGGGTAGAAAGGTCGTATAAACCATTTTGGCCAAATTGAGTTATATATACCATTTTTCTCAGAATTTTTTTCTCTATCGATCTGTATATACGAAATGTAGAAATTCGCACAAAAATGGTTAATACGACCCAGAAATTTTTGTTCATAGCCTCATAAAAACAGTAAATTTTCAGTGTAAAAGCCGCATGTTATTTTTTTGTAGTTTTGTTATGATGTAATGACCATAATTTTTATTAACTCAGGGCGTAAAAATAGTCGTTAATTGTAAATGGTTTATACGCCCTAGCGTGTTGAATGCATTACCTAAGCATAGTTTGAATTCAACGTCGTAAATCCTTATCGCATATCGACCTTTGGGTAGAAAGGTCGTATAAACCAAAACCCAAAAGTGATTTAAAAATGATCTATGAGAAAGATTCTTACAATTTGAGAATGAAAAAGGTTAAATCATCAAAACCTATCTATCTTCTTTAGTTTTTAAGTTAGCTTGGATTTACGTCTAAGAAAAATCAATTCTTGGTTAATACAACCCATGAAAATGTACTGTAAAAAAATGTATAGGCCGTATATCCATTTTTAATAAGCTTATGGTCACATTTACTGTCGTAAAAACCCAATTATCGATATCTTTGGGAAGAAAGGACGCATAAACCAAAACCCGACTTTTCAGGCGAGCAGAAAAACTAATTTTTTTACATCTAATTCCATTACTTTTTTGGTTTTGAAGTTATAAAAAAATGATCTATGAGAAACTTTCTAACAATTTGCGAATGAGAAAGGTTGAATCATCAAAACATATCTATCTTCTTTAGTTTTAAAGTTAACTGTATAGGTCGTATATCCATTTTTAATAAACTTATGGTCACATTTACTGTCATAAAAACCCATATATCGATACCTTTGGGTAGAAAGGTAGTAGAAACCATAACCCGACTTTTCAGCCGTGCAGAAAAACTATTTTTTTTTCCATAAAAATTCATAACTTTTTTTGTTTTTGAAGTTATAAAAAAATTATCTATTAGAGAGTTTCTTACAATTTGCGAATGAAAAAGGTTATATCATCAAAACCTATCTATGTTCTTCACTTTTAAAGTTAGCTTGGATTTACGTCTAAGAAACATCAATTCTTGGTTAATACACCCCATGAAAAAGTACTTTAAAAAAACTTTATAGGTCGTATATCCATTTTTAATAAGCTTATGGTCGCATTTACTGTCGTAAAAACCCATATTATATCGATACTGTTAGCGTCCTAGGACGTTCAATGAATGTGGATTGTATTTCTGCTGGTTTATTTTACGCCTTCACATCAAAATCGGAACCCCGGAAAACACGATATAATGTATAAAGGATCGTCCGTCGCCGGTGGTGTTCGCGAGTGCTGTCCTTGTAATAAGCGCCGGCCAGCCGCCCCACCGCGCGCGAGGCGCGCCGGCGACCGGTCCGGATGACGTCGACTGGTACGGTGTATCGGTGCCGCGCGCCGCTGATGTACTCGCGCGGTGGTGTTGGGTTCATTTCCCAACAGATACCTTTGGGCAGAAAGATCGTATAAACCAAAACCCGATTTTTCAGGATAGCAGAACAACTACTTTTTTTACATAAAAATCCATAACTTTTTTGTTTTTGAAGTTATAAAAAAATTATCTATGAGAAAGTTTCTTACAATTTGCGAATGAAAAAGGTTATATCATCAAAACCTGTCTATGTTCTTTAGATTTAAAGTTAGCTTGGATTTACGTCTAAGAAAAAAACAATTCTTGGTTAATACACCCTCTGTAAATGTACTTAAAAAAAACTGTATAGGTCGGATATCCATTTTTGGTAAGCTTATGGTCACATTTACTGTCGTAAAAACCCATATATGTAGTTCTTTTTGTATTAAAAACCATTTATAATCATAGATCAATTGAATTCTGACTAATAATTCAGAGAACGGGTACTGAAAGACAAGTTAATCGAAATATTAACTCTTTTTTATTGGGTTAGAATTGAAATTGCTTTTGTATTAATAAAAAGTATTGTTTTTAGTGCAAAATATTATTCCCCTCGGACTGTACTTGGTGGATTGATATTTTTTTAAGCGGGTCTTTCGCATAATAGATTTATATTCCATCTATAATTTTGTTGAAACGGTTTTATTGTATTAAATAATGTGTATCTTTTAGGTGTATAATAATATTGGGTGTAAATAAATAATAAACCGATACCAGTGATTCAGTGCATGATACTAAGGCTCTTGGCGGTTAAATTTGCCCAGTTTAGTGTAGATATTTATGATTTTTTTAATAGGCTACCGTCACTGATCAGTCGTATGAGGCTACCACTACTACTCTATGATTAATACCTACAAATCGCAATAGCTACGTGCTACAATTTATTAAGGCTAGAACACTCTTGTCGCACCGACTCGCATATACTCATGCGAGTAGGTGCTGAGTTCGGTAAGTTCTAATTCAGAATGATTCTTTTTATACTCGTATATCCATTTATTTAAATTACAACACATTTGTTTGATCTGCTAGGGATGGGTTAAAATTAAATTTTCACGTAACTTCAAGTTGATTCTGAAATGTAATTACAAAATATAGACTGCCTCGTTGGTCTCGCGGCATAAATGTGCGCGTGGGATTGGGAGGTCTTGGGTTCGATTCCCGGGTCGGGCAAAGTGTTATTGGGTTTAGTCTGGTAATATGCTCGGTACGGCAATAGGCTTGCCCCCTATTACGTGGGACCAAAAAATTCATGGCGAAATGTGGGTGTAATATTACACCTCTGCCTACCCCTTCGAGGATACAGGCGTGAGTCTATAAAAAAAAATATATAGAAATTTTAATGTGGTAGGTATCGCGAAATTTAAATTGTGCTTCGGGCTATATACCACGTACCTTCTTCTCCTCCTACCTTTGTTTCGAGAAACCGATATATTTGCAATGTTGGAAGCAATAATTCATAATTCGTTTTAAACTAATTTATAATAATAATTAAAATAGTTTATAGTAACAATTCATAAATATTTTTAAACTAGTTCTGAACACAAATTTATATCATAAATAAGTTACTTTTTAGTACATAAGTTAGTTACGTTTAGTGCTTGATCGCTTTTTTATAGCGCTTTTTTGTAGCGCTCATAGCGAGACTTGGCTTGCCGTTCGTAACAGATCGGCAAAGTTAAGCAACGCTTGCACAGGTTACCACTTGGATGGGTGACCGTGTGTGGCATTTTCATCTGAGCGCTACCGTGCTTCGGAGGGCACGTAAAGCTGTCGGTCCCGGCTCTTGTCTATGGATAAGGGTCGTTAGGCCATGTCGGAGGCCTTCGGGCGGTCTGAAAACTCCGACACCAGAGTTGGCCACACGCTCACACGAAAAACAAAACAAAACATTGAATTAAGTACATTTAAATATGTAAAAAAACTTTAAAAAGATATCAAACATTTTATAAATGATTAAAATGCCTGATTACTTTAATTCAGTAGAAGTTTGAATAATTTTTGTTTTTTATGACTAAGTCGATTTTTCATTTCACATTTCTATTTAAGGTGTTTATAATAATTTTTCAATTTAAAATGTTAAACCTGTTAGGTATGTTGTACCATTATTGAAATGATAGTTAGTGTTGATTAGAAGGTATTATAATACTTAATTAATGTTGAATCCGTATTTCAGGTAGTTTTATTTTATTTGAATCGACCATTATTGGTTATAAGAATAATAATGATTGAATTCCTACTAATTCTGAGAGTAACAGGATTGTTTATTAGTAAGAATTCAATTGATCTATGTTTATAAATGGTTTTTAATACAAAAAAACTACATGTATGGGTTTTTACGATAGTAAATGTGACCAAAAGCTTACCAAAAATGGATATACGACCTTTACAGTTTTTTTAAAGTACATTTTCATGGGATGTATTAACCAAGAATTGATTTTTTCTTAGACGTAAATCCAAGCTAACTTTAAAACTAAAAAAGATAGATAGGTTTTGATGATTTAACCTTTTTCATTCGCAAATTCTAAGAAACTTTCTCATAGATAATTTTTTTATAACTACAAAAACAAAAACGTTATGAATTTTTATGTAAAAAAGAAATCGTTTTTCTGCTCTCCTGAAAAGTCGGGGTTTGGTTTATACGACCTCTCTACCCAAAGGTATCGAAATACTTATTGATTATGTTTTGCATAATTGATAAACATTTAGATTTCCAACCGGGAGAGTAGTATTTGCTCTTAGAAATAATAATAATAATAAATAATAATATTCTACCACATACACACATCACCATCTAGTCCCAAGCTAAGCAGAGCTTGTGTTAGGGGTAGTAGATAATGGATAAACATACTTATATACTTTTTTTTTGTAAATACATACATATCATGCATAGAAACACCCAGACCAAGACAAACATCAATGTTCATGCACACAAATGTTTGACTTAAGCGGGAATCGAACCCGTGACCTTCGGCGTAGCAGTCGCTTACACTCCCGCTGCGCCAAGCGGTCGTCGAAATAGAATACAAGTTCGCACACCGTCTGAGACGTATGTCTTGCATGTCTCGTAACGATGTTAATTTAATAAGAACACTGAATGCTATTTACTAGATAATGTGTAATCAAATATTGAAAGTACAAATCACTGAAACAGAGCAAACAAAAAGCAAAAATGATATATTTCACTTCTTAGCTTTTTACCTAATTAGATTAAATTGGCGTGAAATTATGATATGTATATTGTAATACGATATGTATATTGATAAGCGTATTGTTCGAGGCGAACAAGGATTTTTTTATGTGGTCCGAAACTCAGTGGTCCGAACGAATAACAAACCAAAAATAATGATAAGTTTGCCAGTGATCACAGTAGGTTAAAGATGTAGGTACAATAAGAACGTACCTATTTATTTATCCTACTTATATGTAGCTTGAGCTCAAATTAACTTCACAATCGGCTCTCTAGATATCTGATAGTCAAACTTATTCTCCATAGCGAGGGCATTTTTTATTAAATCTCAACAACAAAACAAGTCATTGAAAACTGGCGTCAATTATACTTTGTAGCCACAATAATTAAGTTCATCAATTATCTAAGTCTCGTTTCCATCTTTGAGTTTGTTAAACTTTTGCAAAGTTCCATCAGATTCGGTTTCCACTTCATCGATTACGGCGCTCAATATTTTGTTTCTTGTTTGTGAGATACCTATTTTAGCTTCGAAATATACATTGAAATGTTATCTACGTATTATTAATATTGTAAAAGTTGTCTAAAGGAGTCTATGTTTATTTAGGTCGTTGTTGTTTGACTAATTATATTAAGCTTGCTGATATTATTTGGATTAAAATAGATTTTGCCTTGCTCGTAGCTTGCCTTACTATAAAGTTTCATTAATAATATAAGTTTTATTTTACGTATAATGTAAGCATAAAGTGGCTGGCAGCGGCTGGACACGAAAAGCCAAAAAATCGGCTTTAGTGGCGTGCCATTGGAGAGGCCTATATCCAGCACTGGACTCTTGTAGGCTGATGATGATGATGATGATAAGTATAAAGTCAGTGTATAGTACACCACTGCCTACCCCTTCGGGGATAAAAGGCGTGAAGTTATGATAATATCGGAGTAGATGTAATAATCAGAAAGTAATGTATAGATTGTTGGTTACGTACGAAATAGTCGTACAATAAAAAATATTTTTGTACATATTTACATAATCATGAAGCTTTAAATTTTTTACTAGGAAATGCCAGTCTGCTTTATTAAATTACCTGTGCTACTTATTTCGTTCGTTATACTTAGTTTGGCAGATTTTCAATTTAGACTTTTCCTTGCCAGTTCATTCAACGCGAGCGCTTACCAAGAATATAATATGATTTTATCCAAGAGACGTAATAAAATCAAATGATAGCAATCCATTGTTACTCAACATTCGATGTCGTTTGCCTGGCAGCGGTGCCAACTTGGGTGGCAGACTTAATCGTCCGAAATATGCATTAAAACTCGCGCTTCGCATAAATCTATTCGGTAGCACATAGCTACTAAACTACTTCAACGCTAATGTTGTTTTGATTTGAAATTGATCGCTGAAATTTTGATGTGTAACATTCACGATTTCAGTTGTAGTAAAGTAGCTTATATGGTAATAGTTATAATTCTAAAATTTAGTTTGATAATAGATTACTTTTTTAAATTGATTACTGGGAATACAATATAAAAATTACTAGCCAGAAATCTTAGAGTATCTACGTTACGTTTTCCATACGGCATAATTATAGTAAGACATAGTTTTTAGGGCCTCTCCAAGTGGTTGGAGAGGCATACATCCAGCAGTGGCAGTTGTCTCTGGTAGGTTAATAATGATGATAGTTTGTAAAATCAAACTATACACAAAAATAATTATGACTCTACATTTCTTTGTCCAGGTGAACAACAGAATGCCATTCGACGACCTGCCCCGTTTGGCCTGCGTGTCAGGACGCACAGAATCAGCCGTGGCCAAGATCTTAGACGAGCTGGAATCCAGGACGGTGGACGTCGAAATGATCAGACTGCTGCACTATCCATGATGACAACATTCAAGGATACGTTATCAGAGGATACTCGTTATTGGGTAAGTTGGTTTAATAAAAAAACTCACATGCGTTGCACTATGGTTTGCAGGTTCGATACTCGCTCAAGTCAAATATTTGAGTGAGTAAACATGGACGTTTATCTTAGTCTGGGTATTTCTCGGCATAAAACTATTTTGAACGCTATCCGTGCAGTACCGAAATTCCTACAGCGCTGTCCATTCCATTTTTTGCTACAAGATGTAAAATCTTTCCTACCATATACATTGTAACTGTTGAACTACAAAATAGCAATACCGTCCGAACTAAATAAGACAGACTTCCGTAAAATCTTTATGGATTCTTAACAATTATACCGCACAGCTTTTACCTTTGACATTACTTAGTTGCCCTGCAAAGATTTTTAATAACAGCATTCCTGTGCTTCGTGCTGGAAATTTATTTATTTATTTATTTATTTAGGACAACCAGTAGTTGTTACATTGTAATAAATGATAAAAAACAGAATTAATAAGATAAAAACTAAATGCACAACATTTTAAGGTGTCACAACAAGCACCATAAGGTAACATTCACGTATATATATAAATGAAAAACAGACAATTAAATATTAAGTTACTAAAAACTAAATTGGAAAACACAATGAGAAAAGAAATGAAAAAAGACAATTAGACAATTTTAATAATAAACATAAATTAATCTTAATAACCTTAGAAGTGTTGTTTTAAATGTTGAGAGCTTGTCCGCAAATATATCTACTTTACCCGATATGGCATTGTATGCTTTGGATAACCGATTTACGGGCGAAAATTGCTTTAAATTGGTCCTGGCAAATGGCTGGTGTAAAAGTCCTACATTAACTAAGTCACGCCTAGGTACACGGCGAGGGACACGTAGTTTAAATGAATCCAAGAGGGATGGACAGTCGGTATCACTTCTTAATAGTTTGTAGAGAAAAACCATATCGTTAACTTGTCTACGACATGACAGGCTATCTATTTCAAAGTACCGTAGCTTATCACTATAGGATGCCAGTTGTTTATGCAACTTACAGGAGAAGGCTAGATGCCTAAGAAATCGCTTTTGGACTCTCTCTATTCTTAATTGATGCACGGTGTATTGAGGCGACCAGACAACAGAGCAATATTCCAGATGACTCCGTACATAACTATTGTATAATACAATTTTAGTGGCTGGTTTGCGAAAAATTTTACCATTGCGTATGATGAAGCCGAGCATTTTAGAGGATTTGTTAATAATATTGTCAAAGTGCGGTAAAAAAGTTAATTTGGAGTCGAAAAGGACTCCCAAATCCCTCAACACTGGTTTTTCCTCAAGTATGGTACTGTTACATCCCTAGATTGTACCCCTTTCTGCCTACTCAGCACCTAACCTGATGATCGTGCATCTCCATCCATTTGCCTCTAGCCATGCATCACTCTCCCAGTCAGTCGCCTCCCAACCTTCTCGTCGCGCACTCCCTCTCTCGTAAATCACTCGCATATTGTAAAACTTAAAGTTAGTCTTTCTTAGAAATACATATATTTTACGCGTGTGAATTTTGTTTCTTTTTTTAAAAAGCCTCTCCAAAAGTGAGTTCTAACATTGGTGGCAGCGTAAAGGGATTGTAAAATCCTTGGTTCCCCGCGAGTGCAGTGTATCGAATAATATAGAGAAGTGCCAAACCGACCTTGAGCCAATAGCGACTCCGAAACGTCCAAGTATACCCAGTCCACTGTGCAGTAAGTGGCAAGGAAAGTACACACAGAGTGTCTCCCAAGGGACTCCAAGCCCAGCACCGACCAGGTCTACGACGATCCAGGCTCCAGACAGCAGCAACCACGACCAGTTCCAGTTGTTCCAGTTCCCTGTACCTAGTGGAAATCATGAAATACATGTGCATCGTGGTTCTGTGAGTCGTTTCAAACATACATAATTCAATCACAGTGTTTCTAAAAATAGTTCCTAACATTCGACGACAACACCTTATCTCACCTGTGGATGTTTAGGCTAGACGCCCGACGCCCGACGCTTATCTCCAGTTCTACGAATTGATATACTTACATTGTGTTCACGAACTAGTAGTATTTCCAGGGTCTGCCTGTAACTTTATTTTAATATTTTGTTTTGAATATTTTATTTTACTGTGTTCTATTTTATATTGTAAAATGTCCAAAGACTCAAAGAACGTTAAAGAGGAGTCTAAAGAACAAGCTTCTTTAGAAGTGATTCTCAAATTCATTAAACGATTTGACGGAAGTCGTGAAAAATTAAACCCCTTTCTTAACAACTGCGATAATGCAATTTCTTTAGCCTCCTCTCACCAAGAAAATATCGTTTTTAAATATATTTTAAGCCAGTTGGATGGCAAGGCCGAAGTAGCATGCTCTATTAAAGAATTCGATTCTTGGCCATCACTTCGTGAATTCTTACAGAACCAATTCGGCGAAAGAAAACACTATGCCCTCTTACTAACAGATCTTCAAGACTGTAGACAGGGTGCCCAGGAGAATGTAAACCAATTCTCACTTCGAATTGAAACGTGCTTATCAAAGTTACTGACAGAAATATCCATAACTAACCACAAGAAAAGCGAACTGTCAGGTAGAGTGGCCGCGATGGAGGATCTCGCCCTCCATACATTCACTATGGGCCTAAATCCTCGTATTTCAAACATCATTAGATGTAGAGATCCGAGAACACTTAACTACGCAATCTCTGAAGAGAAAATCCTACAATACACACTTAAACAAAGCGTGACCCCTAATTCGAAAACACAATTCTGTCGCAATGACTTTAACAAACCCACTTTCAAAACAAGTAACTCAAATAATAATAATTTTCCGAATCAACAAAAACCCTCCTCGTCCTTCTCTGATCTATTCTGCAGATACTGCAAAAAATCTGGTCATTTGTTAGAAAATTGCAAACTACGTGACCATAACAATAAGAGATTCGAAACCGGTAACAGGTTCAACAACTCAAATCCACAACCGAGTACATCCGGTTTCAAACCCAGAACCGAATTCAAACCACAAATTAATTTTGTTACTGAAGAAGAAAGTTATGATACCGTAGATTCCAACGAAAATTTAAACTAAGCAATGTCCCGGCTAGGTGTCGCACGGGACATGTCTTCTCTTCAATAGACGACACCAAGATTCCTATAAAAACCCCTCCTGTAGAGACCCATGGACACGGTAACCAGCCCAAAAATCAGAGTCTCTCAAATAGAGTCAAGCAACCGGGTAACCAGCCCCAAACCGTAGACTCGATCACGACGAAATCTGAAAAACCTGTAAAAGAAAATATAATCTTAATATATAAAATCCTTGCGTTACTGACTGACTGACAGACACGCTACAGCCGAAACTATTGGGTGCAGGAAGCTTAAATTTGGCATGTATGTTCCTTGGGGGCCGTAGGGGTGCACTAAGAACGGATTTCCTGAAATTCCCACGGGATCGGCCAAAACGGGTAAATTTAAAAAAAATGCAGGCGTAGCTGCTGGCGTCCTCTAGTTAGTCATAAAGTATATGAGTTCACATCCAATATATCCAATAAGTACTTACCACATGTAAAAGTTGATTCTCCCGTGTCTCCTAATCATTTATTGTTGCTCGTCGATACTGGCGCAGCTATTAGTATTATAAAAAAATCTTCAATCAAAGATATGCCTTGTATTAATACATCAATTAGGTTCAAAATCCAAGGCATAGACTCTAAAGATGAAGGCTTGAATTCTCTAGAAAAAAAGCAATGGAACACATTCAGAAATGAAAAGAGACCTCGAAATCCTATTATGACACACACTCTCGACCAGTGAAATACAAAGTAGGAGACCTAGTATACCTAAAAAACCATTTACGCCTGAGAAAAGCTCTCTCACCCATATGGAAAGGCCCTTACAAAATAGTTAAAATTCATGGAAATAATACAGCGTCTATCTTAATAAACAGACGTCACGTTAAACACCATTTCGACGAATTCAAACTAGCCACTACTACGACAACTGGATAATATCTTAGTATAAATAATAATTTGCACTTACTTCCATTCCAGACTTGGATTCATATATTCTACCACGGCATCCTATAATCCAGAATATATCCAGCCAGCATCAAACAACGCCGGTATATATTTTGATCCCATTGGTTCTGTAAAAATCACTGATGACACACTTGATGTAATCATCCCAATAGACATTTCATTTGTTCAACCACATTTAGAAAATATTAATAATATATTAGGAACTTCCAAATTCCTATGTAAACAGAGTAATGCTTTTTACGAAAGTGAATGTCATCATATATTCCAAACACTATCTTCTCGTTACTCTGATATTGTCAGAGATTTTGATTCAATTTCCTATCTTATATCTAAAAACGTTAAAAGAGCAGCTTGGTTTGGTGGTATCGGCACCATAATCAAACAGCTATTTGGTAACATGGATGAAAATGACGCTGTAAAGTTCAGCGACGCCATTCAAATAATAGAAAAAGATCAAACTAAACTAGCAACTTTAATGAAAGACAACATGATGGTCACGATGTCAACATTATCATCTTTCAAAGACACAATTGATAAAATCAATGCAAATGAACAAAAGCTCAATTTTGCCATCGAAACCTTAAATGAGAATGTCGCTAACTTAACAATAGTCTCTGATAAATCATATATAAAATCTAAGATATCGGAATTGTCGAATATCTTAGAAAGCAATCTATTAATATTATCTTTTAAGTTAGAAGATATTGTAAATGCTATCATGTTCAGCAAATCGAATATTTTGTACCCCTCTATTATTACTCCTAAACAACTATTTTCTGACCTTGTAAATAATTATAGATTTCTTCCTAGCTCTAAGCAACTACCCATCCCATTAGTCCTAGATAACATGCATGTTTTAGAAAAAGTGTCCGATGTTTCATGCTATTACACGAATAACAAAATCATATTTGTTCTACAAATACCATTAGTAAATACTAAAGAATTTGATCTGTATTACATCTTACCCTATCCTGTGAATCTTAAAACTGTAAACAATACATTGTATTCTAGTATTATACCCTTTACTAAATATTTAGGCATAACCAAAGACAAGTCATCCTATTTTAAATTAGAAACATTATCAAATTGTAAAGTTATGAATACACAATACTATGTTTGTGAAATACCTAATGTCTATACTACATCAGCAATACCTATATGTGAAACTGAAATAATCTCAAAAGCTTTAACTTCTGTTCCACCAACCTGTAAAACAGAATTCATTAATGGTAACTTTGAAACTTTCCATAAATTGCACAATAATCAATGGATTTATGTTATTAGCCAAGAATCCAAAATAATTATAGAGTGTCCAAATAATGACTTAACAGAATCATTTATATCCGGTACTGGTATACTGACATTACCCGATCAATGTATAGCATATTGTAAAGATAATAAACTAATACCTAGACGCCATATCGAAATTAATGCAAAACCAGTAGTATTGCACTTCGAATTAATTAACGATACCTGTTGTAGTCCAGTAACATATTTAAAAGACAGCATTAAAGCTCCTTTTGTAGATTTAAAGAACATAGATAACCTGGATTCTCACCTTACCAATTATGATAAAACAACTGAACAAATTAAAATTAATCTTGATAAGATAATTGAAAAACCTCACATAGTTCTCTATGGTAATTTATATTCTTATACCACCATTGTATTAGTTTTAATTATAGTATTAACCATATTATATAAGCTGTTTAAATATTATAAGTTAGTTAAGGCACAGAAATGTAATCCCGATCCAGAAGAACCTATAGAAATGTCATCCTCAGATCCCGACGTTGATGTTCCAGCTCCTAAACTCCGCAGAACCTAACCTGACTAACTCCTATTTTTCATCGTCAACTTACCTTTCACCCGTAAGTTTCCTCTTATCCGGGGGGCTGTTACATCCCTAGATTGTACCCCTTTCTGCCTACTCAGCACCTAACCTGATGATCGTGCATCTCCATCCATTTGCCTCTAGCCATGCATCACTCTCCCAGTCAGTCGCCTCCCAACCTTCTCGTCGCGCACTCCCTCTCTCGTAAATCACTCGCATATTGTAAAACTTAAAGTTAGTCTTTCTTAGAAATACATATATTTTACGCGTGTGAATTTTGTTTCTTTTTTTAAAAAGCCTCTCCAAAAGTGAGTTCTAACAGTACCATTGATTCGATATTGTGTTTTAATTACATTGTGGTTGCGGGTCAACGTGACGGTAAAGAATTTATTAATCTTTAAGGACATTTTGTTCATAGCACACCACTCACTAATGGAATCAAGGTCCTTTTGTAGAAAATCACAGTCCAGTGAATCTCTTATAGTTTTACATATTTTCAAATCGTCCGCAAATAGATAAACGCTACTAAATTTGATGGAAGAGACTATGGCATTAATATATAAATTAAAAAGCCAGGGTCCCAAATGGGAACCTTGCGGAACGCCGGAAGTTGATGTATATGTTTTGGAATTCAACCCCTTAACTACAACATATTGCTTTCTGTTGGATAAATATGACTGAAACCACTTCAAGAGGGTACCGCACACACCATATGAATCCAACTTTTTTATTAGCACTTCGTGGCAAACTCTATCGAACGCCTTAGCAAAATCCATATAAACCGAGCTCACTTGAATACCTGCGTCAACTGCATTCGTAAGCTCATTATGATACGTCACTAGATTTGTATTTGTTAATCGAGCCTCTATGAAACCATGCTGTACGTTAACAAAAATATGTCGTGTATGATTTTCCAAATAAGGGTATACTAAAGCTTCAAATAATTTAGCAAAAGCCGAAAGTATTGAAATAGGCCTATAATTAGAAATTACTTCTTTACCGCCAGCCTTATAAATAGGAACCACTTTAGCAGTTTTCCACACAGTTGGGAAGGTACCGGTTAATAAAGATTTATTTATAATAAGATAAAGTGGATAACCTAAGGATGAGGCACATCTTGAGATGAAGTACGGCGATATTCCATCCGGCCCAGCACCCTTATGAATGTCAATGGCCTACAAATATTTAAAAATTTTATCTTGCGCAATATGTATTTTTCCGATAGTGTTAGTATATTGACAGGTTTCGATAAGTGGTGTAGTTACGAATCGTTATATGTGGAAGAAAAGTAAGTTGCAAATAAATTACATATTTCTGAGCCGTTTGATGAACTTGTGTTATTTAAAGACATAGTTTGAGGTATCTGAACTGCATTGCTACGTTTGCCTTTTAGATATGTATAAAAATATTTTGGGTCTTTTCTAATACTGTCCTCAACTACACTTACGTAATTGTTGTAGCAAGCCGTTGCTAGCTTTTTACATCTTTTGTTTAAGATTCTTAATAGAGTAAGATCCCAGAGCCGCCAGACCTACGTCATTTTATCAAAGCTGAAATTTTGAGGATTATTAGTATACAATCTTGTTAAGAGGTATGCCGACCCACTTACTTGAATGCTGGGCCATTTCACAGGTAGCGCGAAGTAAAGGTACCAAAAAAAATTGGTTGCCTGTAAAGTCGGTATACGGGCGAAAGTTTTACGTGACAACGACTTTGAGTGGTAAAATAATTTTAATGTGAATATTCATTCGTATAGTAGGAAGAAGGATGAAAGACGCGTGCCTTTCACTTTTTATGTCTGTCTCTCTCGCTCTTAGGCGGGACGCGTGCCTCTCACTCGCTCTCATTGTGAGCGCATAACGTGAGCGGAGCGTAACGCAGTTTCTTGAAGTGTCACCCGGCAAACCAATTTATAAGACGTTGTCACGTCAAAAACATACTTACTTACGTTAAAGTATCAAAGCTGGTATTCAAATATGTGTTTAAAAATACTGTCTAAAAATGAAATTCATTATTGTCAGACACTTTCCGTGGGCCATTACTTCTGCCAGACGCCTTGAAAGTTCCTAAAAAATTATGTAAACTATGTCATTTTATCAAAGCTAAATTTGATATATGTTACTTTCGATACTATTTTAAGACCCTTCCTAAGCAGCCAGACCAATCCGAAGGGCCATTCGTCTAGCCAGACACCATGGAACTTTCCCTATGAGTGCGAGCGTGCGGCCATTATTCATACGCATTCACACGCATGAATGCGTGTGAGTATACTACATTGTCCCAAAAGACTGTAGGAATATTATTTTGGGTATTATTACAAGAATAAAAGTGTAAAATATATTTTTTCACAAAAAATATATTTGTAGCGGCAAGCTACATAACGCATAGTAGTCTGTCTTAGTAGTTCCGTCGTAATTGGGTAGATGGCGCTGTGATATGTGTTATGTAGCTTGCCGCTACAAATATATTTTTTGTGAAAAATATATTTTACACTTTCATTCTTGTATTAATACCCAAAATAATATTCCTACAGTCTTTTGGAACAATTTTGTGTACTCACACGCATTCATGCGTATGAATGCGTATGAATAATGGCCGCACGCTCGCACTCACAGGGAAAGTTCCATGGTGTCTGGCTAGACGAATGGCCCTTCGGATTGGTCTGGCTGCTTAGGAAGGGTCTTAAAATAGTATCTAAAGTAACATATATCAAATTTAGCTTTGATAAAATGACGTAGTGTACATAATTTTTTAGGAACTTTTAAGGCGTCTGGCAGAAGTAATGGCCCACGGAAAGTGTCTGGCAATAATGAATTTCAATTTTAGACAGTATTTTTAAACACATATTTGAATACAAGCTTTGATACTTTAACGTAAGTAAGTATGTTTTTTTGGTACCTTTACTTCGCGCTACCTGTGAAATGGCCCAGCATTCAAGTTAGTGGGTCGGCATACCTCTTAACAAGATTGTATACTAATAATCCTCAAAATTTCAGCTTTGATAAAATGACGTAGGTCTGGCGGCTCTGGGATCTTGGACTATAATGATATTTCATCGAGCGGATTTTTAAAGACTCTGAATCTATGTAACAACTTGATTTTTTCACGTGTTAGCTTAATCAATTGTTTGCTGAACCAAAGGGGATGTTTTCCTCTGGTATATTTAGTTTTTGGTACATATTCATTCATTATATTATTTAAAATTTTGTAAAACACCGATATCATTTCGTCTACGTTTTGGGATTGCCGGAATTCGTTATCCCAGTTAACAACATCCAAATGTGATTTGATTTGATCATAATCTGCTTTGTAAAAGTTATGCCTTAAAAATGGTTTACTTTTTAACGACGCTCTTTGGATATCCTCAATAGTTATTTCAACAGGAATATGATGCGGATCAATATTTACCAAAGCGTTCAAAGATGCGATTACTGTTATTGCGCTAGCCATATTGCTCAGAACCAAATCAAGAATTTTATTCGTGCTATTGGTAACATTGTTATGTTGGCTAAGGTTATTAAGGGACATAAAATCTATAAGCAGATGAGCTTGTGAAGAACTTTGATTAGGTATTGGTTGACAATAATTACCACCGTTATCATTAGAATCTAACCATGAGATACAGCTCAAATTGAAATCACCAATGAGGCACACACTTTCCATATTGTCGGAAGCACGGTTAAAATTATCTAAAAAGTGTTCCAGTATATTTCTATTGAACGCAGGTGGAAGGTAAACTGCGCAAAAGAAGATATATTTATTTTGACTAACCTCTACTTTTACAAATAGATCTTCGCAGTGGCTCTCTCCTTCTTTATACCGCGTAGAGTATAATTTGTTGGAAATTGCTATTAAAACACCACCGCCATCCTTGTTGTGGTGAAAACCACTGGTTTCACGATCCCTTCTATATACAGTATAACGGCTATCAAATAATTCAGAGTTATATATGGTGCTATTTAACCACGTTTCTGACAAGATGATTAAGTCATAGTTAGAACAAAGAATAGCAGATAAAAACTCATGCGTTTTAGTCCGTAGACCTCTTACATTCTGATAATATATATTCAGATTAGTGAACTTTGTAACAGTTAATACAATTATCTTGCATAATAATATAAAAATAGGAAAACTGTAGGTAAAAACAAGTTATTTTAGCTTATCCAGCGTATCGTGATTTTTGACATACATATATATACATACTCATCGTGTTCCGTTTTTCGTAAGAAGACATGACCTTGTCTTATCCATACAAACTTGTAACCTTTTTCTTTGGCAACCTGACGGGCAGCTGCATGAAGTTTCTTGTTGGTTGGGGACAAGTGTTCGAGAATATAAATTGGTGATTTGTTGCCTGCAATCCCAATATGGCTGGTATTAATCTTGTTGTTCTGATTCATCTTATTAAAATGTATAGCTTTAGCTTAAAATGTATCACGAAGACTCGGGGTGGCGATTCTAACAATGACTGATCAAGGTCTTTTGTCATCCTTGTTGTTCTTCGCCACGCGAGTGCAGTGATGAATATCAGCTTCCCTCAAGTCACAGGATACTACTTTTGCGAGCTGCATTACAGTTGATATCAAGTTCTCTTGTCTATGCTCGGGCACACACTGTATCTCCAAGTTGTTAGAGCGGTTGTGTTGTTCTATGACCTGGAGCCTGATTTGTAGATCATGTACAGTGTTCACTAAAAGAGTATTCTCCTTCTGCAGCTTAACAACAGTATCTTGGTATGAACTTACAGCATTTTTGGTGACTTCATAATTTTCATCCAAAAATTTCACGCTGTTCTCTAAGGTAATAATTTCTTGTTTAATGGATTGAAGTTCAGTACGTACCATTTGTTTAAGAGTCTGATTAAGTTCTTGCATTAAAGCTGATTTCATGAAGCTGAATTCTTCCCTGATTATTTCTCTGACGTCATCCTTCGAAAGAGTAGGTGTAAAAGAATCTATATTTGCATTGTATTTGCATTGCTTGTAGAGAGAGCAGCCAATGACTTTTTACGTTGTGTGATGTTGTCATTGGTAAATGGAGATTCTTGCCGATTTTTCATCTTGCTAGGTGAATCTTCAGGCCGCAATGGTGTATTACTATTGTCAAATTTGGGTTGTTTAGCGCGACATCCGTGGCACTTCCACTTACTTTTCTGATCGGTATTCATTGCAGAGAAGCGCTTTTCATTCAAATTAGCACACGGAAGGTCATATTTAAGCTTACAAAAGGCACAATTCAAATAACAATCTTTAGTAGCAATTTTATTGCGGCATCCACCACATGAGCCAGACATAATTGTTTTGGAGAATTTCAGTAATTTACTTATATCACCGTAAAGAGCACTTCACAAGCTTTCAGATTATATGTATTGTATACAATACTATTCACTATTTACCCAAATTTAAATAAAAATAAACGGAGAAAAATATTGACATCAATTCGTTACCATGACAACGCTTTTGAATGTGAAACTTGTGGAAATTGTGAAACTTGAGAACGTGCGACATTAAACGCTTAAATTTTTGACATGTTATTTAAACTGCTTAAATTTTGTTAGTTATAATACTTATTTGACTTAGAAAACGTCTAATTTAGTCTTTATATTCCATGGTCTGATTCATTTTCATTTCATATTCATTATTGTAGTGTCTTGCTTGTTAAATTGTTCCTTTTGTGTCTGTTATTCATCCATGAAACGTATGTATATATATATATATATATATATATATATATATACCACTATTTTTTAATTAGTACAAAAAATTTAACGGGGCACTAAGTATCTTTAACTGATCATATTTATGTAGTTAAAAAATAAAAACACTAAGTCCTAAAACTGTCTCAAAACTGTCCACAAAAATACGTAATAATTGGTTAATTCATAACTAAAACTATGACTGACTCTTGTACTATTAGTTGTAAAATATTCCATTGATAAATTCCTCCCCTGTCCCACTGCGCGCGCGCCGTGCTCGGATGCCACAAACAGTGCTAAATTGCTAGCGGACGAGAGCGTACCTATCGATTTTTTCGCTGCAATTTGTTTGTCTACGTTTTCCCGACGCGATGGCTTATCAGTTCATAATATCATGGGAGTATGTAGCTATGCTTCGTGCGTACTTTTTGAGTGGAGGAATCGCGAGTGCAGCGGTGTACCCATGGACATAATTTTGTGAGTGTACAAAAGTAAGCCGGCTAGTGTCGAACAATTAAAAAAGCGCATATTGGACGCTTTTGACGAAGTGAAAAGACTGTGATCTGTGTATTGACAATGGTGGTCGACATTTTGAAGGATAATGGAAATACTTGTGAGTTTAGTAAATAATACCTACTTAAGCAAATAGTAATTTGAGGCAAGCGGCTCAAAATTGGTCTGTGTGGAGAACCTTGAGGGAAGCCTGTCCAGCGGTGGTCGTCTCTAGGCTGACATGATCATGATGAAATAATTTGTAAATAACAGATGATTCTAACTTCATAAATACGTCAAAATTACTGTTTTCTTTTAATACAGAATACCTTCTTTTATTTTGATATGTGTTTGCTTTCTAATTACATACCTTCGTATTTAAATTTAGTAAAACGGTAAATTTGGCCGGTCCTAAGCCCGGATAAACTATGAATAAGAGGGTAGAATTAAGAAAATTAAAAAGTATCTACCTACACTGATTATTTTACTTCATTTTATTGTCTAAAGCTACCTACATTATAAATGCGACGGAAAGAATGCGTAAGAGTAGGACGGAAAGTAAATACTATCAATGAAGTAGTGAATGGATTGTAAAATATGTCTATGATTTTGGTGAGATTTTCTACAAAAAACAAATGATTATAATTTGGCTATTTATAGATATTATGAAATTTTTATGTCACATACACGATAGTAATGCCTTCGCTAGTATGTCCTTATAGTTTTTGTACTAATTAAAAAATTGCGGTATATATATATATATATATATATATATATATATATATATATATATATATATAGGGTGATTTGTAATTACTCGTATTCCCTTCGGGAGGTAGTTCTAGGGTCATAATGGAGTATTTTTAACCCCTACATATGGGGGTCCAAAAAGCACCATTTTAGAATAAAACGGTTTTTAAGATTTTTTGAGCAAATTCCAAATTTTTGTTATAAATATCTCCAAAAAAATTAGTTTTGACTATTACTGGTAGCGAATTGGGCCTTATTTAATGAATAATTAAATTGCCTATAACGATATAGGTATCTATGATAGGTGACACCAATAGTTGAAAAATGTTCGGGTACTTCGAGATAACTTTTAAATTCAAGACAAAGACAAATATCACCTCAGTCTGCCGTGAACATGAATCTGTAAAGAATTCGAAACGTCGCACAGTGTTTTATGAAGACCATTTTTCGGACACCGTCTTTTTATTAAAGAAGCTAATAGATATAATCAATAAAAAGAAATATTTCGTATCCCCATTAAGCTAGCATCTCTAGTTTTTTAGAAAAACTTTTTTGAAAATCTTCATATTTTAAAGCGGATATTTAGAAAAAATGATATTCCTCTTAAACTAAGCATGATACGCAATAATAATGTTACAAGCACCGATAGGGTCTCTTTCACTGCACATTTTACAGTTAAAATGAACCTCATAACTTGACTAGATTCAAATTTAAGCGAGATTTTGGATTTTTAGATTTTCTTACTTTTCTCGAAGATTCTACCAAATGTGGAAAAGTTATATATACAGAAATGATGCTCTTTACTTTCCTCATATACTCAACAAATTTGAGACCCCAAATCCATGGAATCTAGCAGTTATTCCAAATTAACTGTTTTTGCTAGGGTTTTCACATTTGTATTCCGAGTTTTAATGATAAAATTTTTATTCGATATTGATTTTATAACTAAATTATATGTTGTAAAGAAATCAATATCGAATAAAAAATTAATCATTAAAATCCAGAATATAAATATGAAAAAACTAGCAAAAACAGTTATATGGAATAACTTCTAGATTCCATGGATTTGGGGTCTGAAATTTATTGAGTAGATGAGGAAAGTAAAGAGCATCCTTCCTGTATATATAACTTTTCCACATTTGGTAGAATCTTCGGGAAAAGTAAGAAAATCTAAAAATCCAAAATCTCGCTTAAATTTGAATCAAGTCAAGTTAAGAGGTTCATTTTAACTGTAAAATGTGCAGTGAAAGAGACGCTATCGGTGCTTGTAACATTATTATTGCGTATCATGCTTAGTTTAAGAGGAATATCTTTTGTTCTAAATATCCGCTTTAAAATATGAAGATTTTCAAAAAAGTTTTTCTAAAAAACTAGAGATGCTAGCTTAATGGGGATACGAAATATTTCTTTTTATTGAATATATCTATTAGCTTCTTTAATAAAAAGACGGTGTCTGAAAAATGGTCTTCATAAAACACTGTGCGTCGGCTAGTAATAAAATTGTAGTTTCTAGATCATTCGGTTTGAATGTAATAACTAATAACCAGTGAAACCAATATAACGCGATAAAATCCGTAAACTGTAGTTTAATTTCAATGTGTAACATTCGCGTAAACCCAAGAAAATATTACATTAATATTTTTCTTCAAAATTGACTTCCGTTCATTTTGTCAATATAACACAATATTTGTTAAAAAACAAATTAAGCTCCATTCGACTCAGCGATGATGATGGGCCGTTCAAACATTTCCGGTAATGCACGGACATTATCAAAATTGTTCTCAAAGTAATAAAAGAGATTGATTCAATTGATTTCTTTTGATGGCATATTGCAGTAGTCCATTATAGCGTGGACATGTTGAAAAGTGTCACGTCACACTTTGTGCTCGGTCTAAATTATAGTACGCGTTACACTACGATATTTTTTATTAACATACAATAAATCTCTCTATTTTTTATGTGATAACGCATTTATTATATTTATCTCACCAGCATTATAAAGTTAAAGCATACCTACGTATTTTTCCCTGTAGCATACTTCATCATTGTTGATTAAGCAGCTTACTCTTGCCAACCTTGCAGATTTACGTCTGCTATTACGATATCGGCATCAATTATTACAGTATAGGGATATAAATATTGCAATACAACCATTATTATCGTCCAAGCTTTATCCCGGCGTCATCCAAGACTTCCACGCCCTGGAGCCCGGGGTACCAGTCAACCAGTTATGTCAGCATATCAGCTTTTCCACAGAACGACTGCCGTCTGACCTCCGCAACCCAAAAGGATAGCGATGTTCAACGGTTTAATACTAAACTTTTTTTCGCCTTAATTATTGTGCTGATTAACGACCGTGCGGCATTTAAGGTGCTAACAGAATACAAGCGTTGTATTGTGGACACTACCACAATGCAACAATATAGCTGAGTGCTTTTCAGTCACAGACTATATGCTACGCTTAGCAATTTTTTTGTAATGTACTTTTTCTGTTTCTGTGACAAATAAATAGTTTTGCTTTCTTGCTAACCAATACCATAATTCCAGAATCCACTCCAACCAAGGCAATGTCACTGGCCTGTGGCGTGGACTACTTCTCGGGCGTGCGTCGCCCGGTGTGGTTCGTGTACTCCGGCATAGGCTCGCAGTAGGCCGGTATGGCTAAGGAGCTCATGAGGATCCCAGTGTTTGCTGCTGCTATTGAGAAGCGAGCCCTTATTCAATGAAGAAATAAACAGATTTTTGGAGGTGGACAGAAAGAGACCAATAATCTTTGTCCCTTGTGACATGTTTGCCGTGACTGTGCCTTGTGCAAGTCGACTACTTAGCAGTTGTAAACAATATATTTCTCAATAAGCCAAAATGACTGTCTTCGCGAAAGTTAAGATACTTGAACATTCTGCTTACCCCTAGATGCTATAATAATAGAAACCTAAAATACAGTTACAATAAAATTCTACATTTGGCGTCACTCAAGCACAGATTATCTGATAACATTAAAAGTCAACGTCACACTATTATTTAGCCAAATTTGACCAACATTTTCTACTGCACATTTCAAGTCCATGTTCAAATATTTTCAGCCACCTTTTGCCTTAACCAAATGAATAATGGATTTAATAATATTATGATTGCTCAGGAATATGTCAATCACGTTTAAGGGAATAATTAATATGAAACGATGACTTTCAAGTTATTACTATTTATTTTATGAGTAAAGTGACCTGTAGGTTATATTAATGTCTAGATGAACCTGCTCTATATCTTTCTTATCTATCACTCTTCTGCAGATGCCACGCAGCATTAGATCCCAAGGGCGTGAATTTGACCAAACAGACACACAGACGCGGACCCGGCCATCTACGACAACAACTCGTTCGGCCTCACCGACGTGCTCAAGATTATTGGCGTTGACTATATATGGCGTTGGGCTGGGTAGCTGACTATATCATTGGTATGTTTCTATATTATTTGAGAATATTCTAAAATACTCCGCGGTGATTACAGAAACAAATTCAAATACATTGTATAAGTTGGATATTATAAAATATTCGTTTAGCAAGTTTTCGAATGATGTTTTCAAAGGTTTAAGAAAAAATCCTTAAAAAAGATTCATATCATAAGCTAATGAACTACTTCTACATATGATTGAGGCCTGAAATCGTCAAACAGGCACTTGTTGTTTATACAGGGTCAGGCCGGGCGCACTTCGCATTTTAGGTACAAACTTACAAGTACCTCGGCCGACCATGTCGACATGGTTGGATTTAGTAGGTTGCCACGCGCTGCTCACATTAGACGTAACGCAACGAGTGCGACCGCTCCATATTCTCACGCGCCGTGTTCATACACTGTTCAAATTATTTACTTAAACGCCTTTAACAACAAAAATGTATCATCACAAGTCTAATGCAAAGTATTGCCTAATTAACTGTGTGTCGAAAGCGACTTGAAAATTTGATTTTATTTATATTACGAGAGCAACTTGAAAATTAAAGATCTAGTGCAAAAACCATTTTATCTGTTTGAATCATGTAAATCGGTCCACGCGTTTAGGAAATAACTAAGAATTTGTATAGTAAAAATGTAAACGACCAGAATTTTTGTGCTTTTGTTCTACTAGCTAAAATAGTGGGATAGGATACTTATAGGATAATTATTTATTATTAGGTACGTGGTCAAGTGGGTAGATAGACGATGAATAAATATAGTAGCAGCGCCAAGTCGACAACCCTAGCGCGCCACTCCGCGCCAGACAGCGACAGCGTTATGTGTTAGAAAAGAACGGGAACTGTTAGGTTAATATCGCATTAGGCACTGAGTGCTTATGCGAGCTGAATTGAACTTTATTGCTTAGTACCAAGAGTCGCAATTTCAATAAATTGATTTGAAAAGTGAAGCTTCTGTACGTTAGTACTATTAATTATTCTGTGACAGGGTGTAAAACGACCTTTAACGAAAACGGAAATCCCATTTTGTGCCAATCACTACAAACATGTTTTACTTTGGCACCATACCTGGAAATATAATTATAGTTTGCCGAGTGGTCTGCAACTTATAACGCATGTAGTATGAAACTTATAAGTCTCCCAATATATCTTCCACAGATGCTTCCGTGTCATGTTAGCCAACCGTATCTCGTACTGGTTGGGCGCTACGGGTCCCTCCTACATAGTGGACTCAGCCTGCTCTAGCTCACTGTACGCCCTAAGACACGCTTTCAGAGCCATCCGCGACGGACACTGCGACGCCGCCATCGTGGGAGGCTGCAACTTGTGCCTCCATCGTCACGTGTCACTGCAGCTCTCTAGGTAACGACAACGAATATATGACATGATTTTGATGTATGATTGTATATGCATAATTTCGATGATAAATTTCTACACGAGCGCTCAAAAAGGTAGCGCAATGTTTTCAGAGATCATATATCTAATTTATAGTAGCTGTATGTTTCTACATTCTACCATAAATTTCTTTTATTATTACAGTATGGGTATCAAATCCAGCTTGATACCCATACTGTAGTATTGAAGCCCAGGCTTCAATGAGCACACTTCTTATGCCCCTAAAATATTGTAGATAAATAGAGCAAAATAATTTATTGATAATAACACACTTCAGTCTTAAATGTTTAATTGAATTCACTATGACCTTTAGATTCCCAGTTTATAGATTTATTAAAGCGTAGTATTTCAATTATCACTCTTATAATAAATATATTGAAGGTACCTACTTATATTAAATTAAACTGTAATTCCGTCTAGACTTTATATTCCATTTGCGAATATAATGATAAAATAAGCACTAAATATATTCTCTCTGGACCGACCCGGCTTGTTATTAATAGAGACAGAAAAAAGGGCAAATGCTGTGAAACATAATATGAGAGTCTTTAGTGACTAAATAATAATAAAGCAGTGACGTAATCCAAGAGCATTATTTATTAAGTTCCTTTTGCTTGGCCCGTAGTACCATGTTAATCTAGGATAAAGGAAATACAGCGTATTATTGTTTTTGTCCTTTCTAACAATTTGTATAAGTCTGCTTAAATAATTTTGTTTACTCAAGGAAAATAAATGTTTTGTTGGGATATAAGTGATTTCTCAACGTGTGCCTTATTTAATTAGAATTTATATTTCTTATATTATAACGAAGATAGATTTATCGTCGAAAGAGTTATAGCCAAATCGATAGATCGATACCAACCTTCAGTTGGCCAAGTATGCTAGTAGGTACGTGAGCGTTCAGGAGTCCTAGAGTTTGTAATAGTTCTTGATAAGGATGTCACTGCAGCTGCAATTAATTCGGTGTAGCTACTATGCAATAAATGCTATAACAGTTGTGGCACTGATTCCAAAAAGGAAAATCAAGACTGTAAAAATAACAATTACAACTAAACTTATATTAATACCTACCTGTACCATTCCGACCTCGCCAAGTAAAATCCAAAGAACCTACCAAACACCTCAACCCCCATATAAATATTCCCAGGTTGGGAGTGTTATCACCTGACGGCTGATGCGAAAGTTTCGACAACAGCGCCAACGCGCGTTCAGAAGCTATTGTCGTATGCTTCTTACAAAAGGCCAAGGATTTCAGAAGGTATGTATATATGTAGTTTCAAAACTACTTAACAAACAAATCATATTAAAAGTGTATTTGTTTGCCAAAATTCTATCAGGTCCAAAGGATGAAAAATATTAAAATGATACATGGTTATACAAAAAAGTTAGAACCTGAAAATAAGTTTATGACCTCAAGTTACATCCTTAATACATTCAAGATCTTGGCACACATGCTTGCTGTTAATAAGCAGCTCAAAAAATACTTTTAAATCGCAGTTGATAACGAACTTAGTACTCAAAAGTCTGCACAAAACTTACTCTTAGCCATTCCTTCAGGGTATACGCTCAACTGTTGCACGCCAAGACGAATTGCGGTGGCTACAAAGAACAGGGTATCAAAACCCCGCCGATCACATTCTGAAGCTTTTGCTCAGTGAGTTTTACGAGGTACACCTCGTAGAACTCACTGAGCAGAAGGCCAACCTCTTGAGCAGACCTGATGTAAGTAGAATGTGACAGGCTCCATCCCACTATCCATCTTGGAGTTAGTTAAAGCTCACGCAGTGGCGTGAGCTACCAGTGGGTAAGGATATCATTTCTTTGTGCTCAACTAGTTTATAAGTAACCAAAGAATCTTAGATCTACCGTGTAAGAATGCCGTTCTTAATGCCACCCTCGGCGCAACATGGTTGAATTTTGGTATTGTTCCTAAACTACTGATAGAAACTTGCCAACGTCTTGCCTTGCCTTGCTTGTATTAGCATGAGCTGTGTTCTAAGCTAATTTACGAACAAGTGCAAAAATATTATTAGATATGTGTCTAGAACACATTAAATAAGGATTACATTATGTAAAAAAGTGCATGGCAATAAGAAAAACAATTATGAAATTACATTATACTCCCTTATTTTTTAATTAGTACTGTAGCGGCTGCTGATGCTACAAATTATATACAAGGCACGATATAGTGTAAGTGCGGCGCAGCAGTCGTCTTTCCGCCCCCATACAGTTAGGTCGTAGATTTGTAGTATATTTATATTGTAACCTGGTACCAGTAAAAGTATATATTTCTTCTTTTGGCATCTTTCTTTTTTCTCTCACACAACAACATTATCACATACCCCTACATTGGTGACCCCTGACATTGAACACGGAACCTTCGGCACAGCTTCGGCAACGCGGCATCGACGCACGTGCACATGGTCACCGGAGTCAAATAAGCGCATGTGCAGCATGGCAATAGCGTGCAGCCAAGCAGCCTGGACGTGGACAAGGAGACATCCTGGACTCATGGGAGACGACTCGCCCTTTTCCTGCGACCAAAAGGGCTTACGACCCAACTGCGGCGAATATCTGAGTCAGGATACGTGGAACCTAAAAGTGGAACATACGTTACGAACAACAGCGATCACGGCAATATGGGCCAGCAGGAGTATATCGGAGCGGCATACGACGGCGGCGGCACTCTGCAGGACAGTGCGTACGTCGAGGCATACGGCGTAAGGCGTATTGACCTTATTGGCGAGGTAGAATTCCGCACCAAGACGACAAGACGCAGCATTCTCCGAGGACGGGATCGACACTGGACCGGCGGTGGCACTCTATAGGACAGTGCATGCGTCAAAGCGACTCATCACACTTGGAGGCGAGGATGGATACCGCTCAGTGTTGGACAGCGCACCCTGTCATCCCTCATTATGATCCAGGCAGCAAAGGAAGATCCCTGACAGAACTCGTGAACGGTCTTGCTTCTTTGTGCGACCAGCTCTTTCTACAAGCGGCTTACGAAGAGCAAAGAAATTTCGTAAGAAACGTTTTTGTACTGTATAGTGTTTTGGTATTCTTCGGATTCATTAAAGTGAAATAATTCTATAAAAAGAGTCAGTTTATCGTTAAAGAGTCACATAAGTGTTTCTGTTAACTTTGCATTCTCAGAACTAGCGCTCCGGTAACTTGATGCGTAGGTACAATTGTTTACGATAATGTGATTCGAGCGCTAGCATGTACTTGTTATTAGTTTATGTTGAATCTATTCTCTGTTGTTTTCTACTGATATTATAATGATGTTATTTTTAGATTGCTTAAAAGATTTTAGTTCTGTTCTTTTTCTTTTTTAATAAAGGGGGAGTATTGTAGCGGCTGCTGACGCTACAAATTACATACAAGGCACGATATTGTGTAAGTGCGGCGCAGCAGTCGTATTTCCGCTACCATACAGTTAGGTCGTAGATTTGTAGTATATTTATATTGTAACTTGGTACCAGTAAAAGTATATATTTCTTCTTTTGGCATCTCTCACACAACAACATTATCACATACCCCTACAGTACAAAAACTTTAAGGACAGATTAGCGAAGACATTATTATCCAATACGTGACGTAAGTATTTCATAATATCTCTAAATAGCAATGTTATTATCATTTGTTTATTGTAGAAAATCTTACTTAAATCTATATAATGTTTTACAATCCATTTACTGATTCGTTAATAGTATTCCATCCTGCTCATTCGTATTCTCTCTGTCGCACTTATGATTTAGGTAACCTTCGACAATAAAATGAAACAAAAGAATAAGTGATGTAGTTACTTACTTTATTTAATTTTCTAAATTCTAACCTCTCCCTCATACTTCATCCGGGCTTAGGACCGGCAAAATTTATCTTTTTACGAGTAATTAAATACGTAGATATGTAATTAGAATGCAAATAAATATTAAAATAAAAGAAGGTATGAAGGTATTCTGAACTAAAAGAAAAGAGTTATTTTGGCGTATTTATGAAGTTAGAATCATCTGCTATTTACAAATATTATTTCATCATCATCCTGTCAGCCTAGAGACGTCCACTACTGGACATAGGCCTCCCTCAAGGTTCTCCACACAGACTGATTTTGAGCCGCCCGCATCAAATTATTAATTACATATGTAGGTATTATTTAATAAACTTACAAGTATTTCCATTGTCCTTCGAAATGTCCACCACCACTGTCAATACACAGACTGGCACGTTTTATTAAATTGTTTTTTAACGAGAGGTACGCTTCTGTCTTTTCACTTCGTCAAAAGCGTCCAATGTGCGCTGTTTTAATTGTTCGACACTAACCGGCTCACTTTTGTACACCCACGAGAAGAGAAGAGAAGAGAAGTCCATGGGCGTGAGGTCAGGTGAGCACGGAGGCCAAGCTACCGGCCCGCCTCGACCGATCCACTGGCTTCCAAACTCTTCCCTGTCCAAACGCACAGCTGCACGTTTCCTCCACTCAAAAAGTACGCACGAAGCAAAGTTACATACTCTCGTGATGTAAACTGATAAGCCATCGCGTCGGGCAAACATAAACAAACAATTAACTGTTGCGGCGAAAAAAGGATGCGCTCACTTCCGCTAACAATTTGTCGCATCGGAGCGCGGCGCGGGCGCAGAGGGACAGGGGGTGGCGAGCTTTGACGCGAGTTTGCCCGAATTTATCAATGGAGTAGTGCCGCGTGGGTACGCAAGCCATTACTACTCATAGTACTATTCATATGACGCGGGTCGGTTATTGATTTAGTTATGCATTTACCAATTATTACGTTTTTTGTGGACAGTTTTAGGGCAGTTTTGGGACTTAGTGTTTTTATTTTTTACGTACACAAATAATATATGATCAGTTAAAGATACTTAGAGCCTCGTTCAATTTTTTGTACTAATTAAAAAATATTGGTGTATATTAACCTAAGCCAGGTTAGATTAGTGCTATGGTTCTCACCTCAAAATTTGACTCAACTTCTCAAATGGTAAACCCACACTCTACCACCTAAATCTTAGAAATAAATAAAACAATTTAATTTATAGTAGGGTCATATCGTGACACAATTATTAATATTCGAGCTTTGCAGAGTATTCTAACAATTTCTCTCAAGCTTTAAAAAAAAACAGCACATTAACTCCCCGAGTGCAAAGTGAAAACTTGCAAACAGAAAATGAAAAAATAGATAGGAAACCTTTCTCAGAACAGTTAGGGCACAATAAAGTTTTTGAAACTGTGTACAATATAGGTAAATATTCTAACCTCATCATGTCAGCCAAGGGACGTTCACTGCTAGACATAAAAAAACTAACTAACTAGCTATAACTACTATATTTTTTATTTGTTTTAACCACGGATGGCTGCGCCCGCCAACAGGTATGTGGACGTTGGGGATGAATAATTCCATCCCCAGGAGTACCACTTCTGTGACGTAGTCAGCACAAGAGTTGGGGTCGTCAGAGGAGAAACAGTAGGTATTATGGGGCTGCACCAGTGTGGGGGTGCAAATGTGATGAAATTTGAAGGAGAGAGAGCTTGAGTTTTGAAAGCGTATAATTTCCAAAGCACAGGATACAGGCACAATAGATGGTATAAGCAGTAAGGTAAGGCGTAAGTACAGTACAGCTGAGTCCCGACAAGCGAATGGCGTGATCGTAATGCGAATATAAAACAACCGAGCGTGCGTTCCGCGTCAAGCATAGGATGTGACTGGCGAGGAGGTCCAACGGCCGTCTGCACCTGCGCCGGCATCGCGATCGGAATGTCTACGTCACGAGGCTCTTTATCAATGAACGGCAGACAGAGACAGAGGACAACATAATATTTTATAACTACATAAATACGTATGATAGATAGATAGATATTGTGTAAGGTGACGCTGTATGTGTGTGGATATGCTTAAAATAGATAAATACTTTTATTTACTTAAATTTAATATGATTGGTGTCTAGGTCCGCCACATCACCCCCCCACCGGAGACCGTTCACGGGCGATAAAAGTCTGGGAATCGAACCCGGCGAAACTACGCGTTCGGGCGAACGCGTAGTTTTACCGACTGAAGTGGGAGGCGATTCTAATACTGGTTGATGTGTACTTGTATTAGTGGGCATGGTGTCGTTATCGCACAATATGTAGGCCAGTTTCAAACGGTCTACGGATACCGTGACGATCTTGCCTTTAACTTTTATTTTAAATGTTTTAGCACCTCTGTCGATCACTTCGTAGGGACCAGTGTACGTGGGTTGAAGTGCACCCCTCACTACGTCGTCCCGAAGGAAGATGTGAGAACAAGACGAGGTCATTGAAATTAAACTACAGTTTACGGATTTTATCGCGTTGTATTGGTTTCACTAAGTTATTACATTTGAAACAAAAGATCTAGAAACTATATTTTTAATTTATTACTAGCCGACGTTTCGAATTATTTACAGAATTCATGTTCACGGCAGACTGAGGTGATATTTGTCTTTTTCTTGAATGTATAAGTTATCTCAAAGTACCCTAACATTTTTCAACTACTGGTGTTACTATTTACGCAGAATGAGCTCACAGTGTCCTTAGGTCTTCTGGTGACTTTGTCCTTCTTGGGTTTCATTAGCCTTATGACAGGGTCCCAAGCTGGAGGAACATTCTAACCATCTTCCCTATTGAAATTAGGGTGTTTTTTAATTTCAATAGCCTCTCGTATCATCCTTGGAAGAAAACGATGTTCTTTTGCGAGTATCTGTGGTTCATCAAATCGCAGGTAGTGGTTGGGTCCTTGTTCCACATGTTCACACACAGCAGACTTTGTTGAGCGTTTATGTTTTATGTCAGCTATATGTTCTTTGAGTCGAATGCCTATGCTTCTCTTGGTTTGTCCAATGTATGAGAGCCCACATTCACAGTCAATTTTGTAGACACCGGCCTCTTGCAAGGGTAACTGACACTTGACAGATGGTAATAATTGACTGATCTTCGTTGGCGGCTTGTAGTAAGTTTTGATAGAAGCTCGCTTCAAGATGTAGCCAATTTTGTCGGTCACGCCCTTGATGTATGGGAGGACAGCAGGTTGTCTTTCTACTGTGGCTGGTTTATACATTGGACAAACAAAGAGAAGCATAGGCATTCGACTCAAAGAACATATAGCTGACATAAAACATAAACGCTCAACAAAGTCTGCTGTGTGTGAACATGTGGAACAAGGACCCAACCACTACCTGCGATTTGATGAACCACAGATACTCGCAAAAGAACATCGTTTTCTTCCAAGGATGATACGAGAGGCTATTGAAATTAAAAAACACCCTAATTTCAATAGGGAAGATGGTTGGAATGTTCCTCCAGCTTGGGACCCTGTCATAAGGCTAATGAAACCCAAGAAGGACAAAGTCACCAAAAGACCTAAGGACACTGTGAGCTCATTCTGCGTAAATAGTAACACCAGTAGTTGAAAAATGTTCGGGTACTTTGAGATAACTTATACATTCAAGAAAAAGACAAATATCACCTCAGTCTGCCGTGAACATGAATTCTGTAAAGAATTCGAAACGTCGGCTAGTAATAAATTAAAAATATAGTTTCTAGATCTTTAGTTTCAAATGTAATAACTTAGTGAAACCAATACAACGCGATAAAATCCGTAAACTGTAGTTTAATTTCAATGTGTAACATTCGCGTAAACCCAAGAAGATACTAAGACGAGAGGTCCTTAAAAATAAATATTTTATTAGAACAGTGATGTGTAGTTGGGACCGGTTGTAAATTGTTAGCGAATGATCTAATGCGCGCTGTAAAATCCGTTATGTCCGTCGTACAATTATCACTTTTGTGACCGAAGAATTCGCTCGGCAGTCGTAGAGGCTCGCCGTATACTAGCTCCGCCGAAGAAGATTGTAAGTCTTCTTTATAAGAGCTACGAATACCGAGTAAAACGAATGGCAAAATTTCCGTCCAATGCGTGTCAGCATGGCATTTGATAGCCGTTTTTAACTGCCTATGAAAACGTTCGATTAACCCGTTGCACTGCGGGTGGTAAGCAGTGGTCTTACGGTGTTTAAAACCGATGGACTGTGACAGGTGACGGAAAAGTACTGACTCAAATTGTCTACCGCGATCAGTTACTATATCAGTAGGACAACCGAATCGAGCAACCCATCCCGACAGGAACGCTTGTGCCACAGATTTCGACGTAATATCGATAAGGGGGAAAACTTCGACCCATCGCGTGAAGCGATCGATGAGTGTCAAGCAATACCGATATTCATTGGATGGAGGTAGTGGCCCGATGAGGTCTAGATGGACATATTTGAATCGCGCTGAAGGTAAGTCGAGGGTACCTAATGGTGATGAGACGTGTCGACTTATCTTCGTGCGCTGGCAAGCCAAACATGCCTTAGCCCACTCGCGGCATTGCGCTAGCGTTAGCACCGGGATGACTGAGCGAGTGCAACGTGTCGAAGATTCGTTTGCGTAGGGGTTTAGGTATGAACGGCCGGGGAGTCGCTGTGCTGACATCGCAGTACAAATCTATACGACTGCCGGGTATACTCATACGTTTGATGCGCAAATAAGAATCTTCGCTAAGATATTGGGCAAGCTCAGGATCTGATTCCTGGGCTTTGGCGATATCATCACTATGTGTTGGATATCCGTTGAAAATTGTGATATATAATCTAAGTATCTATATTGACGCGGCGAGCAGTTATTTTTCCGTTGATGGAAACCATAACATAACGGCTTGTGGTCAGTATAGATAGTAAAATTAGTAGCTATAAGCCAATGCTGAAAATATTTAATACATTGGTAGATAGCGAGAAGTTCCCTATCATAAGGTGAATATTTCTTTTGTGAGGGACTTAATTTCCTAGAAAGGAATGCTAATGGTACCCAACTGCCATCCTTAAACTATTGTAGAGCTCCTCCTATGGCCACATCAGACGCATCCGTGACTAAACCCAATTTTGCTTTAGAATCAGGGTGTGCAAGTAAAGCTGAGTTACAAAGGCTTTCTTTACACTCCTCGAAGGCTTTCAGTGAACTTCCGCTTATGTCAACCGGCTGCGAAGCTTTTACTGTGTCGGTCAGTAAAGTATGTAAAGGTCCTTGTATTTGGGTTGCGTGAGGTATGAACCTCTAAGTCTAAGTTGCCGAGCTGTTTTAGGTACTGGAAATTCTTTTATAGCCTGTACCTTGCTTTGCAACGGCTTAGTACCGTGTTCTGACACATGGTAGCCTAGAAAAGTTACTTCGCTAGCTCCAAATACAGATTTTGCTGTGTTTATAAGTACACCGTAGTCTCGCATTCTTGTGAAGAGTATGCGAAGGTGTTCCTCATGTTGAAGGTGGCTTGGTGAGGATATTAAATAATCGTCCAAGTACGCATAGCAAAAATCGAGGCCACGGGTCATTTCATCGACAAATCTTTGAAATGTCTGACCGGCATTGCGCAGACCAAACGTCATAAACGGAAACTCAAAGAGTCCGAAGGGTGTAGTATTATAGGCTGATTATAGGCTTTTATAAGGTCTATTTTTGAGAAAACTTTACAACCAGATAAATTATGAGCAAAGTCATGGATGTGTCTGATGGGATATTTGTCAGGAATTGTCCTAGCGTTTAACAATCTATAGTCCCCACAAGGTCGCCAGCCTTCATCTTTCTTCGGGGCGAGGTGTAGGGGTGACGACCACGGGCTGTCAGAAGGACGTGCCGTCCCGTTCGATAACATGGCTTCGAACTCAGCCTTAGCTATTTTTAATTTATCGGGAGCTAGCCTCCGGGGCGCGCATGATACTGGCGGACCCGGTGTAGTACGTATGTGGTGTTTTGTGTTGTGTTTTGGTGTGTGTGGTGTCCCTGCCGGCCGTGTAAGTTCTGGAAACTCAGAAAGTAATTTTACGTACCTGGAATTACCATTATCACCAGTCACAACCTTTACACTAAGTACGTTGTTAACCGTTGAAGCTAAAGTAGCAGCACAAGAAAGACTCGTTACACCGTCTAACAACCGTTGATTACGAATGTCGACTATTAAATTGTAAAACGATAAAAAGTCTACACCGATAATTGCACGAGTCACGTCTGCAACTACAAACCGCCACGTAAATTGTCTACGTAAACCAAGGTCTAAGCACACGTTTAGGTAACCGTAAGTGTCGATCGGCGTTCCATTGGCTGCAGACAGCTGGTATTCCGTCTTCACACGACCTTGATGTGGGAGCGCACGACGAGGGAATACAAAAGGGAAAATAAACGCATAAGTCGCTTCCTGTGTCCACCAAAAATTGGAGTCTCGTCCTGCGGTCTGTCACGAACAGGCGGCTAACGGTAGGAGAGCAGTCTTCTGCCGCCGCTACAGATTGCTCTGGGCGTTTCCCGACTTGAAATCGCATGGGCGAATGCACTTCTTCGCGTGAGTGCTGAATTTGTAGTGGTACCAGCACACCGGGAATTTCCTGTAGTTGGACTGTGACCTTCGCGATGGCGTCCGGCTTCTAGAAGTCGCGTCTTGCCTGGTACGGGTACGTGAGCGTCCATGCAGTTCGGTGCTCAACGCGTCCACTTTCTTCGCAAGGTCCGTAATAAGCGCCAACATGTCATTGGGTGTGTCCGTTCGCGCGGCGCATGTCGCGGCGTGTGTCGACGCAACTTGTGGGGTAGTAGGTACAACGTCGTGCAATCTGTCCGCTAACTCTGCAAGCTCCGTTAGGGGTAAGCTAATCTGCGATGCCACAATAGCTTGTAGATTTGATGGCAGCCGGCTCGTCCAGATGGTCCTGACAAAGTCTTCAGGGATGATTGGACCCGCCAAGTGTAGCAATTGGCGTAGGAATTGCGACGGCTTGCGGTCTCCTGCCTCCTCGGCCTGGAGAAGCTGCTTCGTTTCGTTCGCGCTTCAAGGTGTCGTATTTTCCGGAGGCAGGAGGCGCAGTAATTATGTCGTCTACCTCTGTGGAGTACTGCCGGTCCAGGTGCGCGATGACGTGGTTAAATTTCGTTTCGTCGTCTGTTATCCTAGCCAATTTGAATTGCCCTTCAATCTGGCAAAACCATATGTTCGGTTTTTCCGGCCAAAACGGGGGCGCGCGCCGACTCGAAAAAGTTCCATCGAATGTTCTCGATCGCTCGAAATTCGCTCACATTTACTCGGGCGACGCACACTGCGCTGGGAATTGTCGCTGTCGCTGCTCATCCTCGTATTCTGAAGGGGTCACCAATATGGGGCTGCACCAGTGTGGGGGTGCAGATGTGATGAAATTCGAAGGAGAGAGAGCTTGAGTTTTGAAAGCGTATAATTTCCAAAGCACAGGATACAGGCACAATAGATGGTATAAGCAGTAAGGTAAGGCGTAAGTACAGTACAGCTGAGTCCCGACAAGCGAATGGCGTGATCGTAATGCGAATATAAAACAACCGAGCGTGCGTTCCGCGTCAAGCATAGGATGTGACTGGCGAGGAGGTCCAACGGCCGTCTGCACCTGCGCCGGCATCGCGATCGGAATGTCTACGTCACGAGGCTCTTTATCAATGAACGGCAGACAGAGACAGAGGATAACATAATATTTTATAACTACATAAATACGTATGATAGATAGATAGATATTGTGTAAGGTGACGCTGTATGTGTGTGGATATGCTTAAAATAGATAAATACTTTTATTTACTTAAATTTAATATGATTGGTGTCTAGGTCCGCACAGGTATTATAATAGACTTGGATTTATACCCATGACCCAATAAAAATAAGGCCTGCTCACTTCATTGACAGCGTGCCGCAGAACAAGCAAAATGACGACATATTTTCGTACCCCGTGGCACAAAATCATAGACATTTATCGGATTTGCGAAGGCCTTATTTACTTAGGTCATGGGTTTACCTGGATAAGTAAACCAAAATCCTTATTATGTCACTGGCTTACGTGTTACGGATCCCTGAAAAGCGTAATTTACATACAAATACACACACGTATACTTCAATCATTACCTTCATTAATATGCCATCATCAGTCATCAATCGCGCATTTCACCGCGATATGCCGAAATGAGAACCGAATGTCGTCATCAAAATGTGATACATCACTTATGACTGATGTAATTATTGATGCCAACGTATTGTTGATGTTGCTTTATGCTTACAAAGACGGATAAGGAAATATTTTGACACACTTTTTGTAGGCATCCTTTTGAACGGAATATTATCTTCTGTATATAATTATGTACTGTACGTTTGTTGGGACTATTAGTAGCTGCAGGCATCCTCAAATTTTTATAGATCCATTCACTTACATATAAGGCTATAATTAACACTGTCATATAGCAGTAAAAGCAAGGGCTGACATAAAAGAGGTATCGCAAGACTGTCAAGATAGTGTTACAGGCATATTCTTTACAACTTAAGAACTTACACATACATCATTATTACACGAGTTATGACTGAATTATTGACAGCAAGTTCAGTATCCGTGGCCGAATAGCGTATAGTGGCAAGTATCTCCACTAAGAATATTCTTGTTTCCCAGGGAACTTTACAAACATTAGATCTAAGAAAACAATGCACACTTAATCTGGGAACAGTAATTTGTAAAAGACGCCAAGTGTTATCTTGTGTAGGGATTGAAACCTTGGCTCTCGGAGTAGTTATAAACGGCGATGCGGCCGCTTAGGCCACTACGTTATCCATGCAAACAAAGTCAAGTATCGCATTGAAACAACGAGCAATCTAAAAGACAAAATAGGTACATCAAATGGCGAAGTAGGAATAGACGGTAGGAGATGAGGTAAAAATCATAATGTACCGTCTTAGCCGCAATTATTTGAAACAGCGTAGCAGTCGTAGTCATCTCGTAGCTATCCCGTAGACATCGTGAAGCTAGTAGTTACATAGCTCATAGCTTTTGAAATTATTCACCTAAAAACCTTGCATAATATCTTCATCTTGCTTTTTGCACATTTTATTTTAAGTGTTTTATGTTGAGTTAGTTTGATTACCTATAGGCAAAGATACCTAGTGGAATACCAGACCACCACCCACGTTGAAACTTAAGGCCAAAACCAACCAAAAAAACCAACAGTGACGTTTCAAAGTAAAGTCTTGACTGTAACCGGCTAGCCAGGACGATGTTGATAAGGTTACATATGTATTATTTAGCTTAAGCACATAATATAAACTGCTTCTAACAATGATGTTAAAAAAGTAAAAAGAAGCAGATTTATGTTCTAGGCGTACCAAAAGCAGGACGCTAAACATAAGCCAGTTGGCAAGTCTGACATAATTATGTGTGTGTGAAGTCACGAGCCGGCGGCGTCAAAGTGAAACTGACACATTTTGTCTACCGACAATAAAATAAAATATGGAGTTATCGATGTGTGCATTAGTGTACCGTTTCTACGGATTGATTACTACTTAGGTAATGTATCTACCTCTTTCTTGTAATAATTGGCATTGGCTTCTAACTTAATAGTAGAGTAGTTTTCTACGTTATATTTGCTGCACTTTAGCGGACTTTCACCATTATTTTAATAATTAGTTACTCTAAAATCTAGGGTGACAGCACGCTACTGATGCCCCTTATTGCAATGTATGTAGTTCTACCCAATGAGAATCAGAATTTCATTTATGTATGAAACTAGATTTACATATTTTATAGTTAACAGCAGATGAAATATAATATATAAACATCTTGACTACATGGCATCTTGTCGATCGAATTGAGATGAAAAGTGAACTCGTTAAACTCATTCCCCAGTTCACGCTCGTACACTCGATTACGTACAGGTTTGTAAGCAAATTGATTAATGGTAATGTTATTAAACACCTTATGCGTGTACTTAATCCATTAGGAGAATGCGGGGCACCCCTCAGGGTGCGTGAGTGACTTTATATTTATCTTCCAGCACATCATTCAAACTGTTTACAATTACATTCTTTAATTTCGAATATAGCACTTTTTTATACGAAATTGCGTTCAAAATTTCGCCGGAATCTAAGAGCGTTTAATCCGTCGGAGGCGATTTTGCGGGTTTTTATTGTTCTATTACGTTACGGATAAATAATAATTAATGGAAAAGATATAAAAGAAAATATTAAAGTTCAGTTCTTTATCAAGAGAGTGCTAAAGCTAAATATATGGGTTACTATAGTAAATATTTTAAAACGGATGAATTTAAAAAAGTCATTTTCGTAATTTCTGTAGTTTAGGCCAGCATTAATGGTCGCTAGTGCTATGAAAACTTATCGTTCTATAATTCTGTAAATGTAAACTGTACGAGCAAAAGCTATACAAGCGAGTCCCTAAAAAAGAAATTGTACTATCATTCATAATTTTCAAGAAAATCGGAGAACAAAACAGTGCATTTTCCTTAATTTTAGCCCGCAAATTTGCATTTATATCTAAAAAACTACTGTGATTATTAAAAAGATATATACATATTTAGAAACCTTAAGATTCATTTTAAGTCATATAAAAAAATTGCAATCTAAACTTTTCGTTTGTAATTAATATGATTTTTTTAAAAAGACCTATAAAACTCGAAGCGCGATGCTATGTCCGCCATTCAGCGCTGAGCGCTCTCAGAGAAAGGACCTGTCGCTCGCGTCCGCGTCCGCCATTTTACGTAAATATTGCATTCCAAAACGTATATAGCGCGGCTAAAGCTTCTTGATCCTTATTTTTTCTCAAAGTATTTTTTTTTATAAATATGAAAAGTTGATGTACTTAACTTTATTTATGTATTACGTATTAAACTAGTGTGTTAGTCGAGACATCTGGAGTCTAGTGGTTACTGGTTAGTATAGTAGCGCGGTCAACTAGGGGCTGGGCGAGACTGACAGAAACGGACCGTTAGATATAATACCTTGCTGCAAAAATCAAGTGGCAATATACAGTATAAACAGGTACAGTAGTTAGACGCATTTGATCTTTGATGGGTGACCATGGGATTGGCTTGCAGAGCCTTTATCGCAGGTTTATTTTCGTACAACTTACATATGTTAAGGTAAAGTAATTGACATCACGGTCATAGTATGGATGGGTGACCGACCGATGAATTTACAGAGCCCATGTATGAGGTTCTTAATGGGGGCAAAATTATGGTTATTTTTAAGCTAGGACGCGCCGTCGTTAGCATGATACCAATATAATAGGTATTTACCTAAAACGTACTATATATATAAAGGCCTATGCGTCTTGTCAGACGATATAAACAAAATCTGTGGAGTGTTTTAGTTGCAGTTAATTAGTGTGCGTGGCAGTTTTTCACGTGGCTGTGTAGGCCAATCCGTGATAGACATGAGCGTCCACATCTAGGGCAGATGTGTATTGCGACAGGTGGAGGGTTTTGATCGCGGTTATGTCTCCTAGCTCGTTTATCTGCCAATGTCTCGATCCAGGTTTTATCATGGCATTTCTGCCCGTCTTTTAAACATTTTCTCCACTCAATCCTGTCTTCAGCGAGTTTGTGCCAGTTTATGTGGTCTATTTCAAAGGTGTTCATGTCTCGCTTGACACAATCTTTGAAGCGGAGTAAAGGACGACCCACAGCCCGCTTAGCATGCGCTACGGCCCCTAAAAGAATTTGTCGTGGTAAACGAGAGTGTTCCATACGATGCACATGCCCTAGCCATCGTAAACGCTTCTGTTTAAGGATAGCGCTGAGACTAGGCAGCTGTGCTATTTTTAGAACCCTCTCGTTGGTGACTTTATGAGTCCACGAAATACCGAGGATATTTCTCAGACTGCGCATGTGAAATGTGTTGAGTCGTCGCTCCTGCTTTGCATAAGAAGTCCAAGTCTCGGCCCCGTACAAGAGTATACTAAGAATACAAGTCTGGTAGACTAAGACTTTGGTTTTGTTTGTCAAGTGCTTATTGTCCCATACTCTTGACCGGAGCCTTCCGAACATGGTTGCCGCCTTGCCGATACGGATATTGATCTCCACATCTAGTGAAAGATTGTTCGACACAGTCGACCCCAAGTAACAAAATTTTTCGACAACCTCCAGAGGCGTGTCACCTAGCAGTATGTATGGTGGGTCCGTACAACCCTGTGATAAGACCACAGTCTTTTTAGCATTAATGGTCATTGAGAACAGGTGGCACGCTCGAGAGAACTGATCAACGAGGATCTGAAGTTCGTGAGCAGAATTGGCTACAAGAGCTGCATCATCTGCAAATAAAAGTTTATTGACATAAAGGTCCTCGCGATGCCGTTTTGATTTTAAGAGCGCAAGGTTGTACAGTTTGCCATCGACTCGTGTGTGCAAATGGACTCCCAGGTGATCGCGGCCGAATGCTACTTTTAGTAGTAGTGAAAAGAAGATGCCAAACAGTGTTGGTGCAAGAACACATCCCTCTCTGACACCAGTACGCATGAAGAAAGGGTCTGATAAGTGACCATCAAAGACAATGCTGCCTTGCATATCCTCGTGGAACGATCTGATTAGGGATAATAGTTTAGGTGGACAGCCGATGTGTTCCAGGCACGTGTAGAGACCCTGTCTGCTCACTGTATCAAAGGCTTTAGTTAGATCGATAAAAGCAATGTAAAGCGGCGTATTCTGCTCCCTACATTTTTCCTGCAGCTGGCGTAGTGAAAATATCATATCGACTGTGGAGCGGTTTGGACGAAATCCGCACTGGCTCTCAGGATATACGCGGTTTGCTAAGTGATGTAGTTTGTTTAGGATTAGTCTACTAAACAATTTTCCCACGACACTCAAAAGGGATATGCCGCGGTAATTATTACAGTCCCCACGGTCGCCTTTCCCCTTGTATAAGGTGACAATATTTGCATCGCGCATATCCTGAGGTACAGCACCAGATTCCCATGCTTTTGTAAAGAAATCATACAGAATTGATGAAACGCACTTGAGTTTAGCAACTTCGGGGTAGATGTTATCACCTCCTGGGCTCTTTTTTACTTTTGATTGAGCAACTGCAGCCAGAAACTCTGCGATTGTAGGCGGGTCATCCAGTTCGGTCCAGACGTCGAGTTTAGGAATACCCAGTAATGCATCCGGCATGATATATATTGGTTGTGAGTAGAGCCCTGAATAGTGTTGTACCCACCTATGGAGCTGATTATGGCTATCAGTGATAATAGTTCCATTTGTGTCTCTGAGTATAGGTGTTTTTTTGACCACAGGTCCCAGAGCCTGTTTAATACCAGTATAGAGACCGCTGAAGTCGCCTTTCTCTGCGCACGTCTGAATGTTTTGGCATAGCTGATTCCAGTACTCATTTGCAAGCCTGCGACAGCTACGCTGTAATGCAGCCTTGGCTTTGGTGAGGTTATCGCGAGTAATAGAGCACGGCTTCATCCGGTAGCATAGTGCTGCTTGACGTTTTGTGCTGAGCAGTGGTGTAAGTACATGACTGTTTTCAGAAAACCAATCATAAGATTTTGTTTTACAAACGCCAAAGCTGTTTATTGCGCAATCTGTAAGGACTTTTTTGATGTGGACCCACTCTTCCTCCAAAGACATATTGCTGTCCCAAGAGTCGATTTCCTTGAGCAGTATCTGCTGGAACGACAGGACCATTTCGGGGTTGTTAGTCATTGCGATGTTCAGTTTCTTTCTACCAGGCAACTTAGAAGAATGAATCTTCTTGTGGGAAAGTGTTACTCTTGAAATGACTAAGGAATGATCCGTGTCGCATTCTGCACTTTGGTAAGATCGTGTATGCAATGTTTCTTTGAGGTCTTTTTTTCTACTTAGTATCAGGTCCAATTGGTGCCAGTGCCCCAAGCGTGGATGTTTCCATGACACTTTGTGGGATGGTTTGCCTTTAAAATAGGTATTTGTAACGCACAGCAGGTTACCAGAACAAAACTCTAACAGGCGTTGACCATTCTCATTCATTTTACCTATGCCGCGGTTTCCGAGGCAATCGGGCCAAGCAGTTGTGTCCTGACCAACTCTAGCATTGAAATCACCGAGGATGTAAAGATGATCACTTGGTCGCACTTTATGGAGGGTCTGTTCTAAGAGTGTATAGAATTGGTCTTTAGCCTCACCAGGGGCTGTTAGTGTCGGAGCATAGGCGGAGATTAATGTGACAAAACCGCATTTACTTGACATGCGTAATGTCATTATTCGCTCCGAGATTCCTTGAGGCGTTTCAATTGAGGGCAGAAGATCATTACGCACAGCGAAGCCAACCCCATGCTCGCGATTGGCCGTGTGGTCTTTGCCTTTCCAGAAAAAGGTATAATTTTGCTCGCGTATAGAACCTTCATCGGGGAGCCTTGTCTCTTGGAGAGCCGAGATGGCAACATTAAGCCGTTTTAATTTCCCATCTATGACGGCTGTTTTGCGCAGTTCATCAGCGCAACCAGAGCCTCCGCAGGTGTTCGGGAGGCCTGTCCTCATTGTGCGGACATTCCATGTCGCTAGGCGCATGGTGACTGGTGGAATTGGTTTTTTATGAGTTTCCTTTTTTGAACTGCCAGGTGTGGTAATCTATCGGCACCAATCGTCTAGCAAAGCTATTGTTGCCTACACACTAAAGCAACAAATTAGCACCGGGACGGAACAGCACCTTATTGGCCGGGGGCTGCCCGGCTTGAGCGGGCGGTAGCTGTACAATGGGCCTACGATGGACCCTCCCACTGTCAAGAGTGACCCCTGGCGCCCGCACTTACGTCCATACGCGCAGACTTATCACCGGTAAACTGCCACTCTTCGTGTTTTTTTCCGCGCAGCAGATCTGCTACGACTGAAGAACACTCTCCACAGACATTGTGTCGCCTGGGACAACTTAAGGAAACGTAGGTTTGCCCAGAGCCTATGCCACCCACTCGACCGCACTGGCTGAGTCTGCAGGAACGACAAGTCGATACGTGCAGAGCCAGGTTGGTTGCAGGAGACTGCCACGTATTTCAGGTTATACCTTACTTGTGCCTAACGGAGCCTACCATTCCGGATTTGTTCGAGTTTTCCTTCTCTAGATAGGTTGTGGACTAACGCTAACGAGGCCTATCCCCCCGAGCAAACGAAAGAAAACGTACTATGCAATGCAATTAAAAGCACACTTGAATCGAATATTATCTTACAAACCGCCGCAGCTCAGCTGATCCCCACGAGCTCGCATTGCAGGTACCTAACACACACAAGCCCACCTACCTACTGTGCAGTCTTATTCTGCACCAGTTAACAGTTTATTTTGACTCAATTCTTCTAACTATATTTGTTCAAAATGCAGTTTCGATCTAATGTCAGTGTCATACTCATGAAACAAATGGTATTCTCCTAAATGAACTGATATTGGAATGTTATCGTGACTAGATCGTTAATTGAACAAAGTCATCATCATCGTTCTAGCATACCGTGGATTCGAACCTTCTGCATAGCAGTTCGTTGGTATCTCCAGTAGGCTATCGCTGCCTGTTGTTAATTAAACAATGTGTCAACGTCAGTGAGAACAATAGAAGTCAAATTATAGTTGGTGCCACGAGAAGATAGACTTTTTGTAAACAAACATTCAGAGCTAAGCTAAAACGCAACTGTTCGAAAAAAGGTTGTGACCTTTTTTCGAACAGTTGCGTTTTAGATTTTATGCTTTTGAACAGTCTTTTTTTTTCAATGCCTAATTATGCCACTATGTTATAAATTGATATTGTTAAATTTTACTGAAATAAATATATTTGATTTTGTGCTTTAGTGGTCGAATGTTCATAAATTGGCCGATATTTTGTTGTTTTACACGTAATAATCTGTAAATTAATGAAAAATAGAGTACCATGTATGTTAATTATAGAGTAGGTACATACATGTTACTTTATTATTGACACGATTTTTAAAAAATCACTACGCAATAAATAATATTGCTCAAAGTAGCATATCTATTCTAAAATATTAAATTATTGACCAACAATGAATAATATAACAGATAACTAGCTAATACATTGCATGCCGTCACGATATAAAAATAATAAACTGCGACGGTAATGTTTTAACAGACCCAATAACAATTGCAAACGCCTTTAATAAATTCTATATTGAAAAAACAAATATCCCAAAATCAATTTCCCCAAATTACAGCCTAATAAATAAACTCGATTCTACAATTTTCATAATACCTTGCACTGAATGTGAAACTACAAAAACCATCAAATCGTTAAATGATACTTGCGCCGTCGGTTATGATGACATATCCACAAAGATTATCAAAAGAACCTGCAATGAAATAACGCCAATACTTTGCCATCTTATAAATGTGTCTTTTTTGCAAGGTACTTTTCCTGACAAGCTTAAGACTTCAATAGTCAAACCATTATACAAAAAAGATGATAAAGAAGAGTTAAAAAACTACCGACCAATCACCCTCATGCCAGTGTTTTCAAAAATATATGAAAAGCTAATGCATACCCGTATTACAATATTTTTGAATAAACATAAAATTATAGTTGATGAACAAAACGGCTTCCAAAAAAAATAAATCTACAACAATGGCAGCTTTTGATTTAATTAAAAACGTCACAGAGTGTCTGGATAGAAGAAAAGCAATGTCGGTGGTATTTTTTGATATGACGAGCGCGTTTGATTTTGTTGACCATACAATTCTTTTACGCAAATGCGAACTCTATGGGATTAGAGGTAACGCCCTTGATTGGTTAGCGAGCTATTTGAAGGACAGAAGGCAATGCGTAGAAATTTCATGCATTGACACAACACAGACAGTTCAGTCATGTTATTCCAGCTATAAATTTAACCGATTCGGAGTTCCTCAGGGCAGTGTGTTGGGATCTCTATTGTTCCTGTTATACATTAACGATATCCCCAAAGTCACTGACCATAAATGTACCTTGTATGCAGACGACATTTCAGTAGCTATACCACAAAATCAGGGAAGCCACGACCAAATAACTCAGATAAAGGAAACAATTAATAATATTTCGAAATGGCTAAGTGCGAACAATCTAAAGGTTAATCTATCAAAAACAAAAATTATTCAGTTCCATAACTATAATAGTGCGAAATCTGCCATAGAAGTAAAATATGGTGGGCAAGAAATTTTAGAGGTCAGCGAAATGAAATTTTTGGGTATAATGCTTGACAATCATTGTAACTGGAAAGCTCACATTAAACAAGTCTGCAATCGCATTAATCGTTTTGTATACGCCCTGAAAAGACTTAGTAAACTTGCTAGTGAAAAGACAGCGGTAACTGCATATCACGGATATGTGGGGTCAGTATTAAGATATGGTCTCCTGTTATGGGGTAACTCAACGGAAATTAGCAAGGTTATGATATGCCAAAAAAAATGTATAAGAGCAATATGTGGTGCAACCCCTTTGGATTCCTGTAGGCCTTTATTTAAAAGATTAAAAATATTCACTATTACTTGCTTATATATTTATGAGATTGGTATTTTTGTTCGAACACACCCAAACTTATTTACAAAGGCGAACGAAAATAAGAAATTTCTATTGAGGGATCCAACGAAGCTAGCACTGCCTCAAATGTCAACTACATTATATAAAAGAAATAGCAGCTGCATGGCTATTCAAATGTACAATAGATTACCAAAATCAGTAAGAGAATTACCGCTAAGACAATTTAAAAGCTCTGTAAAGAAATGGCTTATTGAGAAGTGCTTTTATAATTTGCAAGAATTTATGACATACAAAGACAGAACAATGTAATTATACATAGTAGTATTGATTCGATTAACATTGATCCTTTAATATGCAATTATTCTAATATTTATTTATCTTAAGCCGTGTGGTTGACGGCATAGAATACAAGTGTCACCACCCTCTATCTTCCCGTGGGTGTCGTAAGAGGCGACTAAGGGATAACACGATGCAAATACCATCTTTGCGTAGAGACGGAAAACTCGACATCAAACCCTATACGACTGCCTCGTTGGTCTCGCGGCATAAATGTGCGCGTGGGATCGGGAGGTCCCGGGTTCGATTCCTGGGTCGGGCAGTGTTATTGGGTTTTTCTGTCACGAAATTCTCAGTAGCAGCACGGAGTCTGGAAATGTGCCCGGTACGGCAATAGGCTCGCCCCTTATTACGTGGGACTAAAGTATATCTGGCGAAAAGTGGGTGTAGAAATACACCTCTGCCTACCCCTTCGGGGATAAAAGGCGTGACGATATGTATGTATGTATGTATGTATGTTATTTATCTTAAATGGAATATATTTGACTCAATTCTGTAATGATTGTGCTCGTTGTTATTTTTATTTTACTTGACATTTTATGATTGTATTGATAATTTTGTGATGAATTTTAAATTATTATTATTTTCTAATTATCCATTGACTATATAATTTTATCTGAAATGTGTATGTATAAAAATTCTAAATTCGTTAACAACGCCTAATTTTGCATGCCGAATTTGGTGAAACATGCTGTACAATAATAACAACATAACATCTCAATAAAATATTCTTATTCTTATTCTTAAACATTTCTAGGCATAGAGATTTTACGTTGTCTGTGAATGAAATCGTCAGAATGAACTTAAACAAAAACCATTAAACGTTACGGTAGTCTGAAAACGCAATTTCTTTTTTAGGTATAAATAATTTTCTGCCATCTGATATTCTGCACGCGCTTTTTCGAGATGCCGGCAGCGAGAAGAGCGTTGCAATCCTATAAACTTGTATTTAACTTAACACCAACCCCTTCCTGATAACTAAAAATTTAATTATGTCCTCTGATAAAAAGATGTTATAAAGGTAAAGCCCAAGAATGTATCATTTCAATGAACTAACGCCAAATGTTGACACTCTAGGCGTCAGTACCTCAAAACATTAAAAGATCCGGTTGACAGCGCATAATATCGATAAAAACCCGATCCATTGACATATTAGTTTCCAATGACACGTATCTATGTATAGGTCGGTTCACGAAAGTTGACCAGAAATGGCGGCCGTCGCGCATATGTACATTCGTGCACCAACGGCGTGGCCCCATTCTTGACGCATTTAGGGAATGCGTCAAGAACGGAGCCACACCATTGGCATTCCACCTGCGCCTCACCCCGCACCTCCACGGAGACCTAAAAAATGATTTCTGCGCAGTGGTCATCTTTCGTGAACCCGACCTATACCGTTGCGCTCATTGATTTGAAATTATTTGTTTTTTGACAGAACTTCACTTCACTTCACTTCACTTAGTAAAAATTCTTTGTTTACAAAATGTCTATGTTCTCGTGACACGGACTCTAGATGATAATGACATTTAAATTAGAAGAATACCAATTCTGAGTCAATTTAAAATCTAATCTCATTTCGTTCAAAATATAATTTCAATGTCATATAAAATACGAGAATTGGCCTTATCTATGTAAAATTTTATAAAAAGAGGGATTTATATCATCGCACACTGTGTGAAATAATTTTAGGTAAATATGTATTGTATAATTACAATATTTTGTAAATACAAATCAACATATTGTATATTTTTTTCTTTCTTTTAATTTATTAAGTATTTTCTTTTACCCGACTGTTTTGGTTTTGTATTTAGTGTCGTGGGTTTTCATGCATTAATAACAAAATAGATGTATATTTGAAATGTAACAATTATGTAGATGACAATTATAAATTACATACATACATACATACCGTCACGCCTTTTATCCCCGAAGGGGTAGGCAGGGGTGTATTTCTACACCCACTTTTCGCCAGATATACTTTAGTCCCACGTAATAAGGGGCGAGCCTATTGCCGTACCGGGCACATTTCCAGACTCCGTGCTGCTACTGAGAATTTCGTGACAGAAAAACCCAATAACACCGCCCGACCCAGGAATCGAACCCGGGACCTCCCGATCCCACGCGCATATTTATGCCGCGAGACGAACGAGGCAGTCATATAGGGTTTTATGTCGAGTTTTCCGTCTCTACGCAAATATGGTATTTGCATCGTGTTATTCCTTAGTCGCCTCTTACGACACACACGGGAAGATAGGGGGTGGTGACACTTGTATTCTATGCCGTCAACCACACGGCATTATAAATTATTTCTATCATATAATAAAACTGCGCCAAATTATTATAAATAGTCGTTGTTATCCTGAGAAACATCATCCTACTAAACAAATACGTAATATCTATCTTTATTTGATACCTTTAAATGCATGAGCATTGAAAATAATTAATTTTAATACTTTCATATCATAATCGACGTATTACATAAACGAATACTGTTCATGTATGGCAAGAAGGATCAAGATTATTATTCCACGCGATACCGTCATAGTGCGCCGGGTCTCGCATGCGCGGTGTGCGGGCGACCGCGGTACTATAAAAACCTAAACTCGAGCCGCCGCTCGAGGCGTATACTCTCTTAATCAAAAAAATAAAAAAATATTGGTATGGATATTTTATTTTGTCTAAGGTGTCCAAGTCGGTTCGCGTGTTCTGTTAGTACGCAAATAATAATAATATGAATCACACACACTTACTATTATACTAAATTATAGGTAGTTATAGCAACTAAGGTCCTGGATGCTTCCTTCACACCAAAAAAAATATGAGTAAAACTGCGAAGGACAACTATTAGGTAGAGTATAAATTATTATAATTCTTTTGTGCATTTAAAATTATATTAAAACTATATTGGTATGTATGTGTATGTATTTGTATGTATTTTAATATTTTAATATGTGTTTAAGTTCAAACATTTACATAGGTACTAGAACTGTATAAATGAGTTAACGGTTAAAACCGATAGATAATGTTATTAACGAAATGCGGCAAATATCGATAATGTATGTACCAAGGACAACTAGAACAAAAGATTCCATTCTACATATACTTATTTAAATCAAATGTTCTTGATTTATGAACAACTTTAGCAACGAACTCCATGTAACCCATCATAATAATTACTTGATAATTAATAAAGTAATTAATATACAGAAAAGTTTGACGTAGATACCCGAGCATTAATTTCAATAAAGTAACAAGTAAACTCATCTTGAAAATCTGTTAAAATAATCGTGTTAAAGCAGTCTTATAATTGAACATGTTTCTAATTTGTAAGTAGAGATGCTTCAGTTGTTCAGCAAGTTCAATCATGGTGGTAACAATGGCTGTGTGTCTGATGTCCACATTTTGAGACAACATTTTGTAAAAGGCATTAAGGACGTTTAAGATGATTATTTATGCTCTTCTTGCAAAATCTGATAAATGCGTCAAACTAATTGTTTTCTACACAATATAAGATCGAATAGCAGTAAAGCACAAGGCTGTTGAAGTAAGGTCATTAATATGATGAACCAAAACCTTTAACCGTTCTTTCCGTTTTTTCAGAAGAAAGTAATTATGATGAATATTACCTACCATCGTAACATAAGTAGATTTAATAATATGGTCGCACAAAAATACTCTATCATGTTTATGGGAATAGAAAGTAAAACTATTTATTAAAATGAACTATGAACTGTAATATTGTAACAAATAAATGATTATTCAATGACTATTCAACTTTTGAATTAATCCGGAAGGTAAGATCTATCCAGATATGGTAAAGGTCCTAAACATCGCATCCTAACTACGGATAAATCACATAAACCTTATTGGCTAAATACCTGAAATAATCATATTACAGATTACCATAATGCTTCCCGCCACATTAAATCAAAGGTTATTGAATAATATAGAATCGTGGCGACATAATAATTATTTATTCTAGTCGTATGTTAATGTATGTATGTACGGTTATTTGGTAGTCTAATGCGAAACGTTTTCGGTCTCTAACTGCATTCAGTTCTTGAGTATACCTCGGAATATTGGAAGCAATGCCACATCAGTCTTGAATTGAATAGTTTCAAGTGAATAATTATACCTACTTCTACCTTTTGAAAAATCTTGTTTACCATTTATTGTAGATTGGACTTACTGTTGAAGTTGTGTATCGACTGACGTCTAAATTGTAGCAGAGACTAGAATTATTATCAACATATATGAAAATGCCTTCGATGGATACAACATTTTAAGCTGTCGGTACTTGGATGGTTTATTTATTTATTAACACTTTATTGAACACAAATATAATCATTATTAAAAATCGAATGTCTAACTAGAGTACATACGATGGTTATACTACCGGATGGGTCATTTATATCTTTAGGTGATATTTTTACGGCATATCAAGTACGTTCGTATAAGTTAAGTGTCACTACCACATTTCATTCCACGGGAAATGAATACAGATTTACATAGAAGCGCAGTTCTTAAGGATTTCATGTGCCGATTCCAAGTGGAGACTGTCACTAGTTTAATTCGTAGTTGGCGCCGTTGGCGGCACTGGCGTCGTTCTCCGTCTCTCTTGCTCCCGTAGTTAAGATACACAGGAGGAACGTTCGTCTCTCTTGCTCTCGTAGAGACAGCTGTGGTAGCGCGACTACCACGCCGCAAAGCAGCAATTTGGATCACAAAAAGTTTGCCTTCAGAGCGCCCATAGGAAATTCGCGTCTATGTAAATATCTGAGCTCTTTGCCACGGATGTCGTGTCATAAGAGGCGATTTAAGAAAATATACGAAGCAAATTGTATCTTTGCGAAGAGGCGGGCAACATTAAATGAAACCCTATACCCACCCGACAAGCCAGCGTGTTATAGTAGGTCATACCAATACCAGCAATGCACTGGGAAAGGCTATATTATGGTGATATCAACTCTGCTATCAGACTTGACCCACCCTAATACAAAAACATAAGGAAAATAGGGATAATAATTTTTTATTTGGTATAAATAGAACACTACGAGTGAAATTATTTTTTTGAATAATCTATAATTTTATGTAGTTAATTTTTTTAATGTAAAACAATATTGCGCAATGAGTCTTATTCTTATGAAATCATACAGTGATACCTATTTTAACCCGACGTTTCAATCGCCACGCATCCATTGTAGTCATGACCCGTGACCTAACAATTTAACATTTTGCTGGTAGAAGGTTGGGAGCAAATCGGAGCGGAACAATTAGGAAATCGGATTCCAAAGTGTCAAGGGCAGAGGAATATACAGAAACAATTATAGGAATCCTTGGAAATTAATGGACAATGTCTCAAAACTCATCAATTATTCAAAATATCACTAAACATTTGCATGATCTTTGATCCAAAAATATTAAATAATACTATTTAGCTTACCGACAATAATTTATTTCAATCTTAGACACCAGTCTTATGCCCGCCATACACGCAAGCCATACATACATGATGGTTTTGCCCTTGCATAACCGAGTGTGTGAGGCGGCCGGCGTGCATGCATGCGCAGTTTTAAGTTTCGAGTTGCCTGTGAGAGATATGGTCATGTATCTAGGCTGTGGGCTAAAATTACTGATATCCAAGTATTTATACCTTAGACTATATATATTATATTAATACATAATATGTAAGAGGATAGTGGCAGTTAAATGACACTGACATGACAGTTAAGCGAGCTAGCTTAAATCTTATTTACACGTTTGACACGTGTAAATAAGGTTTAAGCTTGCTCTTAGACTATATATATTATGTTATAGACGGAGGGATCCGCATGCAAGACCATCACTAAAAGTTCTGACATAGGTGACCGTATGGGCACCCATTACCTATCAAAATTTAATAGAACTTCATTTGAAACTTTGATACTTCGTTCATAGACATTTTGATTTATTCGTATAAAGATTGTGATGCATAAACATAGTGACGTTATAATTTTATCGATACTTTTATTTTACAGACTAGCTTCGCCCCACGTATATTTGCCGATGTGGGTGACAGTTATTACAAAAAACAGATGGCCTTTGCACTATTGCGATGTATAAGCTATACTGCAATATTTCTTTGAAATAGAAGTATACTTGAATACAATTATATATCTCAAGAAAAGTGTTTTCATCGATCATTACAAACTTTCGGCTATCGCATACAGGCTATCGCTGCCTTCACGTACAACCTTTACTGTAACTTTAAAAATATTTAATACATATTTTGATGATGAGACTAATCCTCCTCTGTCTTTTTTTTTTATAATAATACTAGCTGACCCGGCGAACTCTGTATCGCCTTTTTAAGGTCTTTTTGACATTTTTTTTTCATCCATCCATCTATCCATCAGGGCTTAAGAAATTTACCAAAAAATCAAAAAGTATAATAGATTAAGACCAATACTCAGATTTAAAGTTTAGTTATAAAATTTCGTGCGTAGAATCACGCCTGTTTTCCGGAGGGGTAGGCAGAGACTACGGAACGCCTACCCCTTTCGAGTCACCTTTTTGTCTGAGTTATTAAAATCTATTAGATTACCAAATACAAAAATCTATTATTAATTTGCGAAAATTTGGTTTAGAAATATTAATTGCAGAATAAATTAATGTGCTTATCGGAACTGATAAGGACATCAGTTCCGATAAGCACATTATTTTATTCTGCAATTAAATTTTATATCATGCAATCAAAGGGTCCAAATCATTTTAATTAATGTAAACAGTGTAAATAAATCGCAAAAGTTTAAAATCGATTTTAACGTCTTTTTTAATTAGAACTAGTATCAACAGCCTCTTACTCTCATAAACGCGATCATGCTCAAAGGTAAATTCTAACAAACACAGTAAAGTATTAAAGACCTAACAGCTGGTAGCTTTGCTGAACGAAAATAGTCCAAATATTTATTGATTAATTATTTTTTGTGACAATGTCTGCACTAGAAACACCAAGACAAACATAACAACCGCTAGTGTACAATAGGTAAAACTGAAGTAATTATTTAAAATGATCACGTAGACTGTAGCCACACACGTAAAGTGTAAGTGTCCATTTCACGATCGTTAAATAAGCACATTAACCAAGTAAGAGTGGCTCGTTCAATGTCAAGAGTGATATGACGCGGTGCCGAGCGGTTTAATTAAACATGTTAAATGAATGAAAATAGGTGCGTCGCGTTTTTGTGGGTACGCACTGTTCTAGAAAACGCAGAGTTTTATATACAAATTACAAAGAATTGTTGATCAATTCTAACATTTGTGGTTCCACAGCACAATTGCCAATAGTTAGTAAGGCAATAATCGGTCCGTTTTATTTAACTTCTTATTTCTGTTACGGCTTAACTCAATCTCACGCCTTAGTGCTCGTTCACAATAATTACACGGTATCATTTTCTAATCTCACATCATCATCCTCCTAGCTTTATCCCAATTTCAACCTGGGGTCGGCTTGCTAGTCTAACCAGATTTGGCTAAATATGAGCTTTTCCTGTCTGATGTCGACTACCTGTCTGACCTCCGCAACCCGAATGGATAGCCTCAGCCAATATATTCCATGGTATAGACCAGTGTCAGTTTATTTAGAAGGTACTGACGCCTTATAACGGCTGTCAAAGATCTTCATGACAACCGGGACCGGCGGCTTAACATGCTTTTTTGAGGCACGAGGCAAGCGATGATTAACTCTCTAATCTCACATATAAGTGCATCATGAAAGTAAATCAAATAATTAAAAGAAAATCACAGCTTTTTTGAACCAAAGAGTCCAGGTATGGATAGGATGGATAAGGATTGAAAATGAATGCTGACCTTTTTAACCAAAAAATTACAATTCTTGCAATCGCAATTCCATGCAACATTGGCCACTGCATAGTTTACGTTTATGTTTAAAAAGTAATCAATGGGTATTCTATTTATTGTTATTATAATAGATTTTTGTCAGAAAAGACAACGCCCACACTAAAAATAAATCCTGTGTCGCATGGACTTTACAATCCTATTCAGCATTTTCTAAGTTGCTTCACATTAGTACTATGAGTCAATAGGAGGATATACCCTACATTATAACGCTAGCCAGACAGGTTAATGTCGAGATTTTCGTCTCTTCACAAAAGAAAAGAAAATGTTTATTTTGTGCCGCACAGCAATAAATGACAGAAAACACAATCAAAATAAAATAATAATAAAGTCGAATAACAAATTAGAAGGAACAGCATTAGTGAGGCCAAAATTTGAGCCTGCCTCAGCTAATGCTGCGACAAACTTTGCCGCAGCGCTGGTATTCTGGCAGCTCCAAAAGTATTATTTGTTTCGTCCATTTTCCCAACTCGTCTCATACGACACCCCTCATCCTCTTAGCGTTATCCCAGTTTCTATATGGGGTCCGCTTCCTAGTCTAACCAGATTTAGCTGAATATTAGCTTTTCCACAGAGGGACTGCCTGTCTGACCTCTGCAACCCGAAGGGGTAGCGATATTCCATGGTTTAGACTAGTGTCAGTTTATTTAGAAGGTACTGACGTCCTGTAACGACTGTCAAAGATCTTCATGACAACCGGGACCGACTGCTTAACGTGCTCTCCGAGGCACGGGACAAGCGATAATTAACAAATCAATACGCACCTAACTCCGACAAGTCATTGGTGCGCGCCCTGGATTCGAACCCGATACCCTCTGCGAGGCAGTCTGTTGGTATTTCCACTAGGCTATCGCTGCCTTACGACACCCACGGAATGAAGGGGTCAGTGACATTTTGTATGAATAATCTCTCACCACACTTTACAATAAACGGACACTAAAAACACCCAGGGCTAAAGTAACAAATTGTGGATCTCACAAAATCTCGTGTAGGGATCAAACCCACAACTCTCGGCGCAGTGCTAAATGGCAACATAGTTGATTAAATTACATTTCTACGAGTAGTGTACAGTCGAATATCTGCCCGCTATACCACCATAAGAGCGAGAATCGCTCAGCAAGACATCGTCGCTTCCAGTGCTACTTTACACACACATAAATTATTATTATTATTATTATATTATTATTAATACATTAACATTCGAATACAAAACCAGTTTCTAGTGTCCCTTGACTCTATGAGCGAGCCAAGGGATTTTTTGTCAAACTGGTCCAGCGCCGACTTGTTTGATTGTACCATTGAATTATTATTTTTCTCACTGATTACTTATTTCTATCTTACCTAACGTAAAGTAATGTATACATACACCAGTGCCACTTGATCAATTCAGCAGTGAAGTTGGCTATAATTACTAAGTATTCACAACATTGAATAATCTGTTTGTCAATATTACGAGTGTTCGGCCTCAACATTGACAATATTGCATTGTTCTTATGCAAAATCGTGTTCCAGTCACATGTTAAACGAGTGCTTGTATTACCATTTAAAATAATCTATCAAATATTTCCTTTCAGTCTTTGTAACAGGTACAAAAATATCATAGATACTATAAATTAAATAAGGTTTAATTTAAAAATAGGGAGGAGGCAGCGATAGCCTAGTGGAGATGCCAACGGACTGCCATGCAGAGGGTATCGGGTTCGAATCCACGACGCGCACCAATGACTTTTTGGAGTTATGTGCGTATTCAATTATACATTATCGCTTACTCCGTACCTCGGTAAGCCGTCAATCCCGGTTGTCATGAAGATCTTTTACAGTTGTTATAGGGCGTCAGTACCTTCTAAGTAAACTGGCACTAGTCTAAACCATGGAATATCGCTATCCCTTCGGGTTGCGGTGGTCAGACAGGCAGTCGCTCCATGGAAAAGCTAATATTCTGCCGAATCCGCAGGCCGATTCAGAATGTCACGACAAGTTATCGTACGATATGTCAAATTATTGTCCTCGTCTTTTAGCCGCCTATCAGAGATATTTTGAACAAATATTCATTGAATTCGGTTTATTTATTAATTTACTTCATACTGAATGCATAAAATTTATAGGAAATGCGATAGTACACATACATACATACATACATATCGTCACGCCTTTTATCCCCGAAGGGGTAGGCAGAGGTGTATTTCGACATCGAATGCGATAGTTTTGACAAAAAATTAGGTAGCCCGTTTGACAATTAACGGAATCGAATGTCAAATGAGATATCGAACGATTCTGAATCGCCCCCCGGGTTAGACTAGTACGCGGATCCCAGGTTGAAACTAGGATAACGCTAGGAGGATGACTATAAATTTAATAAGGTATGGCGTAAATACTTTTGAATTTTACCGATTTGTGAACCAAAAGGTTAGGAACCAAAGGCATTTATAAATAAATATAACAAACAGGTCTTAATCGCTCTTTTGATTGATAAATTTAGTTCGGTAATAGGCTATAGGCTATGTAGGTAGGTAAATTAACAATTTTGACGTTAACAAACACGTTAATGCTTCTTATAGCATTTTAAACTTTCATTCAACTTCTATAAGGTTTGGTCCGTAGTCCCCTTTATTATCTACGTAGCGTTTCCCTTCATCTTCACACTGTTCTGTATTTACAAGAAATTTATGGCTCTTCATAAAACATGACACTTTACATCCACGCCTTAATTCTAAACGTTTATGTCTTATGTTTGAATATTACCTTATAATAAACTAGTCGTGTCCCGCGGTTATACCTGTCGGAAGACAGCTATATACCTAATAGTCAAGTCGAGCCCCGCGGTTATACCCGTCGAAAGACAGTTATATACCTAATAGTCAAGTCGTGCCCCGCGGTTATACCCGTCGGAAGACACTATTTACTTAATAGTCAAGTCGTGCCCCGTGGTTATGCCCGTCGAAAGACAGCTATATACCTAATAGTCACAGTCAAGATCCTTTATTCACTGAGGTCACAATTTGATGCTTATGAACTTCAAATTCAAAAATTAAGTACTTACATATTCTACATTTAGGTACGTCGTTTCGCAACGCTCGTTATCGTTTCTTTTCTTTTATTAGTTCTTATGAGTCATTACAATGCCTTTTTCAGGACAGTTGCTATCTTAAAAAAATATAATTCAAATGCGGCTGCCAGTACCACAGATAAGCAAGTTCAAACAAATTACCGAACAAAATATTCAGTTTACAATAAATCCAAGGATTTAAGTAGGTAAGCTCATTGTCAATTTAAATGGAGTTTATTATTAACTTGTTTCAAATTTTCTCAAAGCCTTTTGTCAGTGATTGCTCTCTTGTTGTTTAAGAATACCTACCAAGTTTAAACGTGATTCAGTCAACATTGAAAAAAAGATAGTAAATAATATGGATTTTAAAGTTTTCTTTGCGATTACCCATTAAATTAGTTTTTAATACGTTGAGTAAGCATTAAATGTGTGGACATATGTATATTAAAGTATACATATGTGAGATGCTTACAATATGCTTCAAAATCTGTGCGCCGTGATTTTTACGACGTAGTTATGAGTCCTAACTCACCATCCGACATTGTGACTAAATTTTCTGTCATGGTAACGTTCTATTAGACAGTGATTAAGTAACATTTTATGCTGAAAGCAGGCTATTGTCAGGTATGATATACAGATAGTACTATAATAATTTCCTGTATTGTCCGAGTGCTAATAATTGACGAAAAATAAACGTATGCAGATATATGTGTCGTTAAATTGTTAGTGTTACACGTGACATGCACGTTCAACATGTTTATTGGATAAAAGTTAGCTTAGTGTAGAGACTAAGGGTCGAAACATATCTGACGGAAGATCTGTCGCGTTTTACCGGTCGCGTAACGCCAATACATACAACTGTATAGAAAAACGTTCAACCTTTCACACCTGACCGATGATCCGTTAGTACGTCGAGCGTACAGCGTCTGTTCCGTTTCCGTCAACGCATTATCCGTCGACGTCGCACACACCACGCACCACGTGATTTTTGACCTTTGAGTAAGGAATATACTTGGAGAGAACAAAAATACGTATAGAAAAATTACATTATACACATATATACGAAATCGACATAAAGCCACCAAACATAGTGTTGTCTCGTTTTGTCTTAGGGATATCTCCGTCAAAAAAAGAGATAGCCATAGTTTACTGAATAAGTTAATCATGACGATATTTTATTAGAAATGTCATTCGTGGCACTGTCGAAATATTTTTCGCCAAGGTTTGTGGTATAAATGCCGGCAAACTTCATGAACACTACCATAGACCAATATGCATGCGCAGGAGACATTTTTGTACATAAAATTGCTACTGCGCAGCTCTTTTGGCCTATGGTAGTGTTCAAGAAGTTTGCCGGCGTCTATACATCTGCTTTGAAATCGTTGTATATCGAACATAATAATTTTGTTTTTGTGCATAAATATGTCTAAAAACCAGATGAATCAGTGCTTCAGGCTGTGTGTTTAATTACCATATATATGGTGCCATTAATGTCCGGTACTTTCTCAGCGACACAGTATCGATATTGGCTCTCAGAGAATATTTTGTTACATGTATCAAACATGTAACAAGGGTCGTCTTTCGCTTTGCCATGTTCGCCCACATTTGCATTATGGAATAAACTAATCTGGCAAAAGATTTAAAGTAACTAAAGTAACTAACTACAAAAATGTATTATTTTCCTCTAACCGGCTCCATATCGATATCAATTACATTCTGGAGTACAACCCAAATGGCAGCCATTTCATTTGCCCAACGTTTCGTAGGTATGCACGCTAATTTCGTAGGTATGCACGCTAAATTCGTAGGTATTGGACATACCATATCCATGTCATTCCCGGATCGGTGATTTTTAAGATCGTAAGATTCCAGGGCCGCCAGTCCTTACTTATTTTTTCAGAAACGAAATGTGTAGAATAATGTAGTGTTAGTATGTGCTATGAGTGTACGCATACTTGCTAGCTTGGATTGAGGGCCAATTTTTAGGTATGAGGTGCTAAAGGTCCACGGAAACAATTTCCATACATACATACATAGCTATACAGAAAAATTTTGTGTCATGCTCTGCAACTGTAACTCCTTCTATATCATTTGTTTACATTTTGTTAAAAACCGTAACCAAATCGTATCATCGTCTTTTATTTTTGAACCTCCATACCTATATAGGAAATATATTCAAATAACGCTTGTTGGCTACTATAAAAAATCTCCGAAGTCCGACATATTTTTAATAGTCAAACTCGAATTGTAATATAAATAACTACAGGACTTCAGTGATTACATAACATCAGGCACACAAAAAATGATAAGGTAAAAGAATATGACAGTAAAATATTGAGTTGCCCTGAGTACGGCCCTGCACGAACAAACTGATATGTGTGCATAATAGCCACGCTTTCAGCGAATGTGTGCAGATACGCTCGACGCATTTTCCGTCAGATGTGTACCGATTCATTTGACGGAATAGACGCGACCGAAGATACGTTCGACGCATCTTCCGTCAGATATGTTCCGACCCTAACAGATTGCTACGCTAGAGCAATGAATACAGATTTACATAGAAGCGCAGTTCTTAAGGATTTCGTGTGCCGATTCCAAGTAGGGACTGTCTTCAGTTTAGTTCGTAGTTGGCGCCGTTGGCAGCGCTGGCGTCGTTCTCCGTCTCTCTCGCTATCGTAGTTAAGATACACAGGAGGAACATTCGTCTCTCTTGCTCTCGTAGAGACAGCTGTCACAGCGCGACTGCCACGCCAAGCGGCAATTTGTCAAGCAGAAAGTTTGTCTTCAAAGCGCCCATATGAAATGCGCCTCTATGTAAATATCTGAGCTCTTAGGCTAGTGAGTTTAGGGCTTAAACCCACGGCGCACACAGCTAACTTTTAAGTTATATGCGTATACAATTTTCATTTCTCTAAGCGCTGAAGAAAATTATCATGAGGTTACATTTCTATAAAGTTCTCGAAAATAAGTAAAGTCTGCGAACCAGACTTGGCCAGCGTCGTGGAATATGGTCTATAGTGTAGAAGGCCCGTGCTGAGCTGTAAGACAGTTATATTCCAAAGTGATATTATTACTACTGCAACTAATACTACAGCAGTGTATCCCTAGAAACAGTAATAATTGTAGAACTTAAGCACCACACATTCATATAGAATTCTAAGCCATTATTAACTTAAGTTCACGCTACGACTATTTACAGCATCCACCCACGGTTCCACAAAACTAAACAAACCAAACTAAAACATTTCTCATTCATCCCGTTGGATGACACCACAAAACCGTAGCCAATTAAAGTAAATATTAATTACAAAGTCTTTAATTAGGCTTCGACGACCGGTGTAATGAAATTATCGGGAAAACTAGAGCGGCGGCGTCGCCGAACAAAATAAACGTCTTCCCAGGCGAGATAGAGGAGCTACAAATTAACAAAATTACACAACAGTAGGGAAAAGGTACCAATTTCATAGAACACGTCCCTTATATGGAATACCGTAATATTTCTGAAACTAAGCACCACAAATATTCTAAAACGTTTTTAGCACAGGGACTGGATTACTATTTGACAAAATACAAGGTAGAAAATGCATTTTAATGTTGACAAAATTATATTTGAACTGAATTAAATGATCTCTAATTATTTTTTCTTTTCACAGAGTTAATTATTACAATAAAAAAATAAATTCTATATCACGGTGGACTTTACATAATAGGTGCAATCAGCGGACCTAAGAAAGACCTCTCAGATTAGAAATTATTGGGTAACTAATTTGTTGCTTACACACGTCATTCCTTGTGGGGTCGAACCCATAACAATCGGCGTGTTATTAATAAACGAAGCAAAAACAAAGAGCGCTATGCCTACCGTACAGACAAAGGAATCAGTTGTATTTATGACAAGACAATCGTACCCTACCCGTAATTTCTGAATATAATATTCATATTATCATCTTACGGCAATAGGCTCGCCCCTTATTACGTGGGACTAAAGTATATCTGGCGAAATGTGGGTGTAGAAATACACCTCTGCCTACCCCTTCGGGGATAAAAGGCGTGACGATATGTATGTATGTATGTATTATCATCTTAATCATCAGTTTGGTTGTTATCAGATTTTTGTCATATTTTTTATGTGAATAGAGAAAATTACCACTTCAAAATACTTCAAAGTACCTATCGTAACAGTGTACAAATAAACCGAACATCCACGTACTCTTTACTTCCTCACTCAGTATGGCAACATAAAATATTAGGAGCCGTTGCCGTTGACTCGACTTCTCTATTGAACTAATTCAGTTTCTCACTGCCACCCGCGCAAATGTGCTCCGCAGCAACAAATTGTAATTGTTACCAACCACTATTTCTTGTTTTTCAGACAGACTTGAGGAAATCTTTCAGTGTTCTATTTGATTGTGTGTCTCGTGTTTCAATGTGACGTTTGAAATAATTGACTACAAAGAGATGAATAATATTAATTATGCAATCGTAAAATGGCTTTATATTATTTTATAAATCCAACTGTGCCTTGATAGTCGAAACTTTGTTGCAAATATAAGGTAATTATTTCAACTTTACCTTTGAGAAATCAGCCGTTTACTAAGTACCTATTAGTAGTGCAGTCGATAAAACGTAAAATTATTATAATACTACTTTGTACCGCCTAACAGTCCATTATTGATTTCTTTTTTAATTTTTTCTCTCCGTAAGAACCATCCTCGTACTTCAAGGAATATTATAAAAAAAGAATTAGCGAAATCGGTTCAGCTGCTCTCAAGATTTGCGCTTAGCAACACATTCAGCGATTCAGTTTTATATATATAAATATAATAAGACATATTCTCCACGTTATATCCGTATTACTCTTTGTGCAACCGAGAATTTTTACATATTACCGCGAAGTAGTAATTAATAGTTTTAGCTATAGTCAGAAATTCTATGAAAAATGTGAATCCAGTGCAAGTAACTTATTCGCCAACCATCCGTTAAAAAGGTCTTTAATAAAATGTCCCTTAATGTATACCAAGTAGTCTGGCAACAGGTCCATTTAAATTAATTAGACTATATTGATTTTATTTCCATTTTTTATTCAAGTATTCCTCAGTGAAAGTACTGATAATTTAACTGAGTACTGCCAGCGGTTATTCGGGCGAGGTACAGTCACCAACAGAAGTGGATGTACTTTTCATCGTCCTAATTAATTACTTTTCTCAATATCTTGTAGGTTTTCTAGACGAAAAAACTCATATACTAATAATATAAACTGAAGAGTTTGTTTGTGTTTTTAGTTGAACGTGCTAATCTTGGGAACGGCGGGTAGAATTTAGAACTAATGATAGAATTTTTTAATAATAAATAACATCTCGATCTCAGAGCCACAAAGGCGAATCAGTAGCTCTAAATGACACGGGTGTAACCGTGGTCTCAGCTAGTAATTTATAAATAAAAAAGAATTATTATAAAAGTGTTTTGATTAAAAGAAGAATCAGCAAAGATTTTGAAGTGCGCGGTGTTTTTTGTTGCCGACTGTATATTATTTGCTCTTTTTACTTCGTTTTATAAAGATGATTTCTGCATTGGGCACAGAGATACATTAAAATACATTTAAATAATTTGTAGGTGTCTCTGATTGTCAGTACAAGATAGATATAGGACACCGTATTCTCTGAGTAAAGCCAAAAAAGCAAGACTATTAGTAATTAGTAGAAAAATGTAATTATCGGTTACTGGGATTGTTTAGAATCTGTAATATTATTAATTTATGGTATTGTTCAGTGCGATAGAATAGTTTTGGAATTAATTAGCTTAAGTTCAAGTACCAAGCTTTAATCGATTCTATACTTTAAGTGTAAAAAGCTATTCAATTTAGTCTATTAGTATTAAATAAAATGAAGTAGTAGAAGTCTCGTTAACATATTTTAAATATTTTTACAGATTATGGACAGAAATACTGAGTAATTTCTAGTCGAGCAAAAGCTACACTACAGAATAAAACGTTCACGCTCGGTTACTACGTATAGCACGTGATTTCACTGAAACATATAAAAACAAAATGGGAACAGACGGCTTCACCGAAACGGGATTTCATTTAATAAAACTCTTGTAAGCTGTAAACCTGTTACTGACGGGCCAAAACTAAAAGTTTTAGACAAAATTGAGATACCTGTATCATAAGGTACACAGCAATGAAATATTTTTCTTTTTCATTTAATTTTTAAATATGATTCTACCATCATCAGTCTTTTTTAAAACACAGGCATCTTCACACCAGGAGAAGGGTCAGGTCATGCTGGCCAAGTGCGGGTTGGCAGACTTCACGCGCGAAAGGTCGCGTACATTATTGAGAACTCTAAGATATGTCGGTTTCCTCACGATGATTTCCTTCACAGTTGAGCAAGAGATAATTTAAATTTTAATACGTAGATAGCTTCGAAAGTCAACGGGGCGCGTCGTGAGTTTGAATTGAACCCTCCGCGTAACAGTCTGTTGGTCTCTCCACTGGCGGTTTCACCACGGAATTAGAGATGACATGGTGCCTTTTCTAGAGATAATGTCCTGAAAACTCGTATAATCATTTATTATGGCATCACAATAACTATCTCATAAAACTAGAATAATTTACCTACAAGGGCAAGGGTAAAAAATATTTATGAAGTTACGTCCCCGTAAATTAAATCCAAAGAACAAGTCCAAGGATGAACATTATAGTTTATACAGCTGAGGAGTTTGTTTGTTTGGTTTAAACAGCGTAATATCTAAATTTGATATTGATTTGTTCTGTGCAAAAGTTAAAAAAGTAAGGCAAACGCTAATTTCAGACTATTTTGACAGCACCGGATGACTAGCGGCCGGTTTCGATATTCGATCTGTCCGAGGATTTGGGGATTTGGCATATAATTATGTTGAATGACATAAACTCCATACAAAAGTGTCAGACATGCGTCTCGGGTCGCCGGATCCGTGGATGGATTGGATGTTGGATTTGGCGGCGAGTTGCCGGTGGCTGCTAGAGTGCCTATTCATTTGTTATTTATTTTAAACGACTTTGTCGTGCTGTCATTGTTTGTTGGTAACAAACAATAATGGTAGCATGATAAGGTCAGTCAGGAAATATAACATTTTCATTATGTGTGTTTTATTCCATTGTTTGTTATTTTTGTGATTTTATTGATACTTTTATGCCGCAGAAGAGAAATGTACTTATAGTATATATATTTCTTTTTTGTTGCATATGTCTATGTGTTTTGCATTTTGTGCTCTGAATTGTTCAGTGTTCCTTAGAAGAACCCCATATGTGTGAGCTTGTTATTAGCATAGTATAAAAAGACATACAGTAAAAAATAAAAGACATACAGTAAAAACAATACCTACTTACTGAGGCTTATTCAAACACTGTCTAATTATTTTAGAAAAATATTACAATTGCTACGCTACATGAATATTATAGTGTAAATTACTTATCTATACATATAAATACATCTATACACATAAATAAAATTGGAATGTCTGTTTGTAATATTAAAATAACCGCTTTTTACTAAATGCATATGGATGTATACTCGGTACATATACCGAAATGATTTTTTTACCATTTTTGTATGTCTGTCTGTCTGTTTGTTTTCATTAATGTTTGGAACGGCTGGACCGGCTGACGAGACGTTGACTGGCGGATAGCTGATGTACCAAGGAGTAACTTAGGCTACAAATTAACTGGATACGCGATATAGTTCCCTCAGGACGCGGGTGAAACCGTGGGAAACAGCTAGTTTATTATATTACAATAATTAACGATAAATAATTATTATAAAACAGTTTGCATTTTTCGTGCGGTGACAGATTCGCATACAAAGTGTCAGTCAGCACCTATTTCATCCCGCAGCACAGTGGCTCCGCGCTCTAAGAAGGGCAGTCATAGAGGTTTCGCGCAACGAATGGCTATTGAAATGCATAGTAATGCATGGTATTATAGATTTTTTTTATTAACTGAGGTAAAGATTAGTAGAAATAAAACAGATTATATCAGAATAATAATAATTCATTCAATATAAAACTGAGCTATTTCTTGTACAAAGTAAAATAATTGAGAAAGGTGAATTACAGCTACTCTGAAACTTAATTGGCATAAATTACTATTACAATAATACCACTTAACTAGACTCTTAGTAATGACAAACACAAATATGCATCAAATAATTACAATTAAATAGTTTTATAGGCACATTGAACAAATCTAAGCAAATCAAATAATTACAATCTAAAGTTTTCTAAACTACTTATAAAATGGCACAGATTTAAAAGGACAATAAATTTAACAGGTCAGCTGATAGAACAGACTTCTTCTTTCGTGGTAATTTCCTTAAACTAGTAAGGTATGGATCCAAATTAAAAAGAAGTCTGTGCATCAGATCGGTGTTCGTGACAAGTCGAGACATTTTTCTTGTATAATCACGCCTAAATCATTTAATTAATTTATTACACGATTCAGCGGCCTTTTTCGAGAGCTCACCGATAGATAACAAAGCAGAGTAATTCTAATTTCCAAGTTTTTTGTGTCAATATTTTCGATATCTGGCAGCAACTGCGCCAGACTTTTCAAAACTTGACGACATCTGTCTGTTTCAGAAGTAGTCTTCTTAATAGACAGCCAAGTGTCGAGTACAAGCATTCTTGTAAAAGAACACTTAAATGTTGTACCTAAAACAAAATACAAATAGTATAGTGTGGATTTTTGAATAATGATATCTCGTAGACACCTTTAACACCTGGCGTAGATCCTAGGTACCACCTACTATCGCAGCATATCGCAGTCAATTTTCTTTTAAATTTAAAATATAGTGTTTTTAATGTCTTTACATAAAATTGCTTTTGTAGGTTATGGTCAGAAAGTAGTTAAAAGCTTCGACATAGATAAAGTAAAACAAAAAAAGGAATCTTTTAATTTCAGTGGCGTAGCACCGATTAAAAAAATAACACATGTATTAAAATGATAGAAAATGCTTAAAATACACTTTACATACCTTTAACTTGAATATTCATTGTAAAACATCCGGTCACAAACAATTTATTCTTTAAAAACAAGTGTCACTAAAAAGACTAAATATCACGCGCTAATTACGCTAACGAACGGACTTGTAATGCGTTCACTTTAGATGCACAAAACTATAAGTAAGAAAAAACAAAATGAAATTATTTGTGTTCCCTCATATAGTGTGATAAATAATGAGTAATTAAGTGAGGTATCGTCTTGTAATTCAAACATCGTGATTGGTACCGTATGACCTACTACGGAACCACTGTGCGCAGGTGTTGTGGGAGGCGGTTAAGAATATAAAGCATTTTTCAGATATCGTTATCGTACAAATCATGTTAAAATAAAGCGATTGACATAGCGGTCGTTTAATGGATGGGTAACCATGGGATCAGCTTGCAGAGTCTATGTTATCGATATGAAGTATTTTGTAAAAAAATTCGTGCAAACTACGTTAAGGTAAAGCAATAAACATCACGGTCATTTTATGGATGGGTGACCGGGCTATGAGATTACGGAGAACATGTGTGGGTCATACAATTTTATTTAACGGGTCTTATTCGCGATATTTAATTAATTTAAGGTATAAATACCTATGTTTTACCGACGTTTCGGCCGTCTTACAACAGCCTTGGTCGCGGCAGGACTGATGTCATCTCAGCGTCGTCCTTGTGAAGTGCGGGTTTCAGCAGCTACCCTCACTTGTTTTTTATTTTTATCCGAACTGTCGGTACGTCGACACACAACACTTATGACACACACTGATGAGCTGCGTTACTGCGGCGGGGTTTACATTTGTTGATTACTGGATTCCAAGTTGTAGACAGTCTGTATCCATCTTCCCGGTTGAAATTTTTATGCTTTTTGATTTCAACCGCTTCACGTACTATCCTGGAGTAATAGTGACGATCGGTAGATAAGACCTTTGGTTGATGTAATTCGATCCAGTGGTTTGGTCCAGACTCCAACAAATGCTCAGCTATGGCAGACTTGTTTATTTGCCGGATTTTTACAGCTGCGATATGTTCCTTGACCCTTTCAGCGATGGTTCGTTTGGTCTGTCCGATATAGGAACTACCAGAACTGCAGTCGACCTTGTAGACGCCAGGTGTTTGTAGAGGAATGACATCCTTCGGGGTGCGCAGATTGTGTGCTACCTTGGAGAGCGGACTATATACAGTCTTTATGGAGTATTTTTGTAGTACTGTTCTAACTTTGTCCGTCACTCCCTTTATGTAAGGCATGTAAGCCGGTACTCTGCTTACTTCTGGTTTACGGTCCTTCCTCTTCAGACGTTGTATCTTCTTGTTGAATCCGTTGCACCTAAGTACCTCCTGGACATGTGACAGCTCACTGTTCAAATGTTCAGGGTCACAGAGGTCATACGCTCTGTTTACTAGTTACTACGGACGACTTACTTGTATGACGGCCGAAACGTCGGTAAAACATAGGTATTTATACCTTAAATTAATTAAATATCGCGAATAAGACCCGTTAAATAAAATTGTATGATGTATACAAGTCGCGAAAGCTTAAAATCGATTATTAACATGTGTGCGGTTTATAAAAGGGGGTCAAAAATATGGTTATTTTCGAGCTAGGATGCGCCGTTACCAAGATATATAATAATATGTGATAGGTACTTAACTAATACGAAGGTAGGTAACTAGGTACTTATTGCATGAAATTAAAATCACACTTGAATCGAATATTACCTTACAAGGCATATTTTCTTACGTCTGCCATGTTGTTTAGGTACAATGATTACTACTTTATTCTGTGATTTGGCCAGACATCAAAGTAAAAATATAAAAACTATTATAATACGTCATTGCCAGACATGAGATATTGAAAAAAAGTTAGTAGATTAGTAGGAACGTGCACATTATTTTAAGTGGTTATAGGTACATACATTTCAAAATAATTTAAATAATTATAATTAATAAAATTTTCTTTTTTGGTATAAGCCAATTAATGAAATCGCAGATTTTTTTAATCCTTATTTATTTATATCTTTAAACAGCATAAAGAATTTCAATGTCTCACAGCACAAGTCGTATGCACCATCTTAATTAATATTCATAAGCAAATAAATAAGTAAGGAACAAAAAACAAGCACGTGCCAGCCCCCGAAAACATGTACCTAGTTACGAACTAAGGCGATATACGTAACTAGGTACCGCTCTTCCCGCGTCTCACCTCTTGCCCCCCGCACGATTGACCCGTCTAGACGCGTTCGTCGAACGACTGTATGGATTATTTGACTGTGTTATTAGCATTTGGTTATTCATATATGTAACTATTACTGCTATATGTCTGTAAGCTCTCCTAAGAGTAAATAAATAAATAAATAAAATGTCACATTTAGGTATTAAATATTTTTGCATTTGTCTACCTATAAATGTTCCACATAGTATAAAGTCTCGTCTAGGCAACACACAATGTATAATCCATATTTTGTTATAAGTTCAATTATGTTTACGTAAACGGCATTTTCAAAACAATAAATATTTTATCATCACACACGGGTAAACATCAACCCTTCCTTTCCTACAATAATACTGTATTAGATCCACAATTACACATATAGAACAACATCTTCAATACATCTACATTGAATACATCTTCAGTATTCCAAGCATCCCTGTCTACGATTGAATAAACTTGTGGTACGTTGTGTCAATCCTAGTTTCTTAATGATGGTCTCACACTTCCTTATGTGTGTGTGCCTTTCATTCGACGCCATTCATAAGGCTTACCTTTCAAAAGGTGGGTACTACTATTGGTTCTCACAGTTACTGGGGCTTTGATGAAATTATTTATTTCGTGGTTGCTTGCCTGTGGTTTCTATCTTTATACGCGCAACAATAATCTAATTTATGGTTGTATATTACATGACATAACTGCACGCCTTCATCTTCGAAGGGGTAAGCAGAGGTGTATAACACACCCACACTTCGCCAGTTATGTTTCGGTCCCAATGTAATAAGGGGCGAACCTATTGCCATCTATCGGGCACATTGTTAAGCGAGCGATCATTAACATTCAATACACACATAACTTCGAAAAGTCAGAGTTGTGTGCCCGGGGTAACCGGGTATAGATCCTGAGACCATCGTCTCGGCAGTCCGTTACGTATACCACTGGCCTATCGCCGCTATATTACAATAATAATAATATGCTAGGGCATCTTACACACGCATCGGATGGCAGAACCTGTACTATGGTAACAATGTGACGTATCACACTCATATACCTATCCTTAAATACATACAAAACATAATTATATCGAACATATTATGCTAAACTTGATAGTCGACGACGACACGCCAGACCTAAACGGAGATTGCGGGACGTGCATTCGACAGCGACTATCACAGGACGGGAATTTATAGCGGTCCAAGGGAGCGGTCTTTGCATAGCAGTGGGACACATAAATAGGCTGATTAAAAAAATATATGCTAAGCACGTAAAGCTTTGTCCTAAATGACCCCAGAATCCAGAATTTAACAAGTAAAAGAGAGTTTTGAAACAAGACTGTTATTATTATTTAGAATCTTTACGATATGTCAGCACTTGGATATCCTACATAATAGTAATATGTTTACCTACTCAAGACAGCACTTACTAGTTTTGAGTATGATATCCTTGTACGATCGGGTGACCGGTAACCGGGTAACGGAACAAAGGTGGTGTCTTCTGAAGTGGCTTCGATATTTGATACTCGTGAGTGGTAGTGTGCTGTATGAGTGCTACTACCATTCGAATTATTATGTAACTACACGGCACGCACAAATGAATTTTCTGAGTTATGTGCGTAAAAAATGTTTAATTATAGCTTGCTAAACGGTGAAGGAAAACATCGTGAGGAAACGTACATGTCTGAGAGATCTCCATAATGTTCTCGAAAGACATATAATGTGAAGTCTGCCAACCCGCACTTGGGCAGCGTGGGGGATTATGGCCTTACCCATCTCATAGTGAGAAGAGGCCCTTGCCCAGCAGTAGGACAGTTTATATATAGGGCTGATTATGATGATGTAACTATAGGTAAAGCTAATATTATTTATAAAGCGCTAGTAGTACCATATATAATGTATGTCTGAATTTAGACATATAACTTAGCCCTAAAAAATAATTTACTTTGTATTCTTTGATTTGCTTGACATAGCATTCGAACCTAACTAGAAGTTCCGGAAATTAACGCGTTCAAACAAACTAGCAAACAAAGGCTGCGTCTTTGTAAAATTTGTATAGATTGATATACACTAATCTAAAATACGTACCTACGTAAATACGTGCATTCTGATGGCTGAAAATGGATCTTAATCTCCGACGTCACCAGCCGCCGGCAAAGACGTTCATATCCTATTCCTCACCGTCACACAGTTACCTAAAATATATGCAAAGTGACAATTATGCAAGCTATTTTTTTTTTATTTTTTTTTTTACCACATACACACATCACCATCTAGTCCCAAACTAAGCAGAGCTTGTACTATGGGTACTAGATAATGGATAAACATACATATATACTTTTTTTTGTAAATACATACATATTATACATAGAAACACCCAGACCAAGACAAACATCCATGTTCATGCACACAAATGTTTGACTTGTGCGGGAATCGAACCCGCGACCTTCGGCGTAGCAGTCGCTTACACTCCCGCTGCGCCAACCGGTCGTATTTTCATATTCATAATTATAAACTATTTATGAACGATGATTTTATTATGATGAATAGTTGAGCTTGACAAAATGATCACAACAAAATTTGTGTATAGGCTTTCGCAGTCCACTGCTGGTAGTGTGGCGTATTGGGTTGGATGTCAAGATTTCGTTTTCTTCATTCCGTTTGTTCGTTCCGTATTATTTGCTTCGTGTATTTTCCTTAGTCCTTTGTATCTGCTCTGTGGTCACCTCTTTCGGTACTCCCGAAATGAAATGAGGTACCTAGTATTGTTCATCCGTCACAACACGGAATCTGTATTTATTTTTGTGTTGAGTCCCCTATCCTATTCACATGAACGACGACACTCGTTTTTACGTCATAGTATTTCATAGATAGAGAATAGACATAGAAAATGTTTCGCTAACAGAAAGAGGTAGAAAAACTCCTGGCATACGTATTTCTCTTATATTACCTTGCTAGCTTCTGCTCGTGGCTTTGGGTCGGTTATCGAGTCAAAGGGTGATGGAAAAGTGCATTGAGCTATTTTGATGTATAAGCTGTATAACTGCAACCCCAAATAAATTGGGACCAGGGCAAGACAATCAAGCTGTGTATCTGCAAAAACCGTTTTATCAAAATCTGTTCAGTTGTTTTCGTGTGAAAGATAAATGAACATCCAAACATTTTACATGAATGTGTGAATGTTAGTTTCTCTTTCACAAACGTATTCCTAGTCACAAACGTTCACGTTTATCACAGTAGGAATACTGTACCTACATCACTGATTGACTTCTGTAATAGACGCGAAGCTGTTGTAAAATATGAAAATAGAAACAAGTACAATTCATTCTCTATCTTTTAATCAGTTTTTTTGTTGCTTGGCTCTCATTATCTATCTATAATATTATTGCATAGATATCTATAAAATGCCTATATCTATGAGATTCAATGTTTCCATCCTTAAAAAAGTCCAACATACCATGTCACGGCATGCACGCGTAGTAAATGCTAGTAGGGGCGGTTCGCGAATTGCGTCGAGTAAATTACTTCAATCCATTTATGTAGACCGCACAGCAGAACAAGCCTTGTGACGTACCGCTAACATAGCTAAACGTACTCTTAAGGGTATGATGCTCTTTGATATTTAGACGCGTAAGTAGAGAGACAAACGTTATTTTGAAAGGAATGTTTGTAAGAATGGTTGGTTATTTAGTAATAGTACTATGATTGGAAATGTTTCGCAAAATAAGTTGACGGTTTTAGATGTTCGAGATATATTCCACGTACTGTCAGCTACATGCCCTTACATTTACGTGATCTAGAATGGTTATATCGTCCCAACTAATGATACATAATATACTTAATGTCTTGTTAGATTTCTAGACAAAGAAACCTTACTTGAATCATAATTTATAATAATTGTATTTTAGTTCCGAAGCACCCGGCAGCGGCTAGCATGTCATGTAAAGAGTAATGGCGTACTGTTGTCTCTACCTACCCCGATGAGAAAAGGGGTGAATATATACGTATGTGAATTTTAGTAATTGGAGAGTATAATTCATAAAAGACACAGCAAAAAAATTTGACGTGTAGCGCCTTTTGTAATTGACTGTATCTTTATTTCGGATATCCGACATTGAGGAACTTTTACAAGCGTCATGATTTCTATGTGTTATATGAATAAGTCGCAGCCAGCTTAATCAAACGTTAAACGACGTTGAAAGTCTTAGTCAAAAGTTTAGGTTGACTGAGATATTGCTTACAACTCTCCCTTGCTTTTAATATATACGTAGCACGCAGGAAGATTTTAATCCCTAACAATCGTTTGAATCCTTGCAGTCTTTCCCCAGTACGGTCTACTTGCTCTTAACACGCTAGACAGTAAATACGTACCTTTATCTAAAGATATATATCATCTACGCCGTAGCTGACGACTTGTGAACGTATGAAGCGATACAAACCAAGGAGCAAATATAATACAAACAGACTGACTGACACTTGTCGTTTGAGAGATGTGTTGATGACGTGTTTGTGCGCCACAGGTGAACGAGCTGCGTGTTAGGAGTTGATTGGAGCTTTGGTTCTGTATGTAATGAAATGTGTGGCTGAACTAGAACAGATAAAGTTATGAATATAGCTAAGATGAGTAGTTACCTAAAGCGTAAAAGCTTGACAACCAAACTCATTTTCACGTTTGTAATATTACTAGGAATTACAAATTATTTCGAGCCTTGAATAGACGAAACCTAAAATCCAAAGGGATAAAGCAATAAGTACGTAAGTAACCTCATGTTAACCTACATTTTTTACCTAACTCAAAAACATATTATGAACTATTAAGATGACCAAAAACTTAAATTTAAGTTTAGTTAAAAATAATTCCGTAGGTCAACAATCTTTAAACAACCAGCTTTGGAATACAATTCGTAAATAAATGAACATTTATTGATGTCGTATGACATCAAAAAAGTTGTCATTGCGAAGGGCTCGTTGACCTCAGTCAGGAATGAGACAACGGTTTACAAAATGTTCTGCGACTCACTTACACCCAAATAACTCGAATTTCTATTTGCACCTAAATACAACAGTGTTTAAACTTCTACTAAATACCTAACGGTCATATTTACATATTTGCAATGCTCCACATCAGCGTCCAATATTTGTCCAAGTATCTGCCTTAGGGAATTTGTTATTACCTAATCGATTGCAAAGAAAGACAAAAATCTCTAAGAAGACATGCCATACATTTTATAGCAGAACTATCTCCATTATCGTTTACACCTACATAATCAACATTATTGTTTAAAACTATGATGACCATGCCGATGTCATAACAAATATAAAGACTTTATTAATGGATTGTAATTTGCTTAGAGTATTAAATAAATAAAGAAAGGTATAAGAAAGTAAGTGTAAAAGGACCATTACCAAAAACAAATTCTTACAAACAAGAAAATTAAACTCCAACAATACATCCACATTTATTTATTTACCTTATATTATACGCTCTTGTTAATTAATTACTGTTTGCTGGTACTTTTAGGCAATTAATGTCTCACCGATCTCGTGAGTAAGTATTTGTAGCAGGTCCTTGAGAAAGTATTTTTGCTACATCTGGTGGTAATATTTCTTGTATAAATTAGTCCTCAAATAAATCCATAACACACAATAAAATTGGTTTTTGTTTACTTTCGTACGTACAGACGCAATTTTCTTAAAGTATTACTTTCGCGCATTTATTGAAATCAACTTTTAGCTACGTTTATGACAATCTTGTGTGTTCTAATAAGTGAATAATATAATTATATTGCTACAGAATTAACATCCGGTTTCTAACATGTTAATAGCATTTAGGTTTTTAATTATGAGGTTATTCTAATATAATTCGGATTTATTTCACTTCGCCACAGCATCACAATTGCCGTAATTTCGGTTGCAGCATAATATCTTTCAGGTCCACGAAATAGATACAACCATCGTGTTCTAGAGAAGTATGGTTACAGCTGCTTAAACAGCTGGTCTACCACTTTTTATAGTATAAGTTCGAACATAAAGTGTAAAATAACTGCTAATCACACACTGAAAGTTAACATAGCATAGGTACGAATTTGAAGATGGACCTGGTAGTGGCGGTTATCGAGAAGCTCTCGGAGTATCATGACAAATTTGTGATCGCCGGTCATGGTTTCGACCTTCCACAACAGCCGCCTGAGGTTCACTGAGTCGTACGCTGCAGAGAGATCCACAAAAATGGCGCCAGTTATTGTACGCAGTTCAAACCCGTTCTCTCTATACTGCGTCAGTTTCAGTGTCTGGTTGCAGCATGACTTCACCGGTCTGAAACCTGCTTGCTCTGGAATCAAAACCGGCTAGAACAAGTTCGTGAGCCTGGCCAGCAGTAATCGCTCGAATAATTTGTAAGTATGGCACAGGAGTTATATAGGCCGGCAGTTTTTTGGATTATCTGCTGGCTTGCCCGGCTTTAGTATAGCAATAACTTTTGATTTTCGCCAGAGTCGAGGTATTGAAGCATATTCCAAACGAGACAGCAGCTGGGCCTAGATGTTTTATTTGCTCCACTGAAATATTATCCATTCCCGAGGCTTTGCCGCTCTTAAGGCCATTTATTGAAGAGACTAGGTCGGTCAGGCTGAAGGGCTTACTTATTTGGTCAGTCGGACTAGTGCAGCTAATTAGATCTGGATATTTTTTAAGGCGGCACGATGACTTGCCATTCAAAAGAAGTTGATGGGCAATTTGGTTTGCAGTAACAAGATTAGGGGAGATTGGTGGAGGCGGGTCGTTGGTCAACTTCCGGATGGTATTCCATGCCTTCTTACTGTTGTGAGTCGTAGTAGTAATAGTGTTAATCCACCTCTTCTGATTCGAGTCACTAATACGCGATAACAGCTCTTTGCCGACCAAAGTGGTGTCCTCGGAGAGTGGGTCTTGACTGTATAGGGACTCATACTCTTTCAATAGGTCCGCAGAATCTTTCGAAAGCCCTGGAATGTAGGAAGTTCGACAGCCTCTAGGTATGCACTTGCGCGACACTTGCAATAATATTGACAAATCTATCGTAGTTCTGTGGAGTTGGTGGAACATTCAGATCTATGGACTGTGAGAACTGCGTCCAGTTAGCCTTGGAGTAGTTGAACCGGCGCTTTAACGGGAAGCTTACAGGTCTTACAACGGGCCGAATTGTACACATGATATTATATTAGCGTATTGGGGTGCATACGTTCTTGACGCACTGTGAGCTTATGGTATCACTGACAAAGAGAAGGTCTGGATTATAACCACGCTTCCATCGGCCACTGTTAAAGGAAGCCGGTTGTTTAGCGTTATGAATCAGCCTCAAATCATTTGCTTCAGCGCACTCCTCAACCGCTAAAGTCCGTAGAGTTCTATAACTCTCCCCAGCTTGTATTGTGGCTGTTAAAGTCACCGAGGACAACGCTTACGGGCTGGGCGTTGAAATTACTCGGGGAAGCAAATTGGAATGGAATATTAGGTGGCTTGTAAAGAGAGGTAACGGTGCAGTGTCCAAGGTCTAAGGTAATAATTTCGATTCCATTCTGGGTCATACATTCAGCTGATTTTATGCTTACGCTGAGAGCAGCAAACACTGCGCGTACCGTGTTTCGGGTGACAGATCTCAGCGATAAGCGTAAGTCCGGAAATGTGTGGCCAACTTTGTGATGCGTCTCTGTGGGTTTCTTGAACATACAGAACATCGCAGCCTGTGGTACAGCACAGTTCAGATAGTATGTCTGATTTTTCACTGGAAAAACCTACGATGTTGACAGATACAACACACAGAGCCGGTTTTAGGGCTAGACTGATGGTGTTTACCATCGTGGTGAAAGGATTGGCCAATCAGCGTGTGAGGCTCGCTGATTGTTACCAGAGTGCGCCGGACGTACGGGGTTCTGGAAGTACGTCACTCGTGGAGGCGCCTATCATGCAACCCAAATGTATATGTATGTACATATATTCATGTATCTTAGTTATTATATAAGAAATATAAAATCTAATTAAATAAGGCACACGTTGAGAAATCACTTACATCCCAACAAAACATTTATTTTCCTAGAGTAAACAAAATTATTTAAGCAGACTTATACAAATTGTTAGAAAGGACAAACACATAATACGCTGTATTTCCTTTATCGCAGATTAACTTGGTAATACGGGGCAAGCAAAAGGAACTTAATAAATAATGCTCTTGGATTACGTTACTGCTTTACTATTACTTAGTCGCTAAAGACTCTCATAATTATTATTTTTTACAGCATTTGCCCTTTTTTCTGTCTCTATTAATAACAACTCCACAGAACTACGATAGATTTGTCAATATTATTGCAAAAGTGTCGCGCAAGTGCATACTTAGAGGCTGTCGAACTTCCTACATTCCAGGGCTTTCGAAAGATTCTGCGGACCTATTGAAAGAGTATGAGTCCCTATACAGTCAAGACCCACTCTCCGAGGACACCACTTTGGTCGGCAAAGAGCTGTTATCGCGTATTAGTGACTCGAATCAGAAGAGGTGGATTAACACTATTACTACTACGACTCACAACAGTAAGAAGGCATGGAATACCATCCGGAAGTTGACCAACGACCCGCCTCCACCAACCTCCCCTAATGGACCCGCCTCCACCAACACTGTTGTTACCGCAAACCAAATTGCCCATCAACTTCTTTTGAACGGCAAGTCATCGTGCCGCCTTAAAAAATATCCAGATCTAATTAGCTGCACTAGTCCGACTGACCAAATAAGTAAGCCCTTCAGCCTGACCGACCTAGTCTCTTCAATAAATGGCCTTAAGAGCGGCAAGGCCTCGGGAATGGATAATATTTCAGTGGAGCAAATAAAACATCTAGGCCCAGCTGCTGTCTCGTTTGGAATATGCTTCAATACCTCGACTCTGGCGAAAATCAAAAGTTATTGCTATACTAAAGCCGGGCAAGCCAGCAGATAATCCAAAAAACTGCCGGCCTATATAACTCCTGTGCCATACTTACAAATTGTTCGAGCGATTACTAGTGGCCAGGCTCACGAACTTGGTCTAGCCGGTTTTGATTCCAGAGCAAGCAGGTTTCAGACCGGTGAAGTCATGCTGCAACCAGACACTGAAACTGACGCAGTATATAGAGGACGGGTTTGAACTACGTAAAATAACTGGCGCCATTTTTTGAATCTCTCTGCAGCCTACGACTCAGTGAACCTCAGGCGGCTGTTGTGGAAGGTCGAAACCATGACCGGCGATCACAAATTTGTCATGATACTCCGAGAGCTTCTCGATAACCGCCACTACCAGGTCCATCTTCTATCTGATAAGAGTCGTTGGAGATCTCAAAAGAATGGGCTGCCCCAAGGAAGTGTTCTGGTACCGCTTCTTTTCAATCTCTACACAAATGACCAACCCTCCTGCCCTCCAACACCTCCCGAATTATTTACGCCGACGATCTTGCCCTAACATCACAAGCTACAAACTTCGAAGAAATAGAAGCAAATCTCACTAAGGCTCTTAGAATCTTGAGTACCTACTATGAGGCAAACGCACTTAAACCCAACCCAACTAAAACTGAGTCATGTGCATTCCATCTGCGTAACAGCCAAGCGGGTCGTGAACTTTAAATAGAGTGGCAGGGAATACCTATAGCTCACAACCCACATCCCAAATACCAAGGCATTACTCTTGATAGGGCTCTCACCTACAGAAGGAACTACGAATTATAAAAAAATAAGGTCCTTACTCGCAATAACCTGCTCCGGCGCCACATTACTGCTAAGTGGGGAGCTGCTCCGCAAGTAATGCGAACTTCTGCCCTGGCGCTAGCATTTTCAGCAGGCGAATACAGATGCCCTGTGTGGAGTCGATCCGCGCATTCAAGGTCATGGATACAGCACTTAACGAAACTTGCCGAGTTATCACTGGTTGCTTAAAACCAACCCCGGTAAAGCTGCTGTATCCGCTTGCTGGCATCGTACCTCCGTATGTTCGTAGGGCCGTGGCAAGCTCGGCAGAGAGATCCAAAATGGACTGTGACCCACGGCACTCATTGCATGTCACATCCCAGTGCAGACAAGACTGAAGAGCCGTCGCAGTTTTGTCAAAAGTGTCCATCCTTTGACCCAGGAGCCATCAAATGCGAGGTGCGACCTATGCCGCGAAAAGACCCTTCTACCATCTTCTTTCGTGTCACCTGCCGAGAGTCCTCCACCTGGGCATCGCTTGCCATGGTCTATCTGGAAGTCGTTGAATAGACTCCGAACCCAGGTCGGCCGATGCAAAGAAAACATGTTTAGGTGGGGAATCTCGGACGGTACCGATTTGGCTTGTTTGTGCGGAGCAAGACAAACGATGTCCCATCTTACATCGACTAATATAAACTTGCCACGGCCTTGCCATTGCTATTAACATCAGCTGCGTTACAAGCTAATTTGGAAACAATTTAAAAAATGCTACGTATCTAGAACACATATATTATGTATCACAATATGTAAAAGAAACTTAAGGAAAAAAGTAAAACAACACAAAATTACACTAGAAATTGGCTCAGGTCAGAACCTAAGTATCTCATCTCAAAATTTTACCCGGTCTCAAATAGTACATTAACACTCTACCACCTAAATCTAAATAAATAAAACACTTTTATTTATAGTGGGGTTTACATCGTGTCACTTTTATTAACATTAAAGCTTCGCAGACTATTCTTACAATTTCTCTCAAGCTTTCAAAAAGAAACGGCACATTAACTCCCCGAGTGCAAAGTGAAAACTTGCAAACAGAAAATAAAAAATAGATAGGAAAACTTTCTCAGAACAGTTAGGAGCACTCGGACATAAAATTTAAATTCATAGCGTTTCTAGCTTTTGTTTATTACATCCAGAATGAAACTAGCTTATAACCACATCATAAAGGGAGATGCAATTAATCCTAATTAAGTATTTAAAATTGTGGACAATAAAGATATTCTAACCTAAAAAAAAGAGTTAATGCCATTCAGTTCCTAAAACCAGTGAAATAAACAAGTTTTTCGTGTATAGGTTACTGTACAATCATAGATACCATACAATTATGTTTCACGTAAAACTTCATAAGCCATTTTGTAACATAGCTTTTGCCATCACCCAATGAAAAATGAATTGAACCTATTAATAAAACCACTATTACAATAACACAACGCAGCTCGACCACAAAATCTACCGTGGTTCCGACAACTATGGGCTCTGCTAAATATCTACTGTGTTTGAGCCATTTGCTCTGTGCAGCGCAAAAACCGCGAATAGTACTGAAAATTACAACATATTGTTGGCAGATTTGACAATTAGTTTTGTTTGCTCCATGGTCTTATTTACATTGTCCATTGTTTACCGCATTCAATGTAGGTAACTTGTGATTACTAAACATGTTCGGTCATAAATTGACAAAAATTATGTATTCTATTACAGTAGTTGTACAAAAACATCATTATGATGCTTGGTGTTTATGCACCAATTTGCAGATTTACCTTACTTTTGAGCTCTTAGGCACCTCTCAAAATAATAAAATTAAATAGCCTTTTGTGATTAAATATGGCTGCCCATTGTAAAATGAATATATATATTATTAAAATAGTTTTACGTAAACTTACTAAAAGAGGCTTTGAATTTCTGACAAATGTTCTTTGACAAATAAACTGCAATATTTATTTCAAATCTAATGCGTAGGCTTTACGACAGACATATTTTAACTTTAACACGCAGACAAAGCCACGGACAAAATAACTGTCAGAAATGAAAATTTCTAGTTCGTTTGTTATTGCGTGAAATAAATTAAGTCTTCCGTAATTTATCGTCTTACGTATTTTATCTTAAAGATGAATATTTTCACCTTTGAGAATGTGATAAAAATAAATTTGAAAGTGCAAGCGGCACGTCACAATATACATATATTATAGGTAATAATTTGTACGAAAAAGATCTGAATATAAAACATTTTGACGACTCGAGTTTATAACTCTAAAATATAAAAGGCAACTTTTACAAGCTTTTGGACAGTTTTAATTTTTGAAGTGTTCTGTTTACCAATGTTGAATCGCACGGTGGCAGAACAACATAAAGAAGATTTATAGAACAAAAGACGCAAGAAAATACGGACACAAAGTATTGCTTGTACTCTTATAGTAAATATTTGCGATCTACATACCTACTAGTCTGTGTTCTGTGTAAACCTATTCTATGATATAACGCGACTCTTAAAACCAGGCGTATAACCAAACGTAATTATGATTACCTAGTAGAACTTACCGAAGCTACCTACAGTTGCAAGGATTATACCACAAAATTCAACCACTAGTTAGCCGCGGCCAAGTTTGTGTATAGTATTAATAGGCTTAAGACTTGAACCTATTGGGACCTAACCAAATTATTACTGGCAAACATTCAATATGCGGCCACCTGCCACTAATTAAAAAGGTACAGCCATTTCCATCGCACGACTAAAGTGTCAGAAAAATATTACTCATCGCAAAATTGAAATTGAAACGAGAATAAAAGTGAAATGTCAAAGTAATATAATGTGTACCTACGTTTATATGACTTTAAGATCATTTGGATCTACCAATATCGTCACTTAATAACGAGAGAGAAAATTAAGAATTTTATGGCCACTCAAAAGGAAATCAACTTCTCATTGATGGCTCCTTACATTCACCCGTACCTGCCCTCCATTAACCAAATTAATTTAATAAAATAATTATCTGCTTTAGGGGAGAACGCTTTTACGTGTTGAAAGGTATTTACGAATGGCTTCATTGCGAAATAGTAAATTGCCTATTTCGCAATGAAGAAAGCATTCACAATCCATTGCTTATATTCCCTTCGTGATGAAATTTGAAAGCATGAATACTTCATAGATGAAATCTTATTAGAGTAGAAATTACTCATAGTTGGAAGTTTTAGTTAGTTACGTTTAACAAAAAGTTTTCTCGGACGCGCATATTTTGCTTTTTTACTATTTACACTCAATTTTCTACAGTTGAGTTCGACTTTTATTTGCGTACTAGTTTGTAAAAAATATGACAGATTTATTTGCTTATATGCGTTGGCTATGTTGGCTTTCATAATAATAAGATTTTAACTTCTATTATTATTATTATTTATTTTATCACATAACGTTTTATTGCAGTTCAATCGCCTCCTTTTCCATTTATTTCTGACTTCAGCCTTTGGGAATCAGTCCTTATCAAAGAAGTCAAGCTCGCTCCTCATCTATGCCTAGATCTGATGCGATGTCCTTTTTAAATTGAAAAGTGTATCGGTGGTTATTACAAGCACATTGTCGTTTGACATGGGACAGATATGTCCTGCTTACTCCAATAATACTCTGGCAACCGCAATATCCCGATAAGCGGCAATAGGCTCGCCACCTATTACGTGGGATCAAAACACTGGCGAAAAGTGGGCGTTTAATATGCCTCTGCCTACCCCTTCGGGGAAATAGGCGTGAGTCTATGTATGTATGTATGTATGTACTCCAATAAAGCGTCATATAAATGTGGTAGTAATAGTATTTATGTATTTGTATAGTAGTGTAGTAGTATTTATGTATTTGTATTCAGGTACCAAAGTAGGCGACCCAGAGGAGTTGCTTGCCATTGACGAGATCTTCTGCACGGGTCGCTCAGAGCCGTTTATGATTGGTTCGATTAAGTCCAACTTAGGACACAGTGAACCCGCCTCCGGTCTTTGCTCTATTGCTAAGGTAAGTTCACTTGTCATTTTCAACATACAAAAAAAATACCTCGGTATTGCATTTTAGATGAAACTTCGTTGAGCGTTAAAAAATAACTTTATATAAAAAAATTAGGTTAATTTTTATGAAAGCATTTTATCAACACATTATGTAGGTATGTCCTCGTAGATTAAGTGGCCCACGCAAGCCTAAATGTTCTACGAGTTTAATCTGTTACCTACTTCTGAAAGACCCAGCACATCGATTCGGTAAAATTCAAACAACGACTCGCATTGCCCGTCACTATTCGCTCTCACTTCGCATACTAGTCGACCAAGCCAACTAGACGAATGTCAACGTGACAAAATTCAACATAATTCAACAATTATAATCCAGAAATTATTTATCGTAACGTGCGAACGCGGCGTGTGAACGTACAATGCGCCTGCAATCGGTACTAGGAATTTCTGGATTATAATTATTGAATTATGTTGAATTTTGTCACGTTGACATTCGTCTAGTTGGCTTGGTCGACTAGTAAGGTTCAAAATGACCTTGATTTTGAGTGCGAAGTGAGCGTCGAACTGACGGGAGAATTACCTTATAGAATGCCTCTTTTACGTCATCTCATACTTTATCAGCTGTCAAAATCTCGAAGTCAATTTAGTTCAACTCGCAAACACGCTCGCAAGAGTAGCGCTAGTGTAGATTCGAATTATCAACCGAGTTTTTAGAATGCCAATCAAGAAACTCACAGCGGATTCAGATTCGAAGTTTACAATGAAGTCTTACAGAATCACACTGCAGGTAACGTGGACGGAATAACAGAAGAAGCATTTTATGTATTTACAGACTTTGATTCAAGATTTTCAATGCTAATTTCTAAAAGATACATTGGCTCTTTTATTTAAAAAAATAAGGTAATTGTTGTGATACGAAGACCTATAGATAATAATTATCTTCAGTTATAATCATAAAGCCTGTTAGACTTTTATGTAGCCTTTTACACTTTCATAAATACTGCTAATTTCGTAACTTTAGTTATCATTGTAACATACACAGTAATAATATAAATATAGGTACGTATCACAAATGCAAGATAAGGAAATATCAAATACACACTTTGACAAAGTAACACATATAAATTACGACGTAACTTTTGGCGTGTTCGACAACATTAATTATGTTGCGACAGTTTTATCGGTCAGATATGATTCAGCTGCCAATCCACTAGAACTGAGAACGAATCTAGGGTAATCCCGTGAGGAATACTTATCATGAATTGAATGGATAATTTTTTAGTGACAGTCTGTAAAATTTACATTATTTCTTGAGCCTTTTTTCTTTTTGTTTTTATTTTTACGAGGTCGAAAATCCCTTCGGTACTCCGACTCTTGGGGAAATGAGAGCCGGAGTATGTGGTGTTGCCACTAAAAACTACCTCGACTTTCTCATGTACCCGTGTGTCGGAGGGTAGGGTTTCACCGAAGCATTCCTCGCTACCCCCCGACGGGTATTGGCCCGCCAGATGGTCAGGCGGGCCCCGAACGAAACCCCCTTGGCGGCGGATGAAGGTGTTGGGCGCCGCCGCCAAAACACCCAGCGACCGCAGAGGATAGGGCAGACGGCTACGCAACACCGCATCTCCTCTTCCTCTGCGGCCCCACCGCGACGCAGCAATGGTGCGCCCCCATTTAGTCGCGGGACATAGGGCGCACGGCAACGCAACACCTACATGCCTCTCCTCCCGCAACCGCACCCGACTGCGAGGGACAGACAGAACTGTCCCCCGCATCCGCACCGTTGGACGCATCCTGCGCAGGCCCCTCTAAGCCCACGCGGAGCGTCCTCTCCCGGGATCTCTCTTAGCTTCACCGTGGGTCGCCTATCCAAGGCTACTGAGCCCCCACCACGACAAGGTGGAGATCCCATGGGGGGATTATTTCCTGAGCCTACATAATTATGTTAAAACATTTTCTACTCGGTATTTGGTGGTCCAGAAGCCAATGATTTTCCGAAATTTATTCTAATTTAAGCAAAATTAAAATAAGGTTATCAAATAGTCCATAGCAGCAGCACAGACTTTCTTATTGATAGAATAACAGAACTATGCTGAATTTACCTAATTATAGATCGACTGAGACATACGTGCTCAAAGTATTATGAAATAAGGTAGGGTAAACAGTATAATGATTGGCACCCTAAGCGGTTTCTACTACTAAGTAACAAATTATCAGGAAAATACAAATTCAATAATATTTTCTATGGTTTGGTCGGAATTGTGTTTAAATGGGCATTAATAAAAATTAAACATCGTATTTAATAAAGCCGTTTTATTAGCATAAAAATGTGCTCAAACTTATTTCTTAAGAAAAGTACAATCATTGGCACCCTGGTATAGTTATTGGCAGTACCCAAAAGGTACAATCATTGGCACTGTTGGCCTAAGGCCGTGATACCCAGATAGTCTTAAGACTTGATATCCGGATCTTTATACATGTATTCTACGTATATTTATGAATGTTTATGTAACCTTCTAATATTTCTAACATAGGTCTATATTTGAAAGAAGTTTAGTTCATTTACCACGTTTTATATCTTTCTTTCGGCATATTTTTCTAATGTAGCTCATTTTGTCTCTTAGATACATTGTAGCAAATAAGCCCTGTTTCAGTTTCTCACAAGCATTTTGTTCGTAATATTTTTGTCTATACTAAGTTCTTTGTTTTAAGCGATATCTGTCCTGATTTCTGGGTACTTTGTAGAGAAAGGTTGCTATCTCTGTACGACCGTACCATAGTAAGTTGGGTGTAAATGCGAAAAAATATACAATCTAAAGTTGTTTGTATGCGAATTTGACGGAAAACAAACAAAAATCTGAACAAAATATGATTCTAAAATGTGCCAATGACTATGTTGTTGAACAATTTTTAAGTATAGTCATTGGCACTATCGAAAAAGACGATCCATCTATTTAATAGCTCAAAACTAACGTTTATTAAGCTTTAATGAAGATAACAGATACAAATAAATAGGTACTTTTGTGTAAAATTAATTAAAAATATTTTTTTCGCTTCGGAAAGTAATTACCTAACCTAAACATTTCATTAATTTTTAGGCAATTTTCCTAACATTTTTTTAAAATAGTTGTTAAAGAAAAATGGTTCATATAATGATTAAGATTTAAATATTTGTTCTGTGTATAAAAAATAGGTTAATTCTGCTTATGAATGTATTTCTTTGACATAATAATATGAGATTTTCCTAATATTCAGGATAATTCAACAGAGTGCCAATCATTGGGGGGGTGCCAACATTTCTATAGTTTAACCTTGTTCAGTTCCATAGCAATGATGATGCATTAACAACGGATTTTAGCTGGTGCTAATTAAATACCTATTGCGAAGATACAATAAAGCAAATCTATTTTAAATCACATTTTATGCCTATGACTTATGTCTCATAAATCCTCGTCTATTCTTTCTAGCTGTGTATCAAGTACGGTACCGGTTATATTCCCGCCAATCTGAACTTCCACACGCCCCGTGAGGGAGTGGTGGCGCTGGCTGAGGGCAGAATGAAGGTCATCACTGACAAGCAGCCCTGAAACAGAGGCATGTCGGGCGTTAACGGCTTCGGGTTCGGAGGAGTCAACGCTCACGCCTTGTTGAAGGATGTCACTAGGGATAAGGCAAGTTAACTTGATGATAATCAGTAACAAGTAACTGCCTGTCTGACCTCTGCAACCCAAAGGTCAGCGACATTCCATGGTTTAGTTTAGTTTCAGTCTATTCAGAGGTACTAAATCCGTACTATGACTGTCAAACATCTTTGTAACGGCCGTATCCGACGGCTTAACATGCACTCTGAAGCACGGGACAAGCGATAATTATTATTGAAATTAAACTACAGTTTATGGATTTTATCGCGTTATATGATCTAGAAACTATATTTTTATTACTAGCCGACGTTTCGAATTCTTTACAGGATTCATGTTCACAGCAGACTGAGGTGATTTTTGTCTTAATTTCTTGTTAGGTCTTCTGGTGACTTTGTCCTTCTTGGGTTTCATTAGCCTTATGACAGGGTCCCAAGCTGGAGGAACATTCCAACCGTCATCCCTATTGAAATTAGGGTGTTTTTAATTTCAATAGCCTCACGTCTCATTCTTGGAAGAAAACGGTGTTCTTTTACGAGTATTTGTGGTTCATCAAATCGCAGGTAGTGGTTGGGTCCTTGTTCCACATGTTCACACACAGCAGACTTTGTTGAGCGTTTATGTTTTATGTCAGCTATATGTTCTTTAAGTCGGATGCCTATGCTTCTCTTGGTTTGTCCAATGTATGAGAGCCCACATTCACAGCCTATTTTGTAGACACCGGCCTCTTGCAAGGGACACTTGACTGTTGGTAGAAATTGACATATCTTCGTTGGCGGCTTGTAGTAAGTTTTGATTGAAGCTCGCTTTAAGATGTACCCAAATTTGTCGGTCACGCCCTTGATGTATGGGAGGACAGTAGGTTGTCTTTCTACTATGGCTGGTTTTTCTTTCTTCAGGGATCTGTGACAGTGGCGCGGTGGTCGGAGCTTGTTGTCTTGCAGAACTTGGCTGACATGTTGAAGCTCTGCGTCCAGGTGTTTTTTGTGCTCAGCTTGGGACCCTGTCATAAGGCTAATGAAACCCAAGAAGGATAAAGTCACCAGAAGACCTAAGGACACTGTGAGCTCATTCTGCGTAAATAGTAACACCAATAGTTGAAAAAATGTTCGGATACTTTGAGATAACTTATACATTCAAGAAATTAAGACAAAAATCACCTCAGTCTGCCGTGAACATGAATCCTGTAAAGAATTCGAAACGTCGGCTAGTAATAAAAATGTAGTTTCTAGATCATTCAGTTTAAATGTAATAACAGTGAAACCAATATAACGCGATACAATCCGTAAACTGTAGTTTAATTTCAATGTGTAACATTCGCGTAATTATTCAATACGGACATAACTCCGAAAAGCGATTGGTGTGCGCGGTGAATTCGAACCCGATACGCCCTGCATGGCAGTCTGTTGGTATTTCCACTAGACTATTGAAATACATATATGTATATAATAAGTACCGAAAGGGCACACGAAAATCTACGATCCCCGCGCTATACGGATTGGAAAACGAAATATTTATTGAATACGTTTTGCATACTTGATAAACATTAAGATTTCCAACCGAGAGAGTAATACTCGTATTTGCTCTTAGAAATAGATTAAAATTTTGCACACTGTTTTAGGCGTGTATGTCTTGAGTATCTTGTAACGATGTTAATTTAATAAGAGCATTGAATGCTGATAACTAGATAATGTGTAATCAAATATTGAAAGTCCAATCAATGAACAAACAAAGAGTTAAACGGATATTTCAGCTCATAGCTGATATTAATTTGAATCAATTGGCTTAAAGATACGATTAGATTTTAAAATAATGATAATTTTACCAGTGATCACTGTAGGTTAAAGATGTACGATAAGAGCTTACCTACTTATTTATCCTACTTACGTGTAGCTTGAGATCGAAAATCTCTAATTTACTTCACAATCGGCGCTCTAATTAATATGTATTTATCAGTCTTATTCTTAATAGCGAGGGCATTTAGTATCAAATCTCAACAACATCAAGTTACATCAGATTCGGTTTCCACTTCATCGATTACATCGCTCAATATTTTGTTTCTTGTTTGTATTTTACAACCTATTTTAGGTTCGAAATATTCATTGAAATGTTATCTACGTATTATTAATATTGTCAACGTTGTCTAAACATCAGGAGTATATTAAATTTTGATGTTTATTTAGGTCGTTGTTGTTCGACTAATTATATTAAGCTCGCTGATATTATTTGGATTAAAAATAGATTTTGTCTGGCTCGTAACTTGCCTCACAATAATGTTTAATAAATATTATAAGTTTTATTTTGAGTATAATATTGGAATAGATGTAATATTCAGAAAGTAATGTATAGATTGTTGGTTACCTATTTCGAACAGTAAAAAATATTTTTGTCCATTTACATAATCATGAAGCTTTAAATTTTCTACTAGGAAATGCCTGTCTGTTATATTAAATTACCTGTGGTACTTATTTCGTTCGCTAGACTAGTTTGGCATATTTTCAATTTAGACTTTTCTTTGCCAGTTCATTTAACGCGAGCGCTTACCAAGAATATAATATGATTTTATTCAAGAGTAATAAAATCAAATGGTAGCAATCCATTCTTACTCAACATTCGATGTCGTTTGCCTGGCGGCGGTGCCAACTTGGGTGGCAGACTTAATCATCCGAAATATGCATTAAAACTCGTGCTTCGCATAAATCTATTCTACAGCCGTGGCCAAGATCTTAGACGAGCTGGAATCCAGGACGGTGGACGTCGAAATGATCAGACTGCTGCACTATCCATGATGACGACATTCAAGGACACGTTGTCAGAGGATACTCGTTATTGGGTAAGTTGGTTTAATAAAAAAACTCACATGCGTGCAACACTATGGTTTGCAGGTTCGATACCCGCTCAAGTCAAATATTTGAGTGAGTAAACATGGATGTTTATCTTAGTCTGGGTATTTCTCGGCATAAAACTATTTTGAACGCTATCCGTGCAGTACCGAAATTCCTATAGCGCTGTCCATTCCATTTTTTGCTACAAGATGTAAAATCTTTCCTACCATATACATTGTAACTGTTGAACTACAAAATAGCAATACCGTCCGAACTAAATAAGACAGACTTCCGTAAAATCTTTATGGATTCTTAACAATTATACCGCACAGCTTTTACCTTTGACATTACTTAGTTGCCCTGCAAAGATTTTTAATAACAGCATTCCTGTGCTTCGTGCTGGAAATTTATTTATTTATTTAGGACAACCAGTAGTTGTTACATTGTAATAAATGATAAAAAAACAAAATTAATAAGATAAAAACTAAATGCACAACATTTTAAGGTGTCACAACAAGCACCATAAGGTAACATTCACGTATATATATAAATGAAAAACAGACAATTAAATATTAAGTTACTAAAAACTAAATTGAAAAACACAATGAGAAAAGAAATGAAAAAAGACAATTAGACAATTTTAATAATAAACATAAATTAATCTTAATAACCTTAGAAGTGTTGTTTTAAATGTTGAGAGCTTGTCCGCAAATATATCTACTTTACCCGATATGGCATTATATGCTTTGGATAACCGATTCACGGGCGAAAATTGCTTTAAATTGGTCCTGGCAAATGGCTGGTGTAAAAGTCCTACATTAACTAAGTCACGCCTAGGTACACGGCGAGGGGACACGTAGTTTAAATGAATCCAAGAGGGATGGACAGTCGGTATCACTTCTTAATAGATTGTAGAGAAAAACCATATCGTTAACTTGTCTACGACATGACAGGCTATCTATTTCAAAGTACCGTAGCTTATCACTATAGGATGCCAGTTGTTTATGCAACTTACAGGAGAAGGCTAGATGCCTAAGAAATCGTTTTTGGACTCTCTCTATTCTTAATTGATGCACGGTGTATTGAGGCGACCAGACAACAGAGCAATATTCCAGATGACTCCATACATAACTATTGTATAATACAATTTTAGTGGCTGGTTTGCGAAAAAGTTTACCATTGCGTATGATGAAGCCGAGCATTTTAGAGGATTTGTTAATAATATTGTCAAAGTGCGGTAAAAAAGTTAATTTGGAGTCGAAAAGGACTCCCAAATCCCTCAACACTGTTTTTTCCTCAAGTATGGTACCATTGATTCGATATTGTGATTTAATTACATTGTGGTTGCGGGTCAACGTGACGGTAAAGAATTTATTAATATTTAAGGACATTTTGTTCATAGCACACCACTCACTAATGGAATCAAGGTCTTTTTGTAGAAAATCACAGTCCAGTGAATCTCTTATAGTTTTACATATTTTCAAATCGTCCGCAAATAGATAAACGCTACTAAATTTGATGGAAGAGACTATGGCATTAATAAATAAATTAAAAAGCCAGGGTCCCAAATGGGAACCTTGCGGAACGCCGGAAGTAGATGTATATGTTTTGGAATTAAACCCCTTAACTACAACATATTGCTTTCTGTTGGATAAATATGACTGAAACCACTTCAAGAGGGTACCGCACACACCATATGAATCCAACTTTTTTATTAGCACTTCGTGGCAAACTCTATCGAACGCCTTAGCAAAATCCATATAAACCGAGCTCACTTGAATACCTGCGTCAACTGCATTCGTAAGCTCATTATGATACGTCACTAGATTTGTATTTGTCGATCGAGCCTCTATGAAACCATGCTGTTCGTTAACAAAAAATATGTCGTGTATGATTTTTCAAATAAGGGTATATTAAAGCTTCAAATAATTTAGCAAAAGCCGAAAGTATTGAAATAGGCCTATAATTAGAAATTACTTCTTTACCGCCAGCCTTATAAATAGGAACCACTTTAGCAGTTTTCCACACAGTTGGGAAGGTACCGGTTAATAAAGATTTATTTATAATAAGATAAAGTGGATAACCTAAGGATGAGGCACATCTTGAGATGAAGTTCGGCGATATTCCATCTGGCCCAGCACCCTTATGAATGTCAATGCCTTTCAAATATTTAAAAATTTTATCTTGCGCAATATGTATTTTTCCGATAGTGTTAGTATATTGACAGGTTTCGATAAGTGGTGTAGTTACGAATCGTTATATGTGGAAGAAAAGTAAGTTGCAAATAAATTACATAGTTCTGAGCCGTTTGATGAACTTGTGTTATTTAAAGACATAGTTTGAGGTATCTGAACTGCATTGCTACGTTTACCTTTTAGATATGTATAAAAATATTTTGGGTCTTTTCTAATACTGTCCTCAACTACACTTACCTAATTGTTGTAGCAAGCCGTTGCTAGCTTTTTACATCTTTTGTTTAAGATTCTTAATGATATTTCATCGAGCGGATTTTTAAAGACTCTGAATCTATGTAACAACTTGATTTTTTCACGTGTTAGCTTAATCAATTGTTTGCTGAACCAAAGGGGATGTTTTCCTCTGGTATATTTAGTTTTTGGTACATATTCATTCATTATATTATTTAAAATTTTGTAGAACACCGATATCATTTCGTCTACGTTTTGGGATTGCCGGAATTCGTTATCCCAGTTAACAACATCCAAATGTGATTTGATTTGATCATAATCTGCTTTGTAAAAGTTATGCCTTAAAAATGGTTTACTTTTTAACGACGCTCTTTGGATATCCTCAATAGTTATTTCAACAGGTATATGATGCAGATCAATATTTACCAAAGCGTTCAAAGATGCGTTTACTGTTATTGCGCTAGCCATATTGCTCAGAACCAAATCAAGAATTTTATTCGTGCTGTTGGTAACATTGTTATGTTGGCTAAGGTTATTAAGGGACATAAAATCTATAAGCAGATGAGCTTGTGAAGAACTTTGATTAGGTATTGGTTGACAATAATTACCACCGTTATCATTTGGATCTAACCATGAGATACAGCTCAAATTGAAATCACCAATGAGGCACACACTTTCCATATTGTCGGAAGCACGGTTAAAATTATCTAAAAAGTGTTCCAGTATATTTCTATTGAACGGAGGTGGAAGGTAAACTGCGCAAAAGAAGATATATTTATTTTGACTAACCTCTACTTTTACAAATAGATCTTCGCAGTGGCTCTCTCCTTCTTTATACCGCGTAGAGTATAATTTGTTGGAAACTGCTATTAAAACACCGCCGCCATCCTTGTTGTGGTGAAAACCACTGGTTTCACGATCCTTTCTATATACAGTATAACGGCTATCAAATAATTCAGAGTTATATATGGTGCTATTTAACCACATTTCTGACAAGATGATTAAGTCATAGTTAGAACAAATAATAGCAGATAAAAACTCATGTGTTTTAGTCCGTAGACCTCTTACATTCTGATAATATATATTCAGATTAGTGAACTTTGTAACAGTTAATACAATTATCTTGCATAATAATATAAAAATAGGAAAACTGTAGGTAAAAACAAGTTATTTTAGCTTATCCAGCGTATCGTGATTTTTGACATATATATACTCATCGTGTTCCGTTTTTCGTAAGAAGACACGACCTTGTCTTATCCATACAAACTTGTAACCTTTTTCTTTGGCAGCCTGACGGGCAGCTGCATGAAGTTTCTTGTTGGTTGGGGACAAGTGTTCGAGAATATAAATTGGTGATTTGTTGCCTGCAATCCCAATATGGCTGGTATTAATCTTGTTGTTCTGATTCATCTTATTAAAATGTATAGCTTTAGCTAAAAATGTATCACGAAGACTCGGGGTGGCGAGTCTAACAATGACTGATCGAGGTCTTTTGTCATCCTTGTTGTTCTTCGCCACGCGAGTGCAGTGATGAATATCAGCTTCCCTCAAGTCACAGGATACTACTTTTGCGAGCTGCATTACAGTTGATATCAAGTTCTCTTGTCTATGCTCGGGCACACACTGTATCTCCAAGTTGTTAGAGCGGTTGTGTTGTTCTATGACCTGGAGCCTGATTTGTAGATCATGTACAGTGTTCACTAAAAGAGTATTCTCCTTCTGCAGCTTAACAACAGTATCTTGGTATGAACTTACAGCATTTTTGGTGACTTCATAATTTTCATCCAAAAATTTCACGCTATTCTTTAAGGTAATAATTTCTTGTTTAATGGATTGAAGTTCAGTACGTACCATTTGTTTAAGAGTCTGATTAAGTTCTTGCATTAAAGCTGATTTCATGAAGCTGAATTCTTCCCCGATTATTTTTCTGACGTCATCCTTCGAAAGAGTAGGTGTAAAATAATCTATATTTGCATTGTATTTGCATTGCTTGTAGAGAGAGCAGCCAATGACTTTTTACGTTGTGTGATGTTGTCATTGGTAAATGGAGATTCTTGCCGATTTTTCATCTTGCTAGGTGAATCTTCAGGCCGCAATGGTGTATTACTATTGTCAAATTTGGGTTGTTTAGCGCGACATCCGTGGCACTTCCACTTACTTTTCTGATCGGTATTCATTGCAGAGAAGCGCTTTTCATTCAAATTAGCACACGGAAGGTCATATTTAAGCTTATAAAAGGCACAATTCAAATAACAATCTTTAGTAGCAATTTTATTGCGGCATCCACCACATGAGCCAGACATAATTGTTTTGGAGAATTTCAGTAATTTACTTTTATCACCGTAAAGAGCACTTCACAAGCTTTCAGATTATATGTATTGTATACAATACTATTCATTATTTACCCAAATTTAAATAAAAATAAACGGAGAAAAATATTGACATCAATTCGTTACCATGACAACGCTTTTGAATATGAAACTTGTGGAAATTGTGAAACTTGAGAACGTGCGACATTAAACGCTTAAATTTTTGACATGTTATTTAAACTGCTTAAATTGTGTTAGTTATTATACTTATTTGACTTAGAAAACGTCTAATTTAGTCTTTATATTCCATGGTCTGATTCATTTTCATTTCATATTCATTATTGTAGTGTCTTGCTTGTTAAATTGTTTCTTTTGTGTCTGTTATTCATCCATGAAACGTATGTAAATACATACACACACACACACACATATATATATATATACCACTATTTTTTAATTAGTACAAAAAATTTAACGGGGCACTAAGTATCTTTAACTGATTATATTTATGTAGTTAAAAAATAAAAACACTAAGTCCTAAAACTGTCTCAAAACTGTCCACAAAAATACGTAATAATTAGTTAATGCATAACTAAAACTATGACTGACTCTTGTACTATTAGTTGTAAAATATTCCATTGATAAATTCCTCCCCTGTCCCACTGCGCGCGCGCCGCGCTCGGATGCCACAAAAAGTGCTAAATTGCTAGCGGACGAGAGCGTACCTATCGATTTTTTCGCTGCAATTTGTTTGTCTACGTTTTCCCGACGCGATGGCTTATCAGTTCATAATATCACGGGAGTATGTAGCTTTGCTTCGTGCGTACTTTTTGAGTGGAGGAATCGCGAGTGCAGCGGTGTACCCATGGACATCATTTTGTGAGTGTACAAAAGTAAGCCGGCTAGTGTCGAACAATTAAAAAAGCGCATATTGGACGCTTTTGACGAAGTGAAAAGACTGTGATCTGTGTATTGACAATGGTGATCGACATTTTGAAGGATAATGGAAATACTTGTGAGTTTAGTAAATAATACCTACTTAAGCAAATAGTAATTTGAAGCAAGCGGCTCAAAATTGGTCTGTGTGGAGAACCTTGAGGAAAGCCTGTCCAGCGGTGGTCGTCTCTAGGCTGACATGATCATGATGAAATAATTTGTAAATAACAGATGATTCTAACTTCATAAATACGCCAAAATTACTGTTTTCTTTTAATACAGAATACCTTCTTTTATTTTGATATGTGTTTGCTTTCTAATTACATACCTTCGTATTTAATTACTTGTAAAACGGTAAATTTGGCCGGTCCTAAGCCCGGATAAACTGTGAATAAGAGGGTAGAATTAAGAAAATTAAAAAGTATCTACCTACACTGATTATTTTACTTCATTTTATTGTCTAAGGCTACCTACATTATAAATGCGACGGAAAGAATGCGTAAGAGTAGGACGGAAAGTAAATACTATCAATGAAGTAGTGAATGGATTGTAAAATATGTCTATGATTTTGGTGAGATTTCTACAAAAAACAAATGATTATAATTAGGCTATTTATAGATATTATGAAATTTTTATGTCACATACACGATAGTTATGCCTTCGCTAGTATGTCCTTATAGTTTTTGTACTAATTAAAAAATAGTGGTGTATATATATATATATATATATATATATATATATATACAGGGTGATTTGTAATTGCTCGTATTCCCTTCGGGAGGTAGTTCTAGGGTCATAATGGAGTATTTTTAATCCCTACATATGGGGGTCCAAAAAGCACCATTTTAGAATAAAACGGTTTTTAAGATTTTTTGAGAAAATTCCAAATTTTTGTTATAAATATCTCCAAAAAAATTATTTTGACTATTACTGGTAGCGAATTGGGCCTTATTTAATGAATAATTAAATTGCCCATCTTTTAAAATAAAATAAAGCTACTAACTCAGCATGAAATTTAAAAAAGAGCCAAAAAACATACGAAAAATGTTGGAATAAAATAAAATGACGCCACAAAAATGCAATTGTTTCAAAAAAATAATATGTGGCATGTTATGTAAAGTGTTGAAATAACTTCCTGATATTACCTGCTATTCAAAAAGGTATAATAGTCTTAGCCAATTGGTGTAAATTTGGAGTTAATAGCCGATTTTGTTAAAAAAAGTGCTTCTGGATGTCTCGCTCGCCAGTACATTTTTTCTGTATTTAATCTGAAGCTTTGCAATCAGCAGTGATTTACTAGTAAGCAGACCAACCTTCCGAAATGCAGAGGGTCTTGGGTTTAAATTCTCCGCGTAAATCACTGTCTTTTGTATGATAAATGCAAATTAAGGTTTTAATTCTCACTTGTCCAGCGACTCCAAGAGCATGTTCAGCCAGTTGGTACCGGATGTCATGTTTATCTTGGAAACTGTTTTAGGGGAGTCAAAACCCTCAAGTAAATAAATAATTGAAAGAAAAAAGCCGTGACACTTAATTAAACCATAAAATAACCCACTCTGTCGCAAAACTTAGATTCGTTATATTTTGCAGGCCAAGGAACTCCACTCCTACCGAACTAGTTTTGTTAAATTGTTGGTCCGCCCACTGTCTGGCGATTACGTATTTTGTTCTGTTTTTTGACACACGTTGGCGATTTGGATTTTTGCCCAGTCCGGGCGGTTTTCATGCTGGACAAAATATCATAAATAATCGGACATCCAGCGGTACTTCTTCCAACAGAGCCGGCACCCCATAATTATTATGAATAAGCCTTCGTTATATTCTCTTTTTCACTCAAGATAACATATTTTAGAGTAACAACGTTGATTCGACAAGATTTAATGTAATTTATGTTTTGCCACAGAGCGATCCCTTCTGAAATCCGGATATTTTATGGTTTAATTAAGTGTCACGGCTTTTTTCTTTAAATTATTTATTTATTTGAGGGTTTTGACTATCCTAAACGAGTTTTCAAGATAAACATGACGTCCAACTGGCTGAACATGCTCTTCGAGTCCCAGGACAAGGAGAATTAAACCTTAATATGTAATTAAAATTAATATGAATTAAACCATTTAACGTACCAAAGAGTCTAAGGATTCGAGCCCAAGACCCTCTGCATTTCGGAAGGTTGGTCTCCCTACTAGTAAATCACTGCTGATTGCAAAACTTAAGATTAAATATAGAAAAAATGTACTGCCGAGTGAGACATCAAGAAGCACTTTTTTGAACAAAATCGGCTATTAACTCCAAATTTACACCAACTGACTAAGACTATTATACCTTTTTGAATAGCAGGTAATATCAGAAAGTTATTTCAACACTTTACATAACATGTCACATATTATTTTTTTGGAAAAATTGCATTTTTGTAGCGTCATTTTATTTTATTCCAACAATTTTTGTATGTTTTTGGCTCTATTTTCAAATGCCATGCTGAGTTAGTAGCTTCATTTTATTTAAAAGATGGGCAATTTAATTTTCTATTAAATAAGGCCCAATTCGCTACCAGTAATAGTCAAAATATTTTTTTTGAAGATGTTTATAACAAAAATTTGGAATTTGCTCAAAAAATCTTAAAAACCGTTTTATTCCAAAATGGTGCATTTTGGACCCCTATATGGAGGGGGTAAAAATACTCCATTATGACCCTAGAATCACAGAAGGGAATACGAGCAATTACAAATCACCCTGTATATATATATACCGCTATTTTTTAATTAGTACAAAAAATTTAACAGAGCACTAAGTATCTTTAACTGATCATATTTATGTAGTTAAAAAATAAAAACACTAAGTCCCAAAACTGTCCACAAAAATACGTGATAATTGGTAAATGCATAACTAATACTATGACCGACTGATATTCTATCATAGTAAAATTACTCATTGATAAATTAAACCCCCCCGACGCCCCTCTGCACCTGCGCCACGCCCCGACGATGCGACAAACAGTGTTAAATTACTAGCGAAAGTGAGCGTATCTAATTTCGTTGTAAAAGTTAATTGTTTGTCTACGTTTGCCCGACGCGATGGCCTATCATATCAGTTCATATCACGGGAGTACGTAGCTACGCTTCGTGCGTACTTTTTGAGTGGAAAAATTGCGTGTGCAGCTGTGTACCCATGGACATCTTATTGTGAGTGTGCAAAAGTGAGCCGGTCAGTGCCAAAATTAAATTAAAACAGTGCATATTGGATGCTTTTGACAACGGTGGTGGACATTTCGAAGGACAATGGAAATACTTGTAAGTTTAGTAAATAATACGTACTTAAGTAAATAATAATTTGATGCGGGCGGCTCAAAATCAGTCTGTGTTCTCCACACACCTTGAGGAAGGCCTATGTCCAGCAGTGGACGTCTCTAGGCTGACATGATGATGATAAAATAATATTTGTAAATAGCAGATGATTCTAACTTCATAAATACGCCAAAATTACTCGTTTCTTTTAGTCCTGAACACCTTCTTTTATTTTGATATTTGTTTGCTTTCTAATTACATACCTCCGTATTAAATTACTTGTTAAACGATAAATTTTACCGGTCTTAAGCCCGAATGAAGTATGAAGGAGAGGGTAGAATTAACAAAATTAAAAAAATAACTACCTACATTTATTATTTTTCTTCATTTTATTTTCTATGGCTACCTACATCATAAGTGCGACAGAGAGAATGCGAATGAGCAGGATGGAATATTATCAATGAATTAGTGAATGGATTGTAAAATATGACTATGATTTAAGTGAGATTTTCTACAATAAACAAATGATAATAACTTTGCTCTTTATTGATATTATGAAATTCTTACGTCACATATATGATAATAATATCTTCGCTAATCTGTCCTTAAAGTTTTTGTACTAATTAAAAAATAGTGGTGTATATATATCCTTCATATGTATATCTTTCTAAATAGAAAGATATACATATACAGGCATGTTTATCAATCGTCTAGTTGCCATGGTACCGGCTGTACCTTATTTGGGATTAAATGACCGGGTGTGAAAAATTTTGCCGAGACATTTATTTATTTGATTTATATTTGCATATATACTTATGTTAAAAATAGAAAAATCATATTGGAAATGTTTTAAAATTTTAATGGTTGAGATATCAAAATTTAATTTAATTGATAAACCACAGATACTCGCAAAGGAACACCGCTTTATTCCAAGAATGATACGTGAAGCTATTAGAATTAAAAAACATCCTAATTTCAATAGGGAAGATGGTTGGAACGTTCCTCCATTTTGGGACCCTGTTATCAGGCTAATGAAACCCAAGAAGGACAAAGTCACCAGAAGACATCAAGACACAGTGAGCACATTCTGCGTAGATAGTAACACCAATAGTTGAAAAATGTTCGGGTACTTCGAGATAACTTTTAAATTCAAGACAAAGACAAATATCACCTCAGTCTGCCGTGAACATGAATCTGTAAAGATTTCGAAACGTCGGCTAGTAATAAAATTGTAGTTTCTAGATCATTCGGTTTGAATGTAATAACTAATAACCAGTGAAACCAATATAACGCGATAAAATCCGTAAACTGTAGTTTAATTTCAATGTGTAACATTCGCGTAAACCCAAGAAAATATTACATTAATATTTTTCTTCAAAATTGACTTCCGTTCATTTTGTCAATATAACACAATATTTGTTAAAAAACAAATTAAGCTCCATTCGACTCAGCGATGATGATGGGCCGTTCAAACATTTCCGGTAATGCACGGACATTATCAAAATTGTTCTCAAAGTAATAAAAGAGATTGATTCAATTGATTTCTTTTGATGGCATATTGCAGTAGTCCATTATAGCGTGGACATGTTGAAAAGTGTCACGTCACACTTTGTGCTCGGTCTAAATTATAGTACGCGTTACACTACGATATTTTTTATTAACATACAATAAATCTCTCTATTTTTTATGTGATAACGCATTTATTATATTTATCTCGCCAGCATTATAAAGTTAAAGCATACCTACGTATTTTTCCCTCTAGCATACTTCATCATTGTTCATTAAGCAGCTTACTCTTGGCAACCTTGCAGATTTACGTCTGCTATTACGATATCGGCATCAATTATTACAGTATAGGGATATAAATATTGCAATACAACCATTATCATCGTCCAAGCTTTATCCCGGCGTCATCCAAGACTTCCACGCCCTGGAGCCCGGGGAACCAGTCAACCAGTTATGTCAGCATATCAGCTTTTCCACAGAACGACTGCCGTCTGACCTCCGCAACCCAAAAGGATAGCGATGTTCAACGGTTAAATACTAAACTTTTTTTCGCCTTAATTATTGTGCTGATTAACGACCGTGCGGCATTTAAGGTGCTAACAGAATACAAGCGTTGTATTCTGTTAGCACCTTAACACACTACCACAATGCAACAATATAGCTGAGTGCTTTTCAGTCACAGACTATATGCTACGCTTTGCAATTTTTTTATAATGTACTTTTTCTGTTTCTGTGACAAATAAATAGTTTTGCTTTCTTGCTAACCAATACCATAATTCCAGAATCCACTCCAACTAAGGCAATGTCACTGGCCTGTGGCGTGACTACTTCTCGGGCGTGCGTCGCCCGGTGTGGTTCGTGTACTCCGGCATAGGCTCGCAGTGGGCCGGTATGGCTTAGGAGCTCATGAGGATCCCAGTGTGATAAATTTCTACACGAGCGCTCAAAAAAGGTAGCGCAATGTTTTCAGAGATCATATATCTAATTTATAGTAGCTGTATGTTTCTACATTCTACCATAAATTTCTTTTATTATTACAGTATCAAATCCAGCTTGATACCCATACTGTAGTATTGAAGCCTCCAGGCTTCAATGAGCACACTTCTTATACCCCTAAAATATTGTAGATAAATAGAGAAAAAATAATTTATTGATACACACTTCAGTCTTAAATGTTTAATTGAATTTAGATTCCCAGTTTATAAATTTATTAAAGCGTAGTATTTCAATTGTCACTCTTATAATAAATAGATTGAAGGTACCAACTTATATTAAATTAAACTGTAATTCAGTCTAGACTTTATATTATTTCATTTGCGAATACAATGATAAAGCAAGCACTAAATATTTTCTCTCTGGATCGACCCGGCTTGTTATTAATAGAGACAGAAAAAAGGGCAAATGATGTGAAACATAATATGAGAGTCTTTAGCGACTAAGTAATTATAAAGCAGTGACGTAATCAAAGAGCATTATTTATTAAGTTCCTTTTGCTTGGGCCGTAGTACCATGTTAATCTGGGATAAAGGAAATACAGCGTATTATGTTTTTGTCCTTTCTAACAATTTGTATAAGTCTGCTTAAATAATTTTGTTTACTCAAGGAAAATAAATGTTTTGTTGGGATATAAGTGATTTCTCAACGTGTGCCTTATTTAATTAGAATTTATATTTCTTATATTATAACGAAGATAGATTTATCGTCGAAAGAGTTATAGCCAAATCGATAGATCGATACCAAACTTCAGTTGGCCAAGTATGCTAGTAGGTACGTGAGCGTTCAAGAGTCCTAGAGGTTGTAATAGTTCTTGATAAGGATGTCACTGCAGCTGCAATTAATTCGGTGTAGCTACTATGCAATAAATGCTATAACAGTTGTGGCACTGATTCCAAAAAGGATAATCAAGACTGTAAAAATAACAATTACAACTAAACTTATATTAATACCTATCTGTACCATTCAGACCTCGCCAAGTAAAATCCAAAGAAGCTACCAAACACCTCAACCCCCATATAAATATTCCCAGGTTGGGAGTGTTATCACCTGACGGCTGATGCAAAAGTTTCGACAACAGCGCCAACGGGGGGTACGCGAGTTCAGAAGCTATTGTTGTATGCTTCTTACAAAAGGCCAAGGATTTCAGAAGGTATGTATATATGTAGTTTTAAAACTACTTAACAAACAAATCATATTTAAAGTGTGTTTGTTTGCCAAAATTCTATCAGGTTCAAAGGATGAAAAATATTAAAATGATACATGGTTATACAAAAAAGTTAGAGTCTCAAAATAAAAAAATGCTTTTAAGTTTATGACCTCCTTAGTTACATCCTTAATACATTCAAGATCTTGGCACACATGCCTGCTGTTAATAAGCAGCTCAAAAAATATTTTTAAATCGCAGTCGATAACGAACTTAGTACTCAAAAGTCTGCACAAAACTTACTCTTAGCCATTCCTTTAGGGTATACGCTCAACTGTTGCACGCCAAGACGAATTGCGGTGGCTACAAAGAACAGGGTATCACGTACCCCGCCGATCACATTCTGAAGCTTCTGCTCAGTGAGTTTTACGAGGTACACCTCGTAGAACTCACTGAGCAGAAGGCCAACCTCTTGAGCAGACCTGATGTAAGTAGAATGTGACCGGCTCCATCCCACTATCCATCTTGGAGTTAGTTAAAGCTCACGTAGTGGCGTGAGCTACCAGTGGGTAAGGAAATCATTTCTTTGTGCTCAACTAGTTTATAAGTAACCAAAGAATCTTAGATCTACCGTGTAAGAATGCCGTTCTTAATGCCACCCTCGGCGCAACATGGTTGAATTTTGGTATTGTTCCTAAACTACTGATAGAAACTTGCCAACGTCTTGCCTTGCCTTGCTTGTATTAGCATGAGCTGTGTTCTAAGCTAATTTACGAACAAGTGCAAAAATATTATTAGATATGTGTCTAGAACACATTAAATAAGGATAACACTATGTAAAAAAGTGCATGGCAATAAGAAAAACAATTATGAAATTACATTATACTCCCTTATTTTTTAATTAGTACTGTAGCGGCTGCTGATGCTACAAATTATATACAAGGCACGATATAGTGTAAGTGCGGCGCAGCAGTCGTCTTTCCGCCCCCATACAGTTAGGTCATAGATTTGTAGTATATTTATATTGTATCCTGGTACCAGTAAAAGTATATATTTCTTCTTTTGGCATCTTTCTTTTTTCTCTCACACAACAACATTATCACATACCCCTACATTGGTGACCCCTGACATTGAACACGGAACCTTCGGCACAGCTTCGGCAACGCGGCATCGACGCACGTGCACATGGTCGCCGGAGTCAAATAAGCGCATGTGCAGCGTGGCAATAGCGTGCAGCCAAGCAGCCTGGACGTGGACAAGGAGACATCCTGGACTCATGGGAGACGACTCGCCCTTTTCCTGCGACCAAAAGGGCTTACGACCCAACTGCGGAGAATATCTGAGTCAGGATACGTGGAACCTAAAAGTGGAACATACGTTACGAACAACAGCGATCACGGCAATATGGGCCAGCAGGAGTATATCGGGCGGCATACGACGGCGGCGGCACTCTGCAGGACAGTGCGTACGTCGAGGCATACGGCGTAAGGCGTATTGACCTTGGTGGCGAGGTAGAATTCCGCACCAAGACGACAAGACGCAGCATTCTCCGAGGACGGGATCGACACGGAACCGGCGGTCTACAGGACACTCTATAGGACAGTGCATGCGTCGAAGCGACTCATCACACTTGGAGGCGAGGATGGATACCGCTCAGTGTTGAACAGCGCACCCTGTCATTCCTCATTATGACCCAGGCAGCAAAGGCAGATCCCTGACAGAACCCGTGAACGGACTTGCTTCTTCGTGCGACCAGCTCTTTCTACAAGCGGCTTACGAAGAGCAAAGAAATTTCGTAAGAAACGTTTTTGTACTGTATAGTGTTTTTGGTATTCTTCGGATTAATTAAAGTGAAATAATTCTATAAAAAGAGTCAGTTTATCGTTAAAGAGTCACATACGTGTTTCTGTTAACTTTGCATTCTCAGAACTAGCGCTCCGGTAACTTGATGCGTAGGTACAATTGTTTACGATAATGTGATTCGAGCGCTAGCATGTACTTGTTATTAGTTTATGTTGAATCTATTCTCTGTTGTTTTCGACTGATATTATAATGATGTTATTTTTAGATTGTTTAAAAGATTTTAGTTCTGTTCTATTTCTTTTTTAATAAAGGGGGAGTATTGTAGCGGCTGCTGACGCTACAAATTACATACAAGGCACGATATTGTGTAAGTGCGGCGCAGCAGTCGTATTTCCGCTCCCATACAGTTAGGTCGTAGATTTGTAGTATATTTATATTGTAACCTGGTACCAGTAAAAGTATATATTTCTTCTTTTGGCATCTCTCACACAACAACATTATCACATACCCCTACAGTACAAAAACTTTAAGGACAGATTAGCGAAGACATTATTATCCAATACGTGACGTAAGAATTTCGTAATATCTCTAAATAGCAATGTTATTATCATTTGTTTATTGTAGAAAATCTTACTTAAATCTATATAATGTTTTACAATCCATTTACTGATTCGTTAATAGTATTCCATCCTGCTCATTCGTATTCTCTCTGTCGCACTTATGATTTAGGTAACCTTCGACAATAAAATGAAACAAAAGAATAAGTGATGTAGTTACTTACTTTATTTAATTTTCTAAATTCTAACCTCTCCCTCATACTTCATCCGGGCTTAGGACCGGCAAAATTTATCTGTTTACGAGTAATTAAATACGTAGATATGTAATTAGAATGCAAACAAATATTAAAATAAAAGAAGGTATTCTGAACTAAAAGAAAAGAGTTATTTTGGCGTATTTATGAAGTTAGAATCATCTGCTATTTACAAATATTATTTCATCATCATCCTGTCAGCCTAGAGACGTCCACTGCTGGACATAGGCCTCCCTCAAGGTTCTCCACACAGACTGATTTTGAGCCGCCCGCATCAAATTATTAATTACATATGTAGGTATTATTTAATAAACTTACAAGTATTTCAATTGTCCTTCGAAATATCCACCACCATTGTCAATACACAGACGCCCGTCTGTGTATTGACGTTTTATTAAATTGTTTTTTAACGAGAGGTACGCTCCTGTCTTTTCACTTCGTCAAAAGCGTCCAATGTGCGCTGTTTTAATTGTTCGACACTAACCGGCTCACTTTTGTACACCCACGAGAAGAGAAGAGAAGAGAAGAGAAGTCCATGGGCGTGAGGTCAGGTGAGCACGGAGGCAAAGCTACCGGCCCGCCTCGACCGATCCACTGGCTTCCAAACTCTTCCCTGTCCAAACGCACAGCTGCACGTTTCCTCCACTCAAAAAGTACGCACGAAGCAAAGTTACATACTCTCGTGATGTAAACTGATAAGCCATCGCGTCGGGCAAACGTAAACAAACAATTAACTGTTGCGGCGAAAAAAGGATGCGCTCACTTCCGCTAACAATTTGTCGCATCGGAGCGCGGCGCGGGCGCAGAGGGACAGGGGGTGGCGAACTTTGACGCGAGTTTGCCCGAATTTATCAATGGAGTAGTGCCGCGTGGGTACGCAAGCCTTTACTACTCATAGTACTATTCCTATGACGCGGGTCGATTATTGATTTAGTTATGCATTTACCAATTATTACGTTTTTTTGTGGACAGTTTTGGGGCAGTTTTGGGACTTAGTGTTTTTATTTTTTACCTACACAAATAATATATGATCTGTTAAAGATACTTAGAGCCTCGTTAAATTTTTTGTACTAATTAAAAAATATTGGTGTATATTGGCTTAGGTTAGATTAGTGCTATGGTTCTCACCTCAAAATTTGACTCAACTTCTCAAATGGTAAGCCCACACTCTACCACCTAAATCTTAGAAATAAATAAAACAATTTAATTTATAGTAGGGTCATATCGTGACACATTTCTTAATATTCGAGCTTTACAGAGTATTCTAACAATTTCTCTCAAGCTTTAAAAAAACAGCACATTAACTCCCCGAGTCCAAAGTAAAAACTTGCAAACAGAAAATGAAAAAAATAGATAGGAAACCTTTCTCAGAACTATTAGGGCACTCGGACATCAAATTAAAAGGTTCTTTTCACAGTATTTCTAGCTATTGCTTATTACATAAAGAATGAAACTAGTTTATAACCACATCATAATGGTAGATGAAATTGATAAAAATAAAGTTTTTGAAACTGTGTACAATATAGGTAAATATTCTAACCTCATCATGTCAGCCAAGAGACGTCCACTGCTGGACATAAAAAACTAACTAACTAGCCATAACTACGATATTTTTTATTTATTTTAACCACTGGCGGCTGCACCCGCCAACAGGTATGTGGACGTTGGGGATGAATAATTCCATCCCCAGGAGTACCACTTCTGTGACGCAGTCAGCACAAGAGTCGGGGTCGTCAGAGGAGAAACAGTAGGTATTATAATAGACTTGGTTACTCTCGACAGTCAGACAGATAGACAAAAAAGTGACACCGTATGGATTTATACCCATGACCCAATAAAAATAACGCCTGCTCACTTTATTGACAGCGTGCCGTAGAACACGTGTTACGGATCCCTGAAAAGCGTAATTTACAAACAAATACACACACGTATACTTCAATCATTACCTTCATTAATATGCCATCATCAGTCATCAATCGCGCATTTCACCGCGACATGCCGAAATAAGAACTGAATGTCGTCATCAAGATGTGATACATCACTTATGACTGATGTAATGATTGGTGCCACCGTATTGTTGATGTTGCTGTATGCTTATAAAGACATTTAAGGAAATATTTTGACACAATTTTTTGTTGGTATCCTATTGAACGGAATGTTATCTTCTGTGTATGAATAAAATTCTGGCCTTATAGACTGAGAGAAACACAACGCATAGCCAAAACTATGCGACACAAGAAGCTGAAATTTGGCATGTAGCATACTTGGGGACTATAGGGGTGCACTAAGTAGGGGTCGAATTTTCCACAAGACCGGGCAAAAACGGTCAAATTTAAAAAAGTGCGTGTGCAGCTGCAGCCTTCCTCTAGTTATTTTAAACCTATTCACTTACATATTACTCTATGATTAACACTGTCAAAGAGCGACACTATAAAGTGACACAACAGAAAAGAGACTGCAAATATAAATATAGTTTTATAGGCATGGCATATCCCTTCACAACTTGAGAACTTTCACATACATCATTATTACGCAAGTTATAATCAAATAATTGACAGTAAGTCCCGTAGGCGAAAAGCATAATTATTGTGGTAAGTATCTTGTTTCAATAGACAACTCCCGCATTGGAAATATTATTATGCCCAAGGGACTCAACTAACATTTAATCAAAGAAACAACGAACACCAAAACTAGGATGCAATAATTTGTGAATTTCACATAGTGTTTTCTTGTTTGGAACCAATGACTCGACGTAGTTTTAAACGGCGAGGCGACCGCTTCAACGACTTCGCCATCCATGCAATTAAAATTAAGTATCACATTCAATTGACGAACATGCTAACATATATAATACTCCAAATAACCAAATAGTAACAGGCAATAAGATTCAGGTAAAAGTCACTATCTACGAAACCACACTTATGAATGACCTAGAAACAGCGTAGCAATCGTAGTAATCTCGTAGCTATCTCGTAGAGATCTTGAAAGTACTATGTAGTTGCATAGCTTGTAGCCATATCTTTCAATATGATCTCCTTATAAATCCATCTCAAAAAATACTAATTCTCAAACAGCTCAACTGAGTTTGAAGCATTGCATAATATGTTAAATTCTTGGTATACGCTGCTTTTTGTACATTCCATTTTAAGTGTTTTATCTAGAGTTATTTAGGATATAGAGCGAATGAGTGAAGAAAGAATGACGAATCGGATCTATAAGGCAAATGTGTGTGGGCAAGTCGGTCGCGGCAGACTTTGTCGGACATTCCTCGACCAAATTGGGGACGTCCTAAAAAACGGCAAGGTCCGAAGTACCCGAAACCGGCGAGCATGTATGAAAAGAGTAATGAGTGTAGAGGAAGCGCGTGAGGTCTGTAAGGATAGATGCAAGTGGCGTTCCGTTGTCTCTGCCTACCCCGACGGAAAAAGGCGTGAGTATACAGGTTGTTACAAGACCCATCACTAAGCCGAAGTCTACTCGTTGTGGACATCGTGCCATGTCATACTTACTAACTGCCTCAATATCTCCTGAACCAGTAATTTCCCAGGTATATAATAATAAAAAAAATCGGGCAAGTGCGAGTCTGACTCACGCACCGAGGGTTCCATACGCATTTTACCTTATTTGAGGTTGGGGCTAATTACGCTAGGCTTCTAAATCTGAGGGTCTAGTACCAGTTTACACTCAATCGTCACGGTGGACGATAGCCTAGACGACGGGAACAATTTCCATACATTTTCTAAATGCTCCCCCTAGCGGTCTCTATCGATCGCTTCTCTCCATTAGGGGCGCTTTAACAAGTACGAAAATTAACCTTAATTTTCAACTATTTTAAATTTTCAGAATTTTTCCTTTATTTGTGCTGTAGGACCCTGCTTTTGGCCAAATTTCGTGATTCTAGTTCAACGGGAACTACCATATAGGTTTTCGACCCAAAACCTATAGGGTACTTACGGTTGACCTAGAATTGTCAATTTTTGTCAAAACCAAGGTCTTACAGCACAAGTAAAGGAAAAATTCCGAAAATTAAAAAAAGTTGAAAATTAAGGTTAATTTTGGTGCTTACAAGTTTTCGCAAAAATCTAATTTTGACCATATCTTTTTATCGGGTCGACCCAGGACCCTGATTTTTACACACCTAATAGGAACCATAGACCTCAGTATCTGGTATAAATTTCAATTTGCTAGGTCCACCCATTCCTGAGAAAATCGGTGGTGACACACGGACAGACAGACAGACAGACAGACAGACGGACAAGAAAGTGATCTTATAAGGGTTCCTTTTTTACCTTGTGAGGTACGGAACCCTAAAAATAATAAAAATGTTTATTCTCTTTCACAAAGGCTATGAAATCTTACAATATAAATTAAAGTTCAAAAAAATAGATACAGCTTGCACCTTTGTGAGAGACTGGTATCTGTACTAGGAGAATCCTGTCAGACAGAATACCAATGGTATATGGTGTATGGTGCCGAAGTAAAAAATTTTCGCAGTGATTGGTACAACATTTTCGATTTCAGTTTTCATTAAGGGTCTTTTTACACCCCCCCGTCGGATTTCCACCTTGTCGTGGTGGGGGGGCGCAGTAACCGTGGATTGGTCACCCGCGGTGAAGCTAAGAGGGATCCAGGAGGGGACGCTCCGCGTGGGCTTGGAGGGGCCTGCGCAGGATGCGTCCAACGGTTCGGGTGCGGGGGACAAGTTCGGTCTGTCCCTCGCAATCGGCAGGAGAGGCGTGTCGGTGTTGCGTTGCCGCGCGCCCTATCTCCCGCGACCAAATGGGGGCGCACCATTCGATGCGTCGCGGTGGGGCCGCAGAGGAAGAGGAGATGCGGTGTTGCGTTGCCGTCCTCCCTATCCTCTGCGGCCGCTGGGTGTTTTGGCGGCGGAGCCCAACACCTTAATCCACCGCCAAGGGGGTTTTGTTCGGGACCCGCCTAACCATCTGGTGGGCCAAAGCATTCGCCGCCACCCTCCAATGGGTTGGAGGGTGGCGGCGAATGCTTTGGAGATGCCCTACTCTCCGACACAGGGGTACATGAGAAAGTCGAGGTGGTTTTTAGTGGAAACACCACATACTCCGGCTCTCATTTCCCCCAAGAGTCGGAGATCCGAAGGGATTTTCCACCTCGTAAAAAAAAAGCTTCTTTTTACATCCTGTATAGTACAGACTACCATGTATTTCTCTGCATGGAGTCTGGTTCTAACTTACGGCGCACAACAGTGACTTTTCAAAGTTATGTGCGTTAACGTCGTATAATGCATGTCTTGGAGCGGACGAGAGTATTGGCTACAACTGGGATACCGCTAGGACAATGAGTTTAGATTAACTGCTTTTCAGAGATTTTTGTAGAGTAGTCTTCGGCGTAAGATTTTCTCCAACCGAGCGCACTTTCACCACGACTTAAAAAAATATATTTTGTGGTTTTCCTTGTTGTTCTTTCTAAGGTTAACATTACACTACAGGTTTTAATTTGCAAAGCATATTGTCCTCCCCAAAGAGAATGGGTATTTAATTTTTAATCAATCTAGATCTATACATTGTATATTTTATGGAAGCTAATATAATATAGATACATCTTGAATACAAGATATCTTAGTAAAGAACTAACCAGCGACCTAAGTACGAGTACAATGGCTCGTTAAACTCATACTAAGCCCCTAGTTTACGCTCGTACACTCGATTACGTACAGGTTTGTTAGCAAATTGATTAATGGTAATGTTATTAAACACCTTATGCGTGTACTTAATCCATTAGTCGAATGCGAAGACACGAAGGTGCGAGACTAACTTAATATTTATCTTACACGACAATATCATTCAAACTGTTTACAATGACTTTCTTTGATAGAACATGTTTGTAAACGAAATTGTATTCAAAATTTCACCGAAATCTAAGAATAATTCATTCACTTTTGCTGTTTATAGTATTGGTATGTATATTTTATTTTGTAAGTAAGGTGTCCAAGTGAGTTCGCATGTTCTGTTGGTACGCAAATAATAATAATATGATCCACACACACTTACTAATAAACTAAATTATAGGTAGTTATAGCAACGTAGCAGACGTAAAATTACGCAGCTCCGTGATTTTAAAAGTTTTAATAAATCAACATTAAACGTTTATGTTTCACTAAAGTTGTATTTATGCCAAAAGAAGTGTGAAGGACATTGAGTTTGGTGTTCGAAAATGATTGAAACCTCGGTGCCGACAGTTCTTGGCGGACAGATCAACAACCCAGTGTCAACGGACGGATTTCAAATCATCATCCTGAAACCCGGGGAGTATTTTACTTATTAACTTACACTCCTCATCACATATTTACTCGGCTCACATAACGCGAGCTTCGTCCATCACACACTGGCACAGTTTCTGTCTCCTTTTGCTAGACAAAAGTGGAAGCAAAATCGAGGACTGAACAAATGCCCCATACAAACACCCACTACACTAATCACACTTCACAATTATTATTTTAAGTGTATATGCATCAATTTCCAGTTGATTTATTTGAATATAATTAGTACCTAGTATAAATAGCTACAGCCTACAGCTATTTTACCTAGTTTACTTTTAAGATTGTCCAAGAAACTAAGATATTACAAGTAATATAACTAGTAATCAAATTACCTTTCTAGTTTCTTTGTTGTTCTTTTGTCTGTTCAATTTGTATAACTTTTCTTATTATTATTTTTGTCAACATACTTACATCACTGTACTTTCTTAAAATATTTCTGTCTTTCAACTTTTTCTGAGTATTTGTTATATTTCATCCCTTTCCCCATACCCTATAATATTTTTCAAATAATTCAGCTGTTTTTTTTTTCTTTTTTTAAGGTAATTTGGGTACAAAATATGTCTACACACACTATGATGACCCGTAAGGCTTTGGCAAAGGATACGGAGCACAAGTTGAAGATTACACTACTGGAACTCAAGAAATATAAAGGAAGATCATAGTCAACTGTTGAAGGAACGAATTGACAGTGAAGAGGAAATTAAGTATGTTAATGACAAAGTCTCACAACTGAAAGCACAATTGACGGAACTCCACATAGAACATATGAACATTCTGGACCAGCGGGACAGACTGCAGGAAGAAGTCAGATCATATAGTAGCTGCGGTGATACATATATCAGGCAGCTCAGTCGCATCATGGAGTTGGAAACAAGCTTGAGTGAAGCTCAATCCAAAATAACAACCTTGGAGGAATCCATTCAGTCACTAAGCAGCGCAGCAAACCAGGACCTGTTCTCTGAAGTCATTGGTGGAAAGGCAAATATTTTTAAATCTGTAAAATGTTATTGTAACTTTACATATAAGGTGTCAAATGGTAAATTTAGGAAATTGACAAAGTTAAATAAATTAATAAAGCGACTTGTGTTAGGCTGTAAGAGGTCAAAGAAAATTATAGATTTAACACAAATTAACCATGATTTAGTTAAAGGGAGTGAGTTATTAGTTTCTAAGCTTAAGGATAGTAGTGAGCAATTAGCCTGTAGCCGATTACAATATGAACAACACACATATGAGCTGCAAACACAAATCACATCATTAAATGCACAGCTCAAAAAATTGATAATAGATCATCAAAGTGAAACACAGGAATATATATTGAAATATGATGAAATTCGTAGAGTTGGTAGAGAAAATCTAAAACAACTGGTCACTATGACCAACAAGAGTAACTGTTTAAATTGTTCAAATCATAAGTTAGAGGCTTCACCTTATTGTACAACCAAGTTATATAGTTACTTTCAAGATGAATATCCTTCGAAAACATGTCATGGTTCATGTTCTGACACATTATTACATAATGAAAATAATAAGGTTTTAGATAAAAATGTTTTAATTTTTTCTGACCAATTAGGAATTGGTATGGGTAGCCTGATTAATAGTTATACTGATCGGTCAATACAAAATATTTGTTCACCAGGACAAGGAATGTCTATGTTAATTAATAAATTAAAGTATGCTAGACTAAATAAACATTCTACAGTTATAATTTTATATGGGGATAGCCTTCTAGTTACCAAGAAAGAAATATTAGCTTTATCAGATATTATGATAGAACAAAGTTCTAAAGTGGGGTGCAATTTTATTGTCTGTGCATTACCATATTCCAATAACTTATCTTATAAAGAAAATAACCAGATAGGTAAATTGAATCTATTATTATATAATAGCACTTGTAGTCATAGTGACCATATTTTATTTTTCGACTGTAATATTTTTATTAGTTATTTCTTTTTAACAAAAGATACTATGTACCTCTCTTTTATATATAGGCGACAACTTGCTAAATTATTATCATTTAATTTACATAGTGAACGCAGTACTACTAGAGTACTTAGGAATTTGGTAGATAATAGTTATGCCAATAGTAGTATTGACAAATCTATTAGTTTAAACTAGTAGATGAGACAACAGATAGGCATTCATGTGTTTTAAACATAGCTCATCAAAACATACAAGGCCTATCTGGCAAAGAATTAGAGATAGATTTATTTTTAAAGAAACATAAGATGCATGTATTATGCATTACGGAACATTGGTTAAGAGGTGACCAATTAATATTTAATAATGAATTTTATACAGTGATTAGTGCATTCGTAAGAAAGAACGCTATTCGTGGTGGCTCTCTCATATATGTTTGTAATAGTATTAAATGTAAAGAACGAAATGACATAGCCGAACTCTCTATCGAGCGCACTGCTTAGATATCTTGTGTTGAACTTGAGCAACACCTCATAGTCTGTGTATACCGACCACCGCAAAGTGACTTTAGCCAATTTGAAAGCACCATGGAGGACGTCTTAAAACACTTAAGTTCCAGCAGGAAGTCAATAGTCGTATGTGGTGATTTTAATGTTAACTGGTTAGAACAATCACCAACTTGTACTAGGTTAGTTAGTTTATTTATGTAATTTAATTTGAATGTTTTATTTTCTGAACCAACCAGAACTACCTCACATCCTTCTACATGCTTAGATAATATTTTTTGCAATTTTTTGTACTTAAGGAAAGCTGTTTTGAGTGACTTGACATCGGATCACTGTGGACAAAAGGTTGTAATTCCAACTAATACAACCCCTACAGTACAAAAAATCACGCTCAGCTGGCCTTAATCGCTTTAGGGATGATGTTGCTGCTAAAATGGCCAGCATTGACTTAACTCACGATGATCCAGATGAATTATATAAGTGGTTATTTGATGTTATTAAAAATGAGTACAATAAAATTTTTAAGCAGAAGACATTTGCCAAAAGCTCTAACGTTAAATTTTGTGATTGGGCAACAATAGGAATATACAAAAGTAGATCTAGGTTGTATGATCTGTATGGTATGAAGCAATACAATTTTAATCCTTCATTTCTTGAATATGTAAGAAATTACTCAAAAGTTTTTAAGAGAGTGCTTCAACTAAGTCTATATTTATAAGTAATAAAATTAAAGAATCCAAGAACAAAATAAAAACAACTTGGTACATTATTAACAGTGAGACTGGTCGAGCTAAGTTAGTAGATAATAGCTATGAATTAAAATGTAATGGAGAAATAGTTACAAAGAAAATTGATGTTGCTCAGACTTTTAACAACTTCTTCATAAACATACCAGTGAAAACAACCAAGTGTTTAGACTCATGCCCAAGCAAAGCAGAGATATTAGTTAAGGGCAATGTGAATGAGTGTGATGTACTGTTTAATTTTAAGTACATTGACTCCAATGACATCCTCAAGACATTCAAGACCATCAATATTAAGAAATCCATTGACTTATGGGGTATTTCAGTTAGTCTTGTTCACCAAATCATTTTTAGCATAGCTCCATATTTAGCTGCAATATTTAATAGATGCGTGGATAAAGAGGTATTTCCTGATTTAATGAAACACAGCAAGGTGATACCACTTTTCAAAAAAGGATCCAGCGACCCGACTTTCGGCCAATTTCTACCTTGCCTGCAATCAGTAAAATTTTTGCACAGTGAGCAGTATGGCTTCACTAAAGGTTGATCCACCGTTGATGCCGGTGTAACTCTATTAAAACATATCTTTAACGCTTGGGAAAATTCGAAGGATGCCATTGGTGTTTTTGCGACTTGTCAAATATTAGCGTCAAATAGTATTCGAGATAGCGCACTCAATCTTGTTGCCAGTTACCTTACAGATAGAGTTCAGTATGTAAATGTCAGTGGAAGTAGGTCTCAAGGTTTGCCAGTGGGAATGGGTGTTCCACAGGGCTCTATTCTTGGTCCGTTTCTTTTTTTAATATTTATTAATGACTTGCCATTCTTTGTTAGAAATCTATGTGATATTGTTCTTTTTGCTGACGATACTTCACTTATTTTTAAAGTTGATCGTAATACAAGTAACATTGACAGCGTAAATAATTCTCTTGCGCAAGTACTACATTGGTTCACGACAAAGAATTTGCTACTCAACTCTGGCAAAACAAAATGTGTGAAATTCACTTTGCCGAAAGTCAAAAATGTTCTTAATAATATAATTTTAAATAACGAAACAATTAACCTAGTTGATTCAACTGTATTTTTAGGTTTAACTTTAGATTGTAAGCTTCAGTGCGGCGCCCAAATATCCTGTCTGGCAGTCAAACTTAGTTCTGCAGCATTTGCAGTTAAGAAAGTTCGCCAATTCACAGACGTAGATACTGCTAGACTAGTTTACTTTAGTTACTTTCACAGTGTAATGTCTTACGGGATACTATTATGGGGTACGGCGGCCGATATTCAGACAATTTTTGTTATTCAAAAGAGGGCCATACGTGCAATATATAAGTTAGGTGCTAGAGATTCTTTACGAGATAAATTTAAAGAAGTAGAAATATTTACAGTTGCATCGCAGTATATATTTGCTAATTTAATGTACGTTTAGAAAAACTTAACTCTTTACCGTAAAAATAGTGACTTGCACAAAGTGAACACAAGGAATAACTTGGAATAAGCATAGACTAGTGGGCACTAACTACAGTCTACATAAAGTTCATAACTCATTTGCGGGAATCGGTATACAATTCTTCAACAAATTACCTCTGGAAATAATGAATTTACCTCTGCACAAATTTAAAACCACTACTAGGAATTTTCTTTTAAAAAGAGGTTATTATTAACATAAATTAGTGGAACGCGTGAAGGAATGCAAATGTAGAATAACATGTTACTAATTAAGAAGAGAGTATTTTACACAGTCATAAAAAGAACAATAATGGTGAATTTAAAAAAGCAACTAGACCCATGATGTTTTGTCATCTAGAAATTCATAATATAATAATTATTACATGAATACACTATTAAAGAATTTCTAGATGACAAAACATCATGGGTCTAGTTGCTTTTTTTAAATTCACCATTATTGTTCTTTTTATGACTGTGTAAAATACTCTCTTCTTAATTAGTAACATGTTATTCTACATTTGCATTCCTTCACGCGTTCCACTAATTTATGTTAATAATAACGATCTGGAAAATGGGGGTAATTGGCGGTCATGGTCAGTACCAATAGATTGTTTCTTACTGCTGGTTCGTATACCGTTGTCGTCATGCTCACTAAAATGTCATTTCTTGTGGTGGCGTCGTGTGTCGGGTCATCCCTGTCCCTCTAATATGGCAAGAGGGATGATAGCTGGCACATGCGTCATACTCGTGAACGGGTGCTACTTGCGATGACTGGTCGATGACGGTCTTGCGGGCTGGTATTAGATTTTAATATTTAACTGCATCATTTCCATCATGGTTCTGATCACTCTCGCGGATTGCCTGCATTATTAGGTATATATTATGTAAGTGGATGCTCCTGTTACACCATGTCTATTCTGAGGAGGCTAACCAAAAGTATTATGCTTGAGTATTATTATATACAGTAAATATATACAAGTGATATAGAAGGTGTAACAGTTGCAGCACCTTAGAAAATGTAAATTGTGTATTATGCAAAACCTGGCGATGAAAAAGAGTGACCGTGAGTTTTATTGCCCGTTCTTTCTCATGGTTCTACCTATTGCTTTGCGAACGTGGCAGTAAATGTAAATGTAGAGTCTTTTAAGTAATGATTTTATAATTTTATTATTTTGACGTTCATAAGCGTCACATTGTTACCCAAATGAATAAAGGATTTTGAATTGAATTGAATTGAACTAAGGTTCTGGATGCTTCCTTCACACCAAAAAATAATATTAGTAAAACTGCAGAGGACAACTATTATGTAGACTATAAATTATTATATCTAATTCTTTTGTGATTGTCAAATTATATTAAACCGATGTTGGTATGTATGTGTACGTATGTTTTATTTTAATATGTGTTTAAGTTTAAACATTTACATAGGTACTAGAACTGTATAAATGAGTTTACGGTTAAAACCGATAGATAATGTTATTAACGAAATGCGGCAAATATCGATAATGTATGTACCAAGGACACCTAGAACAAAAGATTCCATTCTACATATACTTATTTAAATCAAATGTTCTTGATTTATGAACAACTTTAGCAAAAAACTCCATGTAACCCATCATAATAATTACTTGATAATAATAAAGTAATTAATATACAGAAAAGTTTGACGTAAATACCCGAGCATTAATTTCAATAAAGTAATAAGTAAACTCATCTTGAAAATCTGTTAAAATAATCGTGTTAAAGCAGTCTTATAAGTGATCATGTTTCTAATTTGTAAGTAGAGATGCTTCAGTTGTTCAGCAAGTTCAATCATGGTGGTAACAATGGCCGTGTGTCTGATGTCCACATTTTGAGACAACATTTTGTAAAAGGCATTAAGGACGTTTAAGGTGATTATTTATGCTCTTCTTGCAACATCTGATAAATGCCTCAAACTAATTGTTTTTCTACAAAATATAAGTTCGAATAGCAGTAAAGCACAAGGCTGTTGAAGTAAGGACATTAAAGTGATGAACCAAAACCTTTAACAGTTCTTTCCGTTTTTTCAGAAGAAATTATGATGAATATTTCTTACCATCGTAACATAAGTAGATTTGATAATATGGTCGCACAAAAATACTCTATCATGTTTATGGGAATATTTAAAATGGAAAGTAAAACTATATATTAAAATGAACTATGAACTGTAATAATAATATTGTAACAATTAAATGATTAGTCAATGACTATTCAACTTTTGAATTAATCCAGAAGGTAAGGTCTATCCAGATATGGTAAAGGTCCTAAACATCGCATCCTAACTATATATATATATATATATATATATATATATATATATATATATATATATATATAACGGATAAATCACATCATCCTTATTGGTTAAATACCTGAAATAATCATATTACAGATTACCACAATGCTTCCCGCCACATTAAATCAAAGGTAATTGAATTATATAGAATAGCGGAAACATCATAATTATTTATTCTAGTCGTATGTTAATGTATGCATGTACGGTTATTTGGCAGTCTAATGCGAAACGTTTTCGGGCTCTAACTGCATTCAGTTCTTGACTATACCTCGGAATATTGGAAGCAATGCCACATCAGTCTTGAATTGAATAGTTTAAAGTGAATAATTATACTTCTACCTTTTTAAAATCTTGTTTACCATTTAATGTAGATTGGACTTACTGTTGAAGTTGTGTATCGACTAACGTCTAAATTGTAGCAGAGACTAGAATTATTATCAACATATATGAAAATGTCTTCGATGGATACAACATTTTAAGCCGTCGGTACTTGGATGGTTTATTTATTTATTAACACTTTATTGAACACAAATATAATCATTATTAGAAATCGAATGTTTAACTAGAGTACATAGGATGGTTATACTACTTGATGGGTCATTTATAACTTTGGGTGATATTTTTACGGCATATCAAATAAGTTCGTATAAGTTAAGTGTCATTACCACATTTCATGTCCATTTCTGTCCGTGTGGTGACGGAATAAGAATACGGAATGTCACCACCCCATATCATCCCATGAGTGGCGTAAGAGCCGACAGAGGAAGCATGTTATGCAGAGAACAACACTGTGAGAGAAGGAAAACTTGATACAAACTCTATACCAACCCGTTTGGCCAGCGTGGTATAGTAGGCCAATTCCTCCTTTCAAAGGAGAGGCCTAGTCCAGCAGTGGACTGTTAAAGGCTGATGATGATGACCACATTTCATTCCACGGGCAATGAATACAGATTTACATAGAAGCGCAGTTCTTAACGATTTCGTGTGAAGATTCCAAGTGGAGACTGTCACCAGTTTAGTTCGTAGTTGGCGCCGTTTGCAGCGCTGGTGTCGTTCTCCGTCTAACTTGCTCAAAGAGTAACTTGTTAAGATACACAGGAGGAACGTTCGTCTCTCTTGCTCTCGTAGAGACAGCTGTGACAGCGCGACTGCCACGCCGCAAAGCAGCAACTTGGGTCACAACAATTTGTCTTCAGAGCGCCCATAGGAAATTTGCCTCTATGTAAATATCTGAGCTCTTTGCCACGTGTGTCGTGTCATAAGAGGCGATTTAAGAAAATACACGAAGCAAATTGTATCTTTACGCAGAGACGGGCAACATTAAATTAAACCCTATACCAACCCGACAAGCCAGCGTCTAGGTCAGACCATGTCCAGCAATGCACTGGGAAAGGCTATATGGTGATATCAACTCCGCTATCAGACTTGATCCACTCTAATACAAAAACATAAGGAAAATAGGGATAATATTTTTTTGTATTTTGATATAAATGGAACTGACATACATACATATATAACTTCATGCCTTTTATCCCCGAAGGGGTACGCAGAGGTGTATACACACACACATTTCGCCAGTTGTCGAAGCGTCGACCGGTTGGCGCAGCGGTAGTGTAAGCGACTGCTACGCCGAAGGTCGCGGGTTCGATTCCCGCTCAAGTCAAACATTTGTGTGCATGAACAAGGATGTTTGTCTTGGTCTGGGTGTTTCTATGTATAATATGTATGTATTTACAAAAAAAAGGTATATATGTATGTTTATCCATTATCTAGTACCCATAGTACAAGCTCTGCTTAGTTTGGGACTAGATGGTGTTGTGTGAATGTAGTTAGAATATATATATTAGAATATAGTTATGTTTAGGTCCCAATGTAATAGGGGGCGAGCCTATTGCCATCTACCGGGCACATTATTAAGCGAGCGAAAATTAACATTTTTAATACACACATAAATTCGAAAAGTCAGAGGTCGGGGATCGAACCCGAGACCATCGTCACGGCAGTCCGTTACGTACACGACTGACGACGGTGATAGCCTTATCACCGCTTAATTAGAACTGACACTACGCGTGAAATTACTTTTTAGAATAATCTATAATTTTATCTAGTTATTTTTTTATGTGAAACAACATTGCGCAATGAGAATTTAAAAAGAATTCTTATGAAATCATACAGTGATACCTATTTTAACCTTACTTCAATCGCCACGCATCCGTTGTAGTCATGACCCGTGACCTGATAATTTAACATTTTGCTGGTAGAAGGTTGGGAGCAAATCAGAGCGGAACAATTAGGAAATCGGATTCCAAAGTGTCAAGGGCAGAGGAAAATACAGAAACAATTATAGGTATCCTTGGAAATTAATGGACAATGTCTCAAAACTCATCAATTATTCAAAATATCACTAAGCATTTGCACGATCTTTGATCCAAAAATATTAAATAATACAATTTAGCTTACCGACAATAATTTATTTCAATCTTAGACACCAGTCTTATGCCCGCCATACACGCAAGCCATACATACATGATAGTTTTGCCCTTGCTTAACCGAGTGTGTGTGGCGGCCGGCGTGCATGCATTGAAAACTGCGCGTTTTCAGTTTCGAGTTGCCTGTGAGAGATATGATCATGTATCTATGCTGTGGGCTAAAATTACTGATATCCAAGTATTTATACATAATATGTAAGAGGGTAGTGGCAGTTAAATGACACTGACTTGACAGTTAAATTATCAAACGTGTAAATAAGGTTTAACGGAGGAGAGGAGACGCGGATAAGGACGGAGGGATCCGCATGCAAGACCATCACTAAAAGTTCTGACATAGGTGACCGTATGGGCACCCATTACCTGTCAAAATTTAATAGAACTTCACTTGAAACTTTGAGACTTTGTTCATAGACATTTTGATATAATCATATAAAGATTGTGACGCATAAACTTAGTGACGTTATAACTTTATCGATACTTTTATTTTACAGACTAGCTTCGGCCCACGTATTTGCCGATGTGGGTGACAGTTATTACAAAAAAAAGGTAGCCTTTGCACTATTGCGATGTATAAGCTATACTGCAATATTTCTTTGAAATATAAGTATACTTGAATACAATTATATATCTCAAGAAAAGTGTTTTCATCTATCATTACAAACTTTCGGCTATCGCATACAGGCTATCGCTGCCTTCACGTACAACCTTTACTGTAACTTTAAAAATATTTAATACATATTTTGATGATGCGACTAATCTTCCTCTGTCTTTTACTTTTATAATAATACTAGCTGACCCGGCGAACTCCGTATCGCCTTTTTAAGGTCTTTTTGTCATTTCTTTTTTTTTATCCATCCATCTATCCATCAGGGCTTAAGAAATTTACCAAAAAATCAAAAAGTATAATAGATTAAGACCAATACTCAGACTTAAAGAATATACATAAGTATAAAATTTCATGCGTAAAATCACGCCTGTTTCCAGGAGGGGTAGGCAGAGACTACGGAACGCCTACCCCTTTCGAGTCACCTTTTTGTCTGAGTTATTAAAATCTAAACGATTTTAAACTTTCGCGATTATTATACATTATATAAGGTTATATAGCGGGTCTTACTCGCGATAAATAATATATTTAAGTCATAAATACCTTGGTTTTTGCCAACGTTTCGGCTGACTTGCTTCAGCCGTGGTCGCGGCGGGACTGGTGAGCTCAGCGCCGTCCTTGTGTTGTGCGGGTTTGGGCACCTACCCTCACTTGATTTTTATTTTTGTTTTTAAATCTGGCTGAAGCAAGTCAGCCGAAACATTAGCAAAAACCGAGGTATTTATGCCTTAAATATGTTATTTATCGCGAGTAAGACCCGCTATATAACCTTATTAAAATCTATTAGATTACCAAAAACAAAAATCGATTATTAATTAGCGAAAATTTGGTTTAGAAATGTCCATATCAGTTACGATGAGCACATTTATTCTGCAATTAAATTTTATATCATGCAATCAGAGGGTCCAAATCATTTTAATTAATGTAAACGGTGTAAATAAATCACAAAAGTTTAAAATCGATTCCAACGTCTTTTTTAATAAGAACTAGTAACAACAGCCTCTTACTCTCATAAACGCGATCATGCTCAAAGGTAAATTCTAACAAACACAGTAAAGTATTAAAAACCTAACAGCTGGTAGCTTTGCTGAACGATAAAGTCCAAATATTTATTGATTAATTATTTTTTGTGACAATGTCTGCACTAGAAACACCAAGACAAACATAACAACCACTAGTGTACAATAGGTAAAACTGAAGTAATTATTTAAAATGATCACGTAGACTGTAGCCACACACGTAAAGTGTAAGTGCCCATTTCACGATCGTTAAATAAGCACATTAACCAAGTAAGAGTGGCTCGTTCAATGTCAAGAGTGATATGACGCGGTGCCGAGCGGTTTTATTAAACATGTTAAATGAATGAAAATAGGTGCGTCGCGTTTTTGTGGGTACGCACTGTTCTAGGAAACGCAGAGTTTTATATACGAATTACAAAGAATTGTTGATCAATTGTAACATTTGTGCTTCCACAGCACAATTGCCAATAGTCAGTAAGGCAATAATCGGTCCGTTTTATTTAACTTCTTATTTCTGTTACGGTTTAACTCAATCTCACGCCTTAGTGTTAGTTCTCAATAATTACGCGGTGTCATTTTCTAATCTCACATCATCATCCTCCTAGCTTTATCCCAATTTCAACCTGGGGTCGGCTTCCTAGTCTAACCAGATTTGGCTAAATATGAGCTTTTCCTGTCTGATGTCGACTGCCTGTCTGACCTCCGCAGCCCGAATGGATAGCCTCAGCCAATATATTCCATGGTATAGACCAGTGTCAGTTTATTTAGAAGGTACTGACGCCTTATAACGGCTGTCAAAGATCTTCATGACAACCGGGACCGGCGGCTTTACATGCTTTTTTGAGGCACGAGGCAAGCGATGATTAACTCTCTAATCTTACATATAAGTGCATCATGAAAGTAAATCAAATAATTAAAAGAAAATCACTGCTTTTTTTAACCAAAGAGTCCAGGTATGGATAGGATGGATAAGGATTGAAAATGAATGCTGACCTTTTTAACCAAAAAGTTACAATTCTTGCAATCGCAATTCCATGCAACATTGGCCACTGCATAGTTTACGTTTATGTTTAAAAAGTAATCAATGGGTATTCTATTTATTGTTATTATAATGGATTTTTGTCAGAAAAGACAACGCCCACACTAAAAATAAATCCTGTGTCTCATGGACTTTACAATCCTATTCAGCATTTTCTAAGTTGCTTCACATTAGTACTTTGAGTCAATAGGAGGATATACCCTACATTATAACGCTAGCCAGACAGGTTAATGTCGAGATTTTCGTCTCTTCACAAAAGAAAAGAAAATGTTTATTTTGTGCCTCACAGCAATAAATGACAGAAAACACAATCAAAATAAAATAATAATAAAGTCGAATAACAAATTAGAAGGAACAGCATTAGTGAGGCCAAAATTTGAGCCTGCCTCAGCTAATGCTGCGACAAACTTTGCCGCAGCGCTGGTATTCTGGCAGCTCCAAAAGTATTATTTGTTTCGTCCATTTTCCCGACTCGTCTCATACGACACCCCTCATCCTCTTAGCGTTATCCCAGTTTCTATATGAGGTCCGCTTCCTAGTCTAACCAGATTTAGCTGAATATTCCATGGTTTAGACTAGTGTCAGTTTATTTAGAAGGTACTGACGTCCTGTAACGACTGTTAAAGATCTTCATGACAACCGGGACCGACTGCTTAACGTGCTCTCCGAGGCACGGGACAAGCGATAATTAACAAATCAATACGCACCTAACTCCGACAAGTCATTGGTGCGCGCCGTGGATTCGAACCCGATACCCTCTGCGAGGCAGTCTGTTGGTATTTCCACTAGGCTATCGCTGCCTTACGACACCCACGGAATGAAGGGGTCAGTGACATTTTGTATGAATAATCTCTCACCACACTTTACAATAAACGGACACTAAAAACACCCAGGGCTAAAGTAACAAATTGTGGATCACACAAAATCTCGTGTAGGGATCAAACCCACAACTCTCGGCGCAGTGCTATACGGCAACATAGTTGATTAAATTACATTTCTACGAGTAGTGTACAGTCGAATATCTGCCCGCTATACCACCATAAGAGCGAGAATCGCTCAGCAAGACATCGTCGCTTCCAGTGCTACTTTACACACACATAAATTATTATTATTATTATTATATTATTATTACATTAACATTCGAATACAAAACCAGTTTCTAGTGTCCCTTGACTCTATGAGCGAGCCAAGGGATTTTTTGTCAAACTGGTCCAGCGCCGACTTGTTTGATTGTACCATTGAATTATTATTTTTCTCACTGATTACTTATTTCTATCTTACCTAACGTAAAGTAATGTATACATACACCAGTGCCACTTGATCAATTCAGCAGTCAAGTTGGCTATAATTACTAAGTATTCACAACATTGAATAATCTGTTTGTCAATATTACGAGTGTTCGGCCTCAACATTGACAATATTGCATTGTTCTTATGCAAAATCGTGTTCCAGTCTCATGTTAAGCGAGTGCTTGTATTACCATTTAAAATAATCTATCAAATATTTCCTTTCAGTCTTTGTAACAGGTACAAAAATATTATAGATACTATAAATTAAATAAGGTTTAATTTAAAAAAAAGGGAGGAGGCAGCGATAGCCTAGTGGAGATGCCAACGGACTGCCATGCAGAGGGTATCGGGTTCGAATCCACGACGCGCACCAATGACTTTTTGGAGTTATGTGCGTATTCAATTATACATTATCGCTTACTCCGTGCCTCGGTAAGCCGTCAATCCCGGTTGTCATGAAGATCTTTTACAGTCGTTATAGGGCGTCAGTACCTTCTAAGTAAACTGGCACTAGTCTAAACGATGGAATATCGCTATCCCTTCGGGTTGCGGTGGTCAGACAGGCAGTCGCTCCATGGAAAAGCTAATATTCTGCAGAATCCGCAGGCCGATTCAGAATGTCACGACAAGTTATCGTACGATATGTCAAATTATTGTCCTCGTCTTTTAGCCGTCTATCAGAGATATTTTGAACAAATATTCATTGAAATCGGTTTATTTATTAATTTACTTCATACTGAATGCATAAAATTTATAGGAAATGCGATAGTACACATACATACATACATACATATCGTCACGCCTTTTATCCCCGAAGGGGTAGGCAGAGGTGTATTTCGACATCGAATGCGATAGTTTTGACAAAAAATTAGGTAGCCCGTTTGACAATTAACGGAATCGAATGTCAAATGAGATATCGAACGATTCTGAATCGCCCCGCGGGTTAGACTAGTACGCGGACCCCAGGTTGAAACTAGGATAACGCTAGGAGGATGACTATAAATTTAATAAGGTATGGCGTAAATACTTTTGAATTTTACCGATTTGTGAACCAAAAGGTTAGGAACCAAAGGCATTTATAAATAAATATAACAAACAGGTCTTAATCGCTCTTTTGATTGATAAATTTAGTTCGGTAATAGGCTATAGGCTATGTAGGTAGGTAAATTAACAATTTTGACGTTAACAAACACGTTAATGCTTCTTATAGCATTTTAAACTTTCATTCAACGTCTATAAGGTTTAGTCCGTAGTCCCCTTTATTATCTACGTAGCGTTTCCCTTCATCTTCACACTGTTCTGTATTTACAAGAAATTTATGGCTCTTCATAAAACATGACACTTTACATCCACGCCTTAATTCTAAACGTTTATGTCTTATGTTTGAATATTACCTTATAATAAACTAGTCGTGTCCCGCGGTTATACCTGTCGGAAGACAGCTATATACCTAATAGTCAAGTCGAGCCCCGCGGTTATACCCGTCGGAAGACGCTATTTACTTAATAGTCAAGTCGTGCCCCGTGGTTATGCCCGTCGAAAGACAGCTATATACCTAATAGTCACAGTCAAGATCCTTTATTCACTGAGGTCACAATTTGATGCTTATGAACTTCAAATTCAAAAATTAAGTACTTACATATTCTACATTTAGGTACGTCGTTTCGCAACGCTTTTTATCGTTTCTTTTCTTTTATTAGTTCTTAAGAGTCATTACAATGCCTTTTTCAGGACAGTTGCTATCTTAAAAAAATATAATTCAAATGCGGCTGCCAGTACCACAGATAAGCAAGTTCAAACAAATTACCGAACAAAATATTCAGTTTACAATAAATCCAAGGATTTAAGTAGGTAAGCTCATTGTCAATTTAAATGGAGTTTATTATTAACTTGTTTCAAATTTTCTCAAAGCCTTTTGTCAGTGATTGCTCTCTTGTTGTTTAAGAATACCTACCAAGTTTAAACGTGATTCAGTCAACATTGAAAAAAAGATAGTAAATAATATGGATTTTAAAGTTTTCTTTGCGATTACTCATTAAATTAGTTTTTAAGACGTTGAGTAAGCATTAAATGTGTGGACATATGTATATTCACAGACATATACAATATGCTTCAAAATCTGTGCGCCGTGATTTTTACGACGTAGTTATGAGTCCTAACTCACCATCCGACATTGTGAATAAATTTTCTGTCATGGTAACGTCTATTAGACAGTGATTAAGTAACATTTTATGCTGAAAGCATGCTATTGTCAGGTATGATATACAGATAGTACTATATTAATTTCCTGTATTGTCCGAGTGCTAATAATCGACGAAAAATAAACGTATGCAGATATATGTGTCGTTAAATTGTTAGGTTACACGTGACATGCACGTTTGACATATTTATTGGATAAAAGTTAGCTTAGTGTAGAGACTTTAGGGTCGGAACATATCTGACGGAAGATCCGTCGCGTTTTATCGGTCGCGTAACGCCAATACATACAACTGTATAGAAAAACGTTCAACCTTTCACACCTGACCGCTGATCCGTTAGTACGTCGAGCGTACAGCGTCTGTTCCGTTTCCGTCAACGCATTATCCGTCGACGTCGCACACACCACGCACCACGTGATTTTTGACCTTTGAGTAAGGAATATACATGGAGAAAACAAATAGTAGGTATAGAAAAATTACATTATACACATATATACGAAATCGACATAAAGCCACAAAACATAGTGTTGTCTCGTTTTGTCTTAGGGATATCTCCGTCAAAAAAAAGAGATAGCCATAGTTTACTGAATAAATTAATCATGACGATATTTTATTAGAAATGTCATTCGTGGCACTGACGAAATATTTTTCGCCAAGGTTTGTGGTATAAATGCCGGCAAACTTCATGAACACTACCATAGACCAATATGCATGCGCAGGAGACATTTTTGTACGTAAAATTGCTACTGCGCAAGAAGTTTACCGGCGTCTATACATCTGCTTTGAAATCGTTGTATATCGAACATAACAATTTTGTTTTGGTGCAAAAATCGACACAGTATCGATATTGGCTTTCAGAGAATATTTTGTTACATGTATCAAACATGTAACAAGGGTCGTCTTTCGCTTTGCCATGTTCGCCCACATTTGCATTATGGAATAAACTAATCTGGCAAAAGATTTAAAGTAACTAAAGTAATAAAATGTATTATTTTCCTCTAACCAGCTCCATATCGATATCGATTACATTCTGGAGTACAACCCAAATGGCAGCCATTTCATTTGCCCAACGTTTCGTAGGTATGCACGCTAATTTCGTAGGTATGCACGCTAAATTCGTAGGTATTGGACATACCATATCCATGTCATTCCCAGATCGGTGATTTTTAAGATCGTAAGATTCCAGGGCCGCCAGTCCTTACTAATTTTTTCAGAAACGAAATGTGTAGAATAATGTAGTGTTAATCAATCAATTTTTAGGTATGAGGTGCTTAAGGTCCACGGAAACAATTTCCATACATACATACATAGCTATACAGAAAAAATTTGTGTCATGCTCTGCAACTGTAACTCCTTCTATATCAATTGTTTACATTTTGATAAAAACCGTAACCAAATCGTATCATCGTCTTTTATTTTTGAACCTCCATACCTATTTAGGAAATATATTCAAATAACGCTTGTTGGCTACTATAAAAAATCTCCGAAGTCCGACATATTTTTAATAGTCAAACTCAAATTGCAATATAAATAACTACAGGACTTCAGTGACTACATAATATCAGGGAACACGAAAAATTATTAGGTAAAAGAATATGACAGTAAAATATTGCGCTGCCCTGAGTACGGCCCTGCACGAACAAACTGATATGTGTGCATAATAGCCACGCTTTCAGCGAATGTGTGCAGATACGCTCGACGCATTTTCCGTCAGATGTGTACCGATTCATTTGACGGAATAGACGCGACCGAAGATACGTTCGACGCATGTTCCGTCAGATATGTTCCGACCCTAACCTGCTACGCTAGAGCAATGAATACAGATTTACCTAGAAGCGCAGTTCTTAAGGATTTCGTGTGCCGATTCTAAGTAGGGACTGTCTCCAGTTTAGTTCGTAGTTGGCGCCGATGGCGCCGTTGGCGGCGCTGGCGTCGTTCTCCGTCTGTCTCGCTATCGTAGTTACATAGGAGGAACGTTCGTCTCTCTTGCTCTCGTAGAGACAGCTGTCACAGCGCGACTGCCACGCCAAGCGGCAATTTGTCAAGCAGAAAGTTTGTCTTCAAAGCGCCCATATGAAATGCGCCTCTATGTAAATATCTGAGCTCTTAGGCTAGTGAGTTTAGGGCTTAAGCCCACGGCGCACACCGCTAACTTTTAAGTTATATGCGTATACAATTTTCATATCTCTAAGCGCTGAAGAAAATGATCATGAGGTTACATTTCTATAAAGTTCTCGAAAACATGTAAAGTCTGCGAACCCGACTTGGCCAGCGTGGTGGAATATGGCCCATAGTGAAGACGGCCCGTGCCGAGCTGTAAGACAGTTATATTCCGAAGTTATATTATTACTACTACCACTTATACTACAGCAGTATTTTCCTAGAAACAGTAATAATTGTTGAACTAAAGAATCAAACATTGATATAGAATTCCAAGCCATTATTAACTTAAGATCACGCTACGACTATTTACAGCATCCTCCCACGGTTCCACAAAACTAAACAAACCAAACTAAAACATTTCCCATTTATCTCGATGGATGACACCACAAAACCGTAGCCAATTAAAGTAAACATTAATTACAAAGTCATTAATTAGGCTTCGACAGACCGATGTAATGGAATTATTGGAAAAACTGTAGCGGCGGCGTCGCCGAACAAAACTAACGTCTTCCCAGCTCGTAATGAGGCGAGATAGAGGAGCTACGAATTAACAAAATTACACAACAGTAGGGAAAAGGTACCAATTATAGAACACGTCCCTTATATGGAATATCGTAATATTTCTGAAACTAAGCACCACAAATATTCTAAAACGTTTTTAGCAGAGGGCCTGGATTACTGTTTGACGAAAAACTTGTAGAAAATTTTAATGTTCTCAAATTTATATTTGAAATAAATTAAATGATCACTAATTAAATATTTTTCTCAGAGACAATTCTTACACTAAAAAAATAATTCGTATATCGCGGTGGACTTTACATAATAGGTGCAATCAGCGGACCTAAGAAAGACCTCTCAGATTATAAATTATTGGGTAACTACATAATTTGTTGCTTACACACGTCATTCCTTGTGGGGTCGAACCCATAACAATCGGCGTGGTATTAATAAACGAAGCAAAAACAAAGAGCGCTATGCCTATCGTACAGACAAAGGAATCAGTTGTATTTACGACAAGACAATCGTATGCTACCCGTAATTTCTGAATATAATATTCATATTATCATTTAAATCATCAGTTTTGGTTGTTGTCAGATGTTTGTCATTTTCTTTATGTGAATAGAGAAAATCACCACTTCAAAATACTTCAAAGTACCTATCGTAACAGTGTACAAATAAACCGAACATCCACGAACTCTTTAGCTTCCTCACTCAGTGTGGCAACATAAAATATTAGGAGCCGTTGACTCGACTTCTCTATTGAACTAATTCAGTTTCTCACTGCCACCCGCGCAAATGTGCTCCGCACCCAGCAACAAATTGTAATTGTTACCAACCACTATTTCTTGTCTTTCAGACAGACTTGAGGTAATCTTTCAGTGTTCTATTTGTTTGTGTGTCTTGTGTTTCAATGTGACGTTTGAAATAATCGACTACAGAGATATTAATAATATTTATGCAACTGTAAAATGGCTTTATATTTGAAAATCAATCTAACTGTGCCTTGATAGTCGAAACTTTGTTGCAAATATAAGGTATTTCACTTTTACCTTTGAGAAATCCTCAGAAATCGTTTCCTAAGTATTAGTATTTGTGCAGTCGATAAAATGTTAAATTATTATAATATTATCTACAAATATAATAAAACATATTCTTTCCCACGTTATATCCTTTACCTACACTTTGTGCAAACGAGAATTTTTACATACTACCGCGAAGTAGTAATAGTTTTAGCTATTTATATTTGAATATGTAATTATTACTTGTTGTTTATCGATGTATTTTATATCTACATAATTATGCTAATACAATATATTAAGTTAAATTTTTATATAGCTATTTATGCTTATTGGCTTCCGTACGTCACTATGGCAGGCTCCAGTGGAAGACCAGTGCCCGGTCCTTAGGACCAGGTAAATACTGAACTGGTGGCCTGATTACTGTAGCTGTGGGACACATGACTATCAGTGATTTACTTGTTTCTTTGTATTTTCTATATGTATTTTTTTTTTATATTGTGTCACGCTGTATTCTTTTTTTTATACTTTTCCTTTACACACTGTGTCCCTGTAACCTGCATGCAATAAAGTTTTCTTTCTTTCTTCTTTCTTCTATAATCAGAAATCCCATAAAAATTCTGAACCCACTGAAAGTAACTTATTCGCCAACCATCCGTTAAAATGGTGTTTAATAAAATGTCCCTTAATGTATATCAAGTAGTCTGGCAACATGTCCATTTGAATTAATTAGACTACATTGATTTTATTTCCATTGTTTATTCATGTATTCCTCAGTGAAAGTACTGTTAATTTAACTGAGTACTGCCAGCGGTTATTCGGGCGAGGTACAGTCACCAACAAAAGTGGATGTACTTTTCATCGTCCTAAATAATTACTTCTCTCAATATCTTGTAGGTTTTCTAGACGAAAAAACTCATATACTAATAATATAAAGCTGAAGAGTTTGTTTGTGTTTTTAGTTGAACGTGCTGCTAATCTTGGGAACGACGGGTAGAATTTAGAACTAATGATACAATATTATATTATAATTTTATTATTATATAACATCTCGCTCTCAGAGCCTAAAGGCGCACCAGTAGCTCTTAATAACACGGGTGTAACCGTGGTCTCAGCTAGTACTTAATTTATAAATTAAAAATAATTATTATAAAAGTGTTATGATACAAAGAAGAATCAGCAAAGATTTTGAAGTGCGGAGTGACTTTTGTTGCTGACTGTATATTCTTTTATAAAGATGATTTCTGCATTGGGCTCAGAGAAACACTAAAATACATATAAATTATTTGTCTCTGATTGTCAGTACAAGGTAGATATAGAACACCGTATTCTGTGAGTAAAGCCAATAAAAGCGAGACTATTAGTAAATAGTAGAAAAATGTAATTATCGGTTACTGGGATCGTTTAGAATCTGTAATATTATTTATTTATGGTATTGTTCAGTGCGATAGAATTAATTAGCTTAAGTTTAAGTACCAAGCTTCAATCGATTCTATACTTTAAGTGGAAAAAGCTATTAAATTTAGTCTATTAGTATTAAATAAAATGAAGTAGTAGTAGTCTCGTTAACATATTTTAGATATTTTTGCGGATTATAGACAGAAATACTGAGTAATTTCTAGTCGAGCAAAAGCTCTACTACTGAATAAAACGTTCACGCACGGTTGCTACATGTAGGACGAGATTTCACCGAAACATATAAAAACAAAATGGGAACAGATGGCTTCACCGAAACGGGATTTCATTTAATAAAACTCTTGTAAGCTGTGAACCTGTTACTGACGGGCCACAACTAAAAGTTTTAGACAAAATTGAGATACTCGTACTTGTATCATAAGGTACACAGCAATGAAATATTTGTCATTTTAATTTAATTTTTAAATATGATTCTGCCATCATCAGTCTTTTTTTAGGCACAGGCCTCTTCACATCAGGAGAAGGGTAAGGTCATGCTGGCCAAGTGCGGGTTGGCAGACTTCACGCGCGAAAGGTCGCGTACATTATTGAGAACTCTAAGATATGGCGGTTTCCTCACGATGATTTCCTTCACAGTTGAGCAAGAGATAATTTAAATTTTAATACGTAGATAGCTTCGAAAGTCAACCGGGCGCGTCGTGAGTTTGAATTGAACCCTCCGCGTAGCAGTCTGTTGGTCTCTCCACTGGCGGTTTCACCACGGAATGAGAGATGACATGGCGACCTTTCTAGAGAGAATGTTCTGAAAACTCGTATAATCCTTTATTTTGGCACTACAATGACTATCTCAAAAACTAGAATACTTTACCTCCAAGGTCAAGAATAAAAAAATATTTATGAAGTTACGTCCCCGTGAATTATATTTATAAGATAAATCCAGCACTAGGAATAAATCCGGTGTCGCGGAGGACTTTACAAACATGCAATCAACGGACACAATGAACACCCAGACTCGAAACAATAATTTATAGATCATTCAACGTGTTCGTGGGGACAGTTCTGTCTGTCCCTCGCAGTCGGGCGCGGTCGCAGGAGGAGAGGCATGTCGGTGTTGCGTTGCCGCGTGCTATATCTCCCGCGACCAAATGGGGGCGCACCATTCGATGCGTCGCAGTGGGGCCGCAGAGGAAGAGGAGATGCGGTGTTGCGTTGCCGTCCTCCCTATCCTTTGCGGCCGCTGGGTGTTTGGGCGGCGGAGCCCAACACCTTATTCCGCCGCCAAGAGGATTTTGTTCGGGGCCCGCCTGACCATCTGGAGGGCCAATACCCGTCGGGGGGGTAGCGACGAATGCTTATGCGATTCCCTACCTTCCGACATACGGGTACATGAGAAAGAAAAAAAAAAAAGATCACACAAAGTGTTGTCTCGTGTGGGAATCGAGCCCACAACACTCGGCGCAATATCAATTTGTGGTGAGGCGGCCGCTTGAACCAACTACGCCAACCGTGCAGTCCATTAATTATACAGCTATGGAGTTTGTTTGTTTGGTTTAAAATGTCACATTTAGGTATTAAATATTTTTGCATGTCTACCTATAAATGTTCCACATAGTATAAGGCCTCATCTAGACAACGCACCATGTATAATCAGGCCTGGCGCACTTCGCATTTTAGGTACAAACTTACAAGTACCTCGGCCGACCACGTCGACGTGGTTGGATTTAGGCAGGTTTCAGAGTCACGCGTTTAACGCGCGCCGGCCACACGCGCGCGTTTACAATTACATTAGATTAGTAGTAGCGTTTCATAGTCACGCAGTTCAAACGCGCCGCGTGTGAGACGCGCGCGCCGGCCGCGCTACCGAAGCTTCATACATTGCAATGAGAAACGCGAACTCGTTTCACAGTGGTCCGCGCGCCAAACGCGCTGTTGAGACGCGCTGGCCGACGGCGCGTGCCGCGCGCGTCACTCTGAATCCAGCCTGAGGCTGGTTTCAGAGTCACGCGTTTGACCGGCGCCGGCCACACGCGCGCGCTTACAATTACACTAGATTAGTAGTAGCGTTTCATAGTCACGCAGTTCAAACGCGCCGCGTGTGAGACGCGCGCCGTCGGCCAGCGCTGCCGAAGCGCGCGCCGCCCAAGCTCCTCCTACGTGAAACGCGCACTCGTTTCAGTGTTCCGCGTGTCATGCGCGCGCTGTTGAGACGCGCTGGCCGACGGCGCGTGCCGCGCGCGTCACTCTGAAACCAGCCTAAGTGGGTTGCCGCGCGCCGCTCACACTAGACGTCACGCAACGCAACGAGTGCGACCGCTCCGTATTCTCACGCGCCGTGTTCATACACTGTTCAAATTATATACCTAAACGCATTTAACAACAAAAATGTATCATCACAAGTCTAATGCAAAGTATTGCTCAATTAACTGTGTGTCGAAAGCGACTTGAAAATTTGATTTTATTTTATTTATATTACGAGAGCAACTTGAAAATTTGATTTTTTGTTTGTTGAGATATCTTAACGATTATGGTGTCAAATTAAAGATCTAGTTCAAAAACCATTTTATCTGTTTGAATCATGTAAATCGGTCCACGCGTTTAGGAAATAACTAAGAATCAGTATAGTAAAAATGTAAACAACCAGAATTTTTGTGGTATTTGTTCTACGAGCTCAAATAGTGGGATAGGATACTTACTTATATGATAATTATTAATTATTAGGTACGTGGTCAAGTAGGTAGATAGACGATGAATAAATATTATAGCTGCAGCGGCAAGTCAACAACCCTAGCGCGCCACTCCGCGCCAGACAGTGACAGCGTTATGTGTTAGAAAAGAAAGGGAACGGTTAGGTTAATATCGCATTAGGCACTGAGTGCTTATGCGAGTTGAATTGCACTTTGTTGCTTAGTAGCAAGAGTCGCAAATTCAATAAATTGATTTGACAAGTGAATTTTCTGTACGTTAGTACTATTCTTTATTCTGTGGTATAATCCATATTATGTAACAAGTTCTAGGTATTTGTGTTTACGTAAACGTTGTTTTCAAAACAATTAATATATTATTTATCATCACACATGGGTAAACATCAACCTTTCCAACAATAAAACGATATTAGATCCACAATTACACATATAGGACAACATCTTCAATACATCTACATTCAATACATCTTCAGTATTCGAAGCATCCCTGTCTACGATTGAATAAACTTGTGGTACGTTGTGTCAATCCTAGTTTCTTAATGATGTTCTCACACTTGCTCATGTGTGTGTGCCTTTCATTCGACGCCATTCATAAGGCTTACCTTTCAAAAGGTGGCTACTACCATTGGTTCTCAGAGTTACTTGGGCTGTGATGAAATAATTTATTACGTGGTTGCTTGCCTGTGGTTTCTATCTTTATACGCGCAACAATAATCTTGTTTACTGTTGTATATTACTATAATAATAATTGCTAGGATGGCAGAACCTGTACATGGTAACAATTTGACGTAGGTATCACACTCATATACCTATCCTTAAATACATACAAAACATAATTATATCGAGCATATGCTAAACTTGATAGTCGACGACGACGCGGCAGACCTAAACGGAGATGGCGGGTCGATCTGGATGCATTCGACAGCGACTGGCCACAGGACTGGCGGTCCAAGGGAGAGGCCTTTGCCCAGCAGTGGGACACTTTAATAGGCTGATTAAAAAAATATATGCTAAGCACGTAAAGCTTTGTCCTAAATGACCCCAGGATCCAGAATTTAACAAGTAAAAGAGAGTTTTGAAACAAGACTGTTATTATTATTTAGAATCTTTACGATATGTCAGCACTTGGATATCCTACATAATAGTAATATGTTTACCTACTCAAGACAGCACTTACTAGTTTTGAGTATGATATCCTTGTACGATCGGGTGACCGGTAACCGGGTAACGGAACAAAGGTGGTGTCTTCTGAAGTGGCTTCGATATTTGATACTCGTGAGTGGTTAGATAGTGTGCTGTATGAGTGCTACTACAATTCGTATTATTATGTAACTACACGGCGCGCACAAATGAGTTTTCTGAGTTATGTGTGTAATAAAAGTTTAATTATAGCTTGCTAAACGGTGAAGGAAAACATCGTGAGGAAACGTACATGTCTGAGAGTTCTCCATAATGTTCTCGAAAGACATGTGAAGGCTGCCAACCCGCACTTGACCAGCGTGGCGGACTATGGCCTTACGCTTCTCACAGTGAGAAGAGGCCCTTGCCCAGCAGTAGGACAGTTTATATATAGGGCTGATGATGATGATGTATATCTATAGGTAAAGCTAATATTATTAGACTTTGAATTCTTTGATTTGCTTGGAATATCATTCGAACCTAACTAGAAGCGCCGGAAATTAACGCGTCGTGTACGAATGTTAGTTTCTCTTTCACAAACGTATTCATAGTCACAAATTTCGTGTGTATCATAGTAGACAGGTATACTTATATCTAATTGACTTCTGTAATAGACGCGAGAAGCTGTTGTAAAATATGAAAATAGAAACAAAAACAACTCATCCTCGATCTTTTAATCAGTTTTTTTTGTTGCTTGGCTCTCAATATCTATCTATAATATAATATTATTGCATATAGATTGCATAGACATCTATAAAATACCTCTATATATGAGATTCAATGTTACCATCCTTAAAAAAGTCCAATATACCATTTCACGGCATGCACACATAGTAAATTTTATGTTCGTATCTCCCATTTATAATTTACACCACAAACCACTAAAAAGCAGCAAGCTTAGTAACTTTAAACCAATTTGCTAGTAGGGGCGGTTCGCGAATGGCGTCGTGTAAATTACTTCAATCCATTTATGTAGACCGCACAGCAGAACAAGCCTTGTGACGTACCGCTAACTTAGCTAAACGTACTCTTAAGGGTGTGATGTTCTTTGATATTTAGACGTGTAAGTAGAGAGACTAACGTTGTTTTGAAAAGAATGTTTGTACAAATGGTTGGTTATTTAGTAATAGTACTATGATGGGAAATGTTTCGCAAAATAAGTTGACTGTTTTAGATGTTCGAGATATATTCCTCGTACTGTCAGCTACATACATTTACGTGGTCTAGAATGGGTATATCGTCCCAACTAATAATTATACTTAATGTCTTGTTAGATTTCTAGACAAAGAAACCTTACTTGAATCATAATTTATAATAATTGTATTTAAGTTCCGAAGCATCCGGCAGCGCCTAGCATGTCATGTAAAGAGTAATGGCGTTCTGTTGTCTCTGCCTACCCCGATTGGAAAAAGGGGTGAGTATATACGTATATGAATTTTAGTAATTGGAGAGTATAATTCATAAAAGACACAGCAAAAAATGTTGATGTGTAGCGCCTTTTGTAATTGATTGTATATTTATTTTGGATATTCGACATTAAGGAACTTTAACAAGCATCCTGATTTCTATGTGTTATATGAATAAGTCGCAGTCAGCTTTATCAAACGTTAAACGACGTTGAAAGTCTAAGTCAAAAGTTTAGGTTGACTGAGATATTGCTTACAACTAGCCCTTGCTTTTAATATGCACGTAGCACGCAGGAAGATTTTAAGCCCTAAAAATCGTTTGAATCATTGCAGTATTTCCCCAGTAAGGTCTACTTGCTCTTAACACGCTAGACAGTAAATACGTACCTATATCTAAAGATATAAATCATCCACGCCGTAGCTGACGACTTGTGAACGTATGAAGCGATACAAACCAAGGAGCAAATATAATAGAAACAGACTGACTGACACTTGTCGTTTGAGAGATGTGTTGATGACGTGTTTGTGCGTCACAGGTGAACGAGCTGCGTGTTATGACGTTATGAGTTGATTGGAGCTTTGGTTCTGTATGTAATGAAATGTTTGGCTGAACTAGAACAAATAAAATTAGAAATATAGCTAAGATGAGTAGGTAAAGCGTAAAAGCTTAAAAACCAAACTCATTTTCACGTTTGTAATATTACTAGGAATAACAATTTATTTCGAGCCTTGAATGGACGAAAGTTAAAATCCAAAACCTTAAAATCCTTTATCCCTAAAGCAATAAGTACGTAAGTAACCTCATGTTAACCTACATTTTTTACATAACCCAAAAACATATTATGAACTATTAAGCTGACCAAAAACTTAAATTTAAGTTTTGTTAAAAATAATTCCGTAGGTCTATAAACTTTAAACAACCAGCTTTGGAATAAAATTCGTAAATAAATGAACATTTATTTTTTGGCACACGACATCAAAATAGTTGTCATTGCGAAGGGCTCGTTGACCTCAGTCAGGAATGAGACAACGGTTTACAAAATGTTCTGCGACTCACTTACACCCAAATAACTCGAATTTCTATTTGTAAATACAACAATGTTTAAACTTCTACTAAATACTTTACGTTCATATTTACATATTTGCAATGCTCCACATCAGCGTCCAAAATTTGTCCAGGTATCTGCCTTAGGGAATTTGTTTTTACCTAATCGATTGCAAAGAAAGACAAAAATCTCTAAGAAGACATGCCATAAATTTTATAGCAGAACTATCCCCATTATCGTTTACACCTACATAATCAACATTATTGTTTAATACTATAATGACTATGCCGATGTCATAACAAATATAAAGCCGACTTTATTAATGGATTGTAATAAATAAAGAAAGGTATAAGAAAGTGAGTGTAAAAGGACCATTACCAAAAACTAATTCTTACAAAGAAGAAAATTAAATTCCAACAGTACATCCACATTTATTTATTTACCTTATATTATACGCGCTTGTTAATTAATTACTGTTTGCTGGTACTTCTAGGCAATTAATGGTCTCACCGATCTCGTGAGTAAGTATTTGCAATAGGTTCTTGAGAAAGTATTTCTGCTACATCTGGTGACAATATTTCTTGTATAAATTAGTCCTCAAATAAATCCATCACAAACAAAAAAAATGGATTTTGTTTACTTTTGTACGTTCATACACAATTTTCTTAATATATTACTTTCACGCATTTATTGAAATCAACTTTTAGCTACGTTTATGACAATCTTGTGTGGTCTAATAACTGAATATTAGAATTATATTGCTGCAGGATTAACATCCGGTTTTTTAACATGTTAATAGCATAGGTTTTTAATTATTAGGTTATTCTAATATAACTCGGATTTATTTCACTTTTCGACTGTTTTAGCATTATTAGCTTTAGTAAACGCATCGCCACAGCATCGCATACCGTAATTTCGGTTGCAGCATAATATCTATCAGATCCACGAAATAGATACAACCATCATGTACTAGAGAAGTATGGTTACAGCTGTTTAAACAGCTGGTCTACCACTTTTTATAATATAATGAAAAATATCTGCTAATCACACACTGAAAGTTAACATAGCATAGGTACGAATTTTAGCCACGCAACAAATCTTATATTTCTACTTCTAATTAATGTAATGCTGCCAGCCTTCTGGGCACGCTACCCACCGACAGCGTTGCGGAGGAGATTTTTGACGCGGCGTTGTTTGGGTTTTTTGTCTTTTCTCTTCTATTTTATTATTATTATTTATTTAGTTCTATTGATTTAGTTTAGGATTGTTTAGTTACATAAGTAGATTTATTCTGTTGTATATATGTTATTTGTTTGTTGTTGACTATTAAATAATGACAAAAATATCTTATATTTATTTTATTTGTATAAAACACAGTACGAAAGCCGGAACCTTCAGCTAGTTTGAGCTAAAAATAAAGCGAGGGTTCTCATGCAGCGCTCTAGCGTTCAACCTCACTCAAATATAACATTCACCAAAATGGAAATGGACCTTAAATAAGTAAAACGCATCAGTCTATTCGGATAGTCTCAGGCAGACACGGTGGGGGATTTTCAGGTTGAAAGGGAAAGGTAATATATGTATAAATGCATGGCTAATTTCAGGTTATCCTTGACTGTAAAATGGTTAGACCTTCTACTTACTACAGGAAACATAGTATATATCTTGGAGGCACACTATGTACATCAATGAGAATTGTTGATAACTTTATATTGGGACTAGAAATGAGAATCTGACTAGTCCTACAATCTGGGCGAGTGAAGTGTGAAGTGTTTATGTCCCTCTCCAGCGTCCTAACTATCTTAACGCACAAAAATCATACCTTAACATCGCATCGTTACGATGTAAAAGAATAATATATAAATCTTTCTTTGCATTACTGTTTTTTTGTTGTCTATCGGATTCTATGCTTTGGAGGAAATCGTGAAGAAAGTGCATACTAGCTATTCTTTTCTGAAAATACTGGGAACTTTGTGAGATCGGCCAAATAGCTTGAAGATTTTAAATAATAAATAAACCCATTAGAGCTTTTATTGAAACTGCGAACAAACTTTAAAAGTTCCGTTTGAAAATAGCTCTGCTATAGATTTGCTTCTTTAAACTCTTTTAATCTTTACTCTTCTTGTTCCATTCATGATTTTGTTTTATTTGTTTTGCTGTTCTCATATTGCATATTTAGTTTTCATAATCATAAATACAAATCCATACAAATAAATAAATAATTTAAAACAGTTTTCAATACCTCCTCCAATTATATCAATGATTACCAAGTTTTAAATATACCTTTAATTTTGCCAGAGAATCCATAGAAAGTTAATGACGATATTAATAGTTCAATGGTTTGGTACGCGACGATGTGGAGAGACCAGACGTTATGTCCTTATTACCTTGGAAGATGGGCAGGCCTCTGGTATGGGACGCGACATGCGTCGATACCCTTGCGCTATCACATCTTCCAAGCACAGCTGGATCGGCTGCTGCTGCATCAGCGGAGACCCTCAAACGGCGCAAATACGGAAACCTATCTGGTAATTACGTTTTTGAGCCGTTTGGGGTCGAAACGCTGGGGCCATGGGGGCTTAGTGCGCGCGCTCTGTTTAAAGAAATCGCCAAAAGGCTGATCGACGCTTCCCGTGACCAGAGGGTTGGTTTATAATTTGTAGAGAGAATAAGCATTGCCATACAACGTGGTAATGCTGCCAGCCTTCTGGGCACGCGTCTCCTCCGCAACGCTGTCGGAGGTAGGAGATTTTTGACGCGGCGTTGTTTGGGTTTTTTGTCTTTTCTCTTCTATTTTATTATTATTATTTATTTAGTTCTATTGATTTAGTTTAGGATTGTTTAGTTACATAAGTAGATTTATTCTGTTGTATATATGTTATTTGTTACATTAATTAATAAATGATTACAAACATAACTTTATGACTATTTCTGTAATTGAAAAAAAATTGAATCATGTCATCCCCTGCATCGAATTTGCTTGTACTGATTCATCCATTGACACATAGAAATAATTTGTATTCAACTTTGTCACACAAAACTGCGTCTCACGAAATAAACAGACTGAAATAATACTAATACGGTTAGCGTAACCAAAATCGAGTGCCGCTAATACATAGCTACACACAACCACTGTTTTCTACATCACATAACTATATAACATTTAAAATTCGCTCTGCTGTAACCATATTCAAATTTCCATACAACAATTTCAGTTCTAATATTAAATTCATTTAACAATGGCTGCAAAGCAATTAAAAGCGAGTTGGTGGCTCAACTGCATCCACCGTTCATTATTACAATTGCGCACCCGAGTTGCAAAGCGTTTAAAACTTACCATAGTTATTATTGCCTTGTAATTTTGTTACTTATTTTGTTCTCTCTATGTACATTTCTGTAGGTAGATAGTAACTCGTTATGTTGACAAAGCAAGCCCCCGGATTCAGCCCAGTGTCGTTTTACTCGTTGTATGTCAATTCATCGGCACTTTGTCAGATTATCGAAATCGTTGAAATGTAACGCTGATATATAATTATTACTTGAACAAAGAAAAATATTTCATGTTTTGAATCTAACTTCAAGTAGGTATAAGATCTACCCAGTTAACCTACCATGGCTCTTCTAACATTAGATACAATTATAACAGACTGAATTACGTGAAAAATAAAGCCTCGGGAATGGATAATATTTCAGTGGAGCAAATAAAACATCTAGGCCCAGCTGCTGCCTCGTTTGGAATCCGCTTCAATACCTCGACTCTGGCGAAAATCAAAAGTTATGGCTATACTAAAGCCGGGCAAGCCGCAAAGCAAGCAGATAATCCATAAAACTTCCGGCCTATATCACTCCTGTGCCATACTTACAAATTGTTCGAGCGATTACTGCTGGCCATGCTCACGAACTTGGTCTAGCCGGTTTTGATTCCAGAGCAAGCAGGTTTCAGACCGGTGAAGTCATGCTGCAACCAGACACTGAAACTCACGCAGTACATAGAGGACGGGTCTGAACTGCGTAAAATAACTGGCGCCATTTTTGTGGATCTCTCTGCAGCCTACGACTCAGTGAACCTCAAGCGGCTGTTGTGGAAGGTGGAAACCATGACCGACGATCACAAATTTGGCATGATACTCCGAGAGCTTCTCGATAACCGCCACTATCAGGTCCATCTTCTATCTAATAAGAGTCGTTGGAGATCTCGAAAGAATGGGCTGCTCCAAGGACGTGTTCTGGCACCGCTTCTTTTCAATCTCTACACAAATGACCAACCTTCCTGCCCAAACACCTCCCGAATTATTTACGTGGACGATCTTGCCCTAACATCACAAGCTACAAACTTCGAAGAAATAGAAGCAAATCTCACTTAGGCTCTTAGCATCTGGAGTACCTACTATGAGGCAAACGCACTTAAACCTTAAACTAAAATAACTTAAACTAAAACTGAGTCATGTGCATTCCATCTGCCTAACAGCCAAGCGGGTCGTGAACTTAAAATAGAGTGGCAGGGAATGCCTAAAGCTCACAACCCACATCCCAAATACCTTTCCCTTTCCCAATTACATTTAAAATTCGCTCTGCTGTAACCATATTTAAATCTCTATACAACAATTTCAGTTCTAATAATAAATTCATTTAACAATGGCTGCAAAGCGATTAAAAGTGAGTTGGCGGCTCAACTGCATTCACCGTTCATTATTACAATTGGGCACCCGAGTTGCGAAGCGTTTAAAACTTACCATAGTTATTATTGCTTTGTAATTTTGTTACTTATTTTGTTCTCTCTATGTACATTTCTGTAGGTAGATAGTTACTCGTTATGTTGACAAAGCAAGCCTACGGATTCAGCCCAGTGTCGTTCTGCTCGTTGTATGTTCATTCATCGGCACTTTGTCAGATTATCGAAATCGTTGAAATATAACGTTGATATATAATTATTACTTGAACAAAGAAAAATATTTCATGTTTTGAATCTAACTTCAAGTAGGTATAAGATCTGCCCAGTTAACCTACCATGGCTCTTCTGACATTAGATACAATTATAACAGACTGAATTACGTGCAAAATGCAGCCTGCTTGCTTTTGGGCTTTTTCAGATGCGGTACATGATCTGTCTTAATATGTAAATCATAACAATAACAGTATAGTAGAGCTTATATTCGGCTAGCCCGAACTAGACAGATTCTGTGATTTCATAACTAATAATCAAGTACTTATTTATATTCAAATACATACATATCTATATTATGGAAATGAATAATCTTGACAACACTCACAATGGTTCACAAAGTGGCACATTATAATATAATACCATTCATATAATTATAGTTTGCCGAGTGGTCTGCAACTTATAACGCATTTAGTATGAAACTTATAACTCACCCAATATATCTTCCACAGATGCTTCCGTGCCATGTTAGCCAACCGTATCTCGTACTGGTTGAGCGCTACGGGTCCCTCCTACACAGTGGACTCAGCCTGCTCTAGCTCGCTGTACGCCCTAAGACACGCTTTCAGAGCCATCCGCGACGGACACTGCGACGCCGCCATCGTGGGAGGCTGCAACTTGTGCCTCCATCCTCACGTGTCACTGCAGTTCTCTAGGTAACGACAACGAATTTGTGACATGATTTTGATGTATAATTGTATATGCATAATTTCGAGGATAAATTTCTACACGAGCGCTAAAAAAAGATAGCGCAATGTTTTCAGAGATCATATATCTAATTTATAGTAGCTGTATGTTTCTACATTCTACCATTAATTTCTTTAATTATTACAGTATGGGTATCAAATCCAGTTTGATACCCATACTGTAGTGTTGAAGCCTCCAGGCTTCAATGAGCACACTTCTTATGCCCCTAAAATATTGTAGATAAATAGAGCAAAAATAATTTATTGATAATAACACACTTCAGTCTTAAATGTTTAATTGAATTCATTATGACCTTTAGATTCCCAGTTTATAGATTTATTAAAGCGTAGTATTTTAATTATCACTCTTATAATAAATAGATTGAAGGTACCTACTTATATTAAATTAAACTGTAATTCAGTCTAGACTTTATATTTCATTTGCGAATATAATGATAAAGCAAGCACTAAATATTTTCTCTCTGGACCGACCCGGCTTGTTATTAATAGACACAGAAAAAAGGGCAAATGCTGTGAAACATAATATGAGAGTCTTTAGCGACTAAGTAATAGTAAAGCAGTGACGTTATCCAAGAGCATTATTTATTAAGTTCCTTTTGCTTGGCCCGTAGTACCATGTTAATCTGGGATAAAGGAAATACAGCGTATTATGTGTTTGTCCTTTCTAACAATTTGTATAAGTCTGCTTAAATAATTTTGTTTACTCAAGGAAAATAAATGTTTTGTTGGGATTTAAGTGATTTCTCAACGTGTGCCTTATTTAATTAGAATTTATATTTCTTATATTATAACGAAGATAGATTTATCGTCGAAAGAGTTATAGCCAAATCGATAGATCGAGACCAACCTTCAGTTGGCCAAGTATGCTTGTAGGTACGTGAGCGTTCAAGAGTCCTAGAGGTTGTAATAGTTCTTGATAAGGATGTCACTGCAGCTGCAATTAATTCAGTGTAGCTACTATGCAATAAATGCTATAACAGTTGTGGCACTGATTCCAAAAAGGATAATCAGGACTGTAAAAATAACAATTACAACTAAAGTAATATGAATACCTACCTGTACCATTCAGACCTCGCCAAGTAAAATCCAAAGAACCTACCAAATACCTTAACCCCCATATAAATATAGAATGTGTCTAAGAAACAGTACTCATTATATCGCCATTGTTCCCAGATTGGGAGTGTTATCACCTGACGGCTGATGCAAAAGTTTCGACAACAGCGACAACGGGTACGCGCGTTCAGAAGCTATTGTCGTATGCTTCTTTCAAAAGGCCAAGGATTTCAGAAGGTATGTATATATGTAGTTTCAAAACTAGTCAACAAACAAATCATATTTAAAGTGTATTTGTTTTCCAAAATTATATTAGGTTCAAAGGACGAAAAATATTAAAATGATACATGGTTATACAAAAAAGTTAGAGCCTCAAAATAAAAAAATGCTTTTAAGTTTATGACCTCAATTTACATCCTTAATACATTCAAGATCTAGGTACACATGCCTGCTGTTAATAAGCAGCCCAAAAATATTTTTAAATCGCAGTCGATAACGAACTTAGTACTCAAAAGTCAGCACAAAACTCACTCTTAGCCATTCCTTCAGGGTATACGCTCAACTTTTGCACGCCAAGACGAATTGCGGTGGCTACAAAGAACACGGTATCACGTACCCCGCCGGTCACATTCTGAAGCTTCTGCTCAGTAAGTTCTACGAGGTACACCTCGTAGAACTCACTGAGCAGAAGCTTCAGAATGTGACCGTCTCCATCCCACCATCCATCTTGGAGTTCGTTAAAGCTCACGGCACTGGCAAGTACATCATTTCTTTGTGCGCAACTAGTTTATAAGTAACCAAAGAATCTTAGATCTACCGTGTAAGAATGCCGTTCCTAATGCCACCCTCGGCGCAACATGATTGAATTTTGGTATTGTTCCTAAACTACTGATAGAAACTTGCCAACGTCTTGCCTTGCCTTGCTTGTATTAGCATGAGCTGTGTTCTAAGCTAATTTACGAACACGTGCAAAAATATTATTAGATATGTGTCTAGAACACATTAAATAAGGATTACATTATGTAAAAAAAGTGCATGGCAATAAGAAAAACAATTATGAAGTCACATTATGCACCCTTATTTTTTATTAGTACAAAAGAGCGAAGACATTATTATCAAATACGTGACGTAAGAATTTCATAATTTATCTCTAAATAACAATGTTATTATCATTTGTTTATTGTAGAAAATCTTACTTAAATCATAGACATATTTTACAATCCATTCACTGATTCATTAATAGAATTCCATTCTGCTCATTCGTAGTCTCTCTGTCGCACTTATGATTTAGGTAACCTTAGACAATAAAATGAAACAAAAGAATAAGTGATCTAGTTACTTACTTTATTTAATTTTCTAAATTCTAACCTCTCCCTCATACTTCATCTAGGCTTAGGACCGGCAAAATTTACCTTTTTACGAGTAATTAAATACGTAGGTATGTAATTAGAATGCAACAAATATCAAAATAAAAGAAGGTATTCTGTACTAAAGGAAATGAGTTATTTTGGCGTATTTATGACGTTAGAATCATCTGCAATAGCACTGCGTAAATATACAAATATTATTTCATCATCATCCTGTCAGCCTAGAGACGTCCACTGCTAGACATAAGCCTCACTCAAGGTTCTCCACACAGACTGATTTGGAGCCGCCCGCATCAAATTATTATTTACATATGTAGGTATTATTTACTAAACTTACAAGTATTTCCATTGTACTTCGAAATGTCCACCGCCATTGTCAATACACAAACGGGCACGTTTTACTAAATTGCTTTTTAACGAGAGGTACGCTTCTGTCTTTTCACTTCGTCAAAAGCGTCCAATGTGCGCTGTTTTAGTTGTTCGACACTAATCGGCTCACTTTTGTACACTCACGAAAAGAAGTCCATGGGCGTGAGGTCAGGTGAGCATGGAGGCCAAGTTACCGGCCGGCCTCGACCGATCCACTGGCTTCCACACTCTTCCCTGTCCAAACGCACAGCTGCACTCGCGTTTCCTCCACTCAAAAAGTACGCACGAAGCATAGTTATATATACTCCCGTGATGTAAACTGATAAGCCATCGCGTCGTGCAAACGTTAACAAACAATTAACTGTTGCGGCGAAAATAGGATGCGCTCACTTCCGCTAACAATTTAGCACTGTTTGTCGCATCGGGGCGCGGCGCGGGTGCAGAGGGACAGGGGGTGGTGAGCTTCGACGCGAGTTTGCCCGAATTTATCAATGGAGCAGTGCCGCGTGGGTACGCAAGCCATTACTACTCATAGTACTACTCACAGGACGCGGGTCGGTCATTGATTTAGATATGCATTTACCAATTATTACGTTTTTTTGTGGACAGTTTTGGGACTTAGTGTTTATTTCTACCTACACAAATATGATCAGTTAAAGATACTTAGAGCCCCGTTAAATTTTTTGTACTAATTAAAAAATATTGGTGTATATTGGCTTAGGTTAGATTAGTGCTATGGTTTTCACCTCAAAATTTGACTCAACTTCTAAAATGGTAAACCCACACCACCAAAATCTTAGAAATAAATAAAACAATTTTATTTATAGTAGGGTCATATCGTGACACATTTATTAATATTCGAGCTTTGCAGAGAATTCTAACAATTTCTCTCAAGTTTTCAAAAATAATATACGCACATTAACCGAGTGCAAAATGAAAACTTGCAAACAGAAAATGAAAATATAGATAGGAAACCTTTCTCAGAACAGTTAGGGGACATCAAATTAAAAGGTTCTTTTCACAGTATTTCTAGCTACTGCTTATTATATAAAGAATGAAACTAGATTATAACCACATCATAAAGATAGATGAAATGGATCAAAATAAAGTTTTTGAAACTGTGTACAATATAGGTAAATATTCTATCCTCATCATGTCAGCCAAGGGACGTTCACTGCTGGACATTTAAAAAACTAACTAACTAGCTATAACTACTTTATTTTTTATTTATTTTAACCACGGGCGGCTGCGCCCGCCAACAGGTATGTGGACGTTGGGGATGAATAATTCCATCCCCAGGAGTACCACTTCTGTGACGCAGTCAGCACAAGAGTCGGGGTCGTCAGAGGAGAAACAGTAGGTATTATAATAGACTTGGATTTATACCCATGACCCAATAAAAATAAGGCCTGCTCTCTTCATTGACAGCGTGCCGTAGAACAGGCAAAATGACGAAATATTTTCGTACCCCGTGGCACAAAATCATAGACATTTATCGGATTTGCGCAGGCCTTATTTATTTAGGTCATAGGTTTACCTGGATAAGTAAACCCAAATCCTTACTATGTCACTGGCTTACGTGTTACGGATCCCTGAAAAGCGTAATTTACAAACAAATACACACACGTATACTTCAATCATTACCTTCATTAATATGCCATCATCAGACATCAATCGCGCATTTCACCGCGATATGCCGAAATAAGAACCGAATATCGTCATCAAAATGTGATACATCACTTATGACTGATGTAATGATTGGTGCCAACGTATTGTTGATGTTGCTTTATGCTTATAAAGACAAATAAGGAAATATTTTGACACACTTTTTGTAGGGATCCTTTGGAACGGAATATTATCTTCTGTATATACATACATACATACATAGTCTCACGCCTATAACACCAAGAGGTAGGCAGAGGTGTATTTCTACACCCACTTTTCGCCAGATATACTTTAGTCCCACGTAATAAGGGGCGAGCCTATTGCCGTACCGGGCACATTTCCAGACTTCGTGCTGCTACTGAAAATGTCGTGACAGAAAAACCCAATAACACTACCCGACCCAAGAATCGAACCCGGGACCTCCCGATCCCACGCGCACATTTATGCCGCGAGACCAACGAGGCAGTCGTATAGGGTTTGATGTCGAGTTTTCCGTCTCTACGCAAAGATGGTATTTGCATCGTGTTATCCCTTAGTCGCCTCTTACGACACCCACGAGAAGTTAGGGGGTGGTGACACTTGTATTCTATGCCGTCTTCTGTATATAATTATGTATAACACAAAAAGTTAAAAGTAATGTATGTTCGTTGGGACTGTTAGTAGCTGCAGACATCCTCAAATTTTTTAAAGTCCATTCACTTACATATAAGACTATAATTAACACTGTCATATAGCAGTAATAACAAGGGCTGCCATAACAGAGGTATCGCAAGACTTTCAAGATAGTGTTACAGGCATATTTTTTACAACTTAAGAACTTTCATATACATTATTATTACACGAGTTATGACCGAATTATTGACAGCAAGTTCCGTATCCGTGGCCGAATAGCGTATAGTATCGCCACTAAGAATATTCTTGTTTCCCAGGGAACTTTATGAACATTAAATCTAAAGCTATGGTTTCCTAGGAAAGCGTTCCCTTCATATAGCGGCCGTAATATTACGGACGCAAAAAGACGGCCGTCTTTACGGTGACGACATGTGGAAAGTTTAACGGCCGTTTTAACACACCGTCGGTAATTTTTTAAAACAAACGTCAAACGAAATGTTTCCAAGATAGCAAATCGACGACCTTGATAAAGCTTTAGTAATTTATTTGGAGTATGGACTATCATCAGAAGAGGAAAATAGACGTATGGTGGCAGACGATTTATTCAAATCTCGTGGTACTGAAGGTTCATTTGAGATTTTAGTACGTCGCTGTTTACTGAGCAATGAATATAACTTTGTATTATATTTTGTACGTTGCTCCGGTATAAAATACACAAATACGTATTAAAAATAGCTTCACCGCTATCAATAAAACGTTCACGAAACATTATTACTGTATGCTTCTACATTTACATTTACTGCCACGTTCTGTTATATATAGCTAATGTATATGAAAGTGCAGTGCAGCCCTATTTTCCTAACACCCTTAGTCAGCACTTTTGATTCTTAATTATTATTTCAGCTTTTATTAAGTCAGTTCAATTCCATCTCCCGTCGGTGACACTTATCTCAAAAACCAAATTTTGTATATTCTTAGTATAAAGTGAAAGTCAAATAAAGTGTCCTTCAATTAATAATTTATTTTTTAAAAAAACACTTTACTCAAGGTCTCATAACAAATTTGGTGGCAGCGTGGTGGGATACTTTGTAGAGTATCCTCGGTTCGTTTCCGTATCCGCGATAATTCATGTGAAAATTAACTATTTCGCGAGTGTCATAAAGGAAATCCAAAACTTTCTATAAAATCGTCAAACTCATTTTATATTATCCTGCTATCCTATTATCGTGTTCTATAGTGTCTCGTGCCTGCGAAGACGATATCCGTGTTTATTATCCAGTGTAGTCCGCTGAATCCTGAGAACAATATTCTAGTCTAATAAAACAATCTTACACACTTAATTACACATATAATTAGATAAACCATGTTTCTTGGAAACGATGTTCAGATGCTAACAACTAACATTTTCAACTTATTTGTAAATGTATAAACATAAAATTATATAGAAATAGTTAAAATATATAATAAATAGGTTAGATAAAATAAATAGTAAAATATAACAAAATACAATAACTATAGATTCACATAATAAAAATCTCAACTGTGGGGCAGTTGATTATTGTACTAGCAGCTAACACTTAATGGCGTTTTCGTTTTTTTTTGTAATTTTATGTTGAAATTTCAAAATTATTCTTATCTTACAGATGGTATGTGATACCAGAGTCCTTCTTATTTTTTGCTGAGTTATTTTTACTCAGGATAAAAGCGCAACTTTCCATTGCACTGCGAATTATTTCCGTAATTAATTTGGTGGATAGAAGCTGGATATAATATGCACATGCACCTGACACACGGCTGTCAGTGTGACAGGCTCGAGCATGCCGGTACGACATGTTTTTTTTGCCTCATTTTACAAGTATGAGGGCTCTGTCTAGTAGAGCAGAGCGAGACCAATCATTCAGTAATAACGTTACACTAGAGAAAAAAAATACAAAAGATCTGTAAAGTTGGGAGGAAGTAAGGACACTCATGTTCTTCCTGTACAAATTATAATAAGTAAACAAAACTGACCTAATCTCGCAGCGATGTAATATTACGTTTTATTTGAGAAATTTCATTAGTATAACTTGTAAAATTTATCACAATTTATCGAATATCTACACATAATCACCAAACTAACAGTTTATTACGTTATAACAATATACAATGTGCAAAGATAACACAAAACATTTTAATTTAGAATCATAATTTCACCATATAACGTTTTTTTGTTTATGCGACAAAAAATAACGGCCGCCATTCTCTGGGAACGTAATATTATGCATTACAAAAGTTTCGTTTATCACTTTTCGATAAACAATAACTCATTTTTTTTGGTATCTGTTTGGAAAATCCTCATGGAGTCCCTTCGCCCTGGAGGAAGGGCAAAGGGGACTGTCAGACTCTTACTGACTGAAAACTAACCCGTATTCCTCATGTACCCGTGTGTCGGAGGGTCGGATATCGCCGAAGCATTCCTCGCTACCCCACGACGGGTATTGGCCCGCCAGATGGTAAGGCGGGCCCCGAACGAAACCTCCTTGGCGGCGGATGTAGGTGTTGGGCTCCGCCGCCGAAACACCCAGCGGCCGCAGAGGATAGGGAGGACGGCAACATAGCACCGCATCTCCTCTTCCTCTGCGGCCCCACCGCGACGCAACAATGGTGCGCCCCCATTTGGTTGCGGGAGATAGGGCGCGCGGCAACGCAACACCGACACGCCTATCCTCCCGCGACCGCGTCCGACTGCGAGAAATAATACTTATAACATTACTAAATTTTTTCTCATTACAAACATTTTTTTCTTTTCTCGTGCACACTTTTATTTCAATATCAAAATGGCTAATATGGAGTCGTGCAAAGTTCAATAGCCTACGTATTTTGTTAAATTAATTTTCGTTCATTCTTGCTCGTTTCTAGTTTAAAAAAGTATTAAAATTGGTCAAGCGGAAATCGATAAATCGAATGATATAACCAGATCGTGTTATAAGTGCAAAAACCGTTAAATATTAACGACCAATGATAGCGGTAATAAAGCAGTTGGAGCGTTTTCTCTTATGCACCTACGAGGTGCATATTGCAGTTGAGGGGATAAAACAAACATACAAATAAAACAAAATCATTAATTAAAATTATAGGTAGTCTTAGGTATGGTTCAGGAAGTCTTGAAAATTTCAAAGTACTAGGACACGAGACAGCCTGCGCTGTTAACAAAATAAAAAAGGAATTAATTACGGGCCAAATATGTGAATATTTCAATTTTGGATGAAAATCAACAGTCACGAAACATTAAATGAAATCCTAACAATGTTAAGGTTAATTTTAGGCTTAATAATATTTTACTTCTAAAAATACAACTCTCGCACTAGGAATAAATTCTGTGTCGTGGGGAACTTTACAAATCAACAGCCACAAAGAACAGTTACCACCTAAATTAGTATTACCTACAATATTGTTTCACATTAATTACAAGGAATTACTGACTGTACGTACAAAGTAGGTATTGGTTTATGAAGTGGTGTTCGGTGTAGTTTTCTTAATAGGAAAACTACACCGAACATCACTAACCTGACACAGACACAATATCAATCAAAAATCACAAAACAACAAATGTGGCGGCGCGGCAAACGCATTTATTGTTGTATTCAGGTTTTACGCGATAGTACCAAGTACTTAAGTACCGATTATTTCAATTACCAATTTCAAAATAAAATTATACATTACAATAAAATTTCGACAACTGTGTCCTGTCTCGAGTCTCGACTGCAAAGTCCCAGGACCCGAGACAGCAAAATATACAGAAAGTCCCAGGACTTCGAGACACGAGACTCAAACCCTAGAGGACACCATTCAGTGCAATCTTTTCCTTTTTGTGTTTTTAGAACAAGTACCTATTACGCCAAGTAGCAGAGCCATCATTTCATCGTCGTCCATTGGTAGTTTGGTATACCAAATAAATAAAATACTGAACACAAATAAATATAGATAACTGTCCCAAACCCACCGTCTCCTAGTCCCAACTGAGTGACTAGGGCAAAACTGTGCATGCAAGCCCTAACGTGTATGTGTTGTATGGAACACGGTTATACTCGTCAGTTATGCATGCACAGTTATAACCATCGAGCAAACCCTTGCCTGTATCGCTGCCATTAGCTTTATAATTAGTACTAAGCCCCGACCTTTACTCAATATGAGCAGGGCTAGACCACAGTCCACCCCGCTAGCCAAATAGGTATTATTGGCAGAAAATTTATTTTATAACGACTAATGGAGTTCATTTTAATCTCTTTATGTATCAAAACATGACATTTATTCAGTCAAAAAAGTATATTGTTTATGGTTCCAAATTCAAACTTTTGTTCTTTTTACATCTATAATACAATTTATCTCTCGTTTAGAATCCTACAAAAGTTTATAAATTTCCTAGGAAATTTATAATTTTGCGGTTTTTTGTTATAGTTGTTCATTTAATAATATTATATTTGTACCTATACCACGATAGTGAACTCATAAGCTTTGCAATGATATTTGTTAGCTAAACATAATACATATTGAATGTGTTCTAACGGATATTGAACCCGACCCTTAACGCAGACGGCGGTATCCTGTTGTCTCGCCTATAGGTCGTTGAATTTTATAATACTAGTATTTAACTAAAGTCTAACGATGTTAAAGATGTATGAATTAATTTAAAAAAATTCATACTAGAAGATTTTATTTGGATTTATCTTATTATATCTGTTAGGTTCACATATTTTGATTAAAACAGATACATTGAAACCGAACGATCTGAACCGAAGCTATTTAATAATAAAAGTGTTGATACACAATCATGCATGGTGCGTTAGAGAAAAAAGGAATGAAAGTGAATGAAAGTGAATGTAAGTAAAACGAAAGTTATGGTTTTTGAAAAGGAGGAATGCTTTACGGCTTGTAATGTTATGATCGATGGACAGCGAGTGGAGCAAGTGAATGAGTTTGTATATTTAGGTACGTTGTTTACAAGAGATGGTAAGAATGTAGAAGATATTGAAAGAAGAGTTAATGCAGGTAATAGAGTGAATGAAGCTCTGAAGGTGTTTATGAATAGCCAAAACGTGTCCAAAAAGGCACGTTTGGCTGTGCATAGTGGGGTGTTAGTGCCTACCCTTATGTATGGTAGTGATAGTTGGGTATGGCAGAAGAGTCATGAAAGTAGAATAAATGCTGTAGAAATGAGAGCACTAAGAAGTATGTGTGGTGTCTCTCTGACTGACAGAGTAAAGAATTGTGTGATAAGAGAGTGCTGTGAGGTAAAAGAAGATATAGTGACAAGCATCGAGAAACGTATGCTAAGATGGTTTGGGCACGTGGAGAGGATGGATGACGAAAGACTGACCAAGCAGATATATTGTGGGAGGGATTGTCAGGCAAGTGTGAAAGGGACAGGACGAAGGGGAAGACCTAGGCGGACGTTCTCTGACCAGATTGGAGACATCCTAAAAACAGGACAGGTGAGAAGTACCCTGAACAGAAGAACATGCATGAGCAATCTGATGGGAGTGAATGAAGCAAGAGAGATATGTCAGGATCGTTGCAAATGGCGTTCCGTAGTCTCTGCCTACCCCTCCGGGAAACAGGCGTGAGTCTATGTATGTCTGTACACTTGAATTATGTGGCCAGAAAAGGTGAAATACTTTCCAATCTGTACTGTCTTCGAGTCACCTTTCTGTCAAAGTTATTAAAATCTAATATTACCAAAAACAAAAAACGATTATTAATTTGCGAAAATGTGGTTTAGAAAATAAATGTTCTTATCAGTTGCGATGAGCACATTTATGTTGCAATTAAATTTTATATCATGCAATCAAACGATGTAAATAAATCGTAAAAGTTTAAAGTCGATTTTAACGTCTTTTTAAATTAGAACTAGTATCAACAGCTCTTACTCTCATACACGCTATAATGCTCAAAGATAAATTCTAAAAAACAGAGTCATAAAGACCTAACAGCTGGTAGCTTTGCTGAACGAAAATAGTCCAAATATTTATTGATTTTTTATTTTTTTTGACAATGTCTGCACTAGAAACACCAAGACAAACATAACAACCGCTAGTGTACAATAGATAAAACTGAAGTAATTATTCAAAATGATCACGTAGACACACACGTAAAGTGTAAGTGCCCATTTCACGATCGTTAAATAAGCACATTAACCAAGTAAGAGTGGCTCGTTCAATGTCAAGAGTGATATGACGCGGTGCCGAGCGGTTTAATTAAACATGTTAAATGAATGAAAATAGGTGCGTCGCGTTTTTGTGGGTACGCACTGTTCTAGAAAACGCAGAGTTTTATAAGTATACAAATTACAAAGAATTGTTGATCAATTCTAACATTTGTGCTTCCACAGCACAATTCTCAATAATTTGTCCGTTTTATTTCTGTTACGGTTTAACTCAAATCACGCCTTAGTGTTCGTTCGCACTAATTGCGCGGTGTCATTTTCTAATCTCACATAATCATCCTCCTAGCATTATACCAGTTTTAACCTGAAGTCTGCTTACTAGTCTTACCGGATTTGGCTAAATATGAGCTTTTCCACGCGAGCGACTGCCTGTCTGACCTCCACAACCTGAATGGATAGCCTCAGCCAATATATTTCATGGTTTAGACCAGTGTCAGTTTATTTAAAAGGTACTGACACCTTATAACCGCTGTCAAAGCTGTCAAAGGTCTTCATGACAACCGGGACCGGCGTCTTAACATGCTCTCCGAGGCACGGGACAAGCGATGCTTAATTCTCTAATCACACTTAAAAGCGTAAAAAAGTAAATACATTTAGTTGCATAAATAAATTCACGACTATTTTGAACCAAAGAGTCCAGGAATGGATGCGATGGATAAGGATTGAAAATTAATGCTGACCTTTTTTAACCAAAAATGTACAATTCTTGCAATCGAAATTCCATGCAACATTGGCCACTGCATGGTTTACGTTTATGTTTTAAACTAGACGTCGCCAGCGGCTTCGCCCGCATCAAATATATGAGTACGTATAAACCTTCCTCGTGAATCATTATATCTGTTAAAAAAACCGCATCAAAATCCGTTGCGCAGTTTTTAAGATTTAAGCATAGATAGGGACAGACAGACAGAAGAGAGACTTTGTTTTATACTATTTAGTGTTGCCCAAATGCAAGAACAAGACGAGACTTAGCCAGTCTTGGTCTTGGTCTTGCGCCAATACACCTGGTCTTGGTCTTGGTATTGCGCTCCCAGTCTTGGTCTTGGTCTTGGTCTTGCAGCAAGAGTCTTGCAAGTCTTGCAATTACCTATCAGTCTATTACTATTTATTAAAGTTTTTAAATCTTAGAAAAACGTATTAGAATTGGAACATTGTGAGCTTGAATTAACACAGCCATAGTAAAGATCAAGCAGATTAATAAATAACTGAAGATTTGATAAGAAATTCGAAAAATCAACTGACCTATATGTCGTTTTCCATGGAAGTAACTGTTTCTTAATAAACATTTATGATTTATAAGCTTACATTTGCTAAAACATGTAAAAAAAACAAATTAACCCTAGAGTGGTCGCGTGGATTACATATGTAATCCACCTATATATAATCGATAATTCCTCAAAATCGGTTAGCGCCAGCTAAATAAGCCGCTAGATACTTTCAAATGAATATTTGGGCAATTCGCTCAGTGCAATGCCAGCGCAGGTCGCGCCCTGTGGTCGCTCATAGGAGCTCAGAGAATGGCGTGGACTACAATTGTAATCCGCGCGACCGATTACGTAAGTATTTTTTCCTTCTTCAATGTTATAAAATTTTGTATATTTTTATCTATAATTGACTTAATTGCTATAATTAGACTATATTTATTAACATTTGTTGTTATAACATAAGTTTACTTATATTTTAGTATAAATATGGAGGATAATCGCCAAGCTGCACAGATAGAAGCATGGATTGATGAATTTTGTAGCGCAAACGAAAAATGGGTCGATTAGACTCGGATGAAGCCACTATCTTATAAGAGAATCGAAGAAAATCATAACCAAACATCCTAACAATCAAGATATAAGACTTTTTTTGGCATTGTGTATCATGAAACTCAAGCAACTACTTCAATATCGAGCAACGTAGTGCGTTATTTCCATGAATGTGAAGAAGCCGCAGTATAAGCATCAGAAAAATGTGTACCGCGTGTAACAAGTTTACATGTGGGCATCATTTGAAGATTATGTGTCTATCCTGTGTAGAAAATCGAATTTAGTAGTTAGTTTGTCATACATATATTATGTGTGATCTCAATTTGAGTAAATAATGTCTTATTTATGCTTAATTAGAGATGATTTTTGTTTTGGTTAATTATTTTGTAATTTAGGGGTTGTGAGTAGGTTTTGCTACTAAAATGTTTAAATAAAAACCACTACTGATAGTATTTTTATAAAGATAATAAAGAGTTTAATCGAAATATTATTTTTATACCAATTTTATAATGGACTACGTATGTAATCCGCGCGACCACTTACGTTACTTCTAGATGCGCGACTACTGCAGGGTTAATTACAATAACTTGACTGTATTTTAAAGAACAATATCTGTCTATAAAGAGATTGAACCCTCAACTTATATGAAATTTAATAAAAGAGTTTAACGATTTATCATTTATTTCAATAAAAAATAAAATACAACACAAATCAAACATAACAGTACACAACAGCTTTATCATTAGGTTATGTTACTTTATATCAATTCTTTTGACCAAGAATTAATACAAAGTAACCATCTGGCTGACTCATCACTTAACCTATTTCTATGTTTTCTAATTACTAATGATGCTTTAGAAAATAATCTCTCAGCAGGTACTGAAGTTGCAGGTATTGAGAGAAAATCACAGGTCATCTTCGATAAAGTCGGATACTCTGTCTCATGCGTCCTCCACCAATCTAAAATGTCTTCCGAGCTGGCAGTTCTTGGTTTTCTCAGGTACTCCTCCAACTCGTCTATCACTAAGCCTTGAAGACAAGATCCAGATGACGTCGAGGGACATTCATAGAGTTTATCAAAGTCTATTACGTCTTCATCTTCATCACATACTTTATTTTCTTTTTTTGGTAATTCCAGAGATTTGTTCAGTGAGTGTAGACTTTTATATTCTTCATAAAGTTCATTGAACTTGCGCAGACTTTCTGTTTTAAGTTGCTTCCCCCACATTGTCAGGTCAAAAGTCTGAGCCTTATGCCTTGGGTCTAAAATTAAAGAAGTACAATAAATCCAGTTGCTCTTCTTATAATGTTTAAGCATTTTGTCTCGAGCTGCTTGGAAAGCTAGAATGAGCCTTTCATCCACTTCAGATCGATTAGGTTTCTCATCTAACTGTTTTACCATGGATTAAATTTTATCTAGCAAGAGATTGAATGATACAATGACTAGCGGTAAAGTAACATATTTGTCTCCACCAAGTTTTGTACTTAAAAGTTTAAAGTTTATTAGGAATTTATGTAATTTTTCGAGTACCTGCCATTCACTAGCTGTGATTTGAAAATCATTCAATTCGGTGACAGAACTGCACAATATGTTAATGCCCGCTCTCACTTTTAAACCAAATCCAATCATATCATGTGTGGAATTCCATCTCGTTGGACAGTCAAGAATGGCATTTAGATTTGATGGCACGCCAGCTGCTTCACAAGCAGACTGAAACTTCTTCTTCAATATCTCACTTCTTTTTATTTTACTGGAAATACTGCGTAACTTTGTTACAGATGTACGCGAATCAGCAATATTTGGTGCATATTCTTTATCTTCCTCATCCTCAGTTTCGTCTGCATAGTATTCATACTGCTGATCTTGCGCGTTAGTGTCAGACTCACAGTGTAATGCTAAGGTCTTTAATAAATCTTGTACACCAAGGTTTAAAATGTGAGCAAAGCACCGGAAATGTTGATTGTCTGAATCAAAGTGTGGCGGCAGCTGTTTGCCCAGTTCATACATAAATTTGGTATTTGCAGTTGCGTTGTCGACCGTGATACCTTGTATTTTATCAATTATGTCATATTCCAATAAACATTCATGGAAAATCGTTGCAATATCTTCCCCAGTATGTCGACCGCGTGATGGTATAAAATCAAGAACTACAGATCGATACTTCCATTCGTTGTCTATATAATGCATAGTAACCCCGTAGTAACTCCTACCAGCAATTGACGTCCACCCATCAATGGTAAACGACATTTTAGATGATAATTGTTGAAGATGTTCCTTGAGATTCAATTGGAGCTCTTCAAATCTCTCTTTGACTTTCCTTCTAAGTGTAGACCTTTTAGGAAACACCATATTAGGGCAAATACGTCGAAAATATACTTGTGTAGCTTCGTCATCGAAAAATGAGAAGGGAAGATATTTTTCACCACCCAATCAACTGAAATAAAACAATAAATCTTCTGTTATTATTTAAAACATACTAGGTTTGAGCGTTTAGGAGGAGGAGGTTTGTTGTTGTTAAATCGAGAAAATCGTTAAATTGACATTTGTTATATTAAGGTTGCACTGTACTGTAATTTACCAAAATAAAGTACTTAGTTGTTACTGGCCGATTATGAAAACAAATGAAAATATGGGTGTTTATAAAAAATATTTAAGACGATAATTACATACTTAATTTGTCGCACCCCTAGATGAAAACACCACTAACTCAAAAATACTTACGTAAGTTAATGGCGTTTTTGAAAGTATCGCATGAATAGCTACGCGGAGTTAAAATTCCCGTAGCGACAACTTCGACCGTTGTTAAAAAAATATTCTTACCTGTCCACTTCTTCCAGCGGTTACTAAAAAGCTTGTGATATCTCCTTCTCCACTTAATTTTGGTTTAACAGGAAGAAATATTTGTGATTCCTTTTTGTGGAAAGATATTAGATGTTTCCTTAAGCCTGAAGTGTTTCTGTTTTTCATTTTTATTTCAATCTTTTTATGTTGGCACAATTTACACAAGGCAGTTTGGGATGCATGAATTATTTCGAAAAACTCCTCAAATTTGCTTTTGGGTCTTTTAGATCTGTGACTCAAACTCTCGTTACTCGGACTAGAATAATTTGAATCTTCGTCACTCATATTAAATTGTACACGTGATACGTTTTTAGAAAACAACAAGAATTAGTAAAAACAATTATTAAGTTAGACTCGAAGCAGCTGTGCTTTGGAAATGACTGGAATTAAAATAATTCCTTTATTTATAGTACCTACGTTTCCTTGCTTTCTACCGCGCCGCCTCGCCACGTGCCGGCTCTATTAAAAGGATGCGGCCGCAAATCAAACGATGCCGCGTGCGGCGTACAAACACAGATTATTACCTACTTGTACAGACGCGACGCGTGAATAAAATATATGTAAAGAATTAGTGCCAATCACTATTCTTTACATATAAGTGAATGTTTTGGCATCTATACTAATCTATACTAATATTATAAAGCTGAAGAGTTTGTTTGTATGTTTGATGACAGAAGTTTAAAAATAAATAAATAAATCCTGAACGTCACTATACCTCCAAAGTTACTATTCCTCGTGGACGAAGTCGCGGGCACTGCTAGTAAATACTTACTCTCATCATCTCTCTCAGAGATATTCGGGCTGGTAAGCAATACAAAACTCTTATCGCAGGCTCTTTATTTTATTAGTAGGTAAGTACCTACGCTTTTTATATTATTTTATTAGTTTTGTAGATTTTTTTTACACTTTTCAAGTATATTTAAAAGTGGCTACAATATTTATCAAGGATATGTTTCTACTCAGTATGCCTACTACTACTCCCTGAAGTTGGTTTTTATTTATGTACATCAACAGCGACATTGGTCCAATGTTTCGAACCCTATTATTTCATTTTCTCTCTAAACTACTACGACAATTATACGACCAATTTCGGGAAATTTATGATCATGGGAACATTGCGATTGAATCGTATATTTATCTAGGCAAACGCGTTTAATGACAAGATGGCGAATAAAGTCAGCTCAGCTCAACTCAAAAACAATAGATCTTGTTATTTTAACTGATCGAGGTAGTACATAAATTAAAAAGATTCAATACCTGTATTGTAAATTAGGTAGGTAAATTTCGTATAACTTTCAATAAACCCAAAAGGTTGACAATGATTGACTCATCTGATTATTTATTCTTTGATTACGGAGTAGCCGACCGCGGCTGCGGCTGGTGCCGCCAAAGAAAACCGACTAAGCCGACAGAGAAATAAAAGACTAGCCGACCACCAATCGTAGCTTAGCCGCCGGCTTAAAATAAAAGCCGCCTGCCAATAGCGGGCAATCGCAGACCTTTCGGCAATTAAGCCACACCCACAAAATACATTTATTTTTCACCCTGCGGGTTCCGTCATAATTATTTTTGATAATTGTGTTTACTTTTTTTTAACGCAAGATAGATGTAGATCTATCTTGCATAAAAAAAGTAAAGTAGTTGGTGGTTACTCGTAGGATTGACCAATAACTTGCCTGATGTGTTAAGCGAAAGCGTGGCCGAGGATGAAGCTCGTCAATCTAGAAGATATCTATTCACTCTTGCCTTGAAAATCAAAGTTTGAATGAATACTGATATAATAAAAAACAGGTCTGGTTGGTTAAATAAAAAAAATTGCTAGATTGAAATTGATAAAATTTTAATGAAGCTCATTGTGAGAAGGATAAGGCCATAGTCTACCACGCTGGCCAAGTGCGTGTTGGCTGACTTTACACATCTTCAAATCATTGAGAACTCTCCGACATGTAGGTTTCCTCACGATGTTTTCCTTCACCGCTTAAAGTTGGCGGCAATCAACAATACGCAAATAACTTCGAAAACACAGAGGTGGGTGCCGCGGGATTCGAACGCATGACCTGCAGATCGCAAGTCATGCGGTCTCCCGACTAGACTGCCGGAAACTCAGAGTGTGCAAAGCTTATCTTCGAATAAACCAAATGACTAAACTGAAATTGAAACTTTTTAATGGAATCTATTAAAGCGTGCTCCATCGTAAACCGCAACAGTCGCTTGACATCAGACGAGTTGACGGTCAAGTGCAAAGTATCTTCGAATAAAAATTTGAGTAAAAATGTTGAAATTATTTTAAAAATAAAAAACGGAACCCTAAATCAATTCGCTTAGAAAATCACACCCACAAAATACACTTATTTATCGCCCTGCGGGTTCCGTCATAATTATTTTTGAAAATTGTGTTTTTTTACGCAAGATAGATCCGATTGACCACCAATTTGCCTAACGTATTAAGCGACGGTGTGGCCGAGGTTGGAGCTCATCAAAAGCCGCTTGACATCAGGCGAGTTAACGGTCAAGTGCAAAAATGAGTATTACTTACAGCATTGCATTAAAGAATTACATTAAAGCGTGCTCCATCATAGCAACAGCCGCTTGGCATCAGGCGAGTTGACGGTCAAGAGCAAAGTTTATCTTCGAATAAAACAAATGACTATTACATTACAGTATTGCATTAAAGAATTACATTAAAGCGTGCTCCATCGTAGACAGCAACATCCGCTTGACATCAGGCGAGTTGACGGTCAAGTGTAACGCTTATCTTCGAATATTAAAAAATAAAAACGGAACCCTAAACGGAGCCGCTTTGAAAATGCCGCTTTTATTTTAAAAATCTTCACTCGGCTTTCGTCATTAGAGGTTTGAGGTTGTATTTTTTCACGTTTGTTTTATTTTATTTTTTTATCATACAGACGATGTCTTATTCAAACGCAGAGTATTACGATATGATACTTTGCGTCGGAGCTGGGAACGGGTCCTGGAGCGGGGGTCGCGAGCTGTACCGTCAACGATTCGTCGACGGCAGGCCGCTAGCGTCACAAAGGCGTCTCCCTTCATATTCAAGCTTCCGCGGACTTTGTTTACGTCTGCACAGCACCGGAAGTTTTCATGATGCACCAACTAACAGGGCCGGCCGAACCATCAGCGGTAATGTGGAAACTCAGATCCTGGAGCATTTTGCCGACGATCCGCGTACTAGCACTCGTCGAGCGGGTGCGCGGCTTCGCGTCGATCACAGGGTAGTGTGGAAGACTCTTCATGAAGACGGCCAGCACCCTTATCATTTCCGCAGAACACAGGAACTACTTCGGGCAGACTACAGTGCTAGAGTTGATTTTTGTGAGTGGTTAATTGAACAAATTGCTGTGGATTCTTCGTTCGTGGAAAAAGTGTTATGGACTGACGAAGCAACATTTACACAAAGTGGACTTGCCAACCTGCACAATGACCACGTATGGGCACACGTCAATCCGCACGCGTCTACCGAAAGCAGTTTTCAGCATCAGTGGCGGATTAATGTCTGGGCGGGCATAATCGGAGACTGCTTAATCGGCTCTATCTTCTTGCCTGCCAGCTTGACTGCTGCAGGCTACTAGGAGCATCTGCAGGGTGAGCTGGAAGATGAAATTGACAACTTGCCGTTGGTCGTGGGGCATAACATGTGATTTCAACACGACGGAGCGCCAGCGCATTTCGCACGTCGCGTCCGCCAATACCTACATACTCGTTTTCCCGGCCGTTGGATCGGTCGCGGCGAAGATGCGCCGAGGTCGTGACCTCCACGCTCCCCGGACCTGACGCCCTTGGATTTCTTTTTGTGGGGTTACATAAAGAATATTGTGTATTCGGAGCCGTGCAACACGAGAGAAGATATGATACCGCGCATTACAGCGGCATTCAACAACATAACCCCACAAATGTTGAAAAAAGTCATGAGTTCGATTTCTCGGCGCGCCCGGCTGTGTATTGAGAAGGGAGGCCAGCACTTCGAACCTTTTCTTTAATGCGTCGTGAGTAAAGAAAAGTAGGTAAACTAACGACCCGTCCGTTGTACGTAAAGTACATTGAAAGTAAAATGTTAATCCTAATTTTGTTACGAATAAATGTGAATAATAAACCAAAGTGTATGTAACAATAAACAAGCATTGATTAATTAATTAGTAATGGTATTTTTAATCACTCTCACTCCCTCGGTTTAGGTACCCTAAGGTAAGCAATGCACCTTGACATTATTTGGTGATATGATAGGTAAATAAATTTAGTATTGTATTTTAATTCAGATAATTAAATTTTTAGATTAGAATTAAGATAAGCGAATTACTTGTAATGTGTCAGGTTCTATCTAGGCACCTGTTACATTTCGATTTAAAATAATCGCAATTTATTTTCCTATTCATCAATAATTGTACCTAATCATAGGCAGGTAGGTTATCCAGTTAGGTTTAGTTAGATACTAATTAGACCACAGATAAGGTTAGGATGATGATAATAATTAAACTAGTTAAAATGTGTACCTATGCAAGTTATTACATCATGCGATTAATTGCATAAGTTACAGAAAGTTTTTTTTAAGTAGGTGCACGTGCGCTGAACGTGGCGCGGGTGGCGTGGAGGAGCGGCGATGACGGGTGATAGTATACGTGTGTGCGTGCCACAACCACGACTATAGAGTTGTTAGGGTTGTCGAAAAAAACACAAAAAAATATTTTTTTTAGTTTTGTATGGAAAAAAAGTTTCGCTTTCATTATTAACATTTACGCATACGATTCCAAACTTGATATAGATAAACACCTTTAAATATTGTTGGGCCTAACTCGGACACCCTGTATACTTACTAGAATAAATTATTATGACATCTACTACCTATCCTTACCATTTTATCCTAATCATAATACTGCTTGTGTGATCAGTATAATGTATTCATTTTCATTCTAAGCACTCTGAAACTTATTTATTCTTTGGAACACCTGTAGGTACTCTTAAAATTCGAAATTATTTTGCATGAGTCTACCTACGCCCTGTGGCGGCAATCAAATAGTGTCAAATGTTGTGATTTCGGCGCGGCGGCAACGATTGTTGTATATGATTTCAAAAGAAGCCGCCGGCGCGTGTATCATAACCATGTACTTCCGAAAAGCGGCAAATTTCTTTGAGAAGTAAGTACAAAACCTTTGATGCCGCATTATCAAAGTGCCGATGGTTAAAACATAACTATGCATGCACTCAGTTTGATTTTAATGGATATTTTTTATTCGCTATGTAGGTATGTTTATGGTACCTATTAGTCGTAATGCGCATAGGTCCAGTTTTTCATATTCTTTGATACAGTTTTTTGCGTCTGATAGAATTCCTAAGCGTACCTATACACTGAACTGTTACACCTAACTACTCCGTGAAATAGCGCTAAGTCCTAGCTGCAAGACGCAAGAGTCTTGCAGGCTTAGTCTTGTTCTTGCTCAAGTCTTGCACGACCAGTCTTGGTCTTGCTAAAAATACGCGGTCTTGTTCTTGGTCTTGGTCTTGCAAAAACGCAAGAACAAGACCAAGACTGCAAGACCAAGACTGAATTTGGGCAACACTAATACTATTTAGTGATAGTGAAATCAATGGGTATTCTATTAATTGTTATTTTAGGCATTTTCGGCTCAAAAGGGCCACCGACCACAGCCACCGATGGCCAGCGGCAGCCACCTAAAACACTTTTTCATATATGGCCTGTGGTCAGTGGCCCGTTTGCGCCGACCCTTAGAAGATTTTTGTCAGAAAAGAGAACGCCCACACTAAGAATAAATCCTGCGTTGCGTGGACTTTACAATCCTGTACAGCATTTCCTAAGTTGCTTCACATTAGAACTAAGAGGCAATAGGAGGATCTGTCCTACATTATAACGCTAGCCAGACAGGTGGATGTCGATGTTTCCGTCTCTTCACAAAAGTATTATTTGCTTCGTCCATTTTCTCAAGTCGCCTTTTACGACACCCTTCATCCTCTTAGCGTTATCCCAGTTTCTATCTGGGGTCCGCTTCCTAGTCTAACCGGATGATCCATAATTTGTTGTTTCGAGTCTGGGTGTTCATTGTGTCCGTTGGTTGTGTGTCTGTAAAGTACCTCGCGACACAGGATTTATTCCTAGTGCAGGAGTTGTCTTTTTAAAAGGAAAAAGAAAAAAGACACCCAGGGCTAAAATAACAAATTGTGGATCATACAAAGTCTCGTGTAGGGAACAAACCCACAACTCTCGGCGCAGTGCAAAACGGCAACATAGTTGATTAAATTACATTTCTAAGAGTAGTGTACAGTCGAACAACTTCCCGCTAGACCACCATAAGGGCGAGAATCGCTCAGCAAGACATCGTCGCTTCCAGTGCTACTCTACACGCACATTGACACTCGTATACAAAACCAGTTTCTAGTGTCCCTTGACTCTATGAGCGAGCCAAGGGATTTTTTTCAACCTGGTCCAGCGCCGACTTGTTTGATTGTACCATTTAATTATTATTTTTCTCACTGATTACTTATATTTATCTTACCTAACGTAAAGTAATTCAGCAGTCATGTTGGCTATAATTATTAAGTATTCACAACATTGAATAATCTGTTTGTCAATACTACGAGTGTTCGGCCTCCACATTGACAATATTGCATTGTTTTTATGCAAAATCGTGTTCCAGTCACATGTTAAAAGAGTGCTTGTATTACCATTTAAAATAATCTATCAAATATTCCCTTTCAGTCTTGGTAACAGGTACAAATATATATATATATATATATATATATATATATATATATATATATATATATATATATATATATATATATATATATATATATATATATATATATATATATATATATATATATATATATATATATATAGGATTTTTTTTATAGACTCACGTCTGTATCCCTGAAAGAGTAGGCAGAGGTATAATATTACACCCATATTTCGCCATGAATTTTTAAGTACCACGTAATAGGGGGCGAGCCGTGCCGTTACCGGGCACATCACCAGACTCCGTGCTGCTACTGAGAATTCGGAAAAACCCAGTAACACTATTGCCCGATCCGGGAATCGAACCCCGGACCTCCGAACAGCAGTCGCATACGCTATCCACTGGACCACGGAGGCAGTATCATAGGTATGTGACGTCGTGCCTCTGCGCTTGCGAGCCCCACTACGATGACGCACTGGAGTGGGGACCCTCACCCGCTTGCCGACGACATATATACCGGCGACACACGTGGTTGCCGGGCTTTTTCTTCTGCTGGGGCACGTGAAAGCTGAGTATCCATCCGTGGACCTGTGGAGTGTTAACTTACGACCTACGCCCTGGATAACTATCTAGCCGGTTAACCCCTAGTGTCGGTTCTTTTATTAATCAAAATTGTGAATCTGGAATATAACGCGAGTTTAATCTGTCCTGGTGATATTTTTATTTATTTCCCGTAAGACAACCTAAGCATCTCTTTTTATTGCTCGGCGAGTGATCGATCCCGGCTATCCCGTGAAAATCGATCACCCGTGAGACATTGGCGCCCAATAGAATTTTTAAATATATTTTTAAAACGTAAGTTGGCACTTTACAGGTGAGTGAAATAATTTCTTTTTCTCTTGTATATTTTTCTCCTGTGTGTGCATATATTCTGGTGTGGTGAATTGCGTACAGGTACAGTTTCTATCTATTTTGGTTGGCCATAAGCAATTTAACTGTGTAAATAACATAACGGTGATTTAATTAACGTCGGTCTAAAATCACGTTTCACTGCGGGCAGCGTGCCCAGCCGCCAACCGGTTCTAACCGCTTTGCCGTTGAACTACGTGCCTCGTGTTCGCGAAAAAAATATTGTGATTCAACCTTTGAGTGACCTTTAAGTAATTTTTCTTAATCCTTTACCAATCATCACACCATTGTATAATTTAGTGTATTTCAGCTTTTTTAGCACGGTATTCGATTTTCTGGCGATATTTAATTTTTTTTCTAGTACCGGCGTAAATACTTAGATTTTCTATTATTGTTTTGTAATAATGGCTTACATTATAAATTTCTCATTATTAACTAAAGCGGAATTAGAATATGAGACCACAATACGCGGCGTTTCAAAGCCTGACGATCCCCGCAAACAAATCGCTAAACTTTCAGTTAAAATTCCCTCGGAGGATATATTATCTTCACCCTTCCCACCAGAGGAGGATGTGGCTGAAGTGGAAAAGTCGTTATTAAGATCAAATAGACACTTATCTATGTTGGAAGCAAACTATACCTCCGAGCTTCAACAGAAGGTCGAAACCGTGCTTCACCATTGTTTTCATCGACTGAATAGGGTGGATACCGGCAGTCTTGATATTAAAAAAATGGAGTCTGTGTGGAATAAATTTAATGACTTATATGCGAAATTACAATTAATCACGCGTCGTAGTTCGCGGTCGGATTGCTCAGTGGCAGAGGGAAACACTTCCTATAATTACGACCGTAAGCTTTTCTCGGAATTAGGTAAATTCAAATTTAACGGTAAATCATGTGTAAGATCTTTTATTGAAAAAATTGATGAATTTATGTCCTGTAGATCTATTCCACATGACAAGATGTTGTCTTTCGCTTTTGAAATATTTTCGGGTGACGCATTAGTTTGGTATCGTTCTGTTAAAAATAACGTAAAGACTTGGTTAGAACTTTGCGAACTTTTAAAACGAGATTTTAGTCCGCATAACTACGATTACCGTCTTATGACGGAGATTCGTCAGCGCTCACAAGGCGAGAACGAATCAATAACTATTTACGTGGCAAAAATGCACGGTCTGTTTTCGCGACTTAGTTCTCCTATCGCTGATTCGGAGAAGCTAGAAATTTTACTAAATAATATTAGACCTTGTTACACTAATTGTCTGCTCACTGCAAAGGTTGTTGACGTTGATAGTCTGGTCGAAGTTTGTCGTCTTTTCGAAAATTACCAAAGTCGCAGTAAGCAATTTTCCGAACCCCCTAAAGTTTCAAAGAATACTGTAGCACCCGATCTAGCGTATAATTATCCGTTTTCTAATTTTTCTTCAAACAAAAATGTTTACAATCATAATAACTTCAATAAATATAACTCTGTCGCCGATACATCGAGATACAAGTCTGTGCCACAAGTCAACGCCGTATCGAGTACTTCTAATATAAATAAAACTTTTTGCGTGCGTTGTAGATGCAATTCGCACTCATTACGTAATTGCCGTCAGCCACACTACCTAATCTGTTTTAAGTGCGGCACAAAGGGTTTCAAGGTGTCAGACTGCCCCAATTGTAAATCTAAGTCGACCCCTACAGTTTCAAAAAACTAGTTAATAAGGATTGTGGAAAATCAAATTATACAACTAATTGTAATAAAACAGAGTGGAATAATTGGTTAGACTTTTTAAAAAAATTCTTTAATAGCTATCATATTTCCTCAATCCGTAATTCTAAAGTAGAATATTTACCTTACGTTACTCTAAAATTAAACGGAATACCTACCACAGGTCTTTTAGATTCTGGATCTTGCGTTACAATTTTAGGTAATAATTTGCATAACTTATTTTTGAAAGACAATGTTTTGCATAAATCGAAACCTTTAAGGTTAATAACAGCAGGCGGTGAACGATTTGAGTCCTTGGGATCGGTGTTTCTACCCTTCGAGTTTCAGGATAAATTGATTAACTTAGAAGTTCATGTTGTACCTGGGATTCAAAATTCCCTTATCCTTGGCATGGATTTTTGGCGAAGCTTTGGCCTATTTCCTAACAAATTAGAGTCTGTTTTGATTGTGAACAAGTCTGACGCTCAAGTAATGGAGTTGCAGGCAGTTCCCCCTACACATCTTGTTTCTTATGATCATCTTACAGTCGACCAGAGAGCTACCGCTGACAACATTATTTCTAAATTTACCGATATTTCATACGAGAAGCGGGGTCTCGGTTGCACAAATATTATTTCTCATTCAATTGATACAGGTGATTGTCCCCCTATTCGGCAAAGATTTTATCGCATGTCTCCCGATAAACAAAGAATATTAATAAAGCATCTTGACGACATGCTCTCAGAGGATGTTGTTGAACGATCAGAAAGCCCGTGGTCAAATCCGGTCATTTTGACACCAAAGAAGAATGGTGAACTGCGTTTCTGTTTGGACAGTCGAAAATTAAATTCCGTTACAAAAAAAGATGCTTATAGCTTGCCTTATATTTCGGAAATTTTAGATAATCTGAGAGATGCTAAATACTTGTCTAGTTTAGACCTGTCTAAATCTTTTTGGCAAACATTAATTAAAGAAGAGGACCGTTGCAAAACAGCCTTTTATATTCCCACGCGTGGCACATTTCAATTCAAAAGAATGCCTTTCGGTCTTACGAATGCGCCAGCTACTCAACAACGATTAGTTGATATTTTATTTTATGGCCCAGAATTTGAAAATAAGGTTTTCTGTTTTATCGATGACATAATCTGTATCACGTCCAGCTTCAGCGAGCATATTACTCTTTTATTACGCATTCTTGATAAACTAAAAAGCGCTAATTTAACAATTAATCTCGAAAAATGTCAATTTTTTAGAGATAAACTAAAATATTTAGGCTATGTTGTCGACTCTAGTGGATTGCATCCCGATCCGGATAAAGTTAATTCAATGAAAAATTATCCCACTCCTTCTAATAGAAAAGAAGTACGTCGATTTTTAGGCGCAGCCTCGTGGTACAGGCGTTTTATACCGAATTTTAGCTCTATTGCTGCACCCTTAAATAAGTTAACATCTCAAAGTAAAAACGCACCTCCATTCTGCTGGACGACAGAGGCTAATGAGGCGTTTAATAACCTAAAGAATTGTTTGATTTCCTCCTCGGTGTTGGCTTGTCCTGACTACTCGCAACCGTTTGAAATACACTCAGATGCTAGCGATTTTGGTCTTGGCGCGATCCTCTGTCAAAGGTTAAATGGTGAGGAAAGAGTCATAGCGTACTATAGCAAATCACTCAGTAAGCAAGAAAAAAATTACAGTGCCACTGAGCGAGAGGCCCTGGCTGTTCTATCTGCTATAGAACACTGGCGTTGTTATGTTGAAAATGGTAAAAAGTTTATTGTTTACACTGATCACGCTGCTTTGAAATGGTTCTTGACCTTGAATAACCCTACTGGCCGGTTAGCCAGATGGGGAGTTCGCTTATCTTCCTATAATTTCGAAATACGTCATCGTCGGGGTTCCGATAACGTTTTACCTGATTTTCTGTCTCGCTCTTTACCCGTTTCTGCTATTGCTAATGATATAAATATAGATATTAATCCTAATCAGAATTTACCAGTTTCTACTAATGATCCTTGGTATTTAAATATCTATAAAGGCTGTTTAAGTTCTCCGACTTCCTTTGTTAACTATCAAGTAATAAACAATAAATTGTATTGTTTTAAAAAAACATTAAACCCTCTCACTAGAGAATTTCAATGGAAAGAGGTTATTCCGTCTGACCAAAGAACTGACATTCTAAGGGAGAATCATTCTTCGCCCACTGCTGGACATCTGGGTATCTTTAAGACATACAAACGTCTTGCACTTAATTACTTTTGGCCTGGTATGTACTCCGATGTTGTCAAGTTCGTCAGTTCATGTGAACCTTGTATCACCCATAAACACCAAAACCACCCAAATTTAGGTCTAATGGGAAAACCCAAATCATGTCAAAAGCCCTTTCAGACGATTAGTATTGATTTGATTGGTCCATTGCCCCCCAGCAGAAAACAAAACACTTTTATATTTGTGGTCAGTTGTTGTTTCTCTAAATATTGTTTGCTTTTCCCCATTAAACGGGCAACTGCAGAAGTGATAACAAAAATTCTCGAGGAAAATGTATTTTTGGTGCATGGAATTCCATCTACTATTGTTTTGGATAACGGTAAACAATTTATTAGCGCAACCTTTAAAAGTATGTTGTCAAAATATAAAATTCCAAATTTGCATTTTACACCGTTGTATACTCCCCACGTTAACTCAGTTGAACGCTACAACAAAACCATTATTACAGCTATTTCAACTTTCATAGAATCTGATCATCGAATCTGGGACACTTTAATCACTAAGGTTCAGTTCGCCCTTAACTGCGCAGTTAGTGAGGTTACTGGTTATTCTCCTAATTTCCTTGTTTTTGGTAGGGAGGTCATAACATGTGGTTCTCAGTATATTGACAAGGAATTTAATTCCAATATGGTGCTCGAACCACGGGACGGCTATGCCGAAACTTTAGGCTGCTTATCCTCTATTTTCGAGAAGGTACATTCAGCTCTGTTGTCGGCCCACCAACGAAATTGTTCATCTTATAATCTTCGCCGTAAACCGGCAGAATTCAATGTCGGTGATATAGTTTGGCGCAGAACGTTTCTACTTAGTGACAAGGATAAATACTTTAGCAAGAAATTGGCGCCTAAATTTATTAAATGTAAGATTGCCTCAAAAAAGTCACCTCTAGTATACAAACTTAACGACATGGCCGGTAAACCTTTAGGAGAATGGCACATCAAAGATCTAAAGTTGATTAATTACAAAGAATAATAAAAGCATAAACACAACAATGTAAGACGCATATCTACACTAAGTTATAATTACCTACATAATCATTTGTGAAGGCCAACAATGGTTCTTATGTTTTCGAGTCGAAGCCCACAAGATAATGTATTGTGTTGTGTTAATGATTTATGTAAACAGGCTAACATAAAATGAATAAATGTTTCAGTTATAAATGGTAACAAAGTTTATTACATGTAATATTGTTACAAAGAATCTGTTGTTTATCTAACTATCAGTTATGGCTCAATGGTTAAAAAGTCGTTGTAGGATCGGTCTAGTGTTCGATTCTCGCATGTGTATTTTCTATAAATGCATATTGATTGGCGTGTTGTTTTTCGCTGTGCCTTGTTCTGAAGTTCTGTTGTTATTCTTAATTCTGTATAAATTCCATAATCAATTGTTATTATAGGTACTTTATAAACATTCAGAGTAATTAACCGTGCGTCGCGAGCTCGGAATAGTCGAATCGTACCTACCTAGTTGTCGTTATGACGCACGCGCGTTCACTCAGCGACGCGCCGATAAATAAATGCCTAACTAATGATTCACCATTGTTTACATTCAAAAGGTGTTTACTGGTCGTGTTGTAGTATTAATTAGAGCAAAATATTTATTAAATTCTTTCCTTTGACATTGAGCGGTCCGGTCGTGTCTGAGGCTTATATTACTTTTGTTCATCGTTACGAAAAATTTGTTGTTACACCTAACTATATTCAAAAAGTTTACTTATCTAGTGGCAAAGGCCGAACCCAAGATTTTTAAGTCGTAGGGCTAGATCAAGTTCTTATATCTACAAACCATTATTACCTAATAATTACCCTAAGCGCTTCTCCATAGATTGTTATCTTTGCTATTGGGCCATTACACTGGCCTTGGCATTTACTTGTAGGTATGTGTGATGAATTATGAATGATAAATGTTTATGTTCAAGTTCAGACTGCCGTTGTACGCGTGAAGAATGCAAGCGTGGGTCATTATTATTTAGGTACACTAATTAGCGTATAGGGTTGTCACTTGTTCAAGGTACTCATGCCCCTGTTTTCTCTAATTCCAGGGAGTATCTTCAGGGCTGCTACGCCCGTTGGGCTAGGGAATTTTCCTTAGGGAAAATCCCGGCCTAACGGGGGGGGTGTGTGACGTCGTGCCTCTGCGCTTGCGAGCCCCACTACGATGACGCACTGGAGTGGGGACCCTCACCCGCTTGCCGACGACATATATACCGGCGACACACGTGGTTGCCGGGCTTTTTCTTCTGCTGGGGCACGTGAAAGCTGAGTATCCATCCGTGGACCTGTGGAGTGTTAACTTACGACCTACGCCCTGGATAACTATCTAGCCGGTTAACCCCTAGTGTCGGTTCTTTTATTAATCAAAATTGTGAATCTGGAATATAACGCGAGTTTAATCTGTCCTGGTGATATTTTTATTTATTTCCCGTAAGACAACCTAAGCATCTCTTTTTATTGCTCGGCGAGTGATCGATCCCGGCTATCCCGTGAAAATCGATCACCCGTGCGACAGGTACTATAAATTAAATAAGGTATCGCGTAAATACTTTTGAATTTTTCCGATTTGTGAACCAATAGGTATTTATAAATGTAACAAACAGGTCTCAATCGCTCTTCTGATTGTTAAATTTTAATTTAGTTCGGAAATAGGCTTTGTAGGTAGGTATATCTACAATTTTAACATTAACAAACACGTTAATGCTTCCTACAGCGTTTTAAACTTTCATTCAACGTGTATAAGGTTTAGTCCGTAGTCCCCTTTATTATCTACGTAGCGTTTCCCTTCATCTTCACACTGTTCTGTATATACAAGGAATTTATGGCTCTTCAAAACGTGACACTTTACATCCACACCTTAATTCTAAACGTTTATGTCTTAACTTTGAATATTACATTATAATAAACTAGTCGTGTCCCGCGGTTATACCCGTCGGATGACAGCTATATACCTAATAGTCAAAGTCAAAATCCTTTTTTCGCTGAGGACACAATTTGACGCTTATGAACTTCAAATTCAAAAATTAAGTACTTACATATTCTAAATTTATACTATGACGTATCGTATATATACATATACGGGAATTATCACGAACATGCATTAGGTATTTACATACCTTATTTTGCTTGACGTTTCGAGACGGTTGCATATCCCGTGGTCGCAAGCTGACTGGTGTAGCGAAGTCACGTCTCCGAGTGCGAGGTAGAAGATTCTATTTCTACCCCCGGGTCGTTGATATTCGAAGTACCGGCGCAAAACACAAGTGGGGTGTTGTTAGCCGAATCACTGGATTCCACGCCGAAGACAATTTGAAGCCCTCTTCCCGATTGAAATGTTTATATTTTCTGATTTCGATCGCTTCACGCACATCTCTTGGGTAAAAGTGGCGTTCCGTGGAGAGCACTTGGGGACGATGAAATTCAATCCAGTGATTGGTGCCCGATTGAAGTAAATGTTCCGCAATCGCCGATTTGTTCGTTTGACGGTTCTTTACAGCTGCGATGTGCTTGCTCCTTTATACGTTCAGCGATAGTCCGCTTCGTTTGCCCTATGTAAGTGCTTCCGCAGCTGCAGTTGATTTTTAGTTGGATTTGTAGCGGTAGAACATCCTTTGGTGTGCCCACCATGTTGTATACTTTGGCCCCTGGTGTAAATACGGTCGGAATGGAGTAGTTTTTTAACTTGGCTCCAATTTTATCCGTAACACCTCTAATGTAGGGCATGTAGGTCGGTTGTCTATTTACCGCCGGATGTTTTTCTCGCGTGATAGGCCGCGTCATTCGTCGTTGTACCTGGTATCCGTTCTTCCTAAGTACCTCCTGAACATGGTCTAGCTTTAGCTTCAAATGCTCAGGGTCACAGAGGTCATGTGCTCATGTCATGTGTCAGTGTCATGTGTGTGTGTGTTTTTTATGCATGTTCGCGTTAATTCCCGTATATGTATATATTTACTAATGATTATGTAACGGGTCTGAATCGTGTTAACTAAACGAAAAGAAAGATGAAATACCTTTCTATTTGCCCCGACGTTTCGGGAAACGTTACATAACTAACGTTACATAATAACCCGTTACATAATCATTAGTATGTGTACAAATTGTGGTAGTTTAAAAGTACCTACTTATGTATATATCCTTAAACATGCAACGCGAGTGTTTAAAAGTTTATATAACGTATCGCATCGGTCGCTATTACATTCTTAATCGTTCCTTTTCTTTTTTTAGTTCTTCAGAGTCATTACAAAGCCTGTTTCAGGACAGTTGATATCATATAAAAGTATAATTCAAATGCGGCTGCCAGTACCACAGATAAGCACGTTCAAACAAATTACCAAACAAAATATTCAGTTTACAATAAATCCAAGGTTTCAAGTAGGTAAGCTCATTGTCAAATTAATGGAGTACCTATTTAAAATTTTCTCAACGCCTTTTGACAGTGATTGCTGTCTTGTTGTTTAAGAATACCTACTAAGTTTAAACGTGATTCAATCAACATTGAAATAAAGATAGTAAATAATATGGATTTTAAAGTTCTCTGCCTCCGTGGTCCAGTGGATAGCGTATGCGACTGCTGATCGGAGGTCCCAGGTTCGATTCCCGGGTCGGGCAAAAGTGTTACTAGCTTTTCCGAATTCTCAGTAGCAGAACGGAGTCTGGTTATGTGCCCGATAACAGCAATAGGCTCGCTCCCTATTACGTGGGACCTAAAAATTCATGGCGAAATGTGGGTGTAATATTACACCTCTGTCTAACCCTTCGAGGATAAAGGCTTGTATCTATAAAAAAATTTAAGTCCTCTTTGCGATTACCCATTAAATTAGTTTTTTAAGACGTTGAGTAAGCATTAAATGTGTTAATGCATATGTGCGATGCTTAAATGCGCCGTGATTTTTACGACGTAGTTATGAGTCCTAACTCAACATCCGACATTGTGACCAAATTTTCTATCGTGGTAACGTTCTATTAGACAGTGATGAAGTAACATTTTATGCTGAAACCAGGCTATTGTCAGGTAAGATATACAGATAGTACTATATTAATTTCCTGTATTGTCCGAGTGCTAATAATCAACGAAAAATAAACGTATGCAAATATATATGTGTCGTCGTTAGTGTCACACGTGACATGCACGTTTGACATATTTATTGGTTAAAAGTTAGCTTAGTGTAGAGACTAACAGACTGTTACGCTAGAACAATGAATACAGATTTACATAGAAGTGCAGTTCTTAAGGATTTTGTGTGCCGATTCCAAGTGGGGACTGTCTTCAGTTTAGTTCGTAGTTGGCACCGTTGGTGGCTCTGGCGTCGTTCTCCGTCTCTCTCGCTCTCGTAGTTAAGATACACTGTAGGAGAAAGAGAGACAGCTGCCGTAGCGTGACTGCCACGCCACCAAGCGGCAATTTGAGTCGCAGAAAGTTGGGATTCAAAGCGCCGATAGGAAATGCGCCTCAATGTAAATATCTGAGCTCTTTGGCTAGAGTTTCGGGCTTAAACCCACGGCGCACACCGCTTAACTTTGAAGTTATATGCGTATTTAATACTAATTTATCTAAGCGGTGAAGAAAATTATCATGAGGTAACATGCATACCTTAAAAGGGTTTCTATAAAGTTCTCGAAAATATGTAAAGTCTGCGAACCCGACTTGGCCAGCGTCGTGGAATATGGCCTATAGTAAAGAAAGCCCGTGCCGAGCTGTAAGACAGTTATATTCCGAAGTTATATTATTACTACTACCACTAATACTACAGCAGTGTTCCTAGAAATAGTAATAATTGTTGAACTAAAGCACCACACATTCATATAGAATTCCAAGCCATAATTAACTTAAGTTCACGCTACGACTATTTACAGCATCCACCCACGGTTCCACAAAACTAAACAAACCAAACTAAAACATTTCCCATTTATCTCGTTGGATGACACCACAAAACCGTAGCCAATTAAAGTAAACATTAATTACAAAGTCATTAATTAGGCTTCGACAGACCGATGTAATGGTTTTATCGGAAAAACTGTAGCGGCGGCGTCGCCGAACAAAACTAACGTCTTCCCAGCTCGTAATGAGGCGAGATAGAGGAGCTACGAATTAACAAAATTACACAACAGTAGGCAAAAGGTACCAATTATAGAACACGTCCCTTATATGGAAAACCGTAATATTTCTGAAACTAAGCAGCACAAATATTCTAAAACGTTTTTAGCAGAGGGCCTGGATTATTATTTGACAAAATACTTGTAGAAAATTTTAATGTTCTCTAATTTTTTTTTTGTTAAATATGGTCGATTTTATTTTGTTAAATTTTCATTATTAGGCACATTGCAGATGATTAATTATAAGTATATACATGACTATCTTAAATAACATTATTCTCTAATTTGTATTGGAACTGAATGAAATGATCTCTAATTAAATATTTTTCTCAGAGACAATTCTTACACTAAAAAAATAATCCCTATATCGTGGTGGACTTAACATAATAGGTGCAATCAGCGGACCTAAGAAAGACCTCTCAGATTATAAATTATTGGGTAGCTAATTTGTTGCTTACACACGTCATTCCTTGTGGGGTCGAACCCATAACAATCGGCGTGGTAGTAATAAACGAAGCAAAAACAAAGAGCGCTATGCCTACCGTAAAGATAAAGGAATGAGTTGTATTTACGACAAGATAATCGTATGCTACCCGTAATTTCTGAATATAATATTCATATTATCATCTTAATCATATAATAATTAAAGTTTTGGTTGTTGTCAGATTTTTGTCATTTTCTTTATGTGAATAGAGAAAATCACCACTTCAAAATACTTCAAAGTACCTATCGTAACAGTGTACAAATAAACCGAACATCCACGTACTCTTTACTTCCTCACTCAGTGTGGCAACATAAAATATTAGGAGCCGTTGACTCGACTTCTCTATTGAACTAATTCAGTTTCTCACTGCCACCCGCGCAAATGTGCTCCGCACCCAGCAACAAATTGTAATTGTTACCGACCACTATTTCTTGTCTTTCAGACAGACTTGAGGAAATCTTTCAGTGTTCTATTTTTTTGTGTGTCTCGTGTTTCAATGTGACGTTTGAAATAATTGACTACAAAGAGATGAATAATATTTATGCAACCGTAAAATGGCTTTATATTATTTTATAAATCTAACTGTGTTTTGATAGTCGAAACTTTGTTGCAAATATAAGGTATTGATTTTAACTTTACCTTTGAGAAATCAGCCGTTTACTAAGTATTAGTACCTATCTGTGCAGTCGATAAAATGTAAAATTATTATAATACTACTTTGTACCGCCTAACAGTCCATTATTGATTTCATTTTTAAATTTTTCTCTCCGTAAGAACCATCCTCGTATTTCAAGGAATATTATAAAAAAATAATTAGCGAAATCGGTTCAGCTGCTCTCGAGATTTGCGCTTAGCAACACATTCAGCGATTCATTTTTATATATACAAATATAATAAGACATATTCTCCACGTTATATCCGTATTACTCTATGTGCAACCGAGATTTTTTACATATTACCGCAAAGTAGTATTAATAAATCAAAATCAAAATCTTTTATTCAAAATTGGCTGGTAAACAGCTCTTTCTGAACGTTAAATTTTACAATAGACAGTCCCCCACAAAGCCCAACCCTTCACTGCTTCCTATGTGTTTTCGCTAGGAAGAAGAAGCAGCGCAACAAACTCCCCAGCAACACAGTACTGTCTGCATAGTTAAATATCAAGTTATACATTATATTAATAAAAATAATAATATCACAATTTTCAATTAAAATGATAGCTATCACACAACCTATTGGCATTTATTTAGTTACGTAGGTACGTAACTAAATAAATGCCAATAGGTTGTTTATAATTTTGGTAATTTTCAAGTCTTAAGTAGGTACTTAAGACTTGAAAATTGAGATTAATGACTAACACTTAGCCTCCAAAACAAAATGACAAGTAGGGTGTAACCGCACACATGTTAAATATCATGTTGTTATGTAAAATCACGTTACAATGCATGAATTACCCCAAAACAATTGGAACAAATTGCAAATAAACACATAAATCAGCAAGTCAAAAGCTGTATCCTGTCCAGTAGATTGACCAGTCACCACAGGCAGCACCCGTTCACGAGTATAACGCAATGATCAGCCATCATCCTCCTCAACCATATTAGAGGGAAGTGGGTGACCCGACCACCGACGCTACCGCCTGCAGTGACAGTACAGTGAGCATGACGAACCTACTTTCCAAGACAAGCCATTCGAACTTACATTAGAATAAAATAAATCTATCCGACATTATTAATGTACTATAACATATTTAAAAGAGCAGAACGTCAACAAATAAACGCATAATAGAATTAAAAAATATCAGAGTGTATATAAAAATTAAATGTCAAATAAAATAATGACGCAAACAAATATACATGTCAAACAGAGAAACTTATGTCAAAAATAAAGATATTCAAAATTCAAACATGTCAACAAAATAGTTTTAGCTATAGTCAGAAATTCTATGAAAAATGGGAATCCAGTGCAAGTAACTTATTCGCCAACCATCCGTTAAAAAGGTCTTTAATAAAATGTCCATTAATGTATACCAAGTAGTCTGGCAACATGTCCATTTGAATTTATTAGACTAAATTGATTTTATTTCCATTGTTTATTCAAGTATTCCTCAATGAAAGTACTGTTAATTTAACTGAGTACTGCCAGCGGTTATTCGGGCGAGGTACAGTCACCAACAGAAGTGGATGTACTTTTCATCGTCCTAAATAATTACTTTTCTCAATATCTTGTAGTTTTTCTAGACTAAAAAACTCATATACTAATAATATAAAGCTGAAGAGTTTGTTTGTTTAGTTGAACGTGCTAATCTTGGGAACGACAAGTAGAATTTAGAACTAATGATAGAATATTATATTATAATTTTATTTTTATATAACATCTCGCTCTCAGAGCCACAAAGGCGAATCAGTAGCTCTTAATAACACGGGTGTAACCGTGGTCTCAGCTAGTAATTTATAAATTAAAAAGAATTATTATAAAAGTGTTTTGATTAAAAGAAGAATCAGCAAAGATTTTGAAGTGTGCGGTGACTTTTGTTGCCGACTGTATATTCTTTGCTCTTTTTACTTCGTTTTATAAAGATGATTTCTGCATTGGGCACAGAGATACATTAAAATACATTCAAATTATTTGTAGGTGTCTCTGATTGTCAGTACAAGATAGATATAGGACACCGTATTCTCTGAGTAAAGCCAAAAAAAGCAAGACTATTAGTAATTAGTAGAAAAAATTAATTATCGGTTACTGGGATCGTTTAGAATCTGTAATATTATTAATTTATGGTATTGTTCAGTGTGATAGATTATTTTTAGAGAATTAATTCATCATCAGCCTGAAACAGTCCACTGCTGGACTAGGCCTCTCCTTTGAAAGGAGGAATTGGCCTACTATACCACCCTGGCCAAACGGTTTGGTATAGGGTTTGTATCAGTTTTCCTTCTCTTACATTGCTATTCTCTGCATAATAATGCTCCCCTGTCGGCTCTTACGACACCCATGGGATGATATGGGGTGGTAACAATCCCCATTCTTAATCCGTCACCACACGGATGTATTAATTAGCTTCAGTTTAAGTCCCAAGCATCAATCGATGCTATACTTTAAGTGAAAAAGCTATTTAATAGTAGTCTATAAGTATTTAATAAAATTAAGCAGTAGTAGTTTCGTTAATGTTTTAGTCATTTTTCCCAATTATAGATAGAAATACAGAGTAATTTCTAGTCGAGCGATGAAAATGCTTACCGAACTCCTAACACAAAAGCTCTACTGCAGAATAAAACGTTCACGGTCGGTTACTACCTATAGCACGAGATTTCACCGAAACATATAAAAACAAAATGGGAACAGACGGCTCCACCTAAACGAGATTTCATTTAATAAAACTCTTGTAAGCTGTTAACCTGTTACTGACGGGCCAAAACTAAAAGTTTTAGACAAAATTGATATATGTACCTGTATCATAAAGTACACAGCAATGAAATATTTTTCATTTTCATTTCATTTTCAAATATGATGCTGTCATCATCTGTCTTCTTCGGCTTTCATCAGTCTTTTCAGGCACAGGCCTCTTCACATCAGAAGAATGGTAAGGTCATGCTGGCCAAGTGCGGGTTGGCAGACTTCACGCGCGAAAGGTCGCGTCCATTATTGAGAACTCTAAGATATGCCGGTTACCTAATGATGATTTCCTTCACAGTTGAGCAAGAGATAATTTACATTTTAATACGCAGATACCTAACTTCGAAAGTCAACGTTGCGCGTCCTGTGTTGAATTGAACCCTGTCTGTTGGTCTCTCCACTGGCGGTTTCACCACGGAATGATCTTTCATTACATGGTGCCATTTCCAGAGATAATGTACTTAAAACTCATATAACCCTTTATTTTGGCATCACAATAACTATCTCAAAAAACTAGCATACTTTACCCACAAGGCCAACGGTAAAAGATATTTATGAAGATACGTCCCCGTAAATTATATCCAAAGGACAAGTCCAAGGATGAACATTATACAGCTGAGGAGTTTGTTTGTTTGGTTTAAAATGTCACATTTAGGTATTAAATATGTTTGCATTAGTCTAACTATAAATGTTCCACATAGTATAAGGCCTCGTCCAGACAACGCACCATGTATAATGCATATTATGTAACAAGTTCTAGGTATAGTGTTTACGTAAACGTTGTTTTCAAAACAATTAATATATTATTTGTCATCATACATGGGTAAACATCAACCTTTCCAACAATAAAACGGTATTAGATCCACAATTACACATATAGGACAACACCTTCAATACATCTACATTGAATACATCTTCAGTATTCGAAGCATCCCTGTCTACGATTGAATAAACTTGTGGTACGTTGTGTCAATCCTAGTTACTTAATGATGTTCTCACACCTGCTCATGTGTGTGTGCCTTTCATTCGACGCCATTCATAAGGTTTACCTTTCAAAAGGTGGCTACTACCATTGGTTCTCAGAGTTACTTAGGCTGTGATGAAATAATTTATTACGTGGTTGCTTGCCTGTGGGTTCTATCTTCGTACACGCAACAATAATCTTATTTATGGTTGTATATTACATGACATAACTTCACGCCTTCATCTCCGAAGGGGTAAGCAGAGGTGTGTAACACACCCACACTTCGCCAGTTATGTTTCGGTCCCAATGTAGGTAATAGGGGGCGAACCTATTGCCATCTATCGGGCACATTGTTAAGCGAGCGATCATTAACATTTTAATACACACATAACTTCGAAAAGTCAGAGGTGTGTGCCCGGGTAACCGGGTATAGATCCTGAGACCATCGTCTCGGCAGTCCGTTACGTACACCACTGGCCTATCGCCGCTATATTACAATAATAATAATATGCTAGGGCATCTTACACACGCATCGGATGGCAGAACCTGTATTATAGTAACAATGTGACATATTACACTCATATACCTATCCTTAAATACATACAAAACAATTATATCGAACATATTATGCTTAACTTGATAGTCGACGACGACTCGCCAGACCTAAACGGAGATTGCGGGACGTGCATTCGACAGCGACTGGTCACAGGACGGGAATGCATAGCGGTCCAAGGGAGCGGTCTTTGCCTAGCAGTGGGACACATAAATAGGCTGATTAAAAAAATATATGCTAAGCACGTAAAGCTTTGTCCTAAATGACCCCAGAATCCGGAATTTAACAAGTAAAAGAGAGTTTTGAAACAAGACTGTTATTATTATTTAGAATCTCTGCGATATGTCAGCACTTGGATTTTGGACATAATAGCAATATGTTTACCTACTCAAGACTGAACACGTACTAGTTTTGAGTATGGTATCCTTGTACGATCGGTTGACCGAACCCCGGGTAACGGAACAAAGGTGGTGTCTTCTGAAGTGCCTTCGATATTTGATACTTGTGAGTGGTTAGATAGTGTGCTGTATGAGTGCTACTACAATTCGTATTATTATGTAACTACACGCCGCGCACAAATGAGTTTTCTGAGTTATGTGCGTAATAAATGTTTAATTATAGCTTGCTAAACGGTGAAGGAAAACATCGTGAGGAAACGTACATGTCTGAGAGTTCTCCATAATGTTCTCGAAAGACATGTGAAGTCTGCCAACCCGCACTTGGCCAGCGTGGGGGATTATGGCCTTACGCTTCTCACAGTGAGAAGAGGCCCTTGCCCAGCAGTAAGACAGTTTATATATAGGGCTGATGATGATGATGTAACTATAGGTAAAGCTAATATTATTTATAAAGCACTAGTAGTACCATATATAATGTATGTCTGAATTTTGAAGTTATATAACTTAGCCATAAAAAATATTTTACTTTGAAATCTTTGATTTGCTTGTCATATTACAGTCGAACCTAGCTAGAAGTTCTGGAGATTAACGCGTTCAAACAAACAAGCAAACAAAGGCTGCGTCTTTATAAAATTTGTATAGATTTATATACACTAATCTAAAAGTTCGTACGTAAATACGTGCATTCTGATGGCTGAAAATGGATCTTAATCTCTGACGTCACCAGCCGCCGACAAATACGTTCATATCCTATTCCTCACCGTCACACAGTTACCTAAAATATATGCAAAGTGACAATTATTATGCAAGCTATTTTCATATTCATAAATATAAACTACTGGAGGACGCCAGCAGCTACGCCTGCATTTTTTTTTTATTTACCCGTTTTAGCCGATCCCGTGGGAATTTCCCCCCAGGAACATACATGCCAAATTTCAGCTTCCTGCGCACAATAGTTTCGGCTGTAGCGTGTCTGTCAGTCAATAAGCAACGCAAAGATTTTATATATTAAGATTTATGATTTAATTATGATAAATAGTTGAGCTTGACAAAATGATCACAACATTTGTGTATAGGCTTTCGCAGTCCACTGCTGGTAGTGTGACGTATTTGGTTGGATGTCAAGATTTCGTTTTCTTCATTCCGTTCGTTCGCTCCGTATCATTTGCTTCGTGTATTTTCCTTAGTCACCTCTTTTGGTACTCCCGAAATGAAATGAGGTACCTAGTATTGTTAATCCGTCATACCACTGAATCTGTATTTATTTTTGTGTTGAGTCCCCTCTCCTATTGACACGAACGACGACACACGTTTTCACGACATAATATTTCAAAGATAGATATTTGAGATAGAAAATGTTTCGTTAACAGAAAGAGTTAGAAAAACTCCTGGCATACGTATTCCTCTTATATTACCTTGCTAGCTGCTGCTCGTGGCTCTGGTCGGTTATCGAGTCAAAGGGTGATGGAAAAGTGCATTGTGCTATTTTGATGTATAAGCTGTATAACTGCAACCCCAAATAAATTGGGACCAGGGCAAGACAATGAAGCTGTATAACTGCAAAACTGTTTTATCAAAATCTGTTCAGTTGTTTTTGTGTGAAAGATAAATTAACATCCAAACATTTTACATGAATGTATGAATGTTACTTTCTCTTTCACAAACGTATTCCTAGTCACAAATGTTCACGTTTATCACAGTAGGAATACTGTACCTACATCACTGATTGACTTCTTTAATAGATGCGCGAAGCTGTTGTAAAATATGAAAATAGAAACAAGTACATTTCATTCTCTATGTTTTAATCAGTTTTTTTGTTGCTTGGCTCTCATTATCTATCTATAATATTATTGCATAGATATCTATAAAATACCTATATCTATGAGATTCAATGTTACCGTCCTTAAAAAAGTCCAACATACCATTTCACGGCATGCACACGTAGTAAATTTTATGTTCGTATCTTCCATTTATAATTTACACCACGAACCACTAAAAAGCAGCAAGTTTACTAACTTTAAACCAATTTGCTAGTAGGGGCGGTTCGCGAATGGCGTCGAGTAAATTACTTCAATCCATTTATGTAGACCGCACAACAGAACAAGCCTTGTGACGTACCGCTAACTTAGCTAAACGTACTCTTAAGGGTATGATGTTCTTTGATATTTAGACGTGTAAGTAGAGAGACACACGTTATTTTCAAAGGAATGTTTGCATAAATGGTTGGTTATCACTATCATCAGTACAAAGTATAAAACAAAGTCTGTCTTCTGTCTGTCTGTCCCTATGTATGCTTAAATCTTAAAAATTACACAACGGATTTTAACGCGGCTTTGTTAATAGATAGAATGATTCAAGAGAAAGGTTTATATGTGTAATTGACGCGGGCGAAGCCGCTGGCAACGTCTAGTTTAGTAATACTACTATGATGGGAAATGTTACGAAAAATAAGTTGATGGTTTTAGATGTTCGAAATATATTCCTCGTACTGTCAGCTACATAGGAACCTTACATTTACGAGATCTAGAATGGTAATATCGTCCCAACTAATGATTATACTTAATGTCTTGTTAGATTTCTAGACAAAGAAACCTTACTTGAATCATAATTTATAATAATTGTATTTTAGGTCCGAAGCACCCGGCAGCGGCTAGCATGTTGTCTCTGCCTACCCCGATGGGAAAAAGGGGTAAGTATATGTACATACATATACCTACTGACGTATGTGAATTTAAGTAATTGGAGAGTTTAATTCATAAAAGATACAGCAAATTTTGATGTGTAGCGCCTTTTATAATTGACTGTATCTTTTAAGGAACTTTTACAAGCGTCATGATTTGATAATTAAACGTTAAACCACGCTGAAAGTCTAAGTCAAATGTTTAGGTTGACTGAGATATTGTTTACAAATCTCCCTTGCTTTTAATGTGTACGTAGCACGCAAGAAGCTTTTAAGCCCTAAAAATCGTATGAATCATTGCAGTATTTCCCCAGTAAGGTCTACTTGCTCTTAACACGCTAGACAGTAAATACGTACCTATATCTAAAGATATAAATCATCCACGCCGTAGCTGACGACTTGTGAACGTATGAAGCGATACAAACCAAGGAGCAAATATAATACAAACAGACTGACTGACACTTGTCGTTTGAGAGATGTGTTGATGACGTGTTTGTGCGTCACAGGTGAACGAGCTGCGTGTTATGACGTTATGAGTTGATTGGAGCTTTGGTTCTGTATGTTATGAAATGTTTGGCTGAACTAGAAGAAATAAAATTATAAATATAGCTAAGATGAGTATATAAAGCGTAAAAGCTTAACAACCAAACTCATTTTCACGTTTGTAATATTACTAGGAATTACAATTTATTTCGAGCCTTGAATGGACGAAAGTTAAAATCCAAAGGGATAAAGCAATAAGTACGTAAGTAACCTCATGTTAACCTACATTTTTTACATAACCCAAAAACATATTATGAACTATTAAGCTGACCAAAAACTTAAATTTAAGTTTAGTTAAAAATAATGCCGTAAAGGTCTATAAACTTTAAACAACCAGCTTTGGAATAAAATTCGTAAATAAATGAACATTTATTTTTTGGCACACGACATCAAAATAGTTGTCATTGCGAAGGGCTCGTTGACCTCAGTCAGGAATGGGACAACGGTTTACAAAATGTTCTGCGACTCACTTACACCCAAATAACTCGAATTTCTATTTGTAAATTCTTTAAACTTCTACTAAATACTTAACGTTCATATTTACATATTTGCAATGCTCCACATCAGCGTCCAAAATTTGTCCAGGTCTTTCTGCCTTAGGGAATTTGTTACTACCTAATAGATTGTAAAGAAAGACAAAAAAGCTCTAAGAAGACATGCCATACATTTTATTGCAGAACTATCCCCATTATCGTTTACACCTACATAATCAACATTATTGTTTAAATCTGTAATGACTATGCCGATGTCATAACAAATATAAAGCATACTTTATCAATGGATTGAAATTCTTACAAACCAGAAAATTCAACTCCAACAGTACATCCACATTTATTTATTTACCTTATATTATACGCGCTTCTTAATTAATTACTGTTTGCTGGTACTTTTAGGCAATTAATGGTCTCACGGATCTCGTGAGTAAGTATTTGCAACAGGTCCTTGAGAAAGTATTTCTGCTACATCTGGTGGCAATATTTCTTGTATAAATTAGTCCTCAAATAAATCCATCACACACAATAAAATTGGTTTTTGTTTACTTTCGTACGTTCATACACAATTATCTTAATATATTACTTTTGCGCATTTATTGAAATTAACTTTTAGCTACGTTTATCTTGTGTGGTCTAATATGTAAATAATAGAATTAAGTATATTGCTGCAGAATTTCTACTTCTAATTCTGTTGACTGTTAAATAATGACAAAAATATCTTATATCTATTTTATTTGTCTAAAACACAGTACGGAAGCCGGAACCTTCAGCTAGTTTGAGCTAAAAATAAAGCGAGGGTTCTCATGCAGCGCTCTAGCGTTCAACCTCACTAAAATGTAACATTCACCAAAAGTGAAATGGACTTTAAATAAGTCAAATGCATCAGCATATTCGGATAGTCTCAGGCAGACACAGTGGGAGATTTTCAGGTTGACAATTACAAAGAGAAAGGTAATGTACGCATAAATGCATGGCTATTTGTAGGTTATCCTTGACTGTAAAATGGTGAGGCTCTCTATTTACTGCAGGAAGCATAGTACATATCTTGGAGGCACACTATGTACATCTGGTAGCGCCATCTACCTTCCTATATATAACTAATCGCATCAACATGAATCGTTCCACGCTTGTCTAGTGCGAGCGATATCATATTTCCGTCCCTCTCTTTCCCTCTCCCTGGAAGAGGCACTGCCTTGCGCCTGATTTTCGTCGACGCGATCGTGAACGCGAGGGACAGTCTCGAACATTCCGCTCGCTAAGAACGCCGTCTCGATACCGCTCCGCGCCGCACCGCTGTATGTGATTTTGTCGCTTCCACCAAGGAAAACCCGCTCGTGAGTGAAGTGAAAACAAGCAGCTACATCACGAATACACCAGGAGGACAAGAAACGAAGAAGGCTATAAGGTAAGTGCCTTCCATCCTGGAAATATCCTATACCCACTCAACCACCTCCTCCCGTATCCATCTCCTCTTCCCTTATTCCAATTCTAGGCGACTAAAACTCGCCCTAATACAGTCCATTTCCTTTTCCAAGTCGCCTAGAACCCTACCCCGCGGTTTCGGCACCACGCTATACCATTTTTTTTTATCCATACGAGCCGGATTCATTTACGTTTTATACGTTATACCGCTATACCTAGGCAGTTATAGCACCTAGCTATACTCCTCATATATTCACATAACCGTCACATGGTTATTTCCGCCCGCATTAGTAGGTAAACTTTTATGTAGCTACCTACTTATTAAATTATTATTTCTGCAACTATCATAGTTGTCTTATAAATCTCATATTTCAATCAACTTTTATTTCCTCAGCTCTAAAGTGTTGCCTACTTAGGTAAAATAATAGATACATTAGATATTCTTATTTTGTTTCGTTCTCATTAGCTTATACTTACGTAAGCATGTCACAACAAAAGAAGTCACGCGTGTTGGAAGACAAAGAGATGACAATCTTAGAAGCAAAACGCAATATTTTATTTGAGCGCATTCAAAACATCTATGAAAGATCAAAAACCGCATCGATGTCTGACAGCAATAGCGAAGCATTTCTCAGTTATTGTACAACAGTAGATAGTATTCGAACAGATTTTCATAAGTTGTTAGACGATTATAACGCAAGATTACTTTCTATCAATCCTGATGAAAAACCGAACTATCAGGCGTATACCTCATTCGAAGATCTTTATTGTATTATTAAGCGTATACAATCGCAATTGGAGGGTAAATGTTCAGCAGAGCCCGTTGCCCGCAAACCGAGATTACCGCCAATCGAGATTATGTCGTTTGACGGAGATATACGAAATTGGCCGTTATTCTATGCAAGTTTTAAGTCTACAGTGCACGATAATGGTTCTCTGACAGATGCTGACAGGTTGTACTATTTAATAGGTAAACTGTCACCGAAGGCCCAGTCCGTATTTGCAGGTGTCACACCCAGTGCTGAGAATTATCAGGTCATATTTCAGTCACTACTTGACAGATATCAAGACACGCGCGTCCTAGCGTCTACGTACTTTGACCAAGCTTTAAATCTCAAACTGTCCAGCGACGCGTCTGTCTCGAATTTCCAGCTGTTTATTGATAACTTCGTAACCGCGGTTAATTCTCTTAGGAATTTAAAATTAGAAGATCTTTCCGACTTTATGTTGCTTCAACTCGCTTTAAAAAAGTTTGACACTGATACAATTCGCGCATTCGAGATGACGGAACGCAATAATAAAATACCTACACTAGATAGTTTTATTTCGTTCATCAAAGATCAGTGTCGAATATTTCATAATACGCAGTCTGGTTCACCTGGCCCGTCTAACACTAACAACAACAAACAAAGGTTGAATAAATCGCGAAATAGTAATAATAACTCAGTCCCTAATCCACAATCTTACGTAACATGTTCGGAATCTAATAGTAATAATTCACAGAAGTGTCTGTGCAGTAATATAGTGCACGACCATTACTATAAGTGTCCCACCTTTAATGATTTAAATCCAATTGCTCGTTTTAAAAGCGTAAAAGATAACAAAGCTTGCATTAATTGCTTAAGCATAAAACATAAAACGAGTAATTGTTCCAGTAGAACGAGATGTCGCACGTGTAAACAAAAACATCATACACTGTTACATTTTGATAAAAATAACCGGTTGTCAAGTCAAGCCGCTAGCCTTGACACACTTACGAGTACGCCGCAGGTGCAGCAGACCACGGTAGCTGCGCCTTCCGCGTCTGAGGGCGAAGTATCGTTGTGTACGACATCCATTGCGCGGGCGGCACGCACGCGCGGACGGCCTTCGCGCGCTTGTAGTGATCAGAGCAGTGCTAGGCCGCCATGTATGGCGTCTAAGACTGTTCTGTTAGCGACAGCGCAAGTTATCATATATGATGTCAATGGGTCGCCGCACATGGTACGTTGTCTGCTAGATAGCGCATCTCAGACCAATTTAATAACGTTAGAATTGTTCAAACGCCTCGGATTATGGAATAACTTTAAAAATACGAACTCAATAATCCGAGGGATAGGCGGATCAGAAAAACATTGCAAAGGTTCCGTAGATGTTAAAATACATTCGCGTTTTAATAGGGACATTAATTTTAACATTTCTTCGCTTATCGTGGAGCGTATCACGGACGCATTACCGAACGCTAATGTAGACGTAGCATCACTCACTCATCTCGAATCATTGCCGTTAGCCGACGCGGAGTTTGCGAATCCGGCAGGCATTGATCTTTTGATCGGAGCTTCAATATTTCCGCACTTGCTACTAACTAACATAGTTCGTAGTGAGCGATATGATTTACCGCCCGCTATTGAGACGGTACTTGGGTATGTGATTATGGGTACCGTACCTACGTTACATACTTCTCATTGTATTACGTCTTGTTGTTGTTCTGCTCTTCAAGAGATCAAGGTGGGTGCTAAAACTGTGTGTAAGATAAAGCACTAATTAGCTATGCTATGCTATGCTATGGTATGCTACGCTATGCTATGCTAAGCTAAGCTACGCTACGCTACACTATACTATACTACCCATCCGCTTTGTATATAGATGACATTGCTTGTAATGTCATACCCGCTCCGCTAGCAATTTCGCTTTGTGAAGAGCTTATTCAGCTTTTCGAGCGAGGCCAAACTGATCTTGTCAAATGGACAAGCAACTCTAAGGAGGTTCTCGCACGCATACCAGATTCTCATAAAGCTTCTCCAGACATTGAGTTTGAGAAGTCTGTACCGCATAAGGTTCTCGGTTTACGCTGGGACAAATCCTGTGATAGTTTTCGGTTTGACGTCTCACCACCAGATGACAAGTGCGCCAAGCGCACTATGCTGTCCACAGTGGCTCGACTATGGGACATAATGGGTTTGTGGCTCCCACAGTTTTGTACGCCAAGCTCTGGATCAAGGAGCTTTGGCTATCAAAGTGTGAGTGGGATGAAACACCCCCTGACCATATTGTCGCCGCTTGGGGCCAGTTTTGTATTGAGCGTACCGCGCTCAATCAAATTACTATTCCGCGTCATCTTGGGTTGGTAGATGGATGTACCATCAACTTAATAGGTTTCGCTGACGCCAGTGAGCGTACTTACGGCGGAGTCGTATATCTGCAAGTCCGCATTGGTTCTAACTACTCGGTGCAGTTAGTTTGTGCCAAGTCTAAGGTCTCGCCTGTTAAAGCCATTTCGGTTGCGAGACTGGAGTTGTGCGCGGCCCTTCTGCTGTCTCAGTTGCTCCACAAGGTTCAAGACACAGTTTGGCCCCACTACTCTATTAATAAATATACGCATTTTCCGACTCCAAGGTAGTGCTCGCTTAGATTTATTCTTCTCCTCACCGCTGGCAGACTTTTGTCGCCAACCGCGTTAGTAAGTTGATTGAACTTGTTCCCGCTACTTGTTTCAATCACGTCGCGGGTTATCGTACTCGTCTTCAGGAAGAACGTTCCATAGATCATATTGACTGGAAGTTTATTCCACCAGCATCACCACATTTCGGTGGATGTTGGGCAAGCATGGTCAAAGTAATTAAAACGCATCTCTTCAAAGTTATAGGTCAACAGATCCTCTCTTACGAAGAGCCTTTAATCGTCCTTGCACAAGTCGAGGCACTGATCAACTCGCGTCCGCTTCCAACTCAGTGAGATCTAGCCTGAAGTTGGACTTACCTCTTAGTTTAAGTATTTAGTTAGTAGTTTTCGCTATTATTGCGTTTGTAGTTTTCGCTAAAGTTAATTTAGATTAATTTTATTGTCATATCGCTGTCTTAGCCTATTGATGGGTTATGCGGTAGCACACCCAACATAGCTAAGTTCAATTCTATTTTTTTTAAAGGCAACCCTTTAGGGCCGGGGGGATATGGTAGCGCCATCTACCTTCCTATATATAACTAATCGCATCAACATGAATCGTTCCACGCTTGTCTAGTGCGAGCGATATCATATTTCCGTCCCTCTCTTTCCCTCTCCCTGGAAGAGGCACTGCCTTGCGCCTGATTTTCGTCGACGCGATCGTGAACGCGAGGGACAGTCTCGAACATTCCGCTCGCTAAGAACGCCGTCTCGATACCGCTCCGCGCCGCACCGCTGTATGTGATTTTGCCGCTTCCACCAAGGAAAACCCGCTCGTGAGTGAAGTGAAAACAAGCAGCTACATCACGAAAACACCAGGAGGACAAGAAACGAAGAAGGCTATAAGGTAAGTGCCTTCCATCCTGGAAATATCCTATACCCACTCAACCACCTCCTCCCGTATCCATCTCCTCTTCCCTTATTCCAATTCTAGGCGACTAAAACTCGCCCTAATACAGTCCATTTCCTTTTCCAAGTCGCCTAGAACCCTACCCCGCGGTTTCGGCACCACGCTATACCAACATCAATGAAAATTGTTAATAACTTTACATTGGCACTAGAAATGAGAATCTGCTGAGTCCTACAGTCTGGGCGAGTGAAGTGTCTATGTCCCTCTCCAATCGCCATTTATCTCCACGCACAAATATCATACCATAACATCGCATTGTTGCTATGTAAAAGATATATAAATCTTTTACATCGTAATAATATATAAATATATAAATCTTTCTTTGCATTATTGTTTTTTTTTGTTGTCTATCGGATTCTATGCTTTAGAGGAAATCGTGAAGAAATGTGCATACTAGCTATTCTTTTCTGAAAATACTGGGAACTTTGTGAGATCGAACAACTAGTGCTTGAAGATTTTCAATAATAAATAAATCCATTAGAGCTTTTCTTTAAACTGCGAACAAACTTTAAAAGTTCCGTTTGAAAGTAGCTCCGCTATAGATTTGCTTCTTTAAACTCTTTTAATCTTTACTCTACTTGTTCCATTCATGATTTTGTTTTATTTTTTTTTGTTGTTCTCATATCGCATATTTAGTTTTCATATTTGTAAATACAGATCCAAACAAATAAATAAGTAATCTAAAACAGTTTTCAATACCTCCTCTAATTATATCAATGATTACCAAGTTTTAAATATACCTTTAATTTTGGCAGGGAATCCAAAGGACGTTAATGACGATTTCAGTAGTTAAATATTGTATTGTATTGTATTACAAACATAACTTTATGACTATTTCTGTTACTGAAAAAAATTTGAATCGTGTCATCCCCTGCATCGAATTTGCATGTACTGATTTATCCATTGGCATAGAAATAATTTGTATTCAGCTTTGTCACACGAAACTGCGTCTCACGAAATAAACAGACTGAAATAATACTAATACGGTCAGCGTCACCGAAATTGAGTTCCGCTAATACATAGCTACACAAAACCACTGTTTTCTATATCACATAACTATATTACATTTAAAATTCGCTCTGCTGTAACCATATTTAAATTTCCATACAGCAATTTCAGTTCTAATATTAAATTCATTTAACAATGGCTGCAAAGCGATTAAAGCGAGTTTAAGAATGGAGTAATAGAGACAGCTACACAAGTATGTGGCGTAAGCAAGAGGAAGCATGTTAAGAAAATATGTAATGAATGGTGGGATCAGGAAGTAAGTAGTGTAGTCGCGGAAAAGCGCAAAGCATGGATGGACTTGCTGGCCATAAGAGCCAACAAAAGGATACAAGGTAGTGTGACTGTCAATGAGAGGATAGTTAAAGAAAAGTATGACAGGTTGAAATATAAAGTAAAAGAGACAGTGAGAAGAAAGAAAGAAGAATGTAAGGATAAAGTTGATAGAAAGTTTTCTCAGCATTTTCGGGCCAATATCAAATTATTCTGGCACTTGCTTAGAACAGCCCGAGGCAAAGCTGGAGACTCGAAAGTTGGTGTGATAAGGGATGTAAATGGAAATATTATAGAGAGCATGGGGAAGTTTTGGATCAGTGGAAGATGTATTTTGAGGATTTGTTTGAACGAGGAGAAAGTGAAACTAGGAATATAGTAGCGAATGAGGAAGATAATAGTGAAAGTAATATAAGTATGGAAGAGATACGGTATGCAATGAAAAGTATGAAAACGGGTAAAGCTGCGGGGTATGACAGGATATCTGCTGAAATGCTCAAGGTAGGCGAAGGCGTCACCGCAAGCCTGCTGTACCTACTTTTCAATAAATGTTGGCGGTCCGGTCGTGTACCAGGTGACTGGAACAAGGCCGTAATTGTGCAACTGTACAAGGAAAAGGGTCACAGCAGGAATGAAAAAAATATCGCGGTATAAGCCTCCTGAGTGTTGTTGAGAAATTGTATGTAAAGATACTGGTTGAAAGAGTGATCTCTGAAACGGACAGTAAAATTTGGGATGTGCGAGCGGGATTCAGAAAGGGAATGGGATGTACGGATCAAGTCTTTTCCTTAAGGTGCATTTCAGAAAAAACCTTAAGTAAACACCAGAAGGTTTTCTGCGCCTTTATTGACCTGGAAAAGGCTTACGATCGAGTGGTGAGGGATGAATTTTGGTCAACACTTTCTGTGCATTGAGTGAGCAGCAATCTGATACGGGCACTTGAATCCTTATATAGGGATTCAAGTGCCTGTGTCAGAGTAAACGGGGCCTACACGGACTGGTTTAACATTGATCGTTCTAGTAAATAATACGTCAATAAGTTATCGACAGCCAGGTTTAGAGCTCACTAAGCCACGCGAAGTAATAATGTGTTGGAGTTATAAGTTTCCATACTGCATGCGTTATAAGTTGCAAACCACTCGGCAAACTATATATGAATGGTATTATATTATAATGTGCCACATTGAAACCATTGTGAGTGTTGTTGAGATTATTCATTTCTATAATCTATCTATATCGTCACGCCTGTCCCCTATTGGGGTAGGCAGAGACTATGGAACGCCACATGCTTCGGTTCAAACATACCTCTTTCGCTTCCTCGACATTCATTAACCTCATCATGCATGCGCGTCGGTTATGGGTACTTTTAATTTGGCCCTTTTTAGCACGTCACCTATTTGGTCGGCGTACGTCCGCCTAGGGCGTGCCCTACCGACATTTCCATTCATTCTCGCACGATACACTCCTTTAGTATTTTTTTCTTCATCCATCCGTTCCAAATGTCCAAACCAATGCAACATTCCTTTTTCAATCTTTGTCACTACATCTTCTTTTAGACCACACTTTTCCCGTATCACACTGTTACGCACTTTATCTATCATACTTACTCCGCACATACTCCTTAAAGCTCTCATCTCCACAGCATTGATTCTACTTTCATGCTTCTTCTGCCATACCCATGATTCGCTACCATACATCAGTGTTGGCGCCAATAATCCCTACAGTACAGCAAGGCGAGCCTTACTTGGGATTATTTCGCTACTGATGATGGACCATAAGGCGCCATTCACACTATTTCCTGCTTTCACTCTCCTTTCAACATGTCCCTCACATTTTCCATCTCTCGTAAACAAACAGCCTAAATACACAAACTCATTCACTTGTTCCACTTTTTCATCTCCTATCATTATGTTACATTCAGTTATACTGTCTTCCCTCTCTATGAACAAGACCTTAGTCTTGCATACATTCACTTTCATGCCCTTCTTCTTATACGCCTCATTCATTGCGGTGACCATCTGCTGTAAATCAGACACTGACGACGCAAAAAGAACCTGATCATCAGCGTATAGCAGGGTCTTAAACAAAGATTCACCCATTCTTAATCCACATTCAGACCCTTTCAGATCGGTCAAACAACTGTCCATGAATAGATTGAACAGCCAAAGAGACGCTACACATCCCTGTCTAACACCACGAACACAGTCAACGTTAATATACACAGCTTTTGACTTCAATATGACAGAAATATTTACATCATACGTGGTCAATATTTTGAAGAAGCGAAATCTCTTTATAGAAACTAGGATAACCAATGCAAAAGTACAATAAGGGCCAGTTTTATCACCACTATATTTACTTCGGTCATGGGCATTATCATCCTGATAAATAAAAAACATAGCAATATATTTTGTATGATTCTATTTGCCGAGTAATTTAAAAGAAAGTTATCAGAGAATGTCATCATCCTTATCCTCAAATATGTAAGCGACGAATAGCTGATGAAAATCGTCTAGCGAAATACTAACCACGGTTACCAAATGACATTTTAAAATACCAACTTAACCCAATATATCTTCCACAGATGCTCCCGTGCCCTGTTAGCCAACCGTATCTCGTACTGGTTGGGCGCTACGGGACCCTTCTACACAGTGGACTCAGCCTGCTCTAGCTCGCTGTACGCCCAAAGGCACGCTTTCAGAGCCATCCGTGACGGACACTGCCACGCCGCCGTCGTGGGTGGCTGCAACTTGTGCCTCCATCCTTACGTGTCACTGCAGTTCTCTAGGTAAGGACAACGAATTTGTGACATGGCTTTGATATATAATTGTATATGCAAAATTTCAATAACAAATTTCTACACGAGCGCTCAAAAAAGGTAGTAAAATATTTTCAGAAATCATATATCTAATTTATAGTAGCTGTATGTTTCTACATTCTACCATAAATTTCTTTAATTATTACAGTATGGGTATAAAAAAATCCATGTGGTGACGGATTAAGAATACGGAATGTCACCACCCCATATCATCCCATGGGTGTCGTAAGAGCCGACAAAGGGACCATACTATGCAGAGAACAGCACTTTAAGAGAAGGAAAACTTAAAACAAACCCTATACCAACCCGTTTGGCCAGCGTTAGGCCAATTCCTCCTTTCAAAGGAGAGGCCTAGTCCAGCAGTGGACTGTAAGGGGCTGATGATGATGGGTATTAAACTGCAGGCTCAATGAGCACACTTCTTATGCCCCTAAAATATTGTATATAAATAGAGCAAAAGTGATTCATTGATAATAATACACTTTAGTCTTAAATGTTTATTTGAATTTACTATGACCTTTAGATTCTCAGTTTATAGATTTATTGAAGCGTAGTATTTCAATTATCACTCTAATAATAAATAGATTAAAGGTACCTACTTATATTAAATTAAACTGTAATTCAGTCTAGACTTTATATTTCATTTGCGAATCTAATGATAAAGCAAGCACTAAATATTTTCTCTCTGGACCGACTCGGCTTGTTATTAATAGAGACAGAAAAAAGTGCAAATGCTGTCAAACATAATATAAGAGTCTTTTGCGACTAAGTAATAGTAAAGCAGTGACGTAATCCAAGAGCATTATTTATTAAGTTCCTTTTTCTTGGGACTAATCTGGGATTAAGGAAATACAGCGTATTATGTTTTTGTCCTTTCTAACAATTTGTATAAGTCTGGTTAAATAATTTTGTTTACTCAAGGAAAATACATGTTTTGTTGGGATGTAAGATATCGATACGATATGATATCATAGACATGTGCATGTGTTACTTAACTTTGCCGATCTGTTACGAATGGTTAGCCAAGTCTAGCTATGAGCCCTTGGCTTAGACTAGTGTCAGTTTATTCATAGGTACTATATAGGTGCCCATGTGAAGGACCATCTAAATAAATAAATTTCTCACAAGTGTACTCACCGAGGTCTTGACGACTGATACCCGTTGGTGACTTCCCTGCGAGACGTGAGGAGCACCTTGCGATCTCCTTTCATGATGAGCCAGTCGGCCAACTCCAGACCGAAGCCGCCCAGACCACCGAGCAGAACGTACATGTGGTCATCTTGGCAGTTGTACCTGGTATAACGAACGAGAATATTTTAGCAAGTGAAGTATTATATTATTATTAGAGCATGCCTGCAGCAGCGGCCGCAAATTACTTTAATTTAACCACTTCTTACTGATCCCGTAGAAATCGCTTTAAATTCCCCAAGAAACATACATCCAAATTGCAATTTCCTGCGCCCAACAGTTTCAATTATGCGTTGTCTGTCAGTTATTCAGTAACGAAAGAACTTCATATATAGAGACAGTTAATAAATTACATGAATTCAAGAGTAACGAATATAAGTTGGACTGTCTTATGCCGCCCTCACATTGGGCGTCAGCGTCAACGCAGTGGCACCTCGGCGTTGACGCGGCGTCGATGCCGCGCAGACCCCGCGTCTACGTTGCGTCAGCCTAGCGTTCTTCGTAAGACAAAAGCGTTCTCAAAGTACGCTCGGTACTCTCGTAAACGCCGCGTCAGACGCGGCGTTTACGCGGCGTTGACGCTGACGATTAGTTAGATGTGAGGCGATTAGTTGTTTTCTTGTGATTTCAGATGATATGAATCATAAATAAAATGTACATTGACATACCTAGGCACAGCATCAACTGGCAAGTTGGTGGATGTAGGATATTTAGTAAAACAACAATACACACATACATAGCCTGTCAAAATCACAACCCTACTTTGGCTTTGCCGTAGTCGGATAAAAATGAACATACTTCGTAGCATTATTTGATGTAAGCTGTATGCTCATTCGACAAATTATCAACCATTAAAATCACTTAACTCCCGTATAAAGGGCAGTTACTTTGCTAAAATGTCTGATAAGTTTATTTCTGCTCCTACCTAAAATTTTGCTAGAATATTGTGCAGTCACATATGCTATTTTTTATGAGAAATATATTTCTAAAGTGAAATTGGTTTTAATATAAAAATAAACAAATACCAACTATCCATGCTTTTCGAAATTACCACCACGCACAATGTTTACGATCTGTTTTACCAGGCTTCACTCTTGGAATTAGAAATTAAATATTTAGACGTACTGCCATCATATTTCGAGTGGAAAAACTAGTTTTAACCTTTCCCGAGGACTTCGTCAATTTTGTTCTGTTAATATTAGGTTCCAAGTTACTTTGGCAGGGAATGAACTGAAAGTGTTTTGGGCTTTTTTTGACGCGCATTCATGATTTTTTTTCATTTACTCTTTACTCGTAATGCATCGGTTTCAATGAAATGATATATATCTTATTACGATTAATTTTCTTTGAAACAATGGAATAATAAGTGTAAGAAATTTCGGCGTCTTATTAAGACATAATCGCAATAAAACAATAGCTAAATATAACAGCAGCTTGGTTTTTGATATATATGATTTGAAAGCATTTATATTTATATGTAACGAAAGTCGTTAAAAATTATTTATCTTCAACGTTTAAACAGCAAATTTATAAATAACTGTATGACAAATATTTTGCTATGCATAATATATGCAATATTAAGAGTACCTACAATTTTACCACATTCTAAATAGATCCGGTTAAATTATTTGTGGTGATGGTGGAAAGGGGCCTTTAACTATTGCAACTATAAGGGTTAATTTCGCTTGTCGATACTTGACAGTTTTCTTTTCGCGTGAAAGAATACTCATAGAATGTGTCTGATAGTGCTTATCCAGATATTGTTAAACAGACTCTACGTCCAAATTTCATTGTCTCTAAATACACATTATCTTTCAGATAAATTTATTGTCATTTAACTTAACCGGCACTTATTGGACTGCGGTGTCGATTTACTAAATAGCAAAATGGATGATTAATATACACAACATCGCATTTATATTAGTTAGGACCGAGCCCGCGTCGTCCGCAAAGATACCGGCCAATTTATTAGAATTACGTGCCGCATATAAAGTTCAGTCAGGTTAAAGACAAGTCGACTAAATACTACTTAAGCAAGATTAGTTGCAAAGTTATAGTGGTCAATTTCCTTGCTAACATTTTCAGCAGCCGTTGAAATATATATTACTGCAGCGTGTGCTATTTAAATAGATAATCTATTCCGTAATGTATGTTTGAATGAATTAATTTTTATATAATTTTGGAATATAATGAGAGATATTGATTTTATAGCTGTATTTGGTAAAGAACTAAGGTATAACTGACTTTACTCCGCTGAATTTTACAAAACCTAAGGAATCTGAAACACACAATTATACAAAACACAATTACCTAATTGTCACCTCAAAACACTGACGGAAAATGGCAACTCTTCTTTCAACATTAAACTACAATATTTAAAAATTGCACGTTGCCTTAAATACATTTTTGTTCTCTTTTCATAATTTTCTATAGCTCCGCTACTTGCCAGCCAGGTCTGCACTTCCATCTTGGGGTATAATAGGAGAGGTATGAGGCAACTATTCAGCATGCCTCAAATACCTACCCAAAATTGATGCCAGCTCTCCTACTATAAAGTAAATATCGATGAAACATAAATATCGATCAATAAATTTGAACTCAGGAACAGACACTTGTGTGATTTAATTTCTAAAACCTGTTCAAATTAAGACCTGAATATTATTATTTTATGTAAGTAAGTCAGGTACAAATTGTGTTTTTAGCTGATTGTCAAACGGACATTGAAGTTCAGTAACAATGTCCGATTGGCACCAGGCACTGTGTACTTAATTTAACTGGCAATAAAATTCAAATTCAAACCCACGTCTCTGAGTTTTGGAAGTTATGTGCATTTATTAGTTACTTAAGTATCGCTTGTTATGATCTAGGAAAACATCGCGACTAAACATGCATGGCTTAGTACTTGTTTGCCGCAAATGGTTTTATATATAAACTGTTATAATAAATGCGAAAGTTTTTGAGGATGTATTTGTTTCTCTTTCATACAAAACCAGTTTATATAAAAGTATCGATAAAATGTTTACGTCACTACGAATATCAATACAATCTTTATACGACTAAGTCAAAAAGTCTATGAATGAAGTTTCTAAGTTTCACATGAAGTTCTATTTAATTATGACGAATAATGGGTGGCCATGGTCACCAATGTCAGATTCTTTTAGTGGTGATCTTGTGATCGAATCCTTCCATCTATAGAGTATATACAGGGTGTTTCATAACCCCCCGTCCGATCAATGAAGGGGTTGTAGGGTAGAGTAAAATGATGAGGTATTTGTCATAAATTCACGGAAATTAAAGATAAAATTTTCCCTGATAAATTTAATTAACTTTAAATAATATCACATCAGATTACCCATGGCAACACTGAAGACTCATAAATCGTAATAAACTAGGTATTTACCTAAAGTTCATAAAAGGTCGTTGAGTGCATCGGCCGGCGGGCGCCCGGCGGCCGCGTCTTGTTACCTAATTCTTTGACAAAAGCCGAACGTCAACTTTACATGTGCCATCATTTTAGGTAGGTTGTAGGTATACCCATTTTATTTATGAGTTTGTTGCAACAGCTGGTTTATTGCATTAGGTAAAACGGAAGGTATTGTTTACGTTGTTTGTTTGTTTCGTAAGAGTGCGTAGCCAACTTTGGTGTCCATGTATTCCGACATTTCTGATCACCCGAAGGCCTACGACATGGCCTTACGATTCTTAGATTCAGTTTTAAGTGCCTTCTGAGAACGTGGGCACCCATCCAAGTGATGACCTGTGCAACCGTTACTTAACTTTGCCAAACTATTACGATCCAAAAGCTTAGTCACGCTATGAGCGCTGCAGTATTTACGGTAATTACTAATTGTTTATATCTTACTTAGGCAGGTTACCTTTAATTCCGAAAAACATCAACTTACTTGTAAGCTACGTACGACGATCATGCTGCACATGTCGACCGTAAAGGTTAAGACACTTACGGTACCTTTTCATCAAAGGTACCTATTTGAAAGCACATTAACTAGCACATTGTAGTTCACGAGGTGGTGAAGCTGTTGAACAACGCGCTCCAAAGGCACTGGCAGACCTGGTGGTCCAGCAAACTGTTCCTCCTGATCACTACGTGCACCTGCATGAATTGCATTCACTCCTACCTAAACACATCGAAATATTAAAGTATTCAGAGTTTGAATACGACCGACGACGTAACTATTTCACAACGTATGTAAGTTATTCCAGTCCGAACGAAAATAATCCTAGGGCTAGACTGAGTGATCAGTAGGCAAATTGAAGTCGTAAAAAATAACGAGCTAGGTATGTAACCAATGATATTTATTGGAGTTCTGTTTTTAACGATATGTTATTATTGTCCCCATACGAGATGGGCACGTATCTAACGCAAAATTGTTGTTTGTTTTTAAATTATTGTTATAACATAAAAATGATGTAACTTTTTTATTTGATTTAGGTTACCGAAATTAGTAGATCATAGTCTTTTGTCTATGATCTACTAAGTTCTGTAACACAAAAGTATTATTTAAATCTTGTTTACGTAATGTGTCGATGTCGTAATATCATTAATGTAATAATTCTTTGAAAAATAAATGTTGTGTCACATTTCATGTTAAAATTTATTAAATCGATATTAGCTGCTATCGAACGTAAACATCTCTACCGCGTTTCGGTATTGTGTCGAGCGGCTCGTTTGACGGTAAAATTGCACTATTTTAAAGCCGGCGTGCCCTTTGGCACGAAAAGCCGACAAAATTTTAATAGAATTAATAGAATCATAAAGGATACCGCCGCTGAGTGGAGTTTTGCTAGTTTAGGGAATTTTCCCTAATTTCGGGGTAATGTTTCTCGTTAATACTATACTAAGGAAATAAATTGTGATGTTTTATGAAGACCAGGATTTTTTTTATTTTTTTTCCTAGTATGTCTAGTAAGTCAGTAATATGTGGTTTCTGGATCGGACAGGGGTTATGAAACACACTGTATAATCTAGGGAGCCGGCCGTCCTCCGGCTAATTAGCCGGTCAGGCGTAGTGTGAACACTCACTTAAAACCAATACCTTCACCAAGTCTGATTTCAGTCATACATTTTTACCTACAATCACTTGCAATGTATGTATCCATAGTAGTAAGTCTTTGTTCTTTGTTTGTAAATGACATCACATAAAAATTACGAAATACATTTTAATGTGGTATTATGATGTAAATAACCCTTTTTTGCCTATATAATAAAAAATATTGACTAACGCTACTACATATACAAGTGCTGATTCAAATTAACCGACATATCGTCGCCATGCTAGTCAATAAACGAAGCGCACCTACACCGCAGGAAAGTCAAAGTGACACTAGATAACTTTGCAGCAACGATAACCCAATGCAGCTATATCCGTGCAAAGCATTTGAACAAAGTCAATGTTCTGAATGCTACATGTAGTACATCGATATAATTATATCGATGTATTTTATAAATATTTTCTAAAGAGTTTAAAATATTATTTATTTCTGATATATCACCGATGTGAAATATGTATTCATTTCCATTCATAAAATGTAGGTGGTCGTTAAAATCCGTGATGAAGAGCGCAGTAACCGTCCGATCAAGCCCACCAACTTGCCAGTTGATGCTGTGCCTAGGTATGTCAATGTACATTTTATTTATGATTCATATCATCTGAAATCACAAGAAAACAACTAATCGCCTCACATCTAACTAATCGTCAGCGTCAACGCCGCGTAAACGCCGCGTCTGACGCGGCGTTTACGAGAGTACCGAGCGTACTTTGAGAACGCTTTTGTCTTACGAAGAACGCTAGGCTGACGCAACGTAGACGCGGGGTCTGCGCGGCATCGACGCCGCGTCAACGCCGAGGTGCCACTGCGTTGACGCTGACGCCCAATGTGAGGGCGGCATAAGACAGTCCAACTTATATTCGTTACTCTTGAATTCATGTAATTTATTAACTGTCTCTATATATGAAGTTCTTTCGTTACTGAATAACTGACAGACAACGCATAATTGAAACTGTTGGGCGCAGGAAATTGCAATTTGGATGTATGTTTCTTGGGGAATTTAAAGCGATTTCTACGGGATCAGTAAGAAGTGGTTAAATTAAAGTAATTTGCGGCCGCTGCTGCAGGCATGCTCTAATAATAATATAATACTTCACTTGCTAAAATATTCTCGTTCGTTATACCAGGTACAACTGCCAAGATGACCACATGTACGTTCTGCTCGGTGGTCTGGGCGGCTTCGGTCTGGAGTTGGCCGACTGGCTCATCATGAAAGGAGATCGCAAGGTGCTCCTCACGTCTCGCAGGGAAGTCACCAACGGGTATCAGTCGTCAAGACCTCGGTGAGTACACTTGTGAGAAATTTATTTATTTAGATGGTCCTTCACATGGGCACCTATATAGTACCTATGAATAAACTGACACTAGTCTAAGCCAAGGGCTCATAGCTAGACTTGGCTAACCATTCGTAACAGATCGGCAAAGTTAAGTAACACATGCACATGTCTCTACTTGGATGGGTGACCTCGTGTGGCATCTTTATCTGAGTGCTACCGTGTTTCGGAGGGGACGTAAAGCTGTCGGTCCCAGTTCTTGTCCCAGGATAAGAATCGTTAGGCCATGTCGGAGGCCTTCGGGTGGTCTGAAAACTCCGACACCAGAGTTGGCCACACACTCACGCGAAAAACAAAACAATCAAGTCTAAGCCATGGAATATAGCTATCACTTTGGGTTGCGGAGGCAGACCTCCTGTCAGAACAGACAGTCGCTCTGTGGAAAAACGAATATACAGTCAAAGCCGATTAGACTAGAAAGCGGACCCAGAGTTCTAACTGGGATAACGCTAGGAGGATGATGGTCCTTCACATGAGCATCTTAAACTAAAATATGTTCTGGTGTGTAATTATTCGCAAGGCTGATCTAAAGATTGCCCATTTTTTTTTTCAAAACATAAAAACGTCGATTTTCATAAATTTATGGTAGCATTAATTTGCGTGTGCAGTAGGCCCGTCTTGCTGTATAGGAAGTGATAATTGATTTCACATATTAAAGGAGGATTCACGTTACACTGGCCCGTGTCCGGGCCGGGCCCCGGCCGGGGCACGGTCAAATATTCATAGCATTGATTTGTATGAAGTAATTCAAGTTAGGCACGTGCTCGTGCACGTGCCCGGCCGTGGCACAGCCGTGCCACGGCCGGGCCACGGCTGCGCTCCGACCGTGGGTATTGTTTGCCGGCCGGAGGGCAGTTGATGATTTAGGCCGGAACACACGGAGCTAATTATAAATTAATATTAATCATAGGTCGGTATATTATGGTATATTTTTTTAGTAATCGGCGAGTGACCACACACGCAGCTATAACTTATATTTTTACTACTACGTCACCAAAGTATGTCGACAAATACTGGATAATATATTTTGGTATAGCACGATACATGTTCGTATAGCAAACAAACTGAGACAAACTGCTAATCGTTCAGTGGGAGACATAAGCTTTTGAAATCTTGAATTTTCTTTGGTTAGGTCACGTTTTACTTTTTCAAGTAAGATACTAAAGCATTCTTTAGACATTCTAAAATAGCCGTAAAATTTGGTCTCATCATCTTCTAATTCCTTACACAGTGTGGCGAATTCCCCTTCCGTTTCGCGTTTCCTCTAGGCTGGGTGCATACCCCATCTTCTTTTGGTACTGTCCGTTCGTTTTTCCAATGCTTCGTTGTCAATGGCAATGGCGATAGCTGCCAACTCAATCTGTGAGAATAGCATTTTAATTAGTAATAATTACAAACTAGCACCTCGTGTGACGCTATCCCAACAAGTACCGAAAGGCACGGCCGTGCAATGAATGCTCGGAAACAGCCCGGTGTAGCATGAATGCCTATCCCGGCCGGAGCACGGTGGATTTGACACGGCCGGGCCCCGGCCCGGTGTAACGTGAATCATCGAGCATTGATTGCATGGCCGTGTATGTCTATTCAAGTAGGGATTGCGACAGACGAAAGAGAAACAATACCCACTGACATTAGTCGCCGTGGCCCGGCCGTGGCACGGCCGGGCCACGGCCTAACGTGAATTACTTCATACAAATCAATACAATGAATATCTGACCGTACCCCGGACGGGGCCCGGCCCGGCACGGTGTAACGTGAATCATCCTAAGCGTGTCCCGGCCGTGGCCCGGCCGGGCCTGGCCCGGCCCGGCCCCGGCACGGTGTAACAAGAATCATCCTTAAATTGTACAAATAAAGTTACAAATATTTCGTTAGTAATATAAAATACGTTTCTTAATAGTGGTCTTTAAATATTCAAGTACATCCTTCGGATGGATGTGTCTGTGTTCGGTAAAAAAGCTGAATATCTATGTATAAAAGAAACAGTTCATTTAAATTTGATTACCGGTAGCCCAGACAAAGTCTCTGTAAAATTATGTAAATATAATTTTGTTTGACGAAGGTGCCTACATAAAGTTTACTTAAACTTTGTAGAAGCAGGTATTTTAATTAAGATAAAATGTGTCATCTTGGCAATGTAGTCTACAGAGAACTATACTTAGTCGCAAAAAGTCTTTTAGTAAATTAAAAATAAACTTGGATGACGATGAGAAAGCCTGAACAAAAAATGGCTCGAGGTTGCAAGTGATAGGGCAAAGTGTAATCGTCTTTAGTTTCTTTGACATCTTTTTTTTAAAACAAAGGTCCTAACCCGCTTTGCGAACAGTGGCGGACATTAACCAAAATAGTTTTAAACAAAGGGGAATAATATGACCTTTCATTGCATATATAATTGTTTGATTAAAAATCTTCGGAGAAAAATGTACAGGATCCTCTAAAAAAGAAAACAAACGGTACCTGTCTAGAATTACCGCAGGCAGGCAGGTATTTTCTGAAGAGAGTTGCAGTGGAAGATGTAATACATCTACCTGACCACGATAGACAAGGATCCAGACACAATGCACTGCGTTGCACAGCGATGAATTATAATCCTAACTACACCTAATATTAATAAAATGTCTTACCAAATATCTCCTGGTGATGTTCTTGAGTGGAGTCCTGGAGGCAAGCTAGACACACACGAGACTAAATTGGCCAATATTAGCAAGTGAGTTATCTTTACTTTACCAGACTCCAACGCAGCGTTTTCAATCAGGAATTCACACACGTGTTTTACAAAGTTCAATGTTCAATATATCACCAATTTACCACAAACTTTGCCGGAAGTCAAAAGCGGCAATAGTTAGTAATTACAAGTTAATTCAATTCGCGTTAATTCAAAAGGCGATAAATGTACTTATATCAATTAATACAAACGGAGACAGCCCAAAACCGGCGTGTTAATTTTTCAAGGCGGCAACGGAAGTGACAGTTCAGTGTGACCATTGTCAGAAATTTTCAATAGACTAAACAAAATGTTACTCAATCGATCTAATCGATTTGACTTATAATAAAAACTAATTCTATTTCAAACATCCACCAACCCCGGACCGGCCTACCGGTCCGCTAATCGGTTGGTAGACGTGACAATGTTGCAACCGCTCTCCTCAGAATCGATACGACCACCAAGACCTCAGCAAATCGGGGAACTTCATCAGCCCCAGTTACCAAACGAAGGATGCGCCCCCTTGTTAAGTTAGCCTCCTTGATCAAAACGAGGTCACCAATCTTGGGTGGATCGGTCTTGTCGGTCCACTTAATGCGTTGCTGGAGTATGTGCAAATATTCCAAATTCCAGCGTTTCCAAAAGCTCTGAGTAATTTGGCGTACCAATTCAAAACGCGAGAGACGACCAGGTCTCGTATCAATATAGGGGTACTCAGGCAAGGCGACAAGTGGGCGACCAATCGAAAAATGGCCCGGCGTAAGGGCCTCCAAATCATTCGGATCTGAGGAGATCGGGCACAATGGCCTAGAGTTCAAAACGGCCTCAATCTTGCAAAACAAAGTTGCGAGTTCCTCAAATGTAAGGACCGACTCACCGATTGTCGATTGTTTTGGCCGATTTTACAGCGGCCTCAAAAATACCACCCCAGTGTGGACAATTTGGTGGGTAAAACAACCAATTTATCCCACGTCGGGCAAGCCTATCACCTATATCAGCCTTGTGGGTTTCAAGAAAATTAACAACATCATTCAAATAATTATACGTGCCCTTGAAGTTAGTGCCGCAGTCAGAACGGATCAAGGAAGGCACCCCTTTGCGGGATACAAATCTGTCAAATGTGGCTACAAACGCCTCGGTCGTAAACGAGGAGACCAGTTCTAAGTGCCTTTGTGGAGAGACAAACAAAAACACACAAGTAGGCCTTAACAGTCTTGCTGTTTCCAAGTACCAACAAACAGTAATTAATTAACAATCGCGAATAATTAAACAGATACTTGATAAATTGTGAGGTAAATAAATAAATGTGGATGTACTGCAGTTTGAGTTCTGTTGTCCTATTCCTGACTGAGGTCAACGAGCCCTCCGCAATGACAACTATTTTGATATCGTGTGCCAAAAAATTTATGTTCATTTATTTAAGAATTTTATTCCAAAGCTGATTGTTTAAAGTTTGTTGACCTCAGAATTATTTTTAAGTAAACTTAAATTTAAGTTTTCTTTTAAACTGTTGGCCACTATTATAATAGGTTTTTGGGTTATGTAAAAATGTAGGTTAACATGAGGTTACTTACGTACTTATTGCTTTATCCCTTTGGATTTTAAGTTTCGTCCATTCAAGGCTCAAATAAATTGTAAATCCTACTAATATTATAAACGTGAAAATAAGTTAGGTTGCCAAGCTATTACGCCTTAACTACTCAGCTATATTCATTAGTTTATCTCTTCTAGTTCAGCCAAACATTTCATTACATACATAACCAAAGCTCCAATTAACTCAAAACACGCAGCTCGTTCACCTGTGACGCACAAACACGTCATCAACACATCTATCAAACGACAAGTGTCAGTCAGTCTGTTTGTATCGCTTCATACGCTTACAAGTCGTCAGCTACGGCGTGGATCATTTATATCTTTAGATAGAGGTATGTATTTACTGTCTAGCGTGTTAAGAGCAAGTAGACCTTGGGGAGAGACCGCAATGATTGAAACGATTTTCAGGGCTTAAAATCTTCCTCCGTGCTACGTACACATTAAAAACAAGGGAGAGTTGTAAACGATATCTCAGTCAACCTAAATTTTTGACTTGGACTTTCAGCATCGTTTAACGTTTATTTAAGCTGGCTGCGACTTATTCATATAACCAGGCCGGGCGCACTTCGCATTTTAGGTACAAACTTACAAGTACCTCGGCCGACCACGTCGACGTGGTTGGATTTAGTAGGTTGCCGCGCGCCGCTCACATTAGACGTCACGCAACGAGTGCGACCGCTCCGTATTCTCACGCGCCGTGTTCATACACTGTTCAAATTATAAACTTAAACGCCTTTAACAACAAAAATGTATCATCACAAGTCTAATGCAAAGTATTGCTTAATTAACTGTGTATCGAAAGCGACTTGAAAATTTGATTTTATTTATATTACGAGAGCAACTTGAAAATTTGATTTTTTGTTTGTTGAGATATCTTAACGATTATGGTGTCAAATTAAAGATTTTGTTCAAAAACCATTTTATCTGTTTGAATCATGTAAATCGGTCCACGCGTTTAGGAAATAACTAAGAATTTGTATAGTAAAAATGTAAACGACGAGAATTTTTGTGCTTTTGTTCTACTAGCTCCAATAGTGGGATAGGATACTTATAGGATAATTATTTATTATTAGGTACGTGGTCAAGTAGGTAGAAAGACGATGAATAAAAATAGTAGCAGCGCCAAGTCGACAACCCTAGCGCGCCACTCCGCGCCAGACAGCGACAGCGTTATGTGTTAGAAAAGAACGGGAACTGTTAGGTTAATATCGCATTAGGCACTGAGTGCTTATGCGAGCTGAATTGAACTTTATTGCTTAGTACCAAGAGTCGAAATTTCAATAAATTGGTTTGAAAAGTGAAGCTTCTGTACGTTAGTACTATTAATTATTCTGTGATATAACACATGGAAATCATGACGATTGTAAAAGTGCTGTAATGTCGGATATCTGAAATAAAGTTACAGTCAATTACAAAAGGCGCTACACATCGAAATTTTTTTGCTGTATTTTTATGAATTAACCTCTCGAATTACTAAAATTCACATACGTACGTACATATACTCACCCCTTTTTTCCATTGGGGTAGGCAGAGACAACGGAACGCCAAAATGCTAGCCGCTGCCGGGTGCTGCGGACCTAAAATACAATTACAATTATAAATTATGATTCAAGTAAGGTTTCTTTGTCTAGAAATCTAACAAGACATTAAGAAGTATAATCATTAGTTGGGACGATGTAACCATTCTAGATCACGTAAATATAAGGTACCTATGTAGCTGACAGTACGAGGAATATACATATCTCGAACATCTAAAACCATCAACTTATTTTTTGTAACATTTCCCATCATAGTAGTATTACTAAACTAGACGTTGCCAGCGGCTTCGCCCGCGTCAATCCTACTAATATTATAAATGTGAAAGTTTGTGAAGATGTATGTATAGATGGATGGATGGATGGATGAATGTTTGTTACTCTTTCACGCAAAAACTACTGAACGGATTTGGATGAAACTTTACAATAATATAGTTTATACATCAGAATAACACATAGGCTACAATTTAAAAAGATTTTGTATAATGTTGCCATAATATAAGGAAAAGTATCAACTAAGTCGGCAAAAAGCCTGAGATCTGAAAGTTATTAATTGGAATTTTACCCCCTTTCTGATGACAGATTGATCTGATATTTGGTATATACTCATATTGTCATCGAGATTAAAAGATAATATTTAAATGATTGTAATTTCAGGATGGCCGCCAATAAAAAATGGCGGATTACTAATTTCCCACAAATACCTTAATATGGGTATCAAACGAAAGTGCTTGATTCGTAGACAAGCACAATATCTTTCTATGAAAAATCCAAGATGGCGGTCGCCGCAAAATGGCGGATTACATATTTTCCACCAATACCTCAATATGGGTATCAAATGAAAATGCTTGATTGGTAGAATAGAGCTCACTATGAAAAATCCAAGATGGCCGCAACCACAAAATGACGGATTACTTATTTTCCACAAATACCTCAATATGGGTATGAAATGAAAAGGCTTGATTGGTAGAATAGAGCTCACTATGAAAAATCCAAGATGGCTGCCACCAAAAAATGGCGGATTACTTATTTTCCACAAATACCTCAATATTGGTATCAATTAAAAGAGCTTGATTCGTAGAATAGAGCTCACATGAAAATCCAAGATGGCTGTCGCCACAAAATGGAGATTACCTATTTTCTACAAATACCTCAATATGGGTATCAAATGAAAGGGCTTGATTCATAGAATAGAGCTCACTATGAAAAATCCAAGATGGCTGTCGCCACAAAATGGCTGATTACTTATTTTCCACAAATACCTCAATATGGGTATCAAATGAAAAGGCTTGATTGGTAGAATAGAGCTCACTATGAAAAATCCAAGATGGCTGCCACCGAAAAATGGCGGATTACTTATTTTCCACAAATACCTCAATATGGGTATCAAATAAAAGGGCTTGATTCGTAGAATAAAGCTCATTATAAAAAATCCAAGATGGCTGCCGCCAATAAATGGCGGATTAGTTATTTTCCACAAATACCTCAATATGGGTATGAAATAAAAGGGCTTTATTCTTAGAATACAGCTCACTATGAAAAATCCAAGATGGCTGTAGCCACAAAATGTCGATTACCTATTTTCTACAAATACCTCAATATGGGTATCAAATGAAAGGGCTTGATTCGTAGAATAGAGCTCACTATTAAAAATCCAAGATGGCTGTCGCCGCAAAATGGCGGATTACTTATTTTCCACAAATACCTCAATATGGGTATCAAATGAAAAGGCTTGATTGGTAGAATAGAGCTCACTATGAAAAATCCAAGATGGCTGCCACCGAAAAATGGCGGATTACTTATTTTCCACAAATACCTCAATATTGGTATCAATTAAAAGAGCTTGATTCGTAGAATAGAGCTCACATGAAAAATCCAAGATGGCTGTCGCCACAAAATGGAGATTACCTATTTTCTATAAATACCTCAATATGGGTATCAAATGAAAGGGCTTGATTCGTAGAATAGAGCTCACTATGAAAAATCCAAGATGGCTGTCGCCGCAAAATGGCGGATTACTTATTTTCCACAAATACCTCAATATGGGTATCAAATAAAAGGGCTTGATTCGTAGAATAGAGCTCACTATAAAAAATCCAAGATGGCTGCCGCCAATAAATGGCGGATTATTTATTTTCCACAAATACCTCAATATGGGTATCAAATAAAAGGGCTTTATTCGTAGAATAGAGCTCACTATGAAAAATACAAGATGGCTGTCGCCACAAAATGTCGATTACCTATTTTCTACAAATACCTCAATATGGGTATCAAATGAAAGGGCTTGATTCGTAGAATAGAGCTCACTATGAAAAATCCAAGATGGCTGTCGCCGCAAAATGGCGGATTACATATTTTCCACACATACCTCAATATGGGTATCGAATGAAAGGGTTTAATTAGTAGGATAGGGCTCACTATGCAAAATCCAAGATGGCTGCTGCCATAAAATGGCAGATTACTTATTTTACACAAATACCACAATATGGGTATCAAATAAAAGGGCTTGATTCATAGAATAGAGCTCACTATTAAAAATCCAGGATGGCTGTCGCCACAAAATGGCGGATTACATATTTTCCACAAATACCTCAATATGGGTATCAATTGAAAGGTCTTGATTGGTACAATAGAGCTCACTATGAAAAATCCAAGATGGCCGCCGCCACAAAATGGCGGATTACTTATTTTCCACAATTACCTCAATATGGGTATCGAATGACAGGGTTTGATTGGTAGAAAAGGGCTCACTATGAAAATAGAATGAGAAGTATCAACTAACAACAACACTAAAAACTTGAAAATAAAATTAAGTAAAAATAAATTAATTTTTGGCGTAGGGTATCCAGAGTAAACATTATGATAGAAATTTCACTTGCCCAACGAGTTTATATTTGTCTGATCAATACCCCAGATTGATGAGAAGATTGGCGCGATCTGGTAGCTAGAACTTACCGTATTACTTTATAGCTTTTAGTACATAATCTAACTAGGTACATCATTATTTGTTGTAATAAAACAGTATAACATAAAAAATATAAATGTATTTTACAATGCTCATTCTAGAGAAGTTATCAAATTGTTTTCAAAATTGATAGATTTAGCCTTCAGTATTTAATGTAAATAGATTAACTTTGTCTTTTACAGTCAGATATCTGACCTAATCGCAGCGTCATTAAAAGCGCTTTCTACGAGTTAGTGCGCTTAAGCACAGCGAGGCGGAGGGACGGTCTGATTGTCTGATATGTACTTTGTGGTACCTAATGCTTTCAGATTTTATGTTTTCTTGCTGTTATATTCAGTAGGTAAACAAGCTCTTCATAACTTCAATGATATACTATATTTTCCTAATCTTTACCTGAAGTTCAACGATTATGTAAACAAAAGTAATTTTCAACATTATCTGTTTATATGTATGCTACACGGCTAATCTACAGAGCCGTTTGTGATGAAATTTGACATGGATAGTCTGAAACCCGGGGAACATAGGCCACTCTTTATTAAAATATCATGCTGGCGAAGCCGCGGGCGAAAGCTAGTTATACATATAAACCTTCCTCTTGAATCATTCTATCTATTAAAAAGCCGCATTAAAATCCATTGCGTAGTTTTTAACATTTAAGCATACATAGGGACAGACAGACCGAAGACAGACTTTGTTTTATACCTACTATGTAGTGATGATAGTGATAACTAACCATTTATGCAAACATTCCTTTGAAAATAACGTTTGTCTCTCTACTTACGCGTCTAAATATCAAAGAGCATCATACCCTTAAGAGTACGTATAGCTAAGTTAGCGGTACGTCACAAGGATTATTCTGCTGTGCGGTCTACATAACTAAATTGAAGTAATTTACTCGACGCCATTCGCGAATCGTCCCTACTACCAAATTGGTTTAAAGTTACTAAACTTGCTGCTTTTTAGTGGTTCATGGTGAAAATTATAAATGGGAGATACGAACATAAAATTTACTATGTGTGCATGCCGTGACATGGTATGTTGGACTTTTTTAAAGATGGTAACATTGAATCTCATAGATATAGGCATTTTATAGATATCTATGCAATAATATTATAGATAGATAATGAGAGCCAAGCAACACAAAAATTGATTAAAAGATAGAGAATGAATTGTACTTGTTTCTATTTTCATATTTTACAACAGCTTCGCGCATCTATTAAAGAAGTCAATCAGTGATGTAGGTACAGTATTCCTACTGTGATAAACGTGAACGTTTGTGACTAGGAATACGTTTGTGAAAGAGAAAGTAACATTCATACATTCATGTAAAATGTTTGGATGTTAATTTAGCTCCCACACTGGTTGATTCTGAGGTGCCGTGTAAGACCGATGCCTTGAACACTTGGAGAAATGCTCGTCCAGGAACTGAGTTACCCCGAAACTTATCCTCCCAGAGGCAATGGGATGGGCTGCTTTGCAGCATGGTACGAGAAAACCTACTCCATACATCGTCCAACACTGTGGAGCGTGCTCGCCTGCTGGCTGTGGGAGAATGGGAATCGGGCCTCTGGCTTCAGGCACTGCCATCGTCCAATATAGGTACCATGTTGGACGCTACTTGCCTCCGTTTAGGTGCGTCATGTGTCTCTCCGCATCGTTGTCACTTTGGAGAGTCTAGCCTTGGTCACCATGGCCTGTCTTGCAGCAGGAGCGCGGGTCGTATTTCTCGACACGCCAACCTCAATGACATACTGCGCCGTGCTCTTGCCACCGCTGGCGTTCCAGCCCAACTTGAACCTCAAGGCTTGGCACGCGACGATTGCAAAAGACCAGACGGGATGTCGTTACTGCCGTGGAAGCTGGGTAGGCCTTTGGTATGGGACGCAACATGTGTCGATACCCTTGCGCCATCTCATCTTCCCAGCACAGTAGGTTATGCGGGCGCTGCTGCTGCTACAGCGGAGACCCTCAAACGGAGCAAATATATAAATCTAATAGGAGATTATGTATTTTGGGGTCGAAACATTGGGGCCATGGGGTCCAAGTGCGCGATCACTTTTTAGAGATCTCGCAAAGAGACTCATAGACGCCTCGCGTGACCAGATGGCTGGCACGTATTTGGCTCAAAAAACAAGTATAGCCATACAACGAGGCAATGCTGCCAGTCTTCTGGGCACGCTTCCAATTGACTGCGATGCGTATGAGTTTCATGACGCCTTCTAAATTTTAATTTTTAATTTTTTAAATTTTCACTTGTATATATTAATTAGTTTTTTTTTATTATTTTAAGACTTAATTATATTGTTGTTTTTTACAGTCAAGGATAACCTGCAAATAGCCATGCATTTATGCGTACATTACCTTTCTCTTTGTAATTGTCAACTTGAAAATCCCCCAACGTGTCTGCCTGAGACTATCCGAATAGACTGATGCGTTTTACTTATTTAAAGTCCATTTCCATTTTGGTCAATGTTACATTTGAGTGAGGTTGAACGCTAGAGACGCATGACAACCCTCGCTTTATTTTTAGCTCCAACTAGCTGAAGGTTCCGGCTTCCGTAGTGTTTTTGACAAATAAATGTTAGATATTTTTGAAGAAATTGTTTTTGAATAGCCGACGGGATTATACATATGTTAAGGAAGCGTCTAAGATTTGTTGCGAGGCTAAAGTTGATTGATTAGTTAGTATCTTTACGTTCAGTATTATAGGAATAACGGGAATATTAAATATTTTTCTGTTATAATTTGTTTTCTGTATTTAGGTCAAGATATGACGGAACTGACACGTCCGTTATGATGAAAGGGCCTTAACCCATATATGCCCAAGAGCACAAAAACGACCCAACGGTACATGTTCAGTGGCAAAGCGCCATAAATAAAAACTGTATATTATTTTCATAGTTTAACGCTATCTACGAGTTGTCGGAAGAACTACGTACGTTGTAAGAGCGTTACATTATGCAAAACTAAAGCAATAACAGTTGAAAATTAGGAGAAAAGTAGGGACACGTTTTTTTGGTCGAAAATTTAAGACCTTCGCTGACAAAAACGTAAGTACTTATTTATTTGCTTGAAATCTTGCAATTATTGTTAATGAATTAATAAAATGAATATATTTTGTATGTTGGTAACATATCAAATCTGTTCAGGACTATCTATTTTTGCTAATTTTGGATGAAATGTTTGTTAGGGTCGAAATCGACCCCTTGGGCAAAAATGATACAGAATGTACTTCTTTTTCGCAGGTCACGGCGCGTGCTCTCAACGCATGAAATTGCTGATGTCTTGGAGAATTTGACTAATAGTGATGATTTTGGTGGCGTTGACATATATGTGGACCCGCCTTTAGGTGGTAAAATATCCGACGGTGACTCAGGGTACGAAGAATGTTATGATATTGCGAGCTTTAGCCGTCATTAGCTTCTTGCCCCGGATGAGTTGATATCACAAGGCAATGAAGAATCCAGTATCAAGATTACAGAGAATATATCCATTCAACAACCGGAGATTGAGGTTCCTTTGGATATCCATCCAATCACTCCCGCCCACTAGTCGCAGTGCATCTCATCAGTCGATAGAGAGAAAGTAGTATCTAGGTCTTTGCTGAAAGCATATACCGTCCCTGGCCAAATTATTAGACGCACTATAAGATTTTATGAAAATTTCAATTATCTGATGATACTACACAGGTTTATTATAATTATCAAACAGAATGTTTTTTTTTGTATCCATTTAATTATCTTGTTTTTGTCACAAATAAAGTATACTTATTATAGAAAAAATATGTATTTATTGACTGAAAGAAAATAGAAATAAATATAATTAAATGTTTAAACTGCAGTGCGTCTAATAATTTGGCCAGGGACTGTATATCAGAATGCTTCACAGTGTGCCACCTCCAAATCGAAGAAAAGTTTAAAAAACTCAATAGGCTCACTTTCAGCCGCCAATGTTGTTACTGCTCGTGGTGGTGGTGCTGACCACTCAATTTCAGATTGACGTAGGTTCCGTTTGATTAATTTCCTTTGTGCATCAAAGGAAAAAAGTTGTGCATTACTACGTTATCGCCTCGATGTATGACTGCGACTACTGAAGGGAGTGATTGGATGGATAACCAAAGGAACCTCAAACTCTGGTTGTTGAATGGATATATTCTCTGTAACGTTGATATTGGATTGTTCATTGGCTAAAGCTCGCAATATCATTACATTCTTTGTCCCATGAGTCAGCTTCGGATATTGTTCCTCCTAAAGGCGGGTCCAAATACATGTCAACGCCACCAAAATCATCACTATCGGTCAAATTCTCTAAGACATCAGCAATTTCATTCGTTGGGAGCACGCGCCGTGACCTGCGAAAAAGAAGTACACTCTGTATCATTTTTGCCCAAGGGGTCGTTATCGACCACCTGAAAAAAAGTGACTTCCAGGTACTGAAACTGAAATCTACTAGTTTTCAGTTTAATTACTTCCATTAGAGACAACAATATCCAAAATTCATTAAAATTGGTGATCTAAATATTTCTGGGCATATATGGGTTAATAAATAAAGTGTAAGAACATTTTTTTCACTTCATGTTCAAACGCTTTGTTGCAAAAGAGCTAACAGTACAAGAACAACATTTCGCGTGTATGTTAAGTATAAAATATAGAACACGCGAAAGGATCTTTAGTTACTTATACTACTACGCTGTAGAGAGCAGTAAAATGTTCACTTATTAGCTAGCAGCTTATCAGCAGATGACATAACCGTAGCTAGAACATTATTCCAACAAATCCTTGTCTGTAAGATATAAAATTGTGACCTTGGCCTCGTTGGTTTTATTTGTCAAACAATATTTTATGCCATCAGATGTAACAGAAATACTTTCTCTAGGACCTGCTACAAATACTTTCACACGAGATCGGTGAGACCATTAATTGCCTAAGTACCAACAAACAGTAATTAATTAACAATCGCGAATAATTAAACAGATACTTGATAAATTGTGAGGTAAATAAATAAATGTGGATGTACTGCAGTTTGAGTTCTGTTGTCCTATTCCTGACTGAGGTCAACGAGCCCTCCGCAATGACAACTATTTTGATATCGTGTGCCAAAAAATTTATGTTCATTTATTTAAGAATTTTATTCCAAAGCTGATTGTTTAAAGTTTGTTGACCACAGAATTATTTTAGTATTACTAAACTAGATGTTGCCAGCGGCTTCGCCCGCGTCAATTATACATATAAACCTTCCTCTTGAATCATTCTATCTATTAAAAAGCCGCATTAAAATCCATTGCGTAGTTTTTAAGATTTAAGCATACATAGGGACAGACAGACCGAAGACAGACTTTGTTTTATACTATGTAGTGATGATAGTGATAACTAACCATTTATGCAAACATTCCTTTGAAAATAACGTTTGTCTCTCTACTTACGCGTCTAAATATCAAAGAGCATCATACCCTTAAGAGTACGTATAGCTAAGTTAGCGGTACGTCATAAGGCTTATTCTGCTGTGCGGTCTACATAACTAAATTGAAGTAATTTACTCGACGCCATTCGCGAATCGTCCCTGCTACCAAATTGGTTTAAAGTTACTAAACTTGCTGCTTTTTAGTGGTTCATGGTGAAAATTATAAATGGGAGATACGAACATAAAATTTACTATGTGTGCATGCCGTGACATGGTATGTTGGACTTTTTTAAGGATGGTAACATTGAATCTCATAGATATCGGCATTTTATAGATATCTATGCAATAATATTATAGATAGATAATGAGAGCCAAGCAACACAAAAATTGATTAAAAGATAGAGAATGAATTGTACTTGTTTCTATTTTCATATTTTACAACAGCTTCGCGCATCTATTAAAGAAGTCAATCAGTGATGTAGGTACAGTATTCCTACTGTGATAAACGTGAACGTTTGTGACTAGGAATACGTTTGTGAAAGAGAAAGTAACATTCATACATTCATGTAAAATGTTTGGATGTTAATTTATCTTTCACACAAAAACAACTGAACAGATTTTGATAAAACGGTTTTTGCAGTTATACAGCTTCATTGTCTTGCCCTGGTCCCAATTTATTTGGGGTTGCAGTTATGCAGCTTATACATCAAAATACCACAATAGCACAGTACTTGCTTAGCATTTATTTCTTTAATCAGTCTATTAATGTGTCCCACTGCTAGGCAAAGGCCTTTCCCTTGGACTGCCATGCATTCCTGTCCTGAGTCCGGTTGCTGTCGAATGCATGCAGGTCGTCCCGCCATCTCCGTTTAGGTCTGGCGAGTCGTCGTCGACTATCAAGTTTGGCATATGCTCGATATAATTATGTTTTGTGTGTATTTAAGGACTGGTATATGAGTGTGATATGTCACAGGGCATAGTAATTTTATACTTTCGTACACGTATTTTAAATACTTGTTAATAAAGTAACTACTGTATTCATATTACGTGGTTCAAATTGATTTAAATACAATTTTGCTCTCGTTTCGAAAAGCCTAATGGATATTGGATGAAACGAACTGGAAACTATTAAGGTAATTACAATAGCTTAATGTCATACCTGAAATGTATACAACGTTATAAATGTGTTATGTTTGACAGCTAATATATTGTTTGCGGCTAATGACATAGACCTCGGGAAATATGTTTGTAGATTTGCCAAATGGCTATAGTTTTAATGCTCGTTCCAAAATTGTTAGAAATCTCGCTTAATAGTATACTGTTATCTGTTTATTGATATTTTTCATGAACATATCGCAAAATTTCAGCAAAAATCTTACTCGCGCAAGTCTACTAATTTTAGTTATCTCTGTTTTCTCCGACGTTGTGACCGATTGCAATGGTCTTGGTCGCAGGACTGGATTAACTTGAAACATTGTCGAACTAAAAGTATGCTATTTTTTTTAAGCATATTAAAAAGCTTTAATAAAATTTAATTTATATTTGGGGCATTACATGAAACTAAGGGATCGGCGATAGCTCAGTGGTGTACGTAACGGACTGCCGAGACAATGGTCTCGAGTTCGATCCCCAGGTACCCGGGCGTTAATTTTCGCTCGCTTAATAATGTGCCCGGTAGGTGGCAATAGGCTCGCCTTCTATTACACTGAGATCTACACATAACTGGCGAAGTGTGAGTGTGTAATGCACTTCTGCTTACCCCTTCGGGGATAAAGGCGTAAAGTTATGTTACTTTATGTAAATAAAACTGGTTGTTCTCATAATTGACTATACCTGTAACTTAGAAAGATTTCTAAAACGTTTCGATGTTTGTGTAGGTATCAAGGACCTGCAGACAGTATCGCAGCAGGTGTCGTTGGCCGAGCTGGGCATGGACAGCATGATGGCCGTGGAGATCAAGCAGACGCTCGAGAGAGAGTTCGAGATCTTCCTCCCCGTGCAGGACATCAGAACGCTCACCTTCAGTAAGGTAATGTTAACGAAATCACATTACAATAGAAGCATAGTTCTAATGGGCGCTCTGAAGACAAACTTTCTGGGACACAAATTGTCGCTTGGCGGCGTGGTAGTCGTTCCCCCAGTGTATCTTAACTACGAGAGCAAGAGAGACGGAGAAATGACGCAAGAACGACTGAGAACTACGAACTAAACTGGAGGCAGACCCCACTTGGAATCGACACACGAAATCCTTAAGGTCTGCGCTTCTATTGTTATCTGAGTTCGTTGGTAAGATCTTACCGACGTAAAATCAACACTCTGCCATTTGTCCTTTTTATGTCATGTCATGTCATTATTACCTTAACGAATTTGTGATACCATACGACGTGTTACCTACCTTTTCTTTCCTTTATTTTAAATATTTTTATAGACTACGCTATTGCTCTCACGCTTATACGCTCATACGCTTACGCGAGCTGAAATTGAGCTCTCAGTGGTACGGAAAACGACTTGGTGGCCATCATAGATAATATGGCCATTTCAACCACTGCACAATGCAGTCAAATTTATTTTTACAGTAACACTCTGACTAATACTGCTTAGTCGTAACAGGTATTAATAATCACATGGCAAAGCTTTATCTTGTCGTAGTAGAGATGAAAATTTCTTCGTATCACAGTAAAATATAAAGCTTTAACCTAAAAATATGATAAGTTGGTACTTTAATATGAACATACAAAAACATTCATAAAACCATCAATGACTACTAACATTTCAAACCAATAAAAAGCCCACATCAAAATTGCAAATAAATTATTCTATCATCCCGTTGTTCTATTAGACAAGCATATTTTTCCAATACTAGCACAATACGTCCCGGGCAATATGGAAACAAGAAATAAAAAGGTCGACCGAAACACGTGTCGTATTATATTGCCATTTGCTCACATTTTCTACAAAGTGGTTTGAATTGTTCAGGTTTCTAGCTCCAACGGAATTGGTTTGAAAAGAAATGTTAATAAGTATAAAAAATGTGAATAACTGCTTATTCTGTGTATGAAAATAATTTATTTAAAGCTCAATGTACATCGGGTTTTGTTAAACGCATTTATGTTAAAGGCATTATTATTATACGCATTTATTATGTTGACTTGTAAACAACTGCGAGTATGTTATTTAAATTCCACTTCTACTTCTCGCATTTTTAGAAACCTTGGAAGAATTAATTATTAGTAGATAAGCCATACAATAATTATAACAAAATTCTGACATGCATACTAGTAAGCCAATCGAGTTTTGGTTCCTTAAAATCATCTTAAGTAGTTCTGTGCATTCCTCCCGATTACGAAAAGCGCGTGCCTTATTGTTTGTATTATTTTGATATGTTAATTTGTAATCTGCAAACGAGTCTACTTAAGGTGATAATGATTAATGCATAAATATCTGTCATATAGACACGCATAGTTTTTAACTGTTTCAGAAAAAAAGGTAATTTAGGATGATTTCATTAGTAGTAAAAAATTAATGGAGAACTGTCGATTTATCGGTTACAAGACCGATATCACTACTTATACATATTCTAATAAATAATTTGACTTTCCTTTACCTAGATTGGTGGAACTGACAGCGCAGCGTGAAGCAGCAGCATCTACAGCAGCGTCGCGGCCCATCAACGTCGAAGGCGCCGCCGACCTCAAGGTGCTCATGAGGAACTTGGGCGAAGAGAACGTCGTTTCCGAACCGCTCATCTACATGCCTACTATGGTTAGCGATGGAGTCGAGATTAGTGCCAACATCATCAGCCTTTAACAGTACACTGCTGGACTAGGCCTGTCCTTTGAAAGGAGGAATTGGCCTACTATACCACGCTGGTCAAAAACGGGTTTGTATAGGGTCTGTATCAAGTTTTCCTTCTCTTACAGTGCTGTTCTCTGCATAGTATTCTCCCACTGTCGCTTCTTACGACACCCATGGGATGATATGGGGTAGAGACATTCCGTATTCTTAATCCATCATTTTACCCATCAGTATTTAGAATTTATCATCATTATCTTCCTAGCGTTATCCCAGTTTCAACCTGGGTTCCGCCACAGAATAGATAGTACTAACTTACAGAAGGATCACTTCGCAAACTAATTTATAGAAATGGCGACTCTTGCTACTAAGCAACAAAGTGCAATTCAGCTCGCATGAGCACTCAGTGCCTAACGCGATATTCACCTAACCGTTCCCGCTCTTTTCTAACACATAATGCTGTCGCTGTGTGGCGCGGAGCGGTGCACTAGCTGTCGCGCTAAGGTTGTCGACTTGCCGCTGCTCCTATAATATTTATTCATCGTCTATCTACCTACTTGACCACGTAATAAAAAATTATTTGAGCTCGTAGAACAAAAACCACAAAAATTCTGGTCATTTTCACTACATTAATTTTTAGTTATTTCCTAAACGCGTGGACCGATTTACATGATTCAAACAGATAAAATGGTTTTTGAACTAGAGCTTTAATTTGACACCAGAAGCGTTGAGATATCTCACAAACAAAAAATAAAATTTTCAAGTTGCTCTCGTAAAATAAATAAAATCAAATTTTCAAGTTGCTTTCGACACACATCCACATGATGAGACATTTTTGTTGTTCACTATTAAAATTCACGTTATAAGCAAGCCCTGCGCGCGAGCGGTGACGACGCAGCGTGGAAGCCGCGCGAAAGTGTAGGCACTTATCCCTGTAGGTACGGCCGAGTGAAGAAGGCCTGGTTCCGCTTCCTTGATTTGGCTGAATATCAGCTTTTCTACACAGCGACTGCCTGTCTGACTGCCGCAACCTGAAGAGGTACCGATAATCTATGGTTTAGACCATTGTCAGTTTCTTTAGAAGGTACTGACGTCCTATAACGACTGTCAAAGGTCTTCCTGATAACCGCGACCGACGGCCTCACGTGCTCTCCGACGCACGGGGCAAGCGATAATTAACATCTGCATTCAGAATTGTATGACTGTATCATTTTAGGTTTATATGAAAATAGCAGCAGGAATTACCAGAGTGAAAGGCAATTAATTTTATTGGAAATAGGCGGAGTAGTTGAAGCATAGAGCTAATGAACATAAATTAAATGAAATAGGATGTACCAATTAATCCGACCGTATTAGTGAAAGGAACATAAATAATAGTGTCTGGGTACTTGGTTTTAAGGTTAGGTGTTTACTTAGAACATTTCAATTTATTTCCAGAATTAAAATGTAACCTAAAAATATCTCATTACTAAAAGGCCTTCAACGGAATGTCTATAAAAAGCTTTCAACAGATTTTCAATAGAATTGCGTAGTCCGAAAATAGTTGCGATAAAATAATTGCGAATCTAACAAAGCTATTGTAACATGTTTTTGTTAGACCTCTACTCTCCTACACATTCAATATAGGAGAATATGTGTAGGATGTTAGTAAGTAGTATATGTGTGTCTTCTAGTATCCATACCTAATACAAGCTCTGCTTAGTTTGGAACAAGATAGTTTTTTGTGTTTGTGGTAGAATATAAAATATTATTATTATAATGTAGAGTCATACAAAATGATTTAGCAGATCTTAATTGCGTAAAAATTTAATTATTTAAGGTTAAGACTATTTTATATTCCGACAGTTCGATCGTCTTGCATCGATCGTGGTCGCGGAGAGACTAGCAGCCAAATTATTTTGTATAATGTATACAAATCGCGAAGGTTTAAAATCGATAATGTAGAGTATATGTAAGTAGATTCAAAAGAACTTGTTGTAGTGTCAGCAATGGTCCAGTTCAGTGTAAGTAATGGTAGGCTATTGTGCTTCGGAGGCACATAAAGGTGTCGGTCCCGGATCTTATCTATTGTCAAAAATTGTTAGGCCAAATCGGAGGCGTTTGGGCGTTCCAAACACTCCTATATCAGACCCACAGAAGAAGGAAGGAAGAAAGGAAGAAAGGAAGGAAGGAGGGAAAGAAAGAAGGAAAGAAGGAAGGAAAGAAGTAAGGAAAGAATCGATTTTAAACTTTTGCGATTTGTATACATCATACAAAATAATTTATTTAAGGTATAAATACCTATTTGTTTCCGACGTTTCGCTCGTCTTGCACCGAGCGTGGTCACGGAGAGACTGATGAGAGCTCAGTACCGTCCTGGTCGAAGTGCGGGTTTCGACACCTACCCTCACTTGGTCTTTATTTAAGTTCGCACTGTCAATACTCCGACACACTACAGTAATGACGTCTACACACTGTTGAGATTTATCACTGCGGCGGTGTTTAAATTTGCTGATGACTGGATTCCAAGTAGCCGATAATCTATATCCATCCTCCCGGTTGAAATTGTTATATTTCTTGATTTCTACCGCTTCACGTACTATCCTGTAATAGTGACGATCGGTGGATAAGACTTGTGGTTGATGCAGTTCTATCCAGTGGTTTGGTCCAGACTCCAACAAATGCTCAGCTATAGCCGACTTATTAATATGTCGGTTTTTCACGGCTGCGATATGTTCCTTTACTCTTTCAGGGATTGTACGCTTAGTCTGCCCGATATATGAACTACCGCAGCTGCAATCGACTTTGTAGACGCCAGGTGTTTGGAGAGGAATGACATCCTTTGGGGTACGCAGATTATGTGCTATCTTAGAGAACGGACTGTATACAGTCTTGATGGAGTATTTCTTGAGTACTGTTCCAACCTTGTCCGTTATTTCCTTTAGATACGGCATGTAAGCCGGTACTCTGCTCACTTCAGGTCTACGATCTTTCCTCTTCAGACGGAGTATCTTCTTCTTGTGTCCGTTGCGCCTAAGTACCTCCTGAACATGTGACAGTTCACTATTTAATTGTTCAGGGTCACACAGGTCATACGCTCTGTTCACTAACGATGACACAACGGAATCCAAATGCCTCGGATGGTGGTGCGAGTTCGCGTTAAGATACCTATCTGTGTGTGTCGGTTTCCTACATACAGTGTGTCCAAGGGTACCATTATCTCTCACTGTCACTTTAACGTCGAGAAAGGGTAACGATCCGTCTACCTCCATTTCGTATGTAAATCGGATGTTCGGATGTATGGAGTTCAATTTGTCTGCGAATTTTTCCACGTATTGCTGGTTCCCCTTCATGATGCAAAAGATATCATCGACATACCTCTTCCATAGCTTCACATTTGATGCCTGCATGTCAATGGATTCCTCGAAGTGCTCCATCCAGATGTTGGCCATTACCGGTGCTATAGGACTACCCATAGCCACTCCTTCGATCTGGAGGTAGTTTTGTCCACGATATAAGAAGTAGTTTCCATCCAAGCATTTCTTAAGCAGAACAGTGTATTCGTCAGACAGACCGTTTTCCCTTAATTTTCTCTGTATGACCTCAAGGCAATGTTGAACAGGAACATTTGTGAATAGTGACTCCACATCAAAACTCACCATCACCTCGTCTGGTTCCTTTTTCGTGCTCTTGATAATTTCTAAAAAGTGACGAGAGTCCTTCACGAAAGAGTGCGTCTTGCCTATTAACGGTTGTAGTACCTTGCTTATGTGTTTCGCCAAACCATATGTGGGTGAATTTATTTGACTCACTATAGGACGCAAAGGTACGTTGGTCTTGTGTACTTTGGGTAAGCCGTACATCTTAGGCGGCTGCACAATTTGAGGTTTATGTAACCGTTCAAACACATCTTCCGCAAATAAGTTTTTAAGCTTTTTGTTTTATAAGTTTTTGTCGAAACCCGCACTTCCACAAGACGGCGCTGAGCTCTCATCAGTCTCTCCACGACCACGCTCGGTGCAAGACGAGCGAAACGTCGGAAACAAATAGGTATTTATACCTTAAATAAATTAATTGTACGCGATTAAGACCCGCTAATTTATTTTGTATGATGTAAGGAAAGCAGTAAGGAAAGAAGTAAGGAAAGAAGCATGAAAAGAAGTATGGAAAAAAGTAAAGAAAAAGGTAAGGAAAGAAGTAAGGAAAGAAGTTAGGAAAGAAGTTAGGAAAGAAGTTAGGAAAGAAGTTAGGAAAGAAGTTAGGAAAGAAGTTAGGAAAGAAGTTAGGAAAGAAGTTAGGAAAGAAGTAAGGAAAGAAGTAATGAAAGAAGTAAGGAAAGAAGTAAGGAAAGAAGTAAGGAAAGAAGTAAGGAAAGAAGTAAGGAAAGAAGTAAGGAAAGAAGTAAGGAAAGAAGTAAGGAAAGAAGTAAGGAAAGAAGTTAGGAAAGAAGTAAGGAAAGAAGTAAGGAAAGAAGTAAGGAAAGAAGTAAGGAAAGAATTAAGGAAAGAAGTAAGGAAAGAAGTAAGGAAAGAAGTAAGGAAAGAAGTAAGGAAAGAAGTAAGGAAAGAAGTAAGGAAAGAAGTAAGGAAAGAAGTAAGGAAAGAAGTAAGGAAAGAAGTAAGGAAAGAAGTAAGGAAAGAAGTAAGGAAAGAAGTAAGGAAAGAAGTAAGGAAAGAAGTAAGGAAAGAAGTAAGGAAAGAAGTAAGGAAAGAAGTAAGGAAAGAAGTAAGGAAAGAAGTAAGGAAAGAAGTAAGGAAAGAAGTAAGGAAAGAAGTAAGGAAAGAAGTAAGGAAAGAGGTAAGGTAAAAGTAAGGAAAGAAGGAAGGAAAGAAGGAAGGAAAGAAGGAAGGAAATAAGGAAGGAAAGAAGGAAGGAAAGAAGTAAGGAAAGAAGGAAGGAAAGAAGGCAGGAAGTAATGTGTGTGTTGTTGTAGGGCGATGAAGCGGTCCACGTGATAGAGCGCGTTCATGCTGCCGGGGCGGGAGGGGTGCGCCGCCGTGCTGGAGCCGCTGTGCCACCGGCTCAAGATCAAGGTGTGCGCGCTGCAGCTCGGCGTCGAGCACGACGGCGAAGACATGGAGCACATGGCCAACCGCCTGCACCAGGTAACACAACAGACTATACCAGCTCCTATGATAACGTGACGGAGCGGAGCGCGTGATGTTCATGCTGCTGGGGCTGGAGATGTGCGCCACCGTGCTGGATTCGCTGTACCGCCGCCTCAAGATCAAGGTGTGCGCACTGCAGGTCGGCGTCGAGCACCACGGCGAGGACATGGAGCACATGGCCAACCGCCTGCACCAGGTAACACAACAGATTATACCAGCTCCTACTTTAACGTGACGGAGCGGAGCGCATGATGTTGATGCTGCCGGGGCTGGAGATGTGCGCCGCCGTACTGGAGCCGCTGTACCGCCGCCTTAAGATCAAGGTGTGCGCATTGCAGTTCGACGTCGGCGAGGACATGGAGCACATGGCGAACCGCTTGCACCAGGTAACACAACGATAACCTTTTCTTCAACAAAACTTGTGAGTTAGCTTCCCACTGCTGATTGCGGGCTTCCGCACATGGTCATCAGGCCAACAACCTTTTTCGACATTACCAACTTTGTATTTCAACTATCCCACTGCTGAGCGCGGGCTTTTTCTCATGTTCAACATGCTGCACCAATTAACACAACTATACCCTCCTGCTCGAATGTCAACATCATCATAATCATTCTAGCGCTGTCCCAGTTACGATCGAACACCCACACCTTGGAGCTCGGAGTCCGCTTAATATCATCATCATCGTCCTAGCGTTATTCCTGTTACGTCGAAGCTAAATTTCATAACCATCATGCCTGCCGTAGACCACTGCTGGATATAGAACTCTTCAGTGGCACACCACTAAGCTACATTTCAGGAGTTATGTGTATTTTATGGTTTAAAAATTAAGTTACAAAAATCAAATAATCCCCTTAATACAAATCTGATCGTTAATAATTATAATATACAGTCAGTAAACGAAGCTCCATTTCTCGGCCTAACTATAGACAGTAAGTTAAACTGGAAAGAACATATTGATAAACTATGTAAAAAGATTAGCAGCCAATCATATGCGCTATACAAACTAGCATCAACTGTAAACACTGATGCACTTCTATCTGCATATTACGGTTTGGTTGAGTCTGTCCTAAGGTTTCGCATAATTTTTTGGGGCAACTCTACTAACAAAGATATGGTTTTTAAAATTTAAAAACGATGCATACGTAACATATTTGGAATAAAAAGTACCGAAAGCTGTCAGCCTCTGTTTAAAAAATATAATATTTTAACATTACCATCAATTTATATTTTGGAATCGGTCATGTTTGTCAGAAGTAATCCACAATTTTTTCCTCGTATGTCTGAAACAGTAACTCGAAATCGCAGAAATAATGATAGATTACGTGTCCATCCTGCTAAAACTACTCTACTTTACAAAAGTATATTATGCAGGGCTCCAGTAATTTATAATAAAATCCCAAATTATATTAAGTACCAAATTGAATACAGACCAATTTAAAAGAGCATTAAAAAAACTATTAGTTGAAAAATGTTATTACAATTATGAAGACTTCCTCAAAGATAAATTTTTATAAGTATAAGATTTTTAGAAGTCGAAGTAATTGAAATGAAAGGTAAAAAAAAAAATTGACTCCGTATTTTTGACTTTCCTGACATATTTCTGATTTGTTTGTTTAAATATAATATGTCATTGGCATTTTGTTATTAAACAAGTTTATTAATTATTAAAATTCATGTAATTCGTTATTAATCTTTGATATTTGTAAGCCAGCAATGGTAAGACTTGTTGAAACAAATTATTATGTGACATCTATAATAAGCATCTTATCTATGTTTTTATTATGTACACTTGTCTTAGCAAATAAAAATATCATTATCCTTATCTTTAAACCAAAGGCGAATCTAAGATTGAGGACGTTGAGGACGCAAGCGCCCTCTATGTCTCTTCGTCTGTTTTCTTCCAAAGAATAATATTTTTTTGTGTTATCCTGAATAAAAACCTCCGTCACCAGGTTAAGGACACCAGCAAATCAAAATATCCCTATCCCTAGAAAAACGTGGGTGCTGTTATACTAAATTGACATAACCAACCATGAATGTTAAAAGGTCAACAACAGAAGTCAATCGTTAAATAATAAAACCATTTAAAATATGTCAAACTTCGTTCGCGTCCCGTCCAGTTTCAGATAATAAGCGAACTGTTTTCTTTAAGTCGGTGATTTCCAAATTAGCTTCTGGTGCACCGTCCTGGTTGTTCGGATACAGTTTCGGTTCTCTACTCATCTTGGAGTTGTCCTCGAGACTGGAAAGTGAAGGTAAAGCATTTTTTCAAATTTAATTTGCGCCCCTTACAATCTGCACATTTTTTATTTTACTTCGTTATGAATACGAAATCGTAAATTTTGTTCGAGCATGTCCCACTTTATGAGAACAAGACTTACCAAACAAGAATTTTAAAACTAACCTAAGATCCATATTACAGGTTTCAAGGGAACAGTCTTCTGTCTCGATGGTGATCCAGACTTCCTGTACGCCATCCTCACCATGACCATCAGTTTCAAGAACGACTTCCAGCTGCAGAACAACTTGCTGTGTCACACCATCGACATCGTGGCTCACAACAACGACGTCGCCAAGGGGCTCATGGAGAAACTCAACGAAATTGAATCTTACGAAGAGAGAGTCGAACTCACTGTCAAGTCATCGCCCATCCAGACGAACTACTCCTACAAATCCATCGTCAACATCGCCAGGGTGTCCTTCGACCGTCTCAAGGTCGTATTGAACTTCAGCCAAAAGACCTTCAAAAAGCTACAGTCACCTATAATCCTACTCAGGCCCAAGGAGAACCGTAAGGTGGGTTCTGTCTATCTTCTTCGAAGAGAACTATGGTCTCGACAAATACACCGAAAACAACGTCACCGTACACTACCTTCAGGGTAACTACGTCAGTATCATTGAGAACAAGGATTGTGCCAACATCATCAACAGAGTTCTAGCTGACAACAAAGGACAGAAGGGCAAAGTCACTGAACATTAATTGGTAACCAGCAGCGTTAAGAACTAAACAGAAGTCCAAGTTTAAACTATTTAGATTTGTTTGACGTTTTAATTTTATCGATTTATCTGAGTACTAGAGGATGCCCGCGGTTACACCCGCATTATTTAAGGCTACTGCTCTGCTCCCGTCACTCATAGCGTGATGTTATATAGCTTATAGCCTTCCTCGATAAATGGCCTATATAACACTGAAAGAATTTTTCAAATCGGACCAGTCGTTCCTGAGATTAGCGCGTTCACCCAAACAAACAAACTCAACAGCTTTATAATTATGTTAGTATAAGATTTGCACTGTGTATTAATTTATATTGGGGATACATATAATTATAGATATAATTTATATTTGTCAAAGAGACACCAGTACCAAACAAATATTCATTACGCATAACTTAAAAGGGTTAATTATTGGAGTAATAAGCTTAACTTAATAAGTAACTTAAGTGATTAAGCGAAGGGGAATTATTTGAAACGAGGGATCTTATTTATAGGTAGACATTGAACAAATTGTTTGTAAGTAATAATTTATTGTTTATAGTCGTTTACAAGGGTGAAAACATGGTAACGTTAAAAATATATATATATATATATTATTTTTTATATTGGCATGTTTTGTTACTCAATAATTGTGAATTTATACGTTTTTCTTTCACTTTATTCTGAATTGATTTTTCGATATTGAGTTTCACTGAATATAAGCTTATTAACCGTGAGCAAAATTATTTTGCCAACAAACAGTAAGTTGAGCATTCAGCATTGTTTAAGATGCTTAGATTAAAATAATGTTGAACATGAGACATTGAGACATAGCACTTAGCATAGTGGCATTACGATCAATTTTCTAATTTTATTTTGGGCGGTCCAAAATATGACTCACCAAAAACTGATTAAACGTTATGTTCAATTATTATATTATGTCAGCACTGCCCAGAGACATTAAGGAAGGAATAAACGAGAATACTGAAAATAGTGTAAGGATTGTGAAATTACCGCAGCAGAGGAATTCTTTGAAATAAGCTTGACTACGACGTTTTAAACGTATTTCTTAATCTGACGTCAATTCAGAACAATATCAGCCTTTCTAAACCGTCGCAGAAACGAAGTTTCTTAAACAGAAAACCGACTTAATTCACGCATACAAGAAAATGCCGTCAACCTTTACCTTAGGCGTTGGGTAAGTAAAGCGTGTCAACAGCCAAGCTGCCATACCCCTCGGCCGACCGTAGATTTTCACTGCGAAGTCGAAGTAAAAGTCTCGACGCGAACGACGAGAACCTTTACAAAATACGTACATATTCTCCTACTATAATTTGATAAATATACCTACTATACTTTTCCGGTTAGTTTGACTCTGCCTTTAAAAACTCTTAAAGTTCCCCTGCCTGATTATTTTTATAACTTAATAGTGCTTACTGTATGGTTTCGATTGAAATCACAAAAGAATCGATCGAACTGCAGCCGCGTAACTCTACAAACAAGATGATTCACGTCGTACTTTTTCATTCATAAACGGTCGATAAGGTTAAGGATGGGTGACCGCTCGTGGCATTTACATCAGACTGCTACTTGGCCTCGGAGGGTACGTAATGTCTAACTTTAGAAATTTCCTAAGAAATTTATAAACTTGCGTATCTTGTTATCTTCCGGTGACATATACAGGGCGTCCCAAAAAGTAGGGTCAAGCGGAATTCCAGAGATAGGCAACCCTTGGGGTATCCGAATCACCCCTGTATGTATATTCTAGATTATGCACAGTTTTCGAGTTATGAATTTTTTTATGTATTTTTGAGAATTTTCCACCTGAACAAATTTAAACATTTCTAACAAGCAAAGTAGAAGATTTGTAATTTTTGTTTTTGTATCTGAATAATTAATAATTCGTTGGTCTCGCGGCATAAATGTGCGCGTGGGATTGGGAAGTCTCGGGTTCGATCCCCGGGTCGGGCAAAGTGTTATTGGGTTTTCAGCTCGGAGTCTGGTAATGTGCCCGGTACGGCAATGGGCTCGCCCCCTATTACGTGGGACTAAAACAAATCTGGCGAAAAGTGGGTGTAGCAATGTACCTCTGCCTACCTCTTCGAGGATATAGGCGTGAGACTATGTATGTATGTATCTGTATAGTCATGAGCTGCATGTCCGACGCACTCGTTAGTCCACGTTTTCGGTCGGTTTAAAAGCTTCCAACTCCCAACCAGAGTCAGTCAGTCAGTCTAAGTAAGACACACGACAAAGATATAATTTTCCCAGATACAATAAAATAAACAAAAATTAAAATAATCTATTCATTTCTTGACACGAAATAGGCTTGTGTCCACTAAGAATAAATCGGTTTGATTGTAGTATATATTATAGATGCTTCACATCGGTACAGCGTCTCTTGCTTTACAAAGCTTCAAGTTAGGCCCCACATGGAGTACTGCTGCCATCTTTGGGCCGGGGCACCACAATACCAACTGCTTCCATTTGACCGCATCCAACGTCGAGCGGCTCGAGTCATCGATGACGCGGTCCTTACAAACCGGCTCGACCATCTTGACCTGCGTAAAGATGTTGCGTCTCTCTGCGTTCTCTATCGTATGTATCATGGGGAGTGTTCTGAGGAGTTGTTTGGTCTGATACCCGCTGCAGAATTTTACCACCGTACTACTCGCCACAAATTAAAATTCCACCCTCACCACCAAATTCAAAAAAGTTTTTAAAAAGCCTTAGTAAAGTTGCTGATCGATTTTTGAAGAAAAACTCAGTTATTTCGTTATAACATATAATAAAGGAACGCATCAATCACTAATTACATTTAAGGGCACAAACCTATTGTAACTTTTTGGAAAAATGTTTTGTTTTTAATTAGCTAGCAATTCATTTAAATTAAAAATTCAGTTTAAAATATCTCAAGATTTTAGAAATATAGAGTCTATATTTTGGATGATTTTCGATAGTCAAGGAATCGGTCGAATTACCTCAGTTAAAGTGAAAGGAAACGTATAAAATGTACCGTTGTAGCCAATACATTAATAATACAGCAGACATTAACTAGGCCAATTTCAGAGCAAGCATTAAGCACCAGGCAGGCAGGTAATTTCCAAATTAACTTACACCGTTATCGACATAGTTTTACGCCTCGTGACTAATTTAAATCAGCAGCCGATATTGAAGGACCAAACGGCATAAAATATTGGGCCGCGATCAAAGCGAGTAATCGGATTGAAATCAGGATTTGACGTTGGCACTGAACATCGAGCCATCGAATACGCGAATACAATATAAAAAAACTGTCCGTATTGGTGTTTTTTCGTAAGCGTAGAATCTTTTTCTTCTAAATTCTAAGTAGAGGGAAAGTATCAATAATGACATAGGTGCCTGATATGAAATACTATTATACATAGGTAAATCTAAGCGACAGAAATATTTCAAAACTTCATTAAATAGATAGGAGGTACCAATTCTGTAATACGTCTCTAACATTGTATAATATAAAAATCAATACATTTTTAATATTTGTGGTGCTTAGACGAAAAATATACTTAGTGGTATTCCATATTAACGTATTTCACAATTGGTGCCTCTTCCTAAATGTGCCTGTCTAATACTAGAAATTTAGTCTCTGATTTTTCATATCTAAGCCATTAATCAATAAAATAAAATGAATACCTACCCAACTTACACGCTTTAGTTTGGGTACTAATAAACTGCAATCAAATAATTACGTTGATTTTATATTATGATCAAAAATAAGCTGCATAGAAAAAGGCAATTCTTGAATGTATATCCTGCCTATGTCTTGAATAACGGAACTATGACACGCCGCGTCGCCACAGCCATAACCTTGTAGTATGAGCTCCGTACGAAAAAAATACGTTCATACAACAATATCTTTAAGACCCAAGTTCACCTACAATGATATAACGGTCGATTGCAAAAACAACTGTTTAAAGTTAAACATTAAGATAAACAGAGATCGTTTTTTTACTGTTCACCAGTGCCGTTTAGATGCCGGTTAGAAAACCGGACGTTTTTGAATGAAATGAGTGAGAAATGTAACATTGCCAAATGAAAATGTACCATTACAACATCAAATTACATTTACTTGTACAACTCTTTTAAACAGTCGTATAATATTATAATGCAGTCAAGTTCAGACGTTGTATTTTTCCTTATTTTTATTTTTAGGAGTATTACGACATTTTTTGGCAGGATTAATTTTATGACATTTGTCATTGTTATTGTTTATTGTGAAGAAATGCCATAACCATTTCAAAAGAGGTTTTAAAACGTGAAAAGTTATCTCTGAGCACATCAAACGATTACTTTCTGATTTCATAAGGAACCTTAACAAAAAATGGCTGATAGGAACCGTACCAGCAATTTGAGCCTTAACGAAAGAAATATTTGGAGTGATTATATTCACCATCCATTAAAAAATTAAATACGGACCTCCTTTTGTCTTTATATGAAACTGTTCTGTTGACAAATAAATGTAACTAGTAAACAAAATGTCACATTGACAGCGATAACCAACGTTTAAACGCGTTAAGCATGGATGTGAGGCGCGGTTAAAATAACCGCCCGATTTAGCATTTTAACTGATTTATAAGGTATGGTGAACATGAAAATTGAACTAAGCAGTTGGTTACAAATTTAAACATCTGTTAAAGTGTGGGTGAACACCAGCCTTATTCTTTTTAAGACAAATCTCGTCGTCAGTTAACGAAACTATCCAAATTTTGAAAATAGTGCCATAAGACTTGGATATAAATATATCAAACCACACATAAATTAAACATCATATTACAATTTATATAAACAAATTAAATTCGGAGATTAACAGAACAATTTTATCCATTGACATCACAGAGAAGATAAAGTTGAAAAAAAAGATCCTTTCATTTAAGTTTCTTCTTCATTTGATTCTAATTTTGAAAATGATCTTTAAAGTAAAGTTAAAATTTCGCAGCCCGCTATTTTCGGGGCCTTAATCTGGCTGATTTTAATCTGTCATACCGACGTAGTCTGAATTGAAATCATTTATCATTAAATTGGCCGCGTGGACTTGTCACCTTTACATTTTCATTTATACTATTTTATTAATATCCAGCCACTGTTTTTGTATCGTTAATATAAATTGTTGAATATTTACGTGCAATCATTGAAAGAGACGAATACGTGCAATGCTAATTATCTGCAAATGCTTTGAGAAAATCAAGCATTGATAAGCTTGAGCTTCTAAACTAATTGTCAAAACGAATGAGAAGAAGTAAACTTCGAATTATATTTAGACCGTAGATATTGTACAATAATGCCGTTAAAATTTACGTATAAGTGCTTTTCGTCTGTATAAAATTGTGTGCAATCTTACACGTATCCTACGTGAACGACAAACGCAACAAAGCAACTCGATGCTGCGCTTTTTGAAAGTTCATAGTCAGAGATCCGTAGAAGAGCGACCTTCACCGACCTGGTTATTGGATGAAAAGTATTTTATATCAAATTTTGTATGTCAAAGTATATATCGCAAATGAGTTAGCAAAAAAAATCCGGTCCAGACTAGGAAATGTAGAAAAGAAATGTATTTGGATTTTCATTTAACATTGAATATAGTTAATGAATATATTTAGTACTAACCGAATGTATGAACCCTAAAGGGTACTTTAACATAGGGTTGCCAATTTTTCCTGGCGTATTTGTTAGAGTTGCCAGGTATAAACACTTCGACTGTTAAGTTGATACTAGTTATATGTATACATTTTTTAATAGACCATTCTTACATTAAATGACCGCTACTTCACTGCGAACACGATGACATTGGGTTGCCTACGAAAAACCTGTCAGGAAAAGCGGTTGACAATTTTTATTCCTGGACCGGCTTTTTTTTTTCAATCCATTCGCGATATATTTTTTAACATGCAAAATTTGATATAAAATACTTTTATGCAATAAACAGACCGGTGAAGGTCGGTCTTCTACGGATTTTAGACTATCATGAAAATATTTGAATCGTAGCGGTTGCAATACTTGTCCATTGTCGTCGTGTAATACTGTTCATTTAAGTCGCATCGCAAAACCCTATTTCACATTGGACGGGGTAAGTGAAAATTATTATTATAATTTGACCTAGTGGGCACCTTATTTCCGAGGTATATTTAGAAGTATTGTGTAAGTACTCAGTATAACTTAGTAAGAGTGATTTTACATGAAAGATAAACGTGAACAAAACTATACGCATATGTTTGTAGAATCACTACACATAATAAATAACATTCTCCATTTCAACGTTGATACTTCGTCACTTAATAATTTTTGTTGCACAATCTCCACTTATACTATTTCACCTTCCACACATTCCTCGTAAAACCGCATAAATACCTGAAACCAGTCAAAGACCTTTGAGGCACCCAACATTTCAGGTCCATAACTGGTTGTTACAAATTTTGCTTTAGAAATAGTGAAGTGGCGGAAACATCTCTAGAACGAGTATCAAAAGCAGGTTGCTACAGTTTATTCTTTAGTGAGGGAGCGATTGGATTGCCGCACTGTCCGACTGAGAGTCTCGGTACATATCTGCAAGTGTTATGTACACACGGACTATATTGATTGGATTTGCTTGCGATGTTACTTATAATATCTGTCTCTCTCAGCTGGGCGATGGTTTCGTGAAACTAATGATCACATTAAAGAAAGAAGGAGTCCGATTACGCGGGCGCTTTGCCTTTCCATATTTAGATCACGTCAATGATCTTATAGGGCATACATCTATGAAAAGCGCGCGGCGCCCCGAAGCATGCCTTAAGAGGAGACACGTAGAGGACTGACCTTAAAGACCTGGCGGTAACGACTACTTGTACATACGACTTTCAGTGATGAAGAAACGAATAGGCAGAAGAGGAATTACGTCTGATTTAAGAACTCACAAAATCAATAACCAAAATAAAAAGAATTATTAGATGAAACAAAACATACAATTATTTTCCTATACATGTTATCAGTATCAAGAATCACGAGCAGGCACAAATTCATTAACACGCTTTTTTATTGAACGCATTTGAAAATGCTGCTACTGAGAATAGCCTACCAGATACATAACTGACATTAAATATTACTAGTTTATAAAGGAACTAACATACCTATTATTATTGGTATATTTTTCGAGTAGTAGATGTAAACAATTACAACAACGTAATTAATGTTAATTTAGGAACTAGTACCAACTTATATATTGTTTTACATGTAACTTACACATTGAGGAATGTAAAAAAAAAAAAATTTAACAAATGTAAAAATATATACCTGCATTCATGAAATCACTTGTCCTGACATACATTATTATCTACGCAGAGCTTAAACTAGTAAAGCTAGAAATCATTGAGCTAGATCGAGCTAGAAAATTGTAGGCTTTCGCTGGCAATAAGACGGAGTAAAATAGGGAATAAAGTTTTTATTTTAATCCGCTGATTTTAAGTAAGTAGGTACTTTAACATTATGCCGGCAACAGCTAGTAACCGTATACGTATAATATACCAAATTGAGCAAAATTCTAAGATCGAATACTTTAATTCAACAAAGTTTTCCAATTCCGCAAGAATCTCAAGATAATTAATCTTGAACCACATTCGATTTTTCACATCGCTGTATTCTAACCATTTTACTGCCATTTTATTTAATTTATTAAATTTAGGTATATTTAGGTCCCCCCCGTGGGATCTCCACCTTGTCGTGGTGGGGGGCTCATTAACCGTGGCTTGGACACCCACGGTGAAGCTAAGCGGGATCCCGAGAGTGGACGCTCCACGTCGGCTTGGGTGAGGCCTGCGTAGGGTGCGTCCAAGGGTGCGGGTGCGGAGGACAGTTCTGCCTGTCCCTCGCAATCGAGCGCGGTCGCGGGAGGAGAGGCGTGTCGGTGTTGCGTTGCCGCGCGCCCTATCTCCCGCGACCAAATGGGGGCGCAACATTTGCTGCATTGCGGTGAGGCCGCAGAGGAAGAGGAGATGCGGTGTTGTCAGGTTGCCGTCCTCTGCGGCCGCTGAGTTTTAGTGCAGACGGCAAGCGCTGGGGCCGCTCCCCGTCCGCCAAAAGGCAAGGAGGCGGCATAGTATCAGCGCCACCAACCAAGAAGACGGGGCCCGTCAACACCAACGGCGGGCCAATCCCGGGCGGGGTCGCGGCAAAGAATGCTATACGCGAATCGCGTGACCCAGCCAACATACGGGACCCGTAGGGACACCGCGGTGGTTTTAGTGGGTAGGCCCTGAACGCCTGTAGGGGAGAGCCTCCACACACCTCCTCCGCCAGTCCCAAGCCCGGTCGATCACACTCACGGCCGGGTTGGTGTCGAGTTGAGATGGCTCATAAAGAGAGTTTCCACCGTAGTCAACAAAAAAAATATTATATATTTAGGTAAGTTTATTTTAGTTGTCTTCTTCTGTTGTTTATGAAGTCATGCTTTACGTTGGTGTAAAGTGGAGTAAATTGTGTCTAAGATTAAAAATATGAGTGAGCAAAAATAGTATAAGATCAACAAACACAATATTCAGTCACAGTTGTGGTTTATTGAATTTAAGGAGTAGGGTAAACAAACAGTGATAATTACACAGATACACTCAAGCAACGATTAATAATGTTAGTAAAGATGTCACATTATATAATTATCTAGTCGAAGTTATTCTTAACATTGATATTTACATATTTGCAATTCTCCACATAATTGATTGCAAACTAAGACATAAATCTCTACGAAGACATGCCATCAATTTTATAGCAAAACTATCCCCTTTATTCTTATTTTAAATTGTCTTTCGGTATTTATACCACGTACCTGTGTTTGGAGTAACCGATATTTCGGCACTGTTGCAAGCGCCATGTTCACGGATGTACTGAGGGTATTGCGGGTGGATGAATGTTACGAGCAAGTATAACGGTCTACCCGCTTTCTTAATCGTTTTTTGCGTACAACACCACTGCCACTGTTTTCACTATCGTACTGTACCCGATCACGACATACTACACTCACTACGTCAGATTGCGGTTTGACTTTTTTATTTTCACGGGTTTTACATAGACGTACCACTGGATGCCAGATACTCGACAGTTGAAACCCATCATCTCTATTGAAATTTCTGAACTTTTTAATTTCAATAGCTTCCCTATCCATTCGGGGTATGTAGTGGCGTTCTGTCGAAAGCACCTGAGGGTTGTGTAACTCAATCCAGTGGTCGGTATCCGAGTCTAAGAGATGTTGAGCTATGGCTGACTTGTGTGGTTCATTATTTTTGACTGCCCTTATGTGTTCCTTTATCCGGCAAGAGATGGTGCGTTTAGTCTGTCCTATATAGGAACTACCACAGCTGCAGTCAATTTTGTATACACCTGGCTTTTCTAAGGGAAGACTGTCTTTCGGCGATCTTATATATTGCGACAGTTTCTTAAAAGGAGTGAAGATAGTTTTAACTGAGACCTTCTTAAGGATATTGGCGACCTTATCTGTCACTCCTTTGACGTACGGCAAGTACGCTGGGTGTCGTTCAACCTTGAAGTCCAGGTGTTTCTTAGTATGCCTGGGTGGTCTGGTTCGCCTACTGTACCCGTTCTTGTGTAGAACGTCGCTTATATGTGAAAGTTCCTTATATAAATGTTCCTCGTCACACAAGCTGTATGCCCAGTCGGTAAGCGACGTTATAACGGAATTCAGTTGACGTGGGTGATGATGTGAGTTGGCGTGTAGATAGCAATCTGTGTGCGTTGGTTTCCTGTATACGGAGTGGCTCAGGGAACCGTCATCTCGTACGCCAATCATAACGTCGAGGAACGCCATTCTTCTATCCTTTTCGATTTCATAAGTAAAACCCATTTTACTGTGGATGCCGTTTAGATGTGCCAAGTACTGATGAACATTCTCTTCATCGCCTTACATAACACAGAAAATGTCGTCCACGTACCTTTTCCAAACTTTTACACTTAATGGGGCAGTAGCAATGGCTTGGTTTTCGAAATGTTCCATCCATAGGTTGGCTACCACTGGAGCTACCGGGCTGCCCATCGCTACGCCATCAATTTGTAGGTAGTACTCACCTCTGTATAAAAAGTAATTTGTGGTAAGGCAATCAATAAGAAAGCGGGTAGACCGTTATACTTGCTCGTAACATTCATCCACCCGCAATACCCTCAGTACATCCGTGAACATGGCGCTTGCAACAGTGCCGAAATATCGGTTACTCCAAACAAAGGTACGTGGTATAAATCCCGAAAGACAATTTAAAATAAGTTTAAATGACCACGTAAGTTTAAATTCCTATATTATCCCCTTTATTGTTTACATATTATAATAAACATTAATTTTTAAAAGTAAAATGACTATAGCGATGTCTAGCTAAACAAGTAGATAGAAACGAATAAGAAAGTGAGTGTAAAAGGACTGTTACCAACAACAAAGTCTTATAAAGAAGGAAATTAAACTCCAACAGTACATTCACATTTATTTATTTGCCTCACAATTGATCAAGCATCAGTCTGTTTAATTATACGCGCTTGTCAATTAATTACTGTTTGCTTGTACTTTTAGGCAATTAATGGTCTCACCGATCTCGTGAGAAAGTATTTGTAGCAGGTCCTTCAGAAAGTTTTTCTGCTACATTTGGTGCCATTATTTCTTGTGAATATTTTGTATGTGTACGAACTTAACTGTTAGTCAAAAATACTAATTTTCCATCAAAAATACTAATTGCACCGCTAAGCTAAGTTGAGGGAGCCCTGCTTCGCAGGGCTCCTATTTTTGAGAGAAGGGTCACAAGAGAACCTAACATAACCTATTAAGTTTTCTGAGTGGATAAGTTTACTCGGATAGATATTTTGCTTTTACAGTGAGTATCTTCTACATGCGCACTAGTTAAGGTACACACACCCACAATTTTGTTTATTACAATAATTTGTTGAAATCATGTTCTGGCTATGTTCATGGCAATCTACTGTAGCTTATAAGTGAATATTATACTGCTCTCTACAGCAGCGTAGCAGTTAAAGTAAAGAGCCTTCTTCTTCTTTGTTTCTACATAATCCATACGCAAAATCTTGTTCTACTGTTGATTGCAATATAGGTGTTTGAATATGAAATGAAAAAATATGAAATATGTCCTTTTTCTTTATTTATTAAGGGGCTATCTTCATAATGGATATCTCAGTGCCATCATAACTTGACCTAAATACAAACAACAAAACAGATATATCTAAGTACCATATATTGAAAATGCCCATCAGTCCTAAAGGCCACGCAATAAATCTTAAACTCTTACTTAACATATTATAATTGCGCCAACTATTCGTAAAAATATCTTAAATTAATTTGTCTTAAACACAGAACGCAAGCAGGAACCTTCAGCTAGTTTGAACTAAAAATAAAGCGAGGGTTCTCATGCAGCGCTATAGCGTTCAACCTCACTCAAATGTAACATTCACTAAAATGGAAATGGACTTTAAATAAGTAAAACGCATCAGTCTATTCGGATAGTCTCAGGCAGACGCGGTGGGGGTGTTCAGGTTGACAATTAAAAGGGTAAGGCAATGTATAAATGCATGGCTATTTGTAGGTTATACTTGACTGTAAAATGATAAGGCTCTCTCTCTCTACTATAGGAAAAACAGCACACCTCTTGGAGGCAAACTATGTACATAAATGAAACTTTATTTTATTTTATTTAACTGCTCAGTTCACTTAGTTTTTTTTTCCTTTGCTTTGATAACATTACCTAGAAATGAGAATCTGCCGAGTCCTGCCAATATTTAGGGGTCCTGACTCCCTCCAAAGGGGTTGAAGGGGAGGGTAAATTTAAAAACTGCCGGTATACAATCTGGGCGAGTGAAGTGTCATTTTCTATGTTTTTTTTTTGCCGCGATCGAATAAGTCGACAACTATATTTATAGGATGTATATTTTGCGAGCTATGAAGTGTTGTTGTTGAAAAACAAAGAAATGTTTTCCTGATTCCGCAACGAGCAACAATTCATCACAGATGTAAAAAGTATGCAAAGTTTATTTATCTAGGTAAGTACTCCGGCGACCTATCACTAAGCCAAATAATGCAAATATTCTCAAATGAAAAGTTCCGGCGGAAATTGGTCCATTTATTTCCGTTCATAAATACATTATGACATATTATTATAATATTTTAGCACATATAGTGTATAGGGTTCCTACCAAGAACTTAGGGTCCCAAGCCAACCTCACCTGCAAGTGGTGCACCTGCCGATCAACGGACGAGGCTCTGGCAAACAAAATGTCCCAATAAGCGGCAATAGGCTCGCCACCTATTACGTGGGATCAAAACACTGGCGAAAAGTGGGCGTTTAATATGCCTCTGCCTAGCCCTTCGGGGAAACATGATGTATGTATGTATTTTACCACATACTCACAACACCAACTTGTCCCAAACTAAGCAGAACTTATACTATGGGTTCTAGATAATAGATAAACATACGTAGATATATACATTTTTCTTGTAAATACATACATATTATACATATATAAACACCCAGACCAAGACAAAGATCACGCACACAAATGTTTGACTTGAGCGGGAATCAAACCCGCGACCTTCGGCGTAGTAGTCGATTACACTACCGCTACGCCAACGGGTTGTCAAAATAAAAATATTACGTAGCATAACGTATCAAAACCTAACACCTCAATATTTCATTTACATTTTAATATTTACACAGCCATAACAAACTCTCTATCACATTATTTACATGCCTAAATTACCTGTCTATATCTGTATATTAGGGCCATATATAACGATGATATATAAGCAGCCTCAAAAATAAAAATTTAAAGAAAAACAAAAAACCCGACTGCGTAAAAACTAATTTGAAAAAATAAGTGAAAAATTAAGTTACATAAAAACTAAAAAGAAAGAAACAAGCCCAGTAGTTTAGAATTCTGTTAAGTAATATGCAGAACAGAACGGCTCAGAGTCGGGGCCCCTTGCGAAGATTTGATGGGTAAAATTTTAATGGGCCCCGACTGTGAGTCGTTCTGTTCTGCATATTACTTAACAGAATTCTAAACTACTGGGCTTGTTTCTTTCTTTTTAGTTTTTATGTAACTTAATTTTTCACTTATTTTTTCAAATTAGTTTTTACGCAGTCGGGTTTTTTGTTTTTCTTTAAATTTTTATTTTTTATTTTATACTTTTTAGTTACGATTCATTGACTTCGTTATAAGATGGTAAATTTCGCAATCTAGTGTTTGTATATCGTTTATACTTGAAATAAAAACTTAAATCAATAAGTTAGAAACTTAGCGTTGTTCTGTTAAACAACTTTACATCGTTATATATCCTAAACTATTATTTAAAACGAAAAATGATAAAGGGAACCTAACGATGATTTTAAAATACCTATGCAACGACACCCCACTTGACATAGTTCATCGACATTTTTTTTTTCATTTTGACAATATGGCGTCTGGTTGTCGCTGTGATGAATTTTGATTACTGTCATGTCTTTAGTGACACTCCCAAGGTTAAGACGAAACGATTGACGTATGAATCATTAAAATCGGCCTGCGCATTTGGTCTCTAGAACGCCACATAGAAACAAACATACATACATACATACATAGACTGATAAACACATTACCCTCCTTTGCGTCGCGCAGTCGGGTAAAAAGGCCGGTGCGCCGTAAGTAACAAATAATCGGGCGTATCAACTGCTAGGTATAAATCAACAATGTTTGACAGTCCGTACGTGCGATAAATACGCGAATCTATTGTGATTGCTCACATTGAAATGTAGAATAACGTTTGGATGTGGCAAAGTAATAAAATGTCGTAAATATTGTTGTATTACCCATACGTGCGTCATAAATTATGTATATTCAAATTAGTGCGTAATCTAATCACAATTCTAAGCCCGAAGTTTGGGTGAGTTTGGATGGATGCTTTTTATTCTTTTACGCAAAAAGTACTGACATTTTTTTTTTTTTACTTTTCATTAATAGAGCTTCATAATCAAAATAAAACCTAGGTACCATTTGTCTTAAATTATAAGAAAGTGAGCAACGAGATAGTTAAAGTCTTTAACTCGTCATACCTTTGTACCTTAAATGTAAGTTTAAAAGAAAAAGATCCTAGAATATGTATGAAATCCTACGCCTCTCATTATGAGAAAGTATAGGCCATAGCCCATCACGATCACGCTGACCAAGTGCAATTTGGCAGATGTAAAGTCTTTCCAAAATATAATAGAAAAATCTAACACATGCATAACAAGTAGGTTTAACTTACGCTTACTTTCACTATTTGGCAAGCCATAACATTGAACCAAAGAAAATAAAAACCAAAAATATCTCGTGCATAAGTTTCACATTCTTATCCAATGATACACCAATATAATCCTTATAATACCTACCCTTACACATTTTCCGCCACACATCATACGGCTCGTGCTCTCGAAAAGACTCCGCTTAACTTTATTCCATTACCATCACCATAACTAAAGACCAACCTATGCCAATTATTTAAGCATGGATACACCATGATACAGCCTCCTTTCAAATACAATTTTCCTTATGAACCTTTTCTACTTGGTGTCAAACACAAAGAGATAAATTCGTCGATAGAAAAAGATTGTTACATATGCCACAATAGATCGACAGCTTACCAGCTTGTCCAAAATATTAAACAAGTTTGTAAGGTTTGATGAAATAATGGAGATATAACTAAATGTTTGCCACTATTTCTCGCGAAAAATACTGAACAGATGTTAATGAAAATTTTCAGTTATACAGGTTATACATCAGAATGGTACGTGTGTTATCTTCTGACCCTATATACGACCACCACAGCATTAAGTTTGTACCATATAATACAAAAAGTAATTTATATATCGTATCTTTTAGTTTTGTATGACGTAAAGAGCTTGCTACTCAATGTTGTATAAACATGCATACAAGCCGACCACCTACCATTTTTAAGCGACAATTCTAGGAGCAGTGAGAAACACCTGGGCCTCTGCCTACAAGAGAAGGTAAGCCGAATGATGAAACAGGAATATACCTGAGAAGTACAGAATGCTCGAGTTACCAGCACACCTCATAGTGATCAAAACACAACCGACAAAATTCAACTTGATGTAGTCATTTTTCAAAAAATAGATACGGGCTTAAGTGGTCCACTCGTACTGAACTCAATAAGTCCCTCACGATATTATAAAAAAAGAGAGGTTAGTGCTTCCTGTATAAAAAACCATATTCGTACTGGAAATGAATGACAAAGTCTATTATTATAAAATATTGCAAACAAAATAGGGCACTCAAAAAAACATGTAGGTATCAAAAGTAGTACAGCTTCTCCATGTTCAAAAGAAGTAAAATTTCTAAAACATATTAGTTTCGTATCAAATATATCGGAACTTCACGTCGCGTCGTCTCAATACCGTATCGTAAATTATAGTTAGTGCGACACAAGCAGCAATCCTCGCCCGTCTTCTAACTTCCACCTATGATTTGTAGCGGTCTTATACAATTAAGCTCGTATCCTTTGATACGAATCCTTTGAAAATAGGAGCACCTGTGTCAAAGTAACCGGTTCTGAAGAACTTTGCGAAGAAAGCCTAAATTCCAAAACAAATGTACATAAGTATGCTTTTAAATGCTTCCCATTTTTCCTCTATAGGTTTCGTGTAAGTGTGTGGCTAGATCTCGTGTCGTGAGTTTCTAGGCCCCAGAAGGCCTCCGACATGTCTTTATTTTCTGGGACACTATCCAGCTTTACGTGCTCTCCAAAGAATTGTAGCGCTCTCATATAAATTCCACAATAATTGGTCACACACCCAAGTGGCGACCGTTACCAAAGTTGCTTTACTTTGCTTATCTATTACGGACGGAAAGTCAAGACACGCTATGAGCGCTCCTATGTATCTATGAAGACACTCGAAGAAACACGGTTTCAACTAATGAATAATAATCACTACCTACCTAAAAACTGACTAAATTTGCACCTACTTATATTTCACACTGCAAAGTACAAACAAGTAGGTAAACAAAACGTCAAGATATAATTAAGTGAACATCAAGAAAAAGTTGCAGAAGCGAAATCAATATATTTTTATCGACGGCGTTATGTTGAGCAAGTATTAAAGAAAACGCAAATAACGCGCAATTTTATTTAAATAAGACGATTTAAGAAAGTCAACATCCTCCTAGCATTGTCCCAGTTAGAACCCGAGGTCCACTTTCTAGTCTAACCGGATTTGACAGAATATTAGCTTTTCCTCAGATCGACTACCTGTCTGACCTCCGAAACCCAAAGTGATAGCTATATTCCATGGTATAGACTAGTGTCAGTTTACTCATATGTCATCATCATCAGCCTTTAACAGTCCACTGCTGGACTAAGCCTTTCCTTTGATAGGATGAATTGGCCTACTATACTACGCTGGCCAAACAGGTTGGCATAGGGTTTGTATCAAGTTTTCCTTCTCTTACAGTGCTGTTCTCTGCATAATATGCTCCCTCTGTCGGCTCTTACGACCCCATAGGATGATATGGGGTGGTGACATTCCGTATTCTTAATCCGTCACCACACGGACAACAACTACTACTACTACTATTACAACTACTACTACTACAACTACTCATATGTACTGACTCCCTATTACGAATGTCAAAGTGATCTTCATGGCAGCTGGGACCGACAGCTTAACGTGCCCTCCGAGGCACGGGGCAAGCGATAATTTACGATTCAATACGCACATAACTCCGAAAAGACATTGGTGTGCGCCATGGATTCCAGCTCAATACCCTCTGCATGGCAGTTCCAATAGCCTATCGCTGCTTTTGCGATTTACCAAAATATTGTATCTATATTATCGCCTAACCTCAGCGGAAAATAAAATCGTAACATAATGTTATTTTATAAGTGACCAGGGCGGGCCTTTAAAATATTTAATTTACTTTACCATGCAGGAGATATGATACCTTCTTTTTTATGAGTATGTATGTCACTCACATATTCAATTGTGAAACAAGAAATGTAATGAATAACTTGTAAACAAAAACATATAAGACCCATTGATATTCAACAAGGAAGTTGTGAAATTCCGCCTCAAGCCAAGCTTTTACAATCTTTCATAGTTTATGTAAAACGGCGCGTAAAATAAAAATATTTTCAAGCCAGCCCTTGGGAAATTTTCTGTGCGCCTTTTACTGAAAAACTCCAATTTAAACAAAACAAAACTTTGGAATAAAAAATATTATTTCATTCTGTCTTCCCTGACAAAATTATCTCGTTGGTCCAGTAGCCTTTAATGTACCTGAGTCTCATTGCGGAATTGTTGCTGAAGTTTAGATCTGAGTAAAACTTTAAATGCTAGAAGATGATTAGCAAATTAGAAACAGATTTGTTTTCAGTTCTAAGGACTTGTATTTATTTAATAAAATGTTGCTTTTGAGCTTATAAACTGGAGTCTACTAGCTAAGTCATTACCTACGCTTTTTATTTTAATATTATGATGATTTCTGACAGTGTCAACATACACTACGAGGCAAACATCTTAGATTTCTCTCGGCACTGCCTGCATGAAGGGGACTGCTGAGCTACGCTATCGTCTTAACTTTAGGCTGTCTACTGTAACTTTATCTACCGAAAAATTAAAAGTCACGTTGAATGACCAAGATTTCTAAACGATATTCTTTATCGATGTGAAAGTTTCATTGCGTAGATAACAAGCTTTCACTATACCATATTGAGTATTGCAAATAATTTACTCTGCCATTAATTTAATTTGCTACGAACTATTATTTAGCCAGCTATTTTAACCAAATCCTAGTTCCCATAGTGTTTCAACTTCCTTACGTCCAGTACGTTCAACTTAGTACTATCAGAGCGATGGCCCAAGTTATTTGTAACACTAAATTCTTTGCCAACCGCCTTTGACCGTTTTGCAGAGGACAGGAGCGGCATAACTGCTGACCCACGTCCGTGAATAATTAAAACTGAACTGACATTACTTGCTACAGCTATTCAATTCCTTGTTTTATTCCTTACATTCCAGAGTTTTATTCGAATTTTCGGTATCAAGTCACTTCCGTTAGTAACTCAACTAATTTCAGGACATTTATTTTTGGAAGTGTAAAGAAATAAGGACAGAAAACAGATACAATTTTAATTAACAAACCCATGTAAGTAATTACTATGGTTTATCCTCGCCTCCATCCCAATGTTATACCAGTTGCATCCAAATCTTGAGCCTTAGAGTTCGGTGTCCACTTTCTAGTTAAACCAGAATTGACAGAATATTAGCTTATTTAGTGAGCAATCTTCACCGCCGTATAGAATACCTAGCTACATTTATGATTCTTTAGTGCTATGATATTTGAAGGTAAGGACTCCTCTTAATTAAATAATTATTTAGGTTCCTGACAGCTGGAACTGACTCCTTAACATGCTTTCTGAAAAACGAAAGAGCTAACTTTCTGTGACCAGTCCAGACCAGTAGGTAGTCATGTATGAATCAGACGGTGACAAACGCACTTACTCTTGCGTATCGTTAGACTCATGCGGTCACCTCTTTGCTACGGACAATTAAGGTCAGCATGAAAAAAAGTGCATAGGGTTCCCACCAAGAACTTAGGGTCCCAAGCCAACCTCACCTGCAAGTGGTGCACCTGCCGATCAACGGACGAGGCTCTGGCTAACAAAATGTCCCAATAAGCGGCAATAGGCTCGCCACCTATTACGTGGGATCAAAACACTGGGGAAAAGTGGGCGTTTAACATGCCTCTACCTACCCCTTCGGGGAAACAGGCGTGAGTCTATGTATGTATGTATGAAAAAAAAAAAATACGCCTAACAAAGTAGCTCTCTGTCACAATTTCACAAACCACATAGTCACCCAGTTAATGTGAGCAACTTCATCTTTCTAAATTAGTTTTAACTAAATAAATTCTAGTAATAGCTGCAAATAATATATTCTCTTTCTTATATAAATCCAACAAAACCGGCGACCAGAAATTAAATCGACTAAGCCGATAGCATTTTACAGAGAATTAAGATGATTAAACCGCCGTTTCAGTGAGCAAGAGTTTGGTGGCAAGCAGTTTAAGCTATTTGTTTGCGCGCGACAGTAGAATAGGGTCAAATAACCGTTACAAATTACTTCAAACTCACTGATAGATGCACTGTCGTTTGTACAGCCACATTTTTGTACCTAATGCTGTGTGTTAGGAGAGATTACGTGAATTATGATTCTAGCATTTTTCTGAACTAAAGACACTAAAGTAAAATATCCTATAGTAGGTAGTTACTGATTTTTATTCGATAGCATGAGCAATTATATCGATGTAATTTCGCCTGACAATGCGAAGTAGTGAGCCTACACGGGACAACACATCTTGATGTGATGCAATAAAATAACTAATACAAAGGTAACCTAATACTTAATATTTCATAAAAGCTCCCTTTCTATAGAATATTGTGACTGACGATACCTGGATTAAGATCGCTGATCTTAATAGGGACTAAGCTAGGTGGTAGATACCGCTAATAAAATTGTCTTTAGGTAAATATTAATCTGACCTTCGCTTACTTAAAAAGATTAATCAAAGCTTTGCCCACGTCTTATCATATAAGGTATGTGTGTGGACTACAGAATGACCTATCTCGATTAACATGAACATATTGGAATAGTGGACGTCTGGCTTTATTTTCGAGATCATTAATAAAAGGATTGGTTTGAAATCTACAGCATTATTACATAATTATGTAATAATGTACATTTCAAACCAATCCAATTTCAAATTAAAAAAAAACAGGCAATCGAATTAGATAGCCTGTTTTTTCTTTAATTACATAATATAATAATAATTATAATCTTCATTCCATAATGTCCTTATAAAGTATTTCTTAATATTGTCTGTTAATTTATAAAAACTCATCAGAACATGATCACACATTATCTTTACTAGACTTTCGAAATAATTATCTCAAATATCGCCATTCTTTTAGAAATTATGTTTCAAATTATGGCCACAGAACTGAAACTCAGTGTAAAAAAAACTGCTAGCAATCAACAAAACGATATACAATCACAGCTATCCGCATTTTCCCGCCACAGGCTGAACCGCGATATAATAATTACTGCGTGTGAGATGCAATGCCGTTATTTGCGGTACAGCTGCGCTCAAAATAAAAGTTCATTTGCAATATGTGAACGGCTACGTGGCCGAACCACGGGAAGCAAGCCTAGTCAATATATTCAGCAGTTTATTACTTTATTGGATGGCAGGATAAACGTTAATTTAGAGCTGGACAGGGGTTTATTTTACCGTTTAAATAAAAGTTGATCTAATGGCTGTTTCTTCAAAGGCATAGTTAGCCAGTGGCCTCACTATTATTAGTAAGAAGTAGAAGAGGCACATACAATGGAAGTTTATGACTCAGTCAGCAGATTGTCAGTCACTTGCAATAAAATGGAGATTGCTACATAACGTGTTTATTCTAGAGAAATATACCCATTCTCCAGTGGAGCTAGCCTGAGTAGGCTCATCGTGAAACCAGCACGGTACTTATAAAGTAAGGCTTGAAGCTGAGCACTTTATCTCCTGAAAAAAAACGTCATTACTTAGAAAGAAATAAACGTCGAATTCTTCTTTTTACCCCGATGTTTCAGCATGGTTTACACAGATGGACATGAGGTTACTGTCATCTCATAACCATCGTAAAAGATCATCGACCTTACTTAATAAGTAAGTGTAGTAAATATATAAGTTAATGATATGAACCATAAAAACAAATATCTCAAAACACAACGAAGTCCTACTACGTCTTCAAATTCCATATATTCTCATCATCACGGAAATATCTCAAAGAAGTATTTCCTTTCTGCTTATTCCTGTGTGAACAATAGCCGGCTTCAATAAACACTTGTGTGGAGGCGCCAATTATTCCTATATTATACCTCGTGTGTCTCCGATATCTGTTTTGAGTTATGTTCGAATATATTTTATTATAACAATGGGAAATATTTTCATTAGAATATTTCGCTCGCTTTTTATTTATTTAAAAGCCGATTGGAGACACAAATTGTCATTTTAGGTAGCAACGCGTCCGCAAAAAATGTAATGCAGTATTTTTATACTGTTAGATGACGATTCATCATCATCAGCCCTGTATATATACTGCCCCAATGCTGGGCACGGGCTTCTTCTCACTATGAGAAGGGTAAGGCCATAGTCTACCACGCTGGCCAAGTGCGGGTTGACAGACTTCACGGTTGGCGTAGTGGTTTAAGCGGCCGCCTCACCGCTTGACACTGCGCCGAGTGTTGTGGGTTCGATCCCCACACGAGACAACACTTTGTGTGATTCATAAATTGTTGTTTCGAGTCTGGGTGTTCATTGTGTCCGTTAATTGTATGTTTGTAAAGTCCCCCGCGACACAGGATTTAGTCCTAGTGCGGGAGTTGTCTTTAAAAAAAAAAAACATGTCTTTCGAGAACATTATGGGGAACTTTCAGACATGCAGGTTTCCTCACGATGTTTTCCTGCACCGTTAAGCAAGCGATAATTAACAATTTAATACACACTTAACTTCGAAAAGTCATTGGTGTGCGCCGTGGATTCGAACCCCTCTGAGTAGCAGTCTGTCGGTCTCTCCACTAGGCTATCGCTGCTTTGATTAGATGACGATTCCATTGTCTCGAATGACGTAAATATTGTATAACAAAGATCGTCCACATGTCAAGCGTGAGTGACAAACGCGGCTATACGCGAAACGATATGATTTAGTACGTTACGATAAATATACTAAGGGAAATCGAATCAATCTTATTGACCGAACTAGTAACAAAATAAGTATGTACTACGTCGGCAAGCGTCCATTAAGAGTAGGTACCCTGACACTACGGCGATCATGATTCATAGGTCTCGTGGGATGTTTCCCATGAACCCTGAAACTGAAGGCGTATACAGTTTGACGGAAACACTTTTTAATGTTCACGCAACTTCAGCTCTAAGGATCAAACCCGACGCAAACACATTAGCTAGACCTTTTTGGCTTTCTGTTACTTACTTAATATGTACAAGTTTATAATGCCTCACTTTCGTTAGCCTTTAATACATCTATACTATAATAAAACTGTAGAGGTGAAAAAGTCTGTACATTTAAGGTATTTTGACGAAAATTAGCTAAAAAATCTAGGAAAATGCTAAAAATTAATACTTGATATTTTTTAGAATTTGTCTGTCTGTCTTTCCCTATGTTGCTAAAAATCTCTAAAATGGCGAAATTGATTTCAATGAAACTTACACTCATGTACAAAGGATACTCAAACCTATAAAATAGTGTATGTTACATCACAATCGGTTGAGTGGTTTTCGGCGTACAGCTTGACCTCTCCTTTGTACGGATTCCCAAACAAAACAGGGATCATCCAAAACTGGTAATATATGCCGTGCCATCTATGATCATTATAAGTTTGTTAGTAAAAGTATTGTTAGTCTAAATAGGTACCTTCAAAGTGTTTTATGGCTATTTACCCGACTTTAAAAAAGGAGGCGATTCTTGATTTCGTCAGAACATTTTTATGTATTTTCGATAAATAAATTACTGGAACCGACCATAATTATAGTTATCCTTCCGACCGATAGATGTCACTATTTTCAAATAATTTTCTAGCAAAATAAATGTTTCTTGCAAAAAAGACAATAATTATGTGTAATTGTAATTATGTATCTTTCTGTTATTAAAAAAATAATAGAGTATAATATTTGGCACTTTCATAAACAAAAAGTCTGTGTCAAAATTTATTACAATTTCAACATAAAGTGTTATTGCGTTTTTCCGTTGGGAAATTCTCAGTAGCCACACGGAGTCTAGTAATGTGCTCGGTACGGCAATAGGCTCGCCCCCTATTACGTGGGACCTAAAAGTTCATAGCGAAATGTGGGTGTAATATTACACCTCTGCCTACCCCTTCGGGGATACAGGCGTGAGTCTATAAAAATATTCAACTTAATTTAAACGGTCAATCTCATTTATTTCAAATTATTATGTTTATATAATAGTTATATAATCATTTCATTTTATTTTAAATGATAAATACAATGACTATAGATCCTTTTTTTAATAAATTGTCGATTAGTCCATATTATTTTCTATATCGGTCGGTTTGTATATGTAAACATAGATGGCGTTGAGCAAATGACGTCTCTTTCAGAATGGCGGTGTTAAGATTCTCCGAGGATTGATGAGGTTCTCGGATAATTAGCTTTCATCGTCGTTGGATTACTTGGATTATATAGTTGACGTTACTTTTGAGTTTATGATTGTTGAATGTTATCGTGTTTCTTAAAGAAACTTCGTAGATAGTAGTGTTGCCCAAATTCAGTCTTGGTCTTGCAGTCTTGGTCTTGTTCTTGCGTTTTTGCAAGACCAAGACCAAGAACAAGACCGCGTATTTTTAGCAAGACCAAGACCAAGACTGATCGTGCAAGACTAAGCCTGCAAGACTCTTGCGTCTTGCAGCTAGGACTTAGCGCTATTTCACGGAGTAGTTAGGTGTAACAGTTCGGTGTATAGGTACGCTTAGGAATTCTATGAGACGCAAAAAACTGTATCAAAGAATATGAAAAACTGGACCTATGCGCATTACGACTAATAGGTACCATAAACATACCTACATAGCGAATAAAAAAATATCCATTAAAATCAAACTGAGTGCATGCATAGTTATGTTTTAACCATCGGTACTTTGATAATGCGGCATCAAAGGTTTTTTACTTACTTCTCAAAGAAATTTGCCGCTTTTCGGAAGTACATGGTTATGATACACGCGCCGGCGGCTTCTTTTGAAATCATATACAACAATCGTTGCCGCCGCGCCGAAATCACAACATTTGACACTATTTGATTGCCGCCACAGGGCGTAGGTAGACTCATGCAAAATAATTTCGAATTTTAAGAGTACCTACAGGTGTTCCAAAGAATAAATAAGTTTCAGAGTGCTTAGAATGAAAATGAATACATTATACTGATCACGCAAGCAGTATTATGATTAGGATAAAATGGTAAGGATAGGTAGTAGATGTCATAATAATTTATTCTAGTAAGTATACAGGATGTCCGAGTTAGCCCCAACAATATTTAAAGGTGTTTATCTATATCAAGTTTGGAATCGTATGCGTAAATGTTAATAATGAAAGCGAAACTTTTTTTCCATACAAAACTAAAAAATATATTTTTTTGTGTTTTTTTGGACAACCCTAACAACTCTATAGTCGTGGTTGTGGCACGCACACACGTATACTATCACCCGTCATCCCCGCTCCTCCACGCCACCCGCGCCACGTTCAGCGCACGTGCACCTACTTAAAAAAAACTTTCTGTAAGTTATGCAATTAATCGCATGATGTAATAACTTGCATAGGTACACATTTGCTACAAAATGCTTAAACATTATAAGAAGAGCAACTGGATTTATTGTACTTCTTTAATTTTAGACCCAAGGCATAAGGCTCAGACTTTTGACCTAACAATGTGGGGGAAGCAACTTAAAACAGAAAGTCTGCGCAAGTTCAATGAACTTTATGAAGAATATAAAAGTCTACACTCACTGAACAAATCTCTGGAATTACCAAAAAAAGAAAATAAAGTATGTGATGAAGATGAAGACGTAATAGACTTTGATAAACTCTATGAATGTCCCTCGACGTCATCTGGATCTTGTCTTCAAGGCTTAGTGATAGACGAGTTAGAGGAGTACCTGAGAAAACCAAGAACTGCCAGCTCGGAAGACATTTTAGATTGGTGGAGGACGCATGAGACAGAGTATCCGACTTTATCGAAGATGGCCCGTGATTTTCTCTCAATACCTGCAACTTCAGTACCTGCTGAGTCCTGAGAGATTATTTTCTAAAGCATCATTAGTAATTAGAAAACATAGAAATAGGTTAAGTGATGAGTCAGCCAGATGGTTACTTTGTATTAATTCTTGGTCAAAAGAATTGATATAAAGTAACATAACCTATGATAAAGCTGTTGTGTACTGTTATGTTTGATTTGTGTTGTATTTTATTTTTTATTAAAATAAATGATAAATCGTAAAACTCTTTTATTAAATTTCATATAAGTTGAGGGTTCAATCTCTTTCTAGACAGATATTGTTCAAGTTATTGTAATTAATTTGTTTTTTTTACATGTTTTAGCAAATGTAAGCTTATAAATCATAAATGTTTATTAAGAAACAGTTACTTCCATGGAAAACGACATATAGGTCAGTTGATTTTTCGAATTTCTTATCAAATCTTCAGTTATTTATTAATCTGCTTGATCTTTACTATGGCTGTGTTAATTCAAGCTCACAATGTTCCAATTCTAATACGTTTTTCTAAGATTTAAAAACTTTAATAAATAGTAATAGACTGATAGGTAATTGCAAGACTTGCAAGACTCTTGCTGCAAGACCAAGACCAAGACCAGGTGTATTGGCGCAAGACCAAGACCAAGACCAGGTGTATTGGCGCAAGACCAAGACCAAGACTGGCTAAGTCTCGTCTTGTTCTTGCATTTGGGCAACACTAGTAGATAGGTATCTTTCGTTCGTTCGTATTCTGTTCTTATACAGGTGTCTCATTATTCCCAATTTCCCACTCCTCACGTCACGTACGTGGGAATCTTTGAGCGGGAGACTGAGGTGGGAGGCCTGCATTCAGATACCTCTTGAGTTACTCAACGGGGCTATCTTACTTTCGGCAGGGCTGGATATTCGTAGTCCTGTGTGTTTTTCTAAATAAATCGCAGGGACAGACACTTGAAACAGCTGCAACCGACATCCGAACATGTTGTTTTTCACATGCTCAGTTATAATTATGTGGCATGTTCACGAGTGAGCGGTAAAAATTATTTACATGTTCTATGTGAAGGTGGTAAAACAGTTAATGTTGTGTGTAAAGAAATTCTCTAAAGATATATATTAGGTATATAATAAGATATAATAAGAGTATATAACATTTATAACTTCTATATGTATAGGACATATAGAAGTTATAAATGTTATATACTCTTGGCATAAATGTCATGCTAATTAAATTCCAACATTTACGCGAACGAAGTCGCGGGTACAGCTAGTAAATATATACGATAATAACAAGACAATTCAAATTACGTTTAATATAGGTATAGCAATATAGCAAATAATAATCCGAATTACAAACCAATTTTCAACCAAATTTAGATTTTGTTTTCAGAATCATATATTATTTCGCCGCTTAGTGCACTATATAATGGCGGCTCCACATTAGTGCCGTGAAGCTCCGTGAACAGGCGTGAACGTGAATGTGGATGGTTTTCGCGTTGTTCACGCGCGTTCGCGCCTGTTCCCCGACCAGAGTCGGTATTTTGTCCCGCGACAAAGGATTCGCGCCTCCTTCGCGCGGCGTACACGCGTACATATCCACATTCACGGACCCGTGCCAGTTTCCTCCGGACTACAGAGGCGTACGGACGTGTGCAGTGCGCTAATAAAATGGAGTCGCGTATGAACATTTGGGACAATGAAACTGAAATGCGTTTTTTAGAACATTACCACATGGAGAGTGTACTGTGAGATGCAAAACACCCGCATTATAAGGACAAAAAAGAGTGTTAAGATGTCTGGACGCGGATCAGTTCTGAAATGGGTATTGAAATAAAAGAATTAAAAAAGAAAAAAGACTCTTTGCTGTCCAGTTATTTCTAATAACTCTCTTGTTTTGTACTTGTAAATAGTAATATGTTGCCACAGCAAACATAGTAGCGGTCATAGTGGAATCGGCTTGCCATTCGCAGTAGATCGGCAAAGTTAATCAATGTTTGCACAGGTTGCTACTAGGATGGGTGACCACATGTGGCATTTATATCAAAGCGTTACCGTGCTCCGGTGGGCACGTTAAGCTGTCGGTCCCGGTTCTTGTCTAAGGACAAGGCGTCTTAGGCCAACTCGGAGGCCTTCGGGCGGACTGAAAACTCCGACACCAGAGTTGGCCACAGACTCACACCAAACAGAAGAAGCAGCTTCTACGTCCATTTCGCGGCGAGTCCCACGAAAGACTGCGAACATCCCATGAATGTGGACGACACAACTTATGCCGTGAATTCGCGGCGTGAATTTGCGCGTGAATTCACGGCACTAATAAGGAGCCGCCATTATACATTATAGAATGTGCATTAGGCAGTAGTTTTAGTACATCCACTATAATTAGTATTTTATTTTTTTATTTATTTATTAACTTTATATACACACATAGCGTATAAAGGTGGACTTAATGCCTTAGGCATTTTCTGCCAGTCTACCTTAGAGTGGTGCAGAGATTAATGGTAGGTGTATTTAAAAGTGGAGTTTGACTTTATTATATTATATTTAATAGATATGATGGATGAGCATACATTACATAACATTAAATAATAATAATATTACATACATATATCGAATATAGAAATGCATACATATACTTACATACACATACATATTATATATACATATATAAATAAATACATATAAATGTTACGATACTTCTGCTAACTTAGCCAATAAAAGCTGCTTTACCTTTGTCTTAAAGCAATACCTAGTAGTGGACGTCCTGATTTCGAGAGGAAGGTCATTCCAAAGAAGAATAGCTTGAGTAGGAAAAGAAGAGTGGATGAAAGAAGATCTATGTGAAGGACAAAGAAGGAGAAGGTTATTAGTTGAACGAAGGTTACGATCGTGGTTGCTGCATAAGTACTGGAAGTAAGAACTTAAATAGTTGGGAGTATTGGGAGACATAAGGATAGAATAGAGAGTAGTGAGAGCACGCAGACTGCGTCTTTGACGAATATATAGTATGCAGCGTACCAAGCGTGTTTGCGACTTGTAACGTTATATTGTGACTGATGTGTAGTAATACTTCAGCTGGCAGATGTTCACAGCTATTAATAATGCTTTAACGTAATCATATGCTACACCATATCCATCCATAATATTAGATATTTTGTAAACCTCGATATACAGGGTGTAAAAAGACCCTTAACGAAAACTGAAATCCCATGTTGTACCAATCACTGCGAACATTTTTTACTTCGGCACCATACCTGGGAAATTACTGGTTCAGGAGATATTGAGGCTCAAAGTTAGTATGGAATTTTTCTAATTAGGTACAAAATCGATGCATTTACCCCGCCAATATGTTCTTTAGATGCCCTATAACCCCATGGATAAATAGGTATTTCGAGCACTGCACGCGCGCGCTTTTAATTGCGGTAAAAAAATGTGAAAACTTAAAAAAAAAATCGTTTCCCAGGTATTATTTTTGTTCGCAACGAGTAGACTTCGGCTTGGTGATGGGTCTTGTGACACCCTGTATATATACTTTCCTCTACGAAGACATGCCATCAATTTTATAGCAAAACTATCCCCATTGTTGTTTCATCATCATCAGCCTTTTTACAGTCCACTGCTGGACTAGGCCTCTCCTTTGAAAGGAGGAATTGGCCTACTATACCACGCTGGCCAGACGGGTTGGTACAGGGTTTGTATCAAGTTTTCCTTCTCTTACAATGCTGTTCTCTGCATAATATGCTCCCTCTGTCGGCTCTTACGACACCCATGGGATGATATGGGGTGGTGACAATTCGTATTCTTAATCCGTCACCACACGGACTTTCGGGTTGAATTGGAATTGTTGTTTACATATGATCAATATTAATTTTTAATTGCAAAATGACTATGGCGATGTCTAGCTAAAGAAATAGAAACGAATAAGAAAGTGAGTATAAAAGGACTGTTACCAAAAACAAAGTCTTATAAAGAAGGAAATTAAACTCCAACAGTACATCTACATTTATTTATTTACCTCACAATTGATCAAACATCTGTTTAATTATACGCGTTTGTTAATTAATTACTGTTTGCTGGTACTTTTAGGCAATTAATGGTCTCACCGATCTCGTGAGTAAGTATTTGTAGTAGGTATTTCTGATACATCTGGTGCCATAATTTCTTGTGAATATTATTTTTCGAATAAGACGAACTTAAGGTACACACACCCACAATTCTGTTTATTACAATAATTTGTTGAAATCATGTTTTGGCTACGTTCAAGGCAATCTGCTGAAGCTTATAAGTGAATATTATACTGCTCTTTACAGCGTAGTAGTTAAAGTAAAGAGCCTACTCCTTGTTCTGTTTCTACATTACGCATACATACGCTAAATGTCGTTCTTCTACTGTTGATAACAATATAAGTAGGTGTTTGAATATGAAATAAAAATTATGTTATTTTTATTTATTTATCAAAGGGCTATCTTCATAATGGATATGTCAGTGCCATCATAACTTGACCTAAATACAATCAACAGAACAGATATACCTACCATATATTGAAAATGCCCATCGGTCCTGTGAAACTTTAGCCACGCAATAAATCTTAGACTCTTACTTAACATAATATTAAAATTGCGTCAACTATTCGTAAAAATATCCTTAATTTATTTGTCTAAAACACAGAACGCAAGCCGGAACCTTCAGCTAGTACGAACTAAAAATAAAGCGAGGGTTCTCATGCAGCGCTCTAGCGTTCAACCTCACTCAAATGTAACATTCACCAAAATGGAAATGGACTTTAAATAAGTAAAACGCATCAGTCTATTCGGATAGTCTCAGGCAGACGCGGTGGGGGATTTTCAGGTTTACAATTACAAAGGGAAAGGTAATGTATGTATAAATGCATGGCTATTTGTAGGTTATCATTGACTGTAAAATGATAAAATCTGCCAGTACACAATCTGGGAGAGTGAAGTATCATTTTCTATGTTTTTTTTTTGCCGCGATCAAATAAGTCGACACCTTTATTTATAGAGGATGAATATTTTGCGAGCTATGAAGGATTCTTGTTGAAAAACAAAGAAATCTTTCTGATTCCGCAACGAGCAACAATACTTCACAGATGTAAAAAGTAAGCAAGGTTTATTTATCTAGGTAGGTACTTCGGCGACCTATCATTAAGCCAAATAATGCAAACATTCTCAAATGAAAAGTCTCAGCAGAAATTGGTTCTTTTATTTCCGTTCATAAATACATATAATATATTATTATAATATTTTACCACATACACACAACACCAACTTGTCCCAAACTAAGCAGAACTTATGCTATGGGTTCTAGATAATAGATAAACATACGTATATACTTTTTTCGTGTAAATACATACCGTGAAACTAGCCAACATTGCAAACCAGGATAACATTGCCCAAAAATCATTTTTTAAAGAAAACGGTTAATATGGAAAAAAGTTTTAGCTTGATAGCAACATTATCAATTAATAGCAAAATAGTTTATATTTATGACAGCACTGTGTATCCCATTAACTCCCAAGTTCGTTCAGTTTCCTGTCAGGACTTGTCAAAAGAGGTACCTGTTTCTGTGGGCCAATTTTATTAACCATTTTATTAATAACCATCGTAGCGTATTTTAATTATAGTTGCAGTATTCTAAACCCTACCTATTCAAAACTATTACGATGGGTAATATTACCCTAAATTGTTCGAACCTTTGCTGGCCAACATTGCCCGTCATGGAAAAGTGCTTAGGGTTGTCGCGTTTTGATATTTTAGAAAAGACTAACTTTTCTCTGTGGCTGCGCCCGTGGGGATGTCGGTTGTGATTTTACTTTGTTTAAACAATTTAAAAAAACAACAATTTTTGTAAAAAAAATTATAAACATTTGAGGCCAATTTTAAAATGCTTTTTACATAATTTCTTATTGTTTTTAAGTTGCCTTGTTGTTGTTAAATGTTATTGCTGTTCATGAAACTTAATTTTTGGCCTGTTATTTAAAAGTTCAGAACATAAAAAATGTAAAACGATCGTTTTTTATTAATCTACAGTTCGTTTCTAAGCCTACTTTTAATCAACATTTAACTATGTACGCAGTGTTTGATTTATTTCAAAAGGAAGTATATCTATAACACAATATTATGTAAATATAAATAGAAGAAAATATACAAAAAAAAAACTCAGAATATAGTACACATAGGTAGAATTAGATATTTCATATAAACCTTCTTATTTACTTATTAAACTTCACTTATGCGCATAATAATAATGTGCTAATAGTATGTACCTACTTACGAAACTTGCTTTTATTACTATAATTAAGTCTAAATTAATTTTCATTGAAGACGTCAGTTATTACCAGAGATCGGTGTAGGTACCTAGAGTATATTGGCCTTAATTTCAAATAACATGTGTTTAATACCTACCTAAAAGTTAACAGCTTTAATTCAGAACGAGGGTATTATCCACATGCTACTTACTTTGTCTAAACTTTTTCGAAGTTTAGGTAAATATCGTGTACCTATTCTGATCCCTGCTACTACCTATTCTGATACTTTTAATGATATACATTCTTATATGGTTTGTTCCAGAAACATAAGCTTATATCTCGAATTCGACAAAGAAAGTCAAGACGTCATCATGATTGATTAAAATTGTATTAATTAAAATAAATGAAGAATTACTATGTTTTTATTTATTTTTGTTACATTTCCCTAAGAAGAGATTGAAAATCATTTTACTTAAATGTGCCAACCCTAGCACTTTTGTAATGCGAAATGTGGTTTGAATGAAAAAGAGCAAATAGGTCATGGTAACTTCGGCCAGCCGCTTTGGTAGGAAACCTTTCATGGTAACGCTTTAATTTCTTAAGTAAACGCCATCATTGCCAATATTCGTGTATTGGCTTTTATGACATCTGGTTAGAAGCCGTATTTGCGTCTAAAATCAACGTGAGTAATGTTGGCTAAAAGTCCAGATTACTTTGCCCGCCAACAAAATGTCACAAATACTGAATTAAAATTGGGAGAATAATAAAATTTGCCACAAAATACTTACACATAACCTTAGAATTGCAGACGAAAAGTAAATACTTACGTCCCCATAGAAAAATCACACAAAAACGTTAATTATTCAAAAAAAGTGGGCAATGTTGGCATGTTTCACGGTACATAATATACAAATATAAACACCCAGACCAAGATAACGATCCATGTTCACGCACACAAATGTTTCATTTGAGCGGGAATCAAACCCGCGACCTTCGGCGTACCAGTCGATTACACTACCGCTACGCCAACGGGTTGTCAAAATATAAATATTTTCTAGCATTAGGTACGTAGCAAAACCTTACACCTCAATATTTCATTTAAAATGGAATATCATAATATTTACACAGCCATAACAAACTCTCTATCACATTTTTCACATGCCTTAATTACCTGTCTATATCTATATATTAGCCATATATAACGATGATATATAAGCAGCCTCAAAAAGGCCGGTGCGCCGTAGGTAACAAAATAACAGGGCGTATCAACTGCGAGGTATAAATCAACAATGTTTGACAGTCCGTACGTGCGATAAATACGCGAATCTATTGTGATTGCTCACGATGAAATGTAGAGTAACGTTTGGATGTGACAAAGTAATAATATATTGTAAATATTGTTAATTATCTATATGGGTTGGGTGTAGGCCTACCTACCATGTTATGAATTATATTCAAAATACGTGCGAAAATAGTGCGTAATCCAATCAGAATTTCAAACGCAAACGCGAAAAAGATCCTATAATTTGTATGAAACTATGCACACCCACATTTTGTATATTATTTTATAGGCTTCTTTTCGAACTGAGAAAATATAGACCAGTATCCATCGCGATCACGCTGGTCAGGTGCAGGGTGCCAGATGTAACGTCTTTACATGCAGGTTTCTTCACGTTTTCTTTCACCATTTGGCGCGCCATAAATATCATTGTACCAAAGGAAATAAAAATCCAAAAATATCTCTTTCACAAGTTACACATGCTCATCTAATAGTACACTTATTTAATCCGATAATACCCACCCTTACAGTTTTTCCACCACATCGTACGGTTCCTGCTCATGAAAAGACTCGCCTTAGCTTTATTATATTATTATCACCATAACTAAAGACCAACCCATGCCAATTATTTAAGCATGGATACACCAAGATACAGCCTCCTTTCAAATACAATTTTCCTTATGAACCTTTTCTTACTTTCACACCAAGTGATAAATACGTAGATCGGAAAATATTGTTATATACATATGCCACAATAGATCGACAGCTTGTCCAAAATATTAAACAAGTATGTAAGGTTTGATGAAATAATGAATATATACCTAAATGTTTGCTACCATTTCTCGCGAAAAATGCTGAACAGATTTTAATTAAAATTTGCAGTAATACAGGTTATAAATCAGAATAGCACATGTGCTACCTTTTCACGCTATAATCGACACCTACAGAATAAAGTTTGTATCACATAAAACAAAAAGTATTTTTTATCGTATCTTTTAGTTATGTATGGCTTAAAGAGCTTGCTACTCAATTTTGTTGATAGCATACAACCTGTTTTAAGCGACAACCCTTTACTAGGAGCGGTAAAAAACACCTAGGCTTCTGCCTACAAGAGAAGATAAGTCGAAAGATTAAACAGGAATATGCCTGAGAAGTACAGAATGATCGAGTTACCAGCACACCTCATAGTGATTAAAACACAACCTATAAAATTGAACTTGATGTAGTCATTTTTCAAAAAAGAGATACCAGCTTAAGTGGTCCACTGGTACTGAACTCAATAAGTCCCTCACGATATTATAACAAATCAGAGGTTAGTGCTTCCTGTATAAAAAAACATATTGATACTGGAAATGAATGACAAACTCTATTATTATAAAATATTGCAAACAAAATATGGCACTCAAAAAAACATGTATCAAAAGTAGTATAGCTTCTCCATGTTCAAAAGAAGCAAATTTTCTAAAACATTTTAGTTTCGTATCAAATATATCGGAACTTCACGTCGCGGCGTCTCAATACCATATCGTAAATTATAGTTAGTGCGACACAAGCAGCAATCCTCGCCCGTCTTCTAATTTCCAGCTATGATTTGTAGCGGTCTTATACAATTAAGCCCGCATCCTTTGATACCACCACGTAAGGAACATGTCTTATAGATAAATGTTGTGACAAGATTGGAAAATAGGAGCACCTGTGTCAAAGTAACCGGTTCTGAAGAACTTTGCGAAGAAAGCCTAAATCCCAAAGCAAATGTACATAATATGTATGCTTTTAATTGCCTCCCATTTTTCCTCTACAGGTATCGTGTAAGTGTGTGTCTAGATCTCGTGTCGTGAATTTCTAGGCCCCAGAAGGCCTCCGACATGTCTTTATTTGCCGGGACACTATCCAGCTTTACGTGCTCTCCGAAGAATGGTAACGCTCTCATATAAATTCCACAATAAGTGATCACCCACCCAAGTGGCGACCTTTACCAAATGTGCTTTACTTTGCTTATTTATTACGGACGGAAAGTCAAGACACGCTATGAGCGCTCCAATGTATCTATTGAGACACTCGAAGAACCACGGTTTTAACTAATGAATAATAATTTCTAACTACCTAAGAACTGACTAAATTTGCACCTACTTATATTTCACACTGCAAAGTACTAATAAGTAGGTAAACAACGTCAAAATATAATTAAGTGAGCATTTCCCAAGAAAAAGTTGCAGAAGCGAAATCAATATGTTTTTATCGACGGCGATAACTTGAGCAAGTATTAAAGAAAACGCAAATAACACGCAATTTAAATTTAAATGAGACGATTTAAGACAGTCAGCATCCTCCTAGCATTATTCCAGTTAGAACCCGGGGTCCGCTTTCTAGTCTAAGCGAATTTGACAGAATATTAGCTTTTCCACAGAGCGACTACCTGTTTGACCTCCGCAACCCAAAGTGATAGCTATATTCCATGGTTTAGACTAGTGTCAGTTTACTCATATGTCATCATCATTAGCCTTTAACAGTCCACTGCTGGACTAAGCCTTTCCTTTGATAGGAGGAATTGGCCTACTATACTACGCTGGCCAAACGAGTTGGCATAGGGTTTGTATCAAGTTTTCCTTCTCTTACAGTGCTGTTCTCTGCATAATATGCTCCCTCTGTCGGCTCTTACGACACCCATAGGATGATATGGGGTGGTGACATTCCGTATTCTTAATCCGTCACCACACGAACAACAACTACTACTACTATTACAACTACTACTACTACAACTACTCATATGTACTGACTCCCTATTACGAATGTCAAAGTGATCTTCATGGCAGCTGGGACCGATAGCTTAACGTGCCCTCCGAGGCACGGGGCAAGCGATAATTTACAATTCAATACGCACATAACTCCGAAAAGACATTGGTGCGCGCTGTGGATTCAAACCCTACCCTCTGCATAGCAGTTCCAATAGGCTATCGCTGCTTTTGAGATTTAACAAAGTATTATCTATATTATCGCCTAACCTCAGCGGAAAACAAAATCGTAACATAATGTTATTTTATAAGTGACCAGGGTGGGCCTTTAAAATATTTAATTTACTTTACTATGCGGGAAATATTATGATACCTTGTTTTTTATGAGTATGTATGTCACTCACATATTCAATTGTGAAACAAGAAATGTTATGAATATCTTATATCCAAAAACATATAAGACCCATTGGTATTCAACAAAGAAGTCGTGAAATTCCGCCTCAAGCCCAGGATTTACAATCTTTCATAGTTTATGTAAAACGGCGCGTAAAATAAAAACATTTTCAAGCCAGCCCTTGGGAAATTTTCTGTGCGGCTTTTCCTGAGAATCTCCAATTTAAACAAAACAAAACTTTGGAATCAAATATATTATTTCATTCTGTCTTCCCTGACGAAATGATCCCCTTGGTCCAATAGCCTTTAATGTACCTGAGTCTTATTGCGTAATTGTTGCTTAAGTTTAAATCTAAGTGAAACTTTTACATGCTAGAATATGATTAGCAAATTAGAAACACATTTGTTTGCTGTTCTAAGGACGTTTATTAATTTCTTAAAATGTTGCTTTTGAGCTTATAAAACTGGAGTCTACTAGCTAAGGCATTACCTACGTTTTACCATATGATCTGACAGTGTCAACATACACGACGAGACAAACAGCTTAGATTTCTCTGGGCACTGCCTGCACGAAGGGGAATGCTGAGCTACGCTATCGTCTTAACTTTAGGCTGTCTAGTACCACCGAATAATTAAAAGTCACGCTGCATGACTAAGATTTCTAAACGATTTTCTCCATCGATGTAAAAGTATAATTGCGTAAATAACAAGTTTTCACTATACCATATTGAGTATTGCAAATATTTACTCTGCCATTAATTTATTTTGCTGCGAACAATTATTTAGCCAGCTATTTTAACCAAATCTTAGTTCACATAAAGTTACAACTTCCTTACGTCCAGTACGTTCAACTTAGTACTATCAGAGCGATGGCCCAAGTTACTTGTAACACTAAATTCCTTGCCAACCGCCTTTGACCGTTGCGCGTTGTGTAGAGGACAAGAGCAGCATAACTGCTGTCCCACGTCCGTGCATATTTAAAACTGAACTGACATTACTAGCTACATCTATTTAATTCCTTGTTTTATTCCTTACATTCCAGATTTAGAAGAGTTTTATTCGAGTTTTCGGTATCAAGTCACTTCCGTTAGTAACTCAACTAATTTCAGGACATTTATTTTTGGAAGTGTAATGAAATAAGGACAGAAAACAGATACAATTTTAATTCACAAACCCATGTAAGTAAGTAAGTATGGATTATCCTCGCCTCCATCCCAATGTTATACCAGTTGCATCCAAATCTTGAGCCTTAGAGTTCGGTGTCCACTTCCTAGTTAAACCAGAATTGACAGAATATTAGCTTATTTAGTGAGCAATCTTCACCACCGTATAGAATACCTAGCTATATTTATGATTCTTTGGTGCTATGATATTTGAAGGTGAAGACTCCTCTTAATTAAATAATTATTTAGGTTCCTGACAGCTGGAACTGACGAATTAACGTGCTTTCTGAAAAACGAAAGAGCTAACTTTCTGTGACCAGTCCAGACCAGTAGGTAGTCATGTATGAATCAGACGGTGACGAACGCACTTACTCTTGCGTATCGTTAGACTCATGCGGTCACCTCTTTGCTACGGACAATTAAGGTCAGCATGAAAAAAAGTGCATAGGGTTCCCACCAAGAACTTAGGGTCCCAAGCCAACCTCACCTGCAAGTGGTGCACCTGCCGATCAACGGACGAGGCTCTGGCTAACAAAATGTCCCAATAAGCGGCAATAGGCTCGCCACCTATTACGTGGGATCAAAACACTGGCGAAAAGTGGGCGTTTAATATGCCTCTGCCTACCTCTTCGGGGAAACAGGCGTGAGTCTATGTATGTATGTATCTATGAAAAAAAAATACGCCTAACAAAGTAGCTCTCTGTCACAATTTCACAAACCACATAGTCTCCCAGATAATGTGAGCAACTTCATCTTTCTAAATTAGTTTTAACTAAATAAATTCTACTAATAGCTGCAAATAATATATTCTCTTTCTTATATAAATCCAACAAAACCGGCGACCAAAAATTAAATCGACTAAGCCGATAGCATTTTACAGAAAATTAAGATGATTAAACCGCCGTTTCAGTTAGCAAGAGTTTGGTGGCAAGCAGTTTAAGCTATTTGTTTGCGCGCGACAGTAGAATAGGATCAAATGACCGTTACTAATTACTTCAAACTCACTGATAGATGCGCTGTCGTTTGTACAGCCACATTTTTGTACCTAATGCTGTGTGTTAGGAGAGATTACGTGAATTATGATTCTAGCATTTTTCTGAGCTAAAGAAACTAAAGTAAAATATCCTATAGGTAGTTTCTGATTTTTATTCGATAGCATGAACAATTATATCGATGTAATTTCGCCTGACAATGCGAAGTAGTAAGCCTATATGGGACAACACATCTTGATGTGATACAATAAAATAACTAATACAAAGGTATTAATATTTCATAAAAGCTCTCTTTCTATAAAATACTAGCTGACCCGGCAAACGTTGTTTTGCAAAATTTTTTTTTTTTTTTGAAACAGATGTTGGCCGATTCTCATAGATACCGGATAAGCACAAAAAATTTCATCAAAATCGGTCAAGCCGTTTCTGAGGAGTATGGGAACGAAAACTGTGACACGAGAATTTTATAAATTAGACTAGCTTTTGCCCGCGGCTTCGCTCACGTTAAATTCGGGGTAACACAAAACTCTTTCATCGTTCGATAGTAATTTTCGTTTTAATTCTGTTCATAGGAACTAATAAGAAATAGAACCGCAAGAAGTATTTAAAACATTTTTGTAAACAGTATTTTTTGAGTTCCGTAGTCAAAAATGGCTAAACATGGAATCCAAATGGAATCCTTATTGACGCGCTATGTCTGTCAGTCTATCCGTATATCATAGCCACTTTATGCCGAAACTATTCAGTTTACACATTTGAAAATTGGTAGCTAGATGTATTCTGTGAACCGCTTTACGACGTTACAGAAAATAAAAAAATATTGAATATGTAACGGATGCCAGGAATCAAACCTTTGCTAATCCGCTACAGTGCGCTGGTAGTGTGCTGCTGACGTGTGCCTACGACGATGCGTGTTCTTCTATGTGTGTGGACTGTATGGCTTCGATGTGTAAGGGCTTCAGAAATGAAACATCTTCATACGTTGAGAGCGATGCTGTTCAGGTGTGCGGTGCTTGATGGTTACAAGATGGTGGTTGAGACGCCAACAACTGGCCGAATACATGGTCGCTTAAGTACCTCGAAACTTTACCTTATCGACGACCATCGCACCGAACACGTGCACAGAAAATCTTTCGTTTATTTTTATTTCAAATACAGTACAAATGTTACGTATGATTCGTTCCTATTATACATACATACATGTTCTATACATCGTTAGATAGGTCTCATTAAGTTCTATCTATTGATATATAATACCTAAACCTAACTACTAGCGTCACTAAGTTATTCCATAAAAACACCCAAAAAATGCTGTCACACAAGGGCCCGCCCACTATATTTTCTATTGAAAAACTATTGTATACTAAATTTATATATATAATTTTGGTAGGCCGTTGTGTGCAACTATATGGAGCATCTATTAAAACAAACACCATGAAAATATCTTTATTCAATTCGAACCTATTACATGATAACTTATGAATCATAAAAAAATTACAGAATTTCTTAAGTAAATACTATCGTAAATAAACAAAATTTATGATAAACATACGAATGTTTGTTATTATGCTTATTTTAACTATATAAGGTAATAACTAGCTATAAAAAGGTATCTAGACATGATTTTAAGTCTATATGAAGCCGAAAAACACTTATAAAACTATAAAACGACTATGTAAACAAACAGCTGTTTTATCAAGTATTAACTCTTATCTGTCACTACTGATAACGCTATTTATGATTCGATATCTAAGGTCCCTACAGTTAGCACAAGTTTAAGACTAATGTTCATGTATAACATAGTTGTTTTATATTAACAATCTAACCATTCACACTATTTTAGCTATTTTTTAACGTTTTGACACGTCCGGGAACCGAATCCGGTGTACCGCACGATTAGATAACACTGATTTTATACGATTTTCACTCGCGATTTCGAATACACTATTGACTGTCATAGTTTTAATGTCTGTCGCGAACATCTCTCCCGCCGTGCAGCAACGCGCGTGACCCGTCGTGTGGCGGTGCTGCAGAGCACCCGGTGAGCGACGCCTCGTCACTTGGGCAGGGGGACCAGCTGCTGAGGTCAGCCTCGCTGAACTCGGCCAGCGGAGGGAGGCGAGCAGAACCACCGAACAGGATGTGGTTCGGGGTGATGGCCTCGCTGTCTGCTGCGTTGACGGAGACGTGTGTGAGGCGTCGACTGTTTACTGTGTACTCGACCTCACACAGTAGTGTAGCTAGGATTTCTTCGTGCGGATGGCGCTCGTGAAGGACCGTATAGAGGGCGGTCTTCACGCACCTGACGAGGCGCTCCCATGCGCCCCCCATGAATGGCGCTGAGGGGGTGATGAAGCGCCATATGATGCCACGGCGACTCACTTCTTCGGCGACGGCGTCTCTCACCTCTCGGTCGGCACCGTGCATGTTGGTGCCGTTGTCCGAGTAGATCTCTGCGGGGCAACCTCGGCGCGCTGCGAACCTGCGCAGCGCCAAGATTGCGGAGTCGGCGCTCAGGCTGGCGGCGACCTCCAGATGTATATTGCCCTGGAAGTGAGACATGTAAACAGTGCCTCATAACGTTTGTGACGCTGTCTACCGACGGTTACGGAGAGCGGCCCGAAATAATCAAGACCCGTGTAGGTGAAGGGCCTCTGATGGTGAGCAAGGCGCGTCTTCGGATGGTCCCCTGTGGCTGGCTCAGGCGGCTGCGTTTTTCTAATGCGGCATGGTAGACATCGAGGTACTATTTTCTTTGTAGTCGGCCGCAGACGAAGAATCCAATAGTGTTGGCGTATTTCATTGATTACCAACTCTGTACCGCTGTGATGTAATTTTCTATGCGTCCAATCTATGTGTAGCTGTGTAATGCGATGATCGCCGTCTAAGATCGGCGGTCTCTTTGTTTGTTCGGAGATTTCTTCTGTAGCTGTTATACGACTGCGTAGAGTGATCATTCCGTTGTTCATCTCCACGGGTAACGAATACAGGCGGCTGTCTCTGGAGACACCTCCTCCGCGCCGCAGCTCCCGAAGGTCGCCGCCGAAGGAGTCCTCTTGTACCGCCTTCACAAGAAGGTCCTCGGCGCCGCGGGTGTGTTCTGCGGAGAGAAGCACGAAGTTTCGGGAGTCGGCGGCTGGACGAGGTGCCGCTCTGCCCGACTTGATGTTGTGCTTCGTCTTCGTCACGTGACGCCAATCTGGATCCTTCTGTCTATTTTTCTGCGTTCTTTTATATAGAACCTTCTCTGCGGTTTTCTTACATAATGCTATAAATTGTAGAACTCTTGCTGTTGCTCGTAAGAGCCTTTCCCATTTGGAAAATCTATACGGGTCCGGTACGGCTTCTATAATTCTATATGTTTGACGTTTCTCTACAGCTGTCAGTGTGCGCTCTTCGCCTGTCGCGTCAGGGGCGATGTGCTTCTCTACGGGCCATAGTGACGGGTCTTCGTACAGGAACGACGGTCCGGTGTACCACTCGTGTTCGGAGTTAAAGCTGTTTGGCACGTCGCGTGTAGCCGCATCCGCCGCGTTCATCTTCGTAGGTACCCAGCGCCAATCTTCAACTTTACTATGCTCTTCTATGGCGGCTAGGCGGTGTGCGACGAATGGTTTGTACGCCCGTGCTCCTTTTCTGATCCACGTCAGTACGGTCTTGCTGTCCGTCCAGTACACGACGGCCTCGGGTTTTACGCGATGTTCTTCTATTACCGCTTGAGCGACTCGCGTACCCATGACGGCGGCTTGCAGTTTGAGTCTCGGGATTGACACCACCTTAAGTGGTGCCACTCTCGCCTTCGCCATAACGAGCGTCACGTGCACACGTCCATCTGGTGTAGTCGCTCGCCAGTACACCGCTGTTGCGTAGGCCGCTTCACTGGCGTCCGTAAAGACATGTACTTGGAGTGTACAGGCGTCACTGTACCCGGGGTAACACCGCGGGATGCGTATCGACTTCAACTGTTCTAAGTGCTGTATCCACGATGCTCAT